>JARQOD010000005.1:242294238-242366241 GCA_033576555.1 Oophaga sylvatica
AAACCCAAAATTGCAGAAAAATGGAGACATCAAAGTGGCTGAGCTAGCCCTATTATTAAGAGCAAACTCAGCCAAAGGCAAAAAAGAGACCCAGTCATCCTGATCAGCAGACACAAAGCATCTCAGATAAGTCTCCAATGTCTGGTTTGTTCTCTCAGTTTGTCCATTGGTCTGAGGATGAAAAGCCGAGGAGAAAGACAATTGAACACCAAGTTTAGAACAAAAAGTCCTCCAAAATCTGGAAACAAACTGGACTCCTGTGTCAGACACAATGTTCTCAGGAATGCCGTGTAACCGAACCACGTGCTGAAGGAACAAAGGCACCAATTCAGAGGAGGAAGGCAACTTAGGTAATGGCGCAAGATGTATCATTTTGGAAAACCTATCACAAATCACCCAGATAACGGTCATTCTCTGAGAAACAGGGAGGTCGGAAATGAAATCCATAGAGATATGGGTCCATGGTCTCTTGGGCACAGGCAATGGCATCAACAAACCACTAGAGCGAGAGCAAGGCTTGGAGCGAGAGCAAGTCCCGCAGGATTGCACAAATTCCCTGACGTAACGAGACAAAGTAGGCTACCAAAAGGACCGACTAACCAAGTCTCTGGTACCAAAAATTCCGGGATGACCAGCCAACACGGAACAATGATTCTCAGACATCACACTCTTTTTCCACCGCTCTGGGACAAACAATTTCCCAATAGGGCAGCGCTCGGGTTTATCCTCCTGACACCCTTCCAGAGCCAGTCTCAAATTGGGCGAGATGGCGGAAAGAACTACAACCTCTTTCAAAATAACAGCAGGATCAGATATCTCAGGAGAGTCCGCAAGGAAACTCCTCGAGAGGGCATCCGCCTTAACATTCTTAGTGCAAGGAAAAAGGAAACCACAAAATTAAAACATGTGAAAAACAAGGCCCACCTGGCCTGTCTAGGATTAAGTCACTTGGCTGATTCCAGATAAACCAGATTCTTATGGTCCGTGAGGACCACCACCTGTGTTTGGCTCCCTCCAGCCAATGTCTCCACTCTTCAAAAGCCCACTTCATGGCCAATAACTCCCGAATACCCACGTCATAATTACGTTCAGTTGGAGAAAATTTTCGAGAGAAAAAGGCACAAGGGTTACTTTTAGAGGTCTCTGGATCTCTTTGGGACAAAACGGCACCTGCCCCAATTTCAGAGGCATCAACCTCCACCTGAAATGGCAGAGAAACATCAGGCTGCCGTAGAACAGGAGCAGAAGTGAATCGCTGCTTAAGTTCCTGAAACGCAGAGACTGCCTCAGGAGGCCAATTCACCACATCAGAACCCTTTTTGGTCAAATCAGTCAATGGTTTAACAACAACAGAGAAATTACCAATAAATTTACGATAAAAATTGGCAAAACCCAAGAATCTCTGAAGAGCCTTTAATGAAGCAGGTTGGACCCAATCACAGATGGCCTGAACCTTGACCGGGTCCATTTCAATAACAGATGGGGACAAAATGAATCCCAGAAATGAGATCCTCTGTACGCCAAAAAGACACGTTGATCCCTTCACATACAGAGCATTCTCTCTCAAAATCTGGAACACAGTCCGAACATGTTTCACATGAAAGTCCCAGTCATTGGAAAAAATCAAGATATCATCCAAATAAACAATCAGAAATTTATCCACAAAATCCCTGAAAATGTCATTCATGAAGAACTGGAAGACGGAAAGAGCATTAGTGAGCCCAAAGGGCATCACTAGGTACTCAAAATGCCCCTCTGGGGTATTAAACGCCGTTTTCCATTCATCCCCGTGCTTAATGCGAATAAGGTTATACGCCCCCCTGAGGTCAAGCTTAGTAAACCAAGTAGCACTTTTCACCCTGGAAAACAGGTCAGAAATCAAGGGTAACGGATATTGATATTTCACAGTGATATTGTTCAAGAGACGATAATCAATAAACGGCCTTAATGAACCATCCTTTTTGGCCACAAAGAAAAAACCGGCACCCAAGGGTGAAGAGGATGGTCTGATATGACCCTTCTCCAATGACTCCTTGATATAAGATCACATAGCGTCATGTTCAGGTACAGACAAGTTAAAAAGGCGACCTTTAGGGAATTTACTACCAGGCACTAATTCAATAGCGCAGTCATAGCTCCTATGGGGGGTGCAATGATGCAGATTTACTTTCGCTAAACACATCAGAAAAATCAGTCAAAAAGTCAGGAACATCCTGAGCCTGGCGAGAGGCAGAAAAAACAGGAGTGTTGGCATTAACACATTGTCAGCCCTAACTGGTTACAGACACAGATTTCCAATCCAAAACAGGATTATGAGACTGTAACCAAGGGAAACCTAGTACAATAATGTCATGCAGATTATACAGCACCAAAAATTTGCAACTCTCCTGATGATCAGGTTCAACCCTCATTATCACCTGAGTAGAGAACTGGGGTTTATTCTCAGCCAAAGGGGTAGAATCAATCCCCAGTAGGGGAATAAACTTCTGTAGGAGTATCAAAATCCATCAGGTTAATAGCTGCTCCCGAATCAACAAAAGCCTGAGCAGAAAATGTGGACAGGGAGCAAATCAGGGTAACAGTCAACAGAAATTTAGTCTGAACACTACCCAAGACAACTGAGTGTGCAAAACATCTTCCCCGCTTAGGGCAGACTGAAATAGCATGAGAGGCGTCACCACAGTAGAAACATAACCCATTGCGTTTTCGAAACTCATGACGCTGTGCCCCAGAAGCCACTCTATCACATTGCATGGGTTCAGAAGCTGGTTCACAAGGCAACACTATTCCACACATACCTCTACGCTCACGCAAACGTCTGTCAATTTGAATCGCTAATGACATAGAATCATTGAGACCAGAGGGAGCAGGGAAACCCATCATAACATCTTTTACATTCTCTGACAGACCATTCCGAAAAAGGGCTGCCAAAGCATCGTCAGTCCATTTGGTCAGGACTGCCCACTTTCTGAATTTTTGACAGTACAACTCAGCGTCCTCAAGCCCCTGATTTAATGCCAACAAGGTTTTTTCAGCTTGATCAGTGACATTAGGTTCATCGTACAATAACCCCAGAGCCAGAAAAAATGCATCAACATTACTCAAAACAGGGTCCCCAGGTGTCAGGGAAAAAGCCCAATCCTGAGGATCGCCGCGCAGGAGAAAGATGACAATTTGAACCTTCTGTGCTGCGTTCCCTGAGGACTTAGGTTTTAAGGCAAAAAACAACTTACAGTTATTTTTGAAATTCAGAAATTTAGCTCGATCCCCCAAAAATAAATCTGGCATGGGGATCCTAGGTTCCACAACCGGCAACCCTGAAAGATAGGTAGCAATACCACATGGCCAGACAACTGTGCAAACTCCATTGAGAGAAAAAAAAAATCCTCCTCAGCACCCAGAGAAATAGAGGGAAAAAATGCAACAAACAGAGAAAAAAAAAAATTCTGACAACTTCCCTTTTTCTTTTTCCTATTACTATTTTTCCCTTCTGTTGAGTACCATATAATTTTCAGTTTGGCCGGTGATACTGTTATGATTTGGTAGCTGAGGAAAGCAGGCAAAAACGGCAATACACCAGAGAGGTTGGAATCTACTGGATTGCAGTACCCTGACTAACCACCACAACTAAAGGCAGCCGTGGAGCGTTCCTACGTTGGTCCTAGACGCCTCGTCACAGCCTGAGAGGTTAACTACACCTAAAGATAGAAAGAGGAAAGCTATCTGCCCCGGAGCAGGTCCCCAAAGAACATAGGAAGCCCCCAAACATGTAATGGCGGTTAGACAAGAGGAAATACAGACACAGACAGAAAATAGTAAGAGCAAACGTTGGGGCCCAATCTGCCTAGAAAGAAAAAGGATAGGAAGGACACTTACTGCAATCCAAAAAACCCTAAAAAATACCAACTCTACTAATTGCAAAAACACCTGAGATCACACGACCTCTACCACCTAAATTAGTTCTCTGGTGTAACAAAACTAAGCCGCAGCCACTGAAAAAACTGGAAAAGGAAATGAACAAATAACCGTGGCTCAGATAAACTGAGAGGAGCACAAGCCCCCGGAGGGGACCTGGCTGACCTCCACAGAAGTGCAGGGAACAATGCAAAAAGCAAGCACAAAAATAAAAACAGAAAATATCTTATCTGAAAGCAGGAGAAGAGGCAAGACTCAGCAAGCTTCCAAGTGAACCAGGAACCACAGTTGAGACAAGAACAATTGATCACCGGCAACCATGATGGGAGGGAACCTCCCTTATATAAGACCAGTCTGTAACTCCTGATTGCCAATCCTCATTGAATGGTTCAGTACTGTTTGTAACCACCAGAGGGAGCTCTTGCTCAGAATTCATTTCTAACACATTCACAACAGTTGCCTTTTCCAGGAGGCATGTTTCAGCTTTTTCCAAAGATGTTCAATAGAGTTTAGGTCAGGGCTCATGGAAGGCCACTTCAGAATAGTCCAATTTTTTCATCTTAGCCATTCTTGGGTGTTTTTAGCTGTGTGTTTTGGGTCATTATCCTGTTGCAAGACCCATGACCTGCCACTGAGACCAAGCTTTCTGACACTGGGCAGCACATTTCTCTCTAGAATCCCTTGATAGTCTTGAGATTTCATTGTACCCTGCACAGATTCTAGACACCATGTGCCAGATGCAGCAAAGCAGCCCCAGAACATAACAGAGCCTCCTCAATGTTTCACAATACGGACAGTGTTTTTTCCTGATATGCTTCATTTTTCCATCTGTGAACATAGAGCTGATGTGCCTTGCCAAAAAGTTCCATTTTTGTCTCATCTGTCCATAGGATATCCTCCCAGAAGCTTTGTGGCTTGTCAACATGTAGTTTGGCAAATTCCAGTCTGGCTTTTTTTATGGTTATCTCCATGAAGTCCACTTTGTCTCATACAATGACGGATGATGCGATCTGACACTGATTTTCCTTGAGCTTGAAGTTCACATTTAGGCTATGTGAACACGTTCGGGAATTGCCGCTGAAATTTCCGCGGCAATCCCGCACCTCCCTGCCGCGTAAAATACGCATTTTAAAGGTATGCGTATTCCCGCTAAAAATTAGCATTTTGGAAACGTCATTAGCTTGCAGAATGCTAGCGTTTTCCAAGTGATCAGTAGCATCGCTTGGAAAACAGATTGACAGGTTGGTCATACTAGTCCCACATAGTCTTTGACAAGTGTGACCAACTTTTTACTATTGATGCTGCCAATGCCGCATCAATAGTAAAAAGATCTAATGTTAAAAATAATAAAAAAAAATAAAAACTTGTGCTATTCTCACCTTCCAGCGGCCCCTGCAGCCTTTCTGGTCCTCGCGATACTCCCGGCAACTCCCGTTCCCAGGTATGCTTAGCTACAATAACCCCAGATGATGTAGCATCACGCGAGACCGCTACGTCATCTAGGGTCATTGTCGCAAAGCATCCCTGGGAACGGGAGTTGCCAAGAGCGTCGCTGAGGAGCGGGAAAGCTGCGGGGCCGCCGGAAGGTGAGAATATCACTATTTTTTATTTTAATTATTATTTTCTCAGGGATATGGTACCCAGGGCCTGGAAGAGAGTCTCCTCTCTTCCAGACCCTGGGTACCATCCGCACATGAACCGCTCATTTTGCGCATGGTGGACACAGCCACATGCGGAAAGTAAGTGGTTCAATGCATTCCTATGGCGGGGGAATCGCCACGATTCTTGAAAAAGAATGAACATGCTGCGCTTTTTTCCGCGATGCGTATTTTTCGCGGAAAAAAAATACAGCTTAGTGCATGCGTTTTTTTCAGTTTTTTCACCGCAAAAACGCTAAGAAAACGCGAAAAATCCTGAACATGTGCACATAGCCTTAATCAGCTTAGAAGTTTTTCTAGGCTCTTTTGCTACCATTCATATTATCCGTCTTTTTGATTTGTCATCAATTTTCCTCCTGCGTCCATGTCCTGGGAGGTTGGCTACAGTCCCATGGAGCTTAAATTTCTAAATAATATGTGCAACTGTAGTCACTGAACATCAAGCTGCTTGGAGATTTTTTTTTACTTTTACCTTTAACATGTTTGTTTATAATTTTCTTTCTAATCTCCTGAGACAACTCTTTCCTTTGCTTCCTCCGGTCCATGTTGAGTGTGATACACACCATGTCACCAAACAGCACAGTGAGTATCTGTAGCCCTCTATACAGGCCCACTCACTGATTCCAAGATTGTAAGCACCTGTGATGCTAATTAGTGGACACACCTTGATTTAACATGTACCTCTTGTCACATTATTTTCAGGGGTACCATCATTTCTGTCCAGGCCTATATCATGAGTTTTATTTATTTTTATTTTTTTTTAATTCTGTGGAAGCATGGTTGAAAAGCAATGTCTGACTTTCATTTGTTAATTTTCATAGATTTTTTATTTATTATTACTTTTGTCAGATTCAAGTTATTTCTGTAACCATTGTGGATTTTTCTGTCACGAAACTAGGGGTGCCAACAATTTTGACCACGTGTGTATTAAAGAGAAGATGCTACCAAGCATCAATCTCCATCCAGCAGCAAGGCTCTAAAGGAGGTCGTTTTTTAAGAATGGAAAAAGATAGATGTTTCAATATGGCAGCAACTTATTCATTCCATCGCAATAAGACTTGGTTCTGTCCTTAAAGGGATATTCCCAACTCCAAGATCCTATCCCAATATGTAGTAGGTGTAATAATAATAATCTTAGTAAATACCTCCAATTAGAAATCTAGTATAGTTTTTCTGATTTGCTATGTCTCTTTCCTCATGTGCAGGTATTACATGACCTTAGGAATCCATGGTTATGACACTGATTTAGTGACGGTTAGTTAGTTGCTAGTGTTCATAGCTATGTATTCCTAAGGTCCTGCAATGCCTGCACATGAGGAAAGAGATATAGCAAATTAGAAAAACTATACTACATATCTAATTGAAAGTGCTTGCTAACATTATTATTATTACACCTACTACATATTGTGATAATGAAAGATTTTATAATGAAAGATATATTATTAACCGTTACCTTACTTTCATGTTATGGGTTAGAAAAATGTTCCATAAAACTTAATTTTGTCAAAATTTTGAGATATTGAAAGAAATCTTACTTTTCAAAGGGGGTGTACTGATTCATGCTGCGCACTAGTTATATATATATATATATATATATATGTATTATGTACTGTACATACCTAATTACATACAATTTTTAGGGAAGGACTTTCAAATGTCTACTGCTTGTATTTAATTAGTATTTGCACATGAAAGAACTATTATACCAATTAAGCAGTGCATTATGCTAACAGAATTACTGTATGTAATCATAGACAAATTTTACGATGAGGCTAAATACATGTGGAACATATTGATAATTTGTAATTACATTATGAATTTTGGTCTATTAGTGAACATACATGAATAAAACATTTCATATTTTACTAGTACTTTTCATTTTCAAAGTACAGATGCTTTGTTGGCTGGGGAAAGAGGCTTTGTCATGGGTTCAGAGAATATTGTAAGCCAATGCCTACAAAATGTGTCATCGTCTTGGATGAAATACAGTTCACAATAGCCTTGGAAGTTTAAACTGAAAACAACATTTTATTGTTTGGACTATCAAGGTTTTTGGGAAATTACATAAATGAATACATGAATACATATCTTTACATATTTAAAGAATTAATTAGCTTAAACTTTAATAAAAGTGAACAGAAAATTATTTTGCTCATGGCCTTTGTCCATTTATTATTATTATTATTATAATAATTTATTATTATAGCGCCATTTATTCCATGGCGCTTTACATGTGAGGAGGGGTATACATAATAAAAAACAAGTACAGTAATCTTAAACAATACAAGTCATGACTTGTACAGAAAGAGAGAGGACCCTGCGCACGAGGGCTCACAATCTACAAGGGATGGGTGAGGATACAGTAGGTGAGGGTAGAGCTGGTCATGCAGTGGTTTGGTGGATTGGTGGTTACAGCAGGTTGTAGGCTTGTGGGAAGAGGTAGGTCTTCAGGTTTCTTTTGAAGGTTTCCATGGTAGGTGAGAGTCTGATGTGTTGGGGTAGAGAGTTCCAGAATAGGGGGGATGTGTGGTAGAAATCTTGTATGCAATTGTGGGAAGAGGAGATAAAAGGGGAGTCGAGAAGGAGATCTTGTGAGGATCAGAGGTTGCATATAGGTAAGTACCGGGAGACTAGGTTACAGATGTATGGAGGACATAAATTATAGATGGCTTTGTATGTCATGGTAAGGGTTTTGAAATGGAGTTTTTGAGTAATGAGAAGCCAGTGCAGGGATTGACAGAGGGGAGAGGCTGGGAAATAGCAGGGGGACAAGTGGATTAGTTGGGCAGCAGAGTTTAGAATAGATTGGAGGGGTGCAAGAGTGTTAGAGGGGAGGCCACAGAGCAGGAGGTTGCTGTAGTCAAGGCGGGAGATAATGAGGGCGTGGACTAGGCTTTTTGCTGATTCAAGGTTGGGAATGTACGGATCCGGGAAATATTTTTGAGTTGAAGTCGGTAGGAAGTGGAAAGGGTGTGGATATGTGGTTTGAAGGAGAGATCAAGGTCAAGGATTACCACGAGGCAGTGAGCTTGTGGGACTGGGGAGAGTGGGCAGACATTTTCTTTAATGGATAGGTTCGTTAGCGGAGTCAAGTGAGATGGGGAAAGATGATGAATTCTGTTTTGTCCATATTAAGTTTCAGAAATTTAGTGGAGAAGAAGGATGAAATAGCGGACAAACATTGTGGGATTCCGGTTAGTAGGGAGGTAATATCTGGTCCAGAGATGTAAATATTTGTGTCATCAGCATAGAGGTGATACTGAAACCTGTGAAACTCTATGAGGTATCCAGGCCGAAGGTGTAAATGGAAAGAGCAGGGGCCCTAGGACTCTGACAGACAGGGGAAGAGGTGAGCAAGTGGTGTGCGAGTGGGAGACGCTGAATTTCCAGTCTGTTAGGTATGACATGATCCAAGATAGGGCCAAGTCTGTGATGCCAAGAGATGAGATGGTCTGTAGTAATATAGGGAGTGGTTCATTGTGTAAAGTCAGAGGACAGGTCCAGCAGGAGGAGGACAGCGTATTGTCATTTGGCTTTGGCGGTTAGTAGGTCATTGATAACTTTAGTTAGGGCCGTTTAAGTGAGTGATGCAGTCATAAGCGGTCAAAGAGGGAGCAGGAAGAGAGGTGAGAGGACGGTTCAAGATGGATGTGTTGTTCCAGTAGGTTTGAGGTACAGGGGAGAAGTGATATGGGGGATAGCTAGATACAGAGGATGGGTCAAGAGAGGGCTTTTTGAGGATGGGTGTGATTGAGGCATGTTTGAAGCATGAGGGGAAAAAAAATCAGTTTTTAGTGATAGGTTGAAGACATGGGTTAGGGTGGGATGAAGACTGTGGTGAGGTTTGGGATGAAGTAGGATGGAAATGGGTCAAATGCACAGATGGTAAGATGTGATCTTGAGAGTAGAGCGGAGAGGCGATCTGCAATTGTGGAGAAGTTGGTTTTGGAGGAGGAGGACTGAGCAGTTATGTGGAGAGTCTCTGGGGACTACAGGACAAAGCTTTCTCTGATGTTATCATTCTTCTGCTTGAAGAATGAGGCAAATTCTTCAGCTGAGATGGACAGTGAGGAGGTGCTGGGGCATGAAAGAGAGAATTGAAAGTGTTGAATAGCTGCTTAGAGTTGTGAGATAGGGAGGATATGAGAGATGAGAAGTAGGTTTGTTTTGTTGCAGAGAGTTTGGCCTTGAAAGTAGTGCGGGACTGTCTGAATGCATCTAAGTGTTCTTTGAAGTGGGATCTTTTTCATCTCCACTCAGCAACCCTAGAAGCCTGCCTCAGTTCTTTGGTCAGGCTGGAGTGCCAGGGTTGTCTGTTGATCTTGCGAGCTTTGGTATGCGTGAGAGGGGCTACTGATTCCAGAGCTGCAGCTATTGTGGTGTTACATAAAGCGGCAGCAACATCCACATTGTGTATGGAACTTATGTCTGTAAGAGGCATCAGAGAGGGAGTGAAGATTTCTGCGAGGGTGAGCAAGTTTGTGGAGTGGGGATTGCGGACAAGGAAAGGAGAGTGAAGAGTGTGTAAGTAGGTTGTGATCAGAAAGAAGGATCTGCGAGTTAGAGAGGTTAGATAGGGAGCAGAGGTGGGTGAAGATGAGGTCCAATGTGTGGCCATATTTGTGAGTGGCACAGAAGACCATTGTACGAGGCCGAAGGAGGAAGTGAGAGATAGAAGTTTAGTGGTAGTTGAGAGTGAAGTGTCAATGGGGATGTTGAAGTTGTCCATGATGATAATGGGGATGTCAACTGAAAGTAAATGAAGTAGCCAGGTAGTGACGTAGTCTACAGGATTTCTGCATTTTATGCTTTTTTAGAAATCTTTGGGACAGCATAGGAATTAAGTTCATGCTAACCTGTTCTTTTAGCATCTGTCTTGTGGGTTGAGGATTTAAAATTCCTGATTTCTTATTGCAGACGCAGAAGTGAGGAGAGGCTCCTTCACGTTAAACCATGAATTTCAGGAAATTTGACTCAAACTCGATCCTCCGCAGATCAATTAGCTCATCTCTACTCAGTAGATATTAATGTATAAAGTTTGCTTGGGCTTTTATGTCGCATGAAAAATTATATTCTACTTTAAAATAAGAGCTTGAAATGAAGTTACAATTGGCCAGTGTTAACTAGGTGAAATCAATTTTATTATTATTATTATTTATTAATAACTAGCTGAAGAGCCCGGCACTGCTCGGGCATAGTAACTAACTATATAAGATTAATATTCTATATACAGTACAGACCAAAAGTTTGGAAAGATTTTTCTGTATTTTCATGACTATGAAAATTGTACATTCACACTGAAGCATCAAAACTATGAATTAACACAGGTGGAATTATATACTTAACAAAAAAGTGTGAAACAACTGAAAATATGTCTTATATTCTAGGTTCTTCAAAGTAGCCACCTGTTGCTTTGATTACTGCTTTGCACACTCTTGGAATTCTCTTGATGAGCTTCAAGAGGTAGTCACCGGAAATGGTCTTCCAACAGACTAGAAGGAGTTCCAGAGATGCTTAGCACCTGTTGGCCCTTTTGCCTTCACTCTGCTGTTTAGCTCACCCCAAACCATCTCGATTGGGTTCAAGTCTGGTGACTGTGGAGGCCAGGTCATCTGGCGTAGCACCCTATCACTCTCCTTCTTGGTCAAGTAGCCCTTACACAGCCTGGAGGTGTGTTTGGGGTCATTGTCCTGTTGAAAAATAAATGATGGTCGAACTAAATGCAAACCGGATGGAATAGCATGCCGCTGCAAGATGCTGTGGTAGCCATGCTGGTTCAGTACGCCTTCAATTTTTATAGTCATGAAATTACAGAAAAATCTTTGAATGAGAAGGTGTGTCCAAACTTTTGGTCTGTACTGTATATAAAGCTGAGTGTAGTGCCCCGCAAACTCCGCATAGCCACATTCACTATAATATCCCACACAATCCCGTCAGCCAGAGTTACTGAACTACTACCCCTAATATCCCACATCGTCCAGTCAGCCTGAGCCACCAGATAACTACCCCTAATATCCCACATCATCATGTCAGCCATAGCCACCGGATAACTACCACTAATATCCCACATCATCCCGTCACAGCCGCCAGACTACTACCCCTAATATCTCACATCATCCTGTCAGCCAGAGCTCCCTGACTACTACCCCTAATATCCAACATCATCCCGTCAGCCAGATCCACCGGACTACTACCCCTAATATCCCACTCATCCCGTCAGCCTGGGGTCAGGACCAGAGCGCTGAGAGGAATGGCCCTAGCTTAAATACCTGGGAATCCCTTTAAGAGAGGCCTGGCATCAGAACCAGAGCACTGAGTGGATTCACCCTGACTTCCATACCAATGATCGCCTAGGGTGAGAATCAACTTCCTTACCAGAGATCCCTTTAAGAAAGGCCTGAGGTCAGTACCAAAGCACAGAGTGGATTTGCCCTCACTTCTATACCGGGGATCCCTTTAAGATGGGCCTGGGGTCAGTACCAGAGAATTTGAAGGCAACTGCCCTGACTTCCATACCAGGGATCCCTTTAAAAGGCCCTGAGGTCAGAACCAGAATGCTGAGTGGAATTGCCCTAACTTCAATACCAGGGATCCCTTTAAGAGAGGCCTGGCATCAGTACCAAAGCGCTGGATGGATTTGCCCTGACTTCCATACCAATGATCACTTTATGAGAGGCCTGGGGTCAGAATCAGAGCACTGAGGGATTTGCCCTAAGTTCCATACTGGAAACCCTTTCATGACCCAGGCTATTTGGCATTAATGACCTGGCCATTTTTTGCAATTCTGACCAGTGTCCCTTTATGAGGTAATAACTCAGGAACGCTTCAACGGATCCTAACAATTCTGAGACTGTTTTTTCTTGACATAGTGGGCTTCATGTTAGTGGTAAATTTAGGTCAAAAATTTTTGCGTTCATTTGTGAAAAAATTGGAAATTTGGCGAAAATTTTGAAAATTTCGCAATTTTCAAATTTTGAATTTTTATTCTGTTAAACCAGAGAGTTATGTGACACAAAATAGTTAATAAATAACATTTTCCACATGTCTACTTTACATCAGCACAATTTTGGAAATAATTTTTTTTTTGTTAGGAAGTTATAAGGGTTAAAATTTGACCAGCGATTTCTCATTTTTACAACAAAATTTACAAAACCATTTTTTTAGGGACCACCTCACATTTGAAGTCAGTTTGAGGGGTCCATATTGCTGAAAATACCCAAAAGTGACACCATTCTAAAAATTGCACCCCTCAAGCTGATCAAAACCACATTCATGAAGTATATTAACCCTTCAGGTGCTTCACAGGAGCTGAAGCAATGTGGAAGGAAAAAATGAACATTTAAATTTTTAGTCACAAAAATGATCTTTTACAAACAATTTTTTTATTTTTACAAGGGTAAAATGAGAAAATGGACGAAAAAGTTGTTTTTCAATTTCTTCTGAGTACATCGATATGCCATATGTGGGGGAAAACCACTGTCTGGGCGCATGGCAGGGCTCAGAAGGGAAGGAGCGCTGTTTGACTTTTTCAAACCAAAATTGGCTGGAAGATTGGACGCCATGTCGCACTTGGAAAGCCCCTGATGTACCTAAACAGTGGAAACCCCCTATAAGTGACCCCATTTTAGCACCTAGACCCCCAAGGAACTTATCTAGATCTGTGGTGAGCACTTTGAATCCCCAAGTGCTTCACACAAGTTTATAACGCAGAACCGTAAAATAAAAAAAAATCATATTTTTTCCATAAAAATGATCTTTTCACCCCAATTTTTATTTTCCAAAGAGTAACAAGACCCCAAAAGTTATTGTATAATTTGTCCTGAGTACGCTGGATACCCCATATGAGGGGGTAAACCTCAATTTGGGTGCATGGCAGAGCTTGGAAGGGAAGGAGCGCCGTTTGACTTTTTCAACGCAGAATTGGCTGGACGCCATGTAGCGTTTGGAGAGTCCCTGATGTACCTAAACAGTGGAAACCCCCCACAAATGACACTATTTTGGAAACCAGACCCCTCAAGGAACTTATCTACAAGTTGTAGTCCAATTTGTCTTGAGCATGCTGATACCCCATATGTGGGAGAAATCTACTGTATGGGTACACATCGGGGCTCGGAAGTGAAGTAGTGACGTTTTGTAATGCAGACTTTGATGGAATGGTCTGCGGGTGTCATGTCGCGTTTGTAGAGCCCCCAATGTGCCTAAAAAGTGGAAACCCCCCACAAATTACACTATTTTGGAAATTAGACCCCTCAATCAACTAGATGTGTGGTGATGAAACTTTGAACCCGCAGGTGTTGAGCTAAAGTTTATAATGCCCGGGCGTGAAAATAAAAAAATCTTATTTTTTCCACAAACATGATCATTCAGTCCCTAATTTTTTATTTTCCCAAGGGTAACAGGAGAAATTGGACCCCAAAAGTTGTTGTCCAGTTTGTCCTGAGTACGCTGGTACCCCATATGTGGGGGGAACCACTGTTTGGGCACACGTCGGGGCTCGGAAGGGAAGTAGTGACGTTTTGAAATGCAGACTTTGATGGAATGGTCTGCGGGTGTCATGTCGCGTTTAGAGAGCCCCTGATGTGCCTAAACAGTGGAAACCCCCCACAAGTGATCCGATTTTGGAAACTAGACCCCCAAGTAGCTTATCTAGATGTGTGGTGAGAACTTTAAACCCCTAAGTGCCTCACAAAAGTTTATAACGCAGGGCTGTGAAAATAAAAAATAATTTTTTCCCTCAAAAAATGATTGTTTAGCCTGCAATTTTTTATTTTTACAAGGGTAACAGGAGAATTAGACCCCCAAAGTTGTTGTGCAATTTTTCCTGAGCACGCTGATGCCTCATATGTTGCGGTAAACCACTTTTTGGGCACACATCGGGGCTTGGAAGGGAGGTAGCCTAACCCTAATCCCAACCCTAACCCCAACACACCCCTAGCCCTAATCTTAACCCTAATCCCAACCCTAACCCTAATTTCAACCCTAACCCTAATTGCAACCCTAGCCCTAATTCCAACCCTAATTATACCCTAACCCTAATGGAAAAATAAAAATAAATATATTTTATTTATTTTATTATTTGTCCCTACCTATGGGGGTGATAAAGGGGGGTTATTCACTTTTTTTATTTTGATCACTGTGATAGGGTCTTTCACAGTGATCAAAATGTACCTGCAATGAGAGAATGAATCTTCCAGCTGGCAGATTCAGCGGGCGCACTGCGCATGCGACCGCCATTTTGGAAGGTGGCGGCACACATGGAGGAAGACGGGGAACACCGTGAAGGACATCTGGCCTGGTAAAGTACCGGGGGGGTAATCGGAAGGCGGGGTGATCGGAAGGCTGGGGGGAGCGGAGGGAAGATGAAGGGGAGCAGATAATGACGGTGGCATCAGATCGCCGCTGTCAGTCAGTGGCGGGGCAGATCGCCCCGTCAGTCGATGTGGGGTGGGTCAGCTTAGTGTCTCCAGCCATGGTCGATTTTATTTCAGCATCGGCCATGGCTGGATTGTAATATTTCACCAAGATTCATTGGTGAAATATTATCGCTCTGATTGGCTGTTTCACTTTCAATAGCCAATCAGAGCGATCGTAGCCACTGGGGTGCATAGCCACCCCCCCTGGGTGAAGCTCAAAGCCTCCTGTACCTGCAGGTCAGGTGACCTTTCAGTGACCCCGGTCACCCGAACCAAAGGTTCACAGGTCGGGATGAGACAGGATTTCATGACGCATAAACTGTGTCACAGGTCGAGAAGGGGTTAAGAGAGGCCTGTGGTCAGTACTAAAGCGCAGAGTGGATTTGCCCTTAATTCTGTACCAGGGATCCCTTTAAGAGGGGCCTGGGGTCAGAACCAGAGAGCTTAGTGGAATTGCCCTAACTTTCATATTAATGATCCTTTTAAGAGACCTTGGGGTCAGAACCACAGCGCTGAGTGGAACGGTCCTAACTTCCATACTGGAGATCCCTTTAGAGGCCTGGGGTCAAACCAAAGTGCAAGATGGATTTGCCCTTACTTCCATAGCGGAGATCCCTTTAAGAGGGAAGATGTGCCTATGGGATGGAGGATGTGTGATGGGGATATGGGAACGGGAGGGGGTGATTCATTTCTGTCATGTGCTCTCTGCTCCTTTCTGGGGGGCAGACAATGGCTGGAGCTTATGTTCCCAGGGATGCTAGATTTCTTCCACCCAGTCACTGTCTGCTGAGGTGTTGTCGTGGAGTGAGAAAACTGTTGCTCATAGCAACCAATCACAGCTAAGCTTCTTTTAAACAGCTCTGGTTAAATGAAAGCTGCTTAGTGATTGGTTGCAAGGAAAACTGTTGCTCATAGCAACCAATCACAGCTCAGCTTCTTTTAAACAGCTCTGGTGAAATGAAAGATGCTTAGTGATTGGTTACAAGGAAAACTGTTGCTTATAGCAACCAATCACGGCTCAGCTTCTTTTAAACAGCTCTGGCGAAATGAAAGATGCTTCGTGATTGGTTGGTGATACACACACACACATACACACATTCAAGTTTATATATATAGATAGATTAACAATATATAATTCTAGACTTTCATATGTATTCCTTGTAGCCAAATATCTTAGTGTATACTTTTTTCTTTTCAGTAGCAAAAGAGTGTTAATGCTTCAATCTCTGGTACAACCATATAACCAAATGCTCAGGGAACACAAGGCATTTATACAAAATTAATTCCACATATCGTATATACTCATGTATAAGCCAACCCTTGTATAAGCCGACCCCCTATTTTTGCCACAAAAAAATGGGAAAACTTATTAACTCGCGTATAAGCCTAGGGTGGAAAATGCAGCAGCTACTGGTAAATTACAAAAATAAAAATAGATACCAATAAAAGTAAAATTAATTGAGACATCAGTAGGTTTAATGTTTTTGAATATCCATATTGAATCAGGAGCCCCATATAATGCTCCATACAGGTCATGATGGCCCCATAAGAATGCTCCATACAAAATACTACCCATATAATGCTCCATAAAGGTTAATAATGGCCCCATAAGATGCTCCATAGAATTTTATGCCCCATATGCTGCTCCATAAAGGTCATGACCCCATAAAATGCTCCATAGATTATGCCCCATAAGATGCTCCATAGATTATGCCCCCATATGATGCTCCATAGATTATGCTCCATATGATGCTCCATAGATTATGCCCCAATATGATGCTCCATAGATTATGCCCCCATATGATGCTCCATAGATTATGCCCCCATATGATGCTCCATAGATTATGCCCCCATATGATGCTCCATAGATTATGCCCCCATTTGATGCTCCATAGATTATGCCCCCATATGATGCTCCATAGATTATGCCCCCATATGATGCTCCATAGAATAGGCCCCATAGGATGCTCCATAGATTATGTCCCCATAAGATGCTCCATATATTTTATGCCCCCATATGATGCTCCATAGAATTGGCCCCACATTTTATGCTCCATAGGTTATGCCCCCATATGATGCTCCATAGATTATGCCCCCATAAGATGCTCCACAGTTTAGGCCCCATATGCTGCGGCTGCAAATGGAGATAAAAAATGACATATGTCGCTGGGGACCAGGTGCCGGTGTCCTGAGCAGGCAGGGACACCGGCGCGCTATGGAGTACAGGTGCCGGTGTCACCGCTACTCAGGGCCCCAGCACCTGAGATATTCAACTGTCCCCGGTCCACCGCTAACCACTAACTACGTCATCGCGCCCTCTGACCTGAACGTCACAGCCAGAGGACGCAGAGGATAGAGCGGAGCGCAGCGGTGGACCGGGGACAGGTGAATATCGCTTATACTTACCCCCTCCTGGAGCATCTCTGCAGCCCCTGCTTCTCCCACGGTTTCCGGCAGCTCTTCCTTCCTTCAGCGGTCACGTGGTACCGCTCATTAAAGTCATGAATATGCGCATATTCATGACTTTAATGAGTGGTACCAGGTGACCGCTGCAGGAAGGAGCGTGAGATAGTGGGAGAGGCAGGGGGGCTGCAGAGACGCGCCGGGGGGCTAAGTATGATCTGACACCCCCGCTCCCCCCCCCCGCCGACCTCCCGGTATATGACTCGCGTATAAGCCAAGAGGGGGACTTTCAGCCTTAAAAAATGGGCTGAAAATCTCGACTTATACGTGAGTATATACGGTAAATATCTATATTATATTAAAAGAGTGATATATTTTAATGTTCAAAAGTTTTTCACAACTAATCCACAATTATTAATCAGCCGATACCATGCAAGCCAGAACATTTGGCAACAAATCAATTCTAAGACATCTGAGTCTCCAAATTATTACCTTGATTGAAACACATTTCTTGTGGCAAAAAAAAGTGAAACAATAGAATATAACATGCTCTACAAATTTGGAAGCAGAAAAGGATCCGATTGGTGATGATTATTGAGAGAATGATTGCATTCTGATGAGAAAGGAGATATTGGATGCATTTCAATAAATTCAATCTAATTATTAGACTTTTGCCTAAGGAGTTTTTCAATCTTCTGCGTGGGGTGGATATGATTGAAAAATTCCTCAAGTTCCTTTTTTACTCTTACTTCTTGAGTCACCATTCTTTAAGTTTTTTTCCTCAGTCTGTGTGATGGCTATGATTCACCACAGAATGATTGAAAATATGATGAAAAAGTTCCTAGTTTGTTGATTTTAAAGCATCACCGCAGTGGGTTTTTTCTGCTCTATGGTGGCGCTTTAAATGTAAGTCCCCAGTCATATACTCACCCTCCGGCGTGTACATAATTTTTGTGTGCCACTTTCAATGCAATCTATGACAGTCAGAATGACACTTTCATAGACTTGTACTGAAAAGTGAGCTCCGCATCGCTCCATGAAACACTGGACCTGCATTCAGGTCACTTTCACCGGAGAGAGTCTGGAGTGGCACTAGAAACCATGAAGACGGCGGCAGGTGAGTATCAGACAAAGGACTTACATTTAAAGCACTACTCAAGCGGTGCCATAAAGGATGGAGTTGTGCTTTAATCATTTATTGAGCAACAAGTATGTTTCCTCATATCCCATTCCTAAAACCCTTGAAATCGTTGCATAGATTGCATTTATTTAGCTTCAATAGATAAAGTTTCAACCATAAACTAGCTAGTTGACACATTTTATGGATTATAAGGGTTCACAATGCCCAAGGTGGCTCATATACTCTCGCCTACCATGGAAACCTTCAGAAAGAACCTGAAGACCTACCTCTTCTGACAAGCTTACAACCTGCAGTAACTACCGATCCACCAAACCGCTGCACGACCAGCTCTACCCTCGCCTACTGTATCCTCACCCATCCCTTGTAGATTGTGAGCCCTCGTGCGCAGGGTCCTCTCTCATCCTGTACTAGTCGTGACTTGTATTGTTTAAGATTACTATACTTGTACTTATTATGTATACCCCACCTCACATGTAAAGCGCCATGGAATAAATGGCGCTATAATAATAAATAATAATAATAATATACTGTTGACTAGAGGCATCCTTGTATCACATGAGTGACGTGATACAAGCATGTCTAGCCATGGCTTTCCCAGGCAAAATCTGAAGTATCCACAATCAACGATGGCTTCGGGAGTCATGTCACCTGCTGGTGTAGGTCCACTGTGTTTTATCAAGACCAAAGTCAGCACAGCCATCTACCAGGAAATTTTAGAGGACTTCATGCTTCCCTCTGCCGTCAACCTTATTGGAGATGAAAATTTCAATCTCCAGCAGGACTTGGCACCTGTGCACACTGCCAAAAGTACCAATTCCTGGTTTAAAAACAACAGTATCACTGTGCTTGATTTGCCTGCAAACTCGTCTGACCTTAACCCCATAGAGAATCCATGGGGCATTGTCAAGAGCAATATGATAGACACCAGTCCCAACAATGCAGACAAGCTGAAGGCTGCTATTAATGCAACCTGGGCTTCCATAACACCTCAGCAGTGATACAGACTGATCGCCGCCATGTCATGCTGCATTGATGCAGTAACTGATGCCAAAGGAGCCCCGACAAAGTATTGAGTGCATATACTGAACATACATTTCCGTAGGCCAACATTTTGGATTTTAAAATCATTTTCTTAAAGCTGGTGTTATAAAGTATTCTAATTTACTGAGATAATAACTTTTTGGTTTTCATTGGCTGTAAGCCATAATCATCAACATTGACTGAAATAAAAAATTGAAATAGATCACTCTGCTTGTAATGACTCTATATAATATATAAGTTTCACTTTTTGAATTAAAGAACTGAAATGAATTAACTTTTTGATGATATGCTAATTTTGTGAAATGCACCTGTATGTGTATAACAAAAGATTTGTAATTGCAATAATTTTCAAGGAGAAATACATCAAATTCTGCAACAATTTCAAGGATGCCAACACCGGCCATGACTGTAAATATACCCCCATTCGGTCACTGCCAACTCCAAAAATAACAAAAAGAACTGCTAGCTGCCAACACCAATGGTTTATATAGGCAATTGGACACCTGTTACAGCTAGTGTGTGGCTTCAGGGGTGCGGTTTACAGAGCAAGAGGAGCAGAGCTATTACATTTTATATATTTAATCCAGAAAGATAGTCAGTGTTTAAATACAAAAAATATACAAGATGATACAAAATGAGATGAAACAATATATAATTGCATAAAATAAAAAGGAATAATGAAAGAAAATTATTAAACTTGATATCATGGAAATGGCTCAGGGATTAGCGGAGCCCTTCCATTGGAAACAGACAGAAATTACAGCAAGCTGTACCTTCCAAGAACTGACCAATGACTCAAACACTGCCTTTTATTAGCTTAAGGTTGCGCCCATATATCTCTTCTTAATGACCTCACGTGGGGACTGTAATACTAGGCACAAGGAAGTAAGGCATGGAGACTTTGTGGGTACTGGGAAAATAATCAATTTCAGTTTCACAAAAATGTTATTAGTGTTCCTATTCAGCTATTTCCCTTTTTTTTCTTACTATTCTGTGAGTGGCTTTAAGACTAGTGCTACTCTACGACTACTACTACTTGTGCCTACAGCAAGATTCTATCCACTCTGATCTGCCTGTAGTAAGTTAAACAACAAGAAAGCCCTATTTCTTGTGTAAGCATCACATGTTACCAATTCTAAGGCCGGAGTCACACTGGCGACAAAATCGGACGACTGCAATGCGATGAAATATCGCATTGCAGTCGGACCTATGTTAATCTATGGAGCAGCTCCCAGTATCAGATTTTTTGTGGTCCGTTTTAAACGTCCGTGTACAATCGCAGCATGCTGCGATTGTCACCGATTGTTGGTCGACTATCGCCAATGCAAGTCTATGGGAGCGATGAAAAATCTGATTACAAACGGACCACACTGTGTGACTTGCGATGAAATCGCATCGGTGTCCTTTAGAAAAGCCGGCAATTCATCCCCGGCTATACTGTAAAATCACACTGACAGCTTTAATAAAGACTAGAAAGAATAGATATATACACATAGAACACATATATATATATATATACATGTCATTGTGACATGTACATATACATATATTTATAGTTCCTAGACTTCTACATACTGTAATAGCCGCTAATTCAATTGCCGGGTTTTGTGAAATCACAGAAGCCGACATGAAATGATACATTGTTTCCACACATTTAACCATGTAATTTCATGTATTTTTTATATATGTTTGAAACATACAATTACATGAGTGTATTTGTGCAAAATTTCAGACATGTAGGGGTTAATTAAAGGTGTAATTTCGTTGAAAAAAAATGCGTGGGCTCCCGCTGTATTTTCTCCACCAGACAGACAAAGCAAAGCGAGTGGGGGCAGATAATAATAGCCCAGGGAGGGTGCATTTTTTTTGTGCCCCCCCTGGCTACTAACATCTGCCCCCAGACACCCCAGAAAGGGCAAATCTCTAATTAGATTCGCCCTTTCTGGCACTTTGCCCGTCTATTCCCATTGCCCTGTAGCGGTGGCGAATGGGTTAATCTCACCTTACTGTCACCTTGCAATTGAAAGGTGACCTTAAGGCAGGTTAATAATTGATAGCTGTCAATTAGACAACTATCACTTATTAATCCTATTGAAGTAAATAAAAAAACACACACACTTTAAGAATAAATAATTTTAATGAAATAAAAACACATTTTTTTGACCATATTTTATTTTACACTTAATCCGTGCGAAGCCATTGATCTCCTAAAATAAGAAAAATAAATAAAACAACATTATTCTTACCTATTCCGCCGATCTGTCACGTCCCACGCTGTAATCCTTCACAAAGGGTTAACTAGCTTTGAGCCAAGCAGTGCAAGTAATCCTGCATGCTCAGCTCAAAGCTCCTGAATGAATAAGTTCCTCTCCTGGTGACAGGAGAGGATGTGTTTAATGAATGAAGCTTAATTGATTGTGTCCACTTTCCCTTTAGGTCAGGTCACTACAGTTAAATTGCCAATAAATCAATTAAGCTCCATTCATGAATCTATTCCTCTACTTTCGCTGGGAGAGGAAGTTATTCATTCAGGGGAATACAGGTCTGAGACAGCATTATTAGCTCTCTGCGACCTGTAACCTGTTAACCCTTTCTGATGGATTACACCATGGGACCTGACTGTACATCGGATTGGTAAGTATAATTTTGCTTTTTTATTTTATTTTTATTACAGGAAATGGTTTTAGCAGGAAAATAAAATATGGTCAAAAACTGTGTGATTATTTAATTAAACTTATTTTTTATTAAACTGTGTGTGTTTGATTTTTCTTTCATACAATAGGATTAAGGCCGGGGTCACACACAACGAGTAAAAAATCTTACCGTTTTAGTCGGACAATAATCGTATTAAAATGTCATGAACATTGATGCGACTGCCATCCGATTTTTTGTAGTTGATGCGATTTAGTAGCATGTACGCTTACGTTTCACATCCGATTACCCACCGACTACCGATTTTTAGTGGCATCATAGCAAAATGGACATTTAACGTTTTTGAGGCCTGCAAATCATTTGAATAATGAGCCAGACCCATATTTAAGCGGGGTTTGACTGTTCTTACTCTCCCACCCTTGCCGTTGAGTGTTTTGCTTCTTAGTGCTTACTGTTGTGTTGCTGCTAAGTTAAAATTATGAGTCACAGACTAACTTTTAATACAACTGAGCGTGTGCTGTACTATTGGCTGATATCCAGAACTTTTGGGGAGCCATATCCTGTAGTTGTTTCTCACAGAATCCGCAGAAGAATGTGGGTGCATCCCCTTGTGAAGCGAAGGATCAGCAAAGGCCATTTTGAGCGCCTGTATTCAACACTGCGTAGGAATCCTGACAAGTTTTTTGCCTATTGTCGCATGAGTGTTGCCACCTTTGATATTTTGCTGGACATATTGCGCCCAGGAATCACCTTTCAGAACACCAGGATGCGTCCTTCAATTTCTGCTGAGGAAAGGCTTCTTCTAACATTAAGGTATGTGTGTCAACGATATGTTGATGATGTTTTGCAGAATTTACCATCTTTCACATTCTTCTTACTTTCTTCATCTTAACATACTCAACCTCATGGCATTCTTAAATTGTCTTATTTTACCTATATGCTTGTGTGTAGCAGTCATAATGCTTTGTAAGTCATAAAATTCATAGAATGGGTGAGTATAGAAATGTCTACTGTTTAAATTTTCTTAATGGATTTTTCAGATATTTGTTTTCTGATGTGTACATGTTTGTTGTTGTTTGTGTATTGCAGGTTCCTTTCCACTGGGCTCTCATACGCTGCTCTGCATTTAGAGTTTTTAATTGGAAAATCCACCATTTCCGGAATAGTCAGCTCTACTTGTGGACAAATTTGGTCAAGACTAAATAAAGAAGTGATGCCACAGCCCAAAATGGAAGATTGGTTGAGGATTGCACATGGCTTTCAAGAAAACAGTCATTTTCCACACTGTATTGGAGCCCTGGACGGGAAGCATATACGTGTGCGTAAGCCGCCGCAATCAGGGACCCAATTCTACAATTATAAGCAATATTTTTCTATAGTTTTGTTGGGCTTGGTCGACAGTAACTACCGCTTCATAATTGTAGACATTGGGGCCTATGGAAGGACTGGAGACTCCAGAGTCTTCAATTCTTCCATTATGGGTCGGCGGCTACGCAATAACCAACTGGACTTACCACCACCATGTCAACTTCCACACTCCAATATGGATGTAGTGCCATATGTTGTAGTAGCGGATGAGGCCTTCCAATTAAGTTGTAATGTAATGAGGCCATATCCTCGGCGCAATCTCAACCATCAGAGACGCATCTTTAATTATCGCCTTTCTCGTGCACGACGCCTGGTGGAGTGCACATTTGGTATTCTTACAGCCAAATGGCGAGTCATACAATAAGCCATTCAGCTAAGTGCATCAAATGTAAATCTTGTAGTGCAAGCATGTGTGGTACTACATAATTTTACAAGAATGCATGAATGCTCATCATCTGATATGGCTGACCTTCAGTCTTCTAATATGATGAGGCCTATGAGACCAGTCATCCATCCTCGTCGTCCCCCTTCTGGTCTGAAAGTGCGTGAATTATTGACAAATTATTTTGTTTCCCCTCGTGGTTCTATTCCTTGGCAAGATGAGGCCATAGGTATGTAGTGTGTTTTATGTGATATCATAACATAAAGTTACTTTTGATGAATCAATTCATGGTACACTCTATTTTTTTGTCTAATACTTTCCCATACTTAATACACTACCTAACATAGAATAATAAACACAGACAACCAATGTAACTTCACTAATTTTACTCATTAGTGTTTTGTTTTGAAGCCTTTTAAAGGCTGATATATTTTTTGGTAAACAGGACCAACATGTCCAAACAGAATAAAAAAATATGTATAACATTATTCATGTGAAAATACAAAAATATATAACTTAAAAAAAAAAAAAAATTACAGCTACAATTGCTGGTAGCTTGGTGGTGGTGTTGGTGAGGATGGAGGGCAAGGTTGGGGGTTCTGTCTCACACAATCTGCAATCTGTGTTTGAGAAAGACCAGGTGCAGATCCTACAGTAGCAGCTGGGTTACTTGCTGCATCATGAAGGGCTTGTGTGTAGGGGTACATAGGGAATTGATGCTCATAGTCATATAGATATGACTGAGCACTAGCAGAGTGACCCCCAATATGCCCATGTCTAACATATCCATGTTGTGGCCACCCAACAACATTGGGTATGTTAGAGTGGGCATATTGTGCATGGCCACTCTGTCCCATGGTTTGGAGCTGGGAAGCTCCATACAAAGAATGAGCTGCAGTAGGAGGAGGAGGAGGAGTTGGGTTTTGTTGCAAAGAAGGAGGAGGTGGAGGAGGAGGATGATGATGATGCGGAGGAGGAGGAGGAGGATCAGAGGCAGATGCAGATTGTGCTGGATTTGGTGCTACCAACCTCCCTAAATTTTCTGGACCAACCACCCATCTATGAAGATAATCTAGTAGGTTGGTGGGATCATTAGGGCCTGATCCAGCTTCCAACACAATCTGCAGTCCACTTCTGATCCTCAGTCTGTGCTGTATTTGAGTAGCCCGGTGATAAGGGGCCAGACTGCGACAAAATGCCTCCTCACCATCATCTTTACCTACACTGGATAAATAGTCCAGAACTCCTCGGTCCACCTGCCTCCTTGAGACAGAACCCACTCCTTCTCGTCGCCGCCTACCTCGCCTTGTGAGTTGGGAAGGAGGAGGAGATATATCTTGAGCCCTATTAGGGCTGCTGCTCTGAGGTAGCTCCTCAGTTTCCACATGCAGTCTCTGGGAATCCTCAGCTCCTGCAGGTGTTGTTGTTGCTGGTTGGGTGGACCCACATGCTGCTGAGGAAGGGCCTGCCTCCTCTTCTCCATCACCAACTGGGTCGATAACCACTTCTGAGTCAGACCCCGTCTCCCTCTCAGTTAGGTTTGACTCAGTTCTAGGAATGAAAAATCAAAAAAAAAAATATTAAATTTAAAAAATAACAATTTATAAACATTGAAGTCGTTAAACACACATGCACTTACGGTCGCAGATCCAACACTGGCTCAAGGAAGTTTAGTCTATCAAAATAGAGGTACTTCCTCTTCTTAGATGCTGAAGCCCCACTTCGATCCCTAATCTGCCTCTCCCTCCGGTAGCAGTCACGACAACTACGCCTTCGCCTTGTCACATCATTCACTACAAATTTAACAAGAGCATAACGGTTTTTATTACTGATATCAATTTAATAAGGCACAAAATACAATATGCAACACAGAACATTAAAATACTGGTCATGTGTGATGTGATTTACTATATTAAAAGACATCAACATACAACCAGAAGTATCCATGTTATAAGCACTAACATTCATTTTAAAAAATGCTTGTCCCTTTAACAAACGGCTCAATCAGTTTCAATTTTATCACCAAAACACAACATCTGAGGTGAAGAAAACTAAAAAATGTGGTAGTCAATAGATGCCGATGCATCGATGATATTTAACTATACATGTATATTTTTGGAATACACACACAGCAATGTGTACTTCAAAATAGTAACAGGTCGATAATGCTGCGTTTTAAATAGCATTTAAACACATAAGGCTAGATTGTTATTTGAAAAAAATAATGCTTAAAAATTTTGAAAACCGTTACATGTGGTACTTACTAAGTCGCTCTTGGTCCTCCCTGGATCTCTCATTATAGTCCGGAAAAATGTGCACACATATAGTTTTCCATGCCGCCTCTTTGCGTGTCCGATTGCTGTAGTTGGAATCGCGCTGGTCCCACAATTCTGGCCTCTCCTGCACCAATACAATTAGGAGCTCCACATTGATGTGGCTAGATGCCATGTTTCTGGACTCCGTGTAGGCGTTCTTCCTGTTGTTTTTTTAAGATGTGCTTAGCTAATTAGCATGTAAAGGCTTCCTGAGAAATTCAAAGGCAGTTTCCTGTCACCTGGAAAAGTTGTGCGATTTAATCGCAACTCACACGTGCGGTCCGTTTGTAATCCCACTTTTCATCGCTCCCATAGACTTGCATTGGCGATAGTCGACCCACAATCGGTGACAATCGCAGCATGCTGCGATTGCACTCGGACGTTTAAAACGGACCACAAAAAATCTGATACTGGGAGCTGCTCCATAGATTAACATAGGTCCGACTGCAATGCGATTTTTCATCGCATTGCAGTCGTCCGATTTTGTCGCCAGTGTGACCCCGGCCTAATAATTGATAGTTGTCTAATTGACAGCTATCAATTATTAACCTGGCTTAAAGTGACCTTTTAATTGCAAGGTCATTTTAACCACTTATTAACTCATTCGCCACCGCTACAGGGCAATGGGAATAGACGGGCAAAGTGCCAGAAAGGGCGAATCTAATTAGAGATTTGCCCTTTCTGGGGTGTCTGGGGGCAGATGTTAGTAGCCAGGGGGGCACAAAAAAAATGTACCCTCCCTAGGCTATTATTATCTGCCCCCACTCGCTTGCTTTGTCTGTCTGGTGGAGAAAATACAGCGGGAGCCCACGCATTTTTTTTCAACAAATTTACACCTTTAATTAACCCCTACATGTCTGAAATTTAGCACACATATACTCATGTAATTGTATGTTTCAAACATATATAAAAATACATGAAATTACATGGTTAAATGTGTGGAAACAATGTATCATTTCATGTCGGCTTCTGTGATTTCACTGAAGCCGGCAATTGAATTAGCGGCTATAACAGTATGTAGAAGTGTAAGAATTATAAATATATGTATATATATATATGTCACAATGACATATATATATATATATATATATGTGCTCTATGTGTATATATCTATTCTTTCTTTTGGCATTTAAATACTATTCTTTTGGATCCATTATATGTCAGTTTTGCAAGCCTGCGAGAAAATCTCGCAAGTCGGATGAAAATCGGATGTTACAAGGTACACACACATGCGATTAAATCGCATCTTTGAAGGAAAATCGGATGCCAGAAGGATGTGTGATCTTTTTATTTTGATCCGATTGTCGACCGTCTAAAACGGACCGATTTTTTGTGGTTGTGTGTGACTCCAGCCTTAAGCTAAAATTTGGATCAGATCAGCAGGAAATTAACCTCTGATCTTTGCAGGAAAATCCAATTAATTGACTTTTTATCATATCTTCTTTATCATTCATTTCTAGGTTTTGTGTTCCTAGAAATAAATTTCATTTAAATTTCATTTACACACTGTATATCTCCAGTTATTGTCAACTACACACCCTTCTGGTCAAATAGTATTGATTTGTAGTACATGTCGGCTGACATAAGATAAGGTTTTAATACTATATATAAGATAGGACCGTCCCACTTGTGTACTCCTTCTCGTAGTGAATGGCTTTTAAGCTTTTAGTGATAAAATGTAACTGTTTTATTTACTTGTAAAATTACTATTTACTTTTTTACTTACTACAGGATATATGATCATTTTGTGTTTTTTATTCTTGGGTTTTTCTGTGAAATGGACACAATGTGAATGTGCTCCTACACATTGCACGTATATCAACTTTTGCTCCAGCTCATTTATTTGATTTTTCTAACAGTAAAAAGATAGATGGAAACTCCTGACTAGAGGTGAGTGACTTTACCTTTTTGAGGGTCGAGTCGGGTTTCGTGAAACCGGATTTTCTCAAAAGTCGAGTCGAACGAAGTCGGCCAACTAACGGAAAAGGTCAAGTCGGAGTCGAAAACACGACCCCAATGCAAGTCAATGGAGAAGAAAAGTCGGCAGTCATTGGAGGACAATAAACACACCTACAGTGCCCATTTCAATGCCAACGACATCAATTCTTATTACTTAAGCTTGTCAACCTTGATTTACTTTTTAATAATAGTAACGCATTGAAAGCTGGAGGTTATTTGGCTAAAGTTGTGGGGGGGGCAGGGCTGTCTCCAGGTTTTCGTGGGCCCCTTTAACACATTCCACAATTCATGATGCTCCAGATCCATATATTTTCAGAGTCAGACACAGACGCTCACTCAGTATGGATTTGACCGTAATACAAAGAGCAGATATACGGTACTGTATCAGAAGCGGACAGCTGTATACGGTGTAGGGGAAAATTTAAATCTCCGTATATATTTCCGGAGTCACACACAGACGCTCACTCAGTATGGATTTCACCGTAATACAAAGAGCAGATATACGATACTGTATCAGAAGTTGACAGCTGTATACAGTGTAGGGGAAAATTGAAATCTCCGTATATATTTCCGGAGTCACACACAGATAGCCGGTACACGGTAGTGTGTGAGGAGCGTACAGCTCTATATGGTGTGGGAAAAAATGAACGCTCGATAACTGTGCAGAAAAAAAGAATAAAAGTATTAGTGCTGTGTAAAAAGCAGTCTGCACAGCAGTGTACACACAGCAATACAGCTATCAGGCAGCCTAATAACCAGCGCTGCTGCAAACAAGAAAATCCTCCCTGTCACTGCACACTAACTGTACAGCACAATTGTGATCAGCACCAGCACAGAAGAACTTCTCTTTCCAGCCCTAACTCTCTACATACTGATAAACAGCGTCAGCAACCTCTCCCTACTGTTAAGATCGGCAGAAGTAAAATGGAGGTCGGCGGTCAGGGCTTTTATAGACACTATGACACCCCCCAAAGCAAGCCAATCACTGCAATGCCCTTCTCTAAGATGGTGGTGGACGCTGCACATGTCATCTCATTGCCCACAGTGTACCTCCTTGCACATTGGCTGAAAAAAGGCGCCTGAAAGCATTCTGGGAAAATCTACTTTGGCGCTCGTTTCGCCGAACGCATGGCTGACTGCACGCTATGGTTGGGTTTCAGCCAACGAAACACGACTTTGGTGAAAGTTGGCGACATTTGAATCTGACCGACCTGTTTCGCTCAACTCTACTCCTGACTATTTTGAATCTAATGCAAACAGAACTGAATGTACTCCTATATATCAAATATTAATAGTCCCTATGCACCAAAGAGCAAAATGAGTAGAACTTGGTATTTGTGGCAGAACCCATTGACTTACTTGTATGGACTTATGTTAAATCCCTCCCAAGGGCAGATTCAGAGGAAATAAGGATTGGACATGTTGAATTTCAACTTGCCTGATTATTTGTTCATATGGGAGATACATTATCAATAGAAGATTTTGTCATTGACTTATCCACTCTTTGCTATTTTTCTACATAGTAGATCCAGTTGGATAAAACATATTAGGCGAGTTTCGCTACTGTAGTAAACCGATACTTTAACAATGATGACAGTAAGGTTTTTTTATTCGCAACCCATTTTAACGCCTTACCGTCAAGTGAAAAAAAAAATTGGATTTCATCTGTTAACGACGCTGGTCCGCCATTCATAAGCATTTTGAAGCATTTATCCGCCAGCCACAACCTACATAGAAGTTGTGCCTATCCACCTGGTTAGCGTTAAGCAAGCCATTATCCACTCTCCTCCATAGAGTATCTCCCTATTGTGCGCTCTGTTCCCCATGTAGATTTCTTTCTTATTCCACATAGAACACAGCGAGACAAGTGTGCATGTGTATGGGGGAATAGGTGATGATACCTGTCAGGCAAATGAGAAAGGTATGTAAGCACCATTAATTTTTGCACAATCTTTACTTGTGTGAGGTCCACCAACATTGTAAAAGGAAGAAAAAAGACCAGTGCAAAAATAGCGCACACCCAATAAAACAAAATGAAAAAATATATATGAAATCAAATAGAATATAAAAGTGAAAATTTATTATAACAGACCAAAACACAGACAATAGTAAAACATAATTAAAAATACATGTAATACAAAAAACATATAACACCCCAAGGTCATAGGCATATGAGACCAACATGAAAATCCCCAGCAATTAGAACCTGAGTTCAGATGAAACGTGTAGTCATGGTCATAACACAAATAGAAAATGGCACATGATATACCAAATTACACTGAAAATAGGGGAAATAACAGGTCACAATATACAATGTGCTATATGAAACGGTCAATAGAGCAACTAGATATGCAAAAAAGAGCTATGAAACTGAATAATAGCAAATAATGTTCAATGTTACCCGATGAATGAAGCTGGAAAAGCGCTAGTAAATACTATAAGAAGGTGTCGCAATGACAGTGACGTAATTGAGTCGCACGTACAGGGTTTTGGGGTACTCGGCACCGAGCCCGTTCACTTCAATGGGGATGTCACGGGTAGCACAGCTCGGTCCGTTGCCCTGGGCGCTCACTAAAAGGGGGATATTTACAGGGGATTGTAGATTTATAGAAATGTTCGTGACGCCACCTGTGGTTTCTGATCAGGATGACCAGTGCTGCAGGGTAGATCCTCTGAGGGGTTGTTACTGGGCAGCAAGGTGTTAAGTCTCCCACAGGCGAGACCGATCCCTCGAGGTATATGGCCGTGTAGGGGTGCAGGTTCAATAAGGCAGACACACAGATGCTGGTAAGCGCGGACCCGGTGTCCGGTGGTGCAGAGTCGAGGTAAGCTATTAATGCTGGTTGACCTCGGTCACTCTCTTTCCCTTTTCCACTTGCCTGTCATCCTACTCTCACCACTATCATAAGCACAAACAGCAGTAGATGTCAGCTTCCTTTTCTTCACCGCTCTCCAAGCGTAAGCACGCTTACTTTCTGAAACAGCTCACTATTGGACTCTCAGTGGACTCAACCTTGACCAGACCAAGTGGCAATCCTTTCCACTACACTGGACTCCACTATATAAGCTGAGTGTTTGCTGAAGTCCTCAGGCTTTCAGATAAGTCTTTCTTTCTGGCTAGAGTTCCCTCTCAGCATGTCTGAGGTAACTAGCTCGTTTTCTTCCGCCTCGTCTGACAAGAATGTCTCTCTCCTCTCACTCTCTGAGGTGTTCTGCTGTTCTGAGGTAAAACCAAAACTAGCTAACTCGCAGCTAGACTGCCTTATCTACTGCTGTCATCTCAAGGGCTCCCTCTGGTGGTACCAGGGAAAAATGTGAAATTGTGTGCAATGGTTATCGTGGATTTACCTTTCCGTGCATCCTCCAGGTTGACATGTGGCTCCAGTCACAGCTGGGCTACACATCCCCCCCTAGTTAATATCAGCACTCCCGGGCTGAAAAAGAAAACAATTTTTATATATAACATCAACACAACATAATTATAACTCTTCCCTTGCGGGAGGTAAAGACACTTCAAACGTTACAATGTGTACAAATGGCAAATAGAAAATATCAAAATACTTTCATACAATAAATACAGGATTCTTGTGGAGGACCCGTACCAAACCTCCCACGGTGGTCCTGGGTGGGCTGCAGGACTTCTTTGCTGCAAACCTCACTCAAGGCCACACCATACGGGTTTTTCTTCTGAGGTAGAATGGCTTACGTAAAACCAAGATGGGGCACCGAGTGCCAACTATTTACAACACAGTTTTTGGGCTGGCAAAGTCCTCAGCCACGCAGTCCTTTAAAAGAAACACATTTCACATATCACATTACCCAACTGGGGTATACTACTTCAGCATGTAAACATCATCATCATATAACATTCTCAATAAAGTGCAATTCTCTTCATAATACAAGTAACATATATACAAATATTTACACAAATCTTATTCACATTTTTACACTTGGATATTGATGCACTGGATTAATTTGCTAGGCCTACTCTTGGTACCTAACAGGTAACCTTCTTTCGTTGTGCGTACTGACCTACGTGGTGTGGTGTCAGGTATAGTAGCCTCTGGCCTATCTGTCCTGCGTGCTGGCAAACTGTAATACTGCCTTAACCTCTCTAGGGATCCGGCAAGCATACTTGTGGCTGGGCGATGCGGTTCTGTTTCACTAGGGGATTCTTCTGGTAGTTCCACGTCTTGAGGTTCCATTTCTTGAGACTCTACTTCTAGAGGTGCTACAGGAGCAGGTTCCTCTTGAACTATTTCTTCTGCTGCGGCAACTGGCTCAACTGGACGTTGAAGCGCTTCTTGTGGTTGGTAAAATTGAAGTACTGGAATAATCACAGCATCCCCGATACAAGGCCAATCTGCAGGAAAATCTCCTAAGTCCGTGTGTATGACTTCACCTGGTTTCTCTTTTTCCATAACAAGTTCTTCCTCGGGAAGTTTTAACATGTCTGGACACAGTTTTAGGTGGTCTCTTGATACAGTGGTGGTCGTCTTTCCTCCATCTTTGCTAATGGTACAGGTTTTCCTGTTGTCAAACTTGGAATTTTGCACGACATATGGCTCTTCTTCCCACTGATCATCCAATTTGTGCATTCTTCTTTTTCTTTTTAGCACAATTTCTCCAGGCATAAAAGGCTTAGCTGGCGCACTTTTGTTGTAGTTCTCCTCTTGCTTTTCCCTTACTTTATTGAGACTATCTTCCACGCAGGCTTGTACCCTCCTGTACTGTTCCTGTCGGTTCGTGTCCCAATCTTCAGTAGTAACATCAGCTTCTGGTTCTACAACACCAAGTTCCAAATCCATGGGCAGCTTTCCTGGTCTTGCTCGCATAAGGTAGGCAGGAGTGCAGTTGGTGGAACTCACAGGTATGTGATTGTACAGATCTACGAGGTCAGGTAGTAAGTCTGGCCACCGATTCCTCTCCTCAAGTGGTACCGTCTTCAGCAGATCAATGACTATGTGATTCATCTTTTCACAGAGACCATTTGTTTGGGGGTGGTACAGTGTGGTTCTTATCTTTTTATACCCGTACAAGTGACAGAACTCTTTAAACAATTCGGCTTCAAAAGGAGGACCCTGGTCGGTTAACACTTGCTCTGGATATCCATGAGGTCTGCAGAAATACGCTTGAAATGTCTTTGCTGCTGTTTCAGCTGTCAGATCTTTGACAGGGGCGACCACCAGGAACCTGGAGTAGTGATCAACCATTGTCAGGGCATATGAGTATCCTGACCTGCTGGGTGACAACTTGACATGGTCCAAGGCCACGATCTCCAAGGGACGAGTCGTCTTGATGGGCTGCAGGGGTGCTTTCTGGCTACTGTAGTCTTTTCTTCGGAGGCTACAGGACGCACAGTTTTTACACCATATCTCGATGGAACTTCGCATTCCCACCCAGTAGAAACGACACTTCAACAGGGTTTCCAGCTTCTTCCAGCCAAAGTGCCCCGCTCGATCGTGGTAGGCTTCCAACACCATCTGGATGTCTGTTCTGGGGACTACTATCTGCCATACCATCTCATGGGTTCTGGGGTTGACGTACCTTCGGCACAGCTTCTCTCGGTAGATAAACAGCCGGCTTCTCTCATTCCACAGCTGCTTTGCTTGTTGAGACGCATCCTTCTCCAAGGAGGAACCTTCCTGAGTTATCAGTTCCTTGATGTGACTGACAACTGGGTCACTGTTCTGGGTCTCCTTCCAGCTGTGGTGAGGTAAAGGGTTTAACGTCTTACCACGCTGCCTCCTGTAGGCTCGTTGCTCGTGGATCATCCCATTTCTGTGGAATGCAGGTAGCTCAATCTCTTCTAAGTCATCTGATTCCTCTTCCGTGTCGGACTCATGCGGCATTCTGGACAAGGCATCAGCGTTGGCATTCTTACGGCCCGCCCTGTACTTGATTGTGAACTGATAGTTCGATAGCCAAGCCATCCAACGTTGCTCCATGGCTCCCAGCTTGGCTGTTTCAAGATGTGTCAAGGGGTTAATATCAGTGTAAGCAGTGAACCTGCTGGAGACTAGATAATGCTTGAATCTTTCTGTAATGGCCCAGACCAGCGCCAGGAACTCCAACTTGAAGCTGCTATAGTTCTCTGGGTTTCTCTCGATCGGCCGGAGCTTCCTGCTTGCATATGCGATGACTGTTTCTTGGCCATTTTTCTTCTGACTGAGGACAGCTCCCAATCCTTCGTTGCTGGCATCAGTATACAGCAGGAACGGCTGCTGTAGTCAGGATAGGCTAAGATCTCATCGCCTGTCAGGATCTCCTTCATCTCCTTGAACGCCTCAGCTTGTTCTTTACCCCAGTGGAATTGAGGATTTCTGCTCTTGAGGGGCTGTCCTACCAGGAGGTCCTGCAGAGGCGCTGCTTTCTTGGTGTAGTCCTTTACAAACCTCCGGTAGTAACCTGTCAGTCCCAGGAATTGGCGCACCTCCTTGAGATTCTTCGGCTCCGGCCATTTCTGGATGGCAGTGACCTTCTCGGGGTCTGGCGCTACTCCTTCTGAGCTGACAATATGTCCCAAGTACTGTACCTTTTGTTTGAGCAGATGGCACTTTGAAGGCTTCAGTTTCATCCCGTACTTGGACAGTGACTCGAATACCTCTGCCAGGTGCTTCAGATGATCCTCATACGTCTTGGAGTACACAATTACGTCGTCCAGGTACAGCAACACGGTTTCAAAGTTGAGATGTCCCAGGCAACTCTCCATCACTCTCTGGAACGTTCCCGGGGCACTGCTGAGTCCAAACGGCATTCTGTCAAACTCACAGAGTCCCATCGGGGTGGTGAAAGCCATCTTCTCCCGATCCTCCTCAGCCACAGCTACTTGCCAGTACCCACTAGTGAGGTCAAGGGTGGAAAAGTAGTTAGCAGTTTTTAAAGCAGCTAAGGATTCCTCAATGCGTGGTAAAGGGTATGCATCTTTATGTGTTATGCGATTTACTTGTCTGTAATCTACACACATTCTCATGCTTCCATCCTTTTTCTTAACTAGGACTAGAGGTGCTGCCCAGGGACTACAACTATCCTTATCACCCCTGCTTCCTTCATGTCACACAACATTTCCTTAGCTTTCTGGTAGTGTGCTGGAGGTATAGGCCTATACCGCTCTTTGATGGGAGGATGACTGCCTGTGGGGATATGATGCTGTACTCCCTTAATTGTCCCAAAGTCAAGTGGATGTTTGCTAAATACCTGTGTGTACTCCTGTACCACCCATAGTACTCCCTGTTTCTGGTGGGCGGGAGTGGTGTCTGTCCCGACATGCGGGAGGCTAAGGACTCAGTCTCAGAATAGAGTTGTTATCTACGGTATGTAATTTAGCAACTGTGGCATAGCGTGGTAAATTCACTTCATCTTCTCCCCAGTTGAGAAGAAGTACTGGTACTCTCCCATTTCGTACTTCTACTACCCCTCTAGCAGTTGTAGGGATCCGCTCTGGTAGGCAGGGGCAGAGCCGCAGTAATGAGGCAAACACACAGGCTTTTAGTTCAAAGTTCAGTGGTTTTAATAACGGGTTCAACAAAAAGTCCAGATAACAAAATCAAAACAGAACATAAATCACTCCAGTTTGGAGAACCACTGGTCCCAGACTCACCCTTGCTTGGGACGGGCTTAACTAAGCGGCTGCAGGTTAGCAGAGACCGCCAGGTGCCATTCCGGGTGGTCTGATACTCGCTTCCTGGTGCACACTGACACACTGTAACAAAACAATTTTCCAGACTGACTCCAGCCAAACTCCTTCCTTTCACACCCACCAACTACAACAGCTCCTTGTTTTATAGGCCTAGTCCACACCCTCAGGTGAGGTAGACATCAGCTGATCTGATCACATGACTATGACCTCATCACAGGTCCTTGAGATCAGGGAAAATCCTGACCAAACTCCAGTCTGCTAGGAGAAATATATCTCCCATCCATCAAGACCCCCTTTGGTGTACCACATACCTCCCCCCTTTGTTCAACCTTAGGAGGGTGGACACATGACATACAGTGAACTCTGGACAGTGCATCTGCGTTCCCCTGTAATTTGCCTGCCCGATGTTCTACTGAAAATTTGAAATTTTGCAGAGACAGAAACCACCTGGTGACTCGTGCATTTCTCTCTTTGGCTTGACTCATCCAAGTCAGAGGGGAATGATCAGTTACCAACCGAAACGTTCTCCCCAACAGATAGTAGCGCAATGACTCCAGTGCCCACTTGATGGCCAGGCACTCTCTCTCTACAATGCTGTATCTGGTTTCAGCTGGAGTAAGCTTTCGACTCAGGAAACTAATGGGATGCTCCTCCCCGTTAACCTCCTGAGACAACACGGCACCCAGACCTACCTCTGACGCATCAGTCTGGACAATGAATTCTCTTTTGAAGTCGGGTGTGATCAAAACTGGCGACCCACACAGTGCCCCTTTTAGTTTTACAAACGCTTCTTCAAGCTGATCATTCCATCGCACCATTACTGACTTCCTCCCTTTTAGGCAGTCAGTTAACGGCGCCGACAGGGTTGCAAAATTGGGAATAAACCGCCGGTAGTATCCCACTAACCCCAAAAAACCCTTTCACTTGTTTTGTGGTGAGGGGACGGGGCCAGTTTTGGATTGCCTCCACTTTGTTTATTTGGGGTTTGATAACTCCTCTCCCAATCACATACCCCAGGTACCGAGCTTCCTCCAACCCTATGGAACACTTCTTTGGGTTGGCAGTTAGCCCTGCTTGTCTCAGAGAATCTATCACCGCCTGTACCTTGGCTAAGTGACTTTCCCAGTCTGTACTGTACACCACAATATCGTCCAGATAGGCCGCGGCATATCGGCGATGAGGACGAAGAACAACGTCCATTAACCTCTGGAATGTCGCTGAGCGCCAGACCCAAGGTAGGACTATATACTGGAACAGTCCCTCGGGTGTTACAAAAGCCATTTTCTCTCTCGCTGCTTTTGTTAGGGGCACCTGCCAATACCCTTTTGTGAGGTCAATGACTGAAAAATACCGGGCCTGCCCAAACCGCTCTATTAACTCATCGACCCGGGGCATGGGGTAGGCATCAAATTAGAAATTTCATTCATTTTTCTGAAGTCGTTACAGAACCTTATGTCCCATCTGGCTTTGGTATTAGGACTATTGGGCTGGCCCACTCACTCTGGGACTCTTCAATGACCCCTAACTGCAGCATCTTCTTGACCTCTTCCGAGATGGCTTGTCGCCGGGCCTCAGGCACCCGATATGGCTTTAATCGGACTTTGGCCTGTGGCTCCGTGACAATGTCATGTTGGATTAGGGAGGTACGACCAGGAAGTTCCGAAAAAACATCGGTATTTCGGCTAACAAACTCTCGGACTTCCTGAACTTGTCTGGGCAACAAAGTGTCTGCTATTTTGACGGCGGAGAGGACTTCTCTTGCCTTCTCCTGAGGCAACGAAGCCATCTCTACTGGAAATGCAGGCCGTGGACACTCCCCACCAAGAGGGTCTCTGTCTTTCCATGGTTTGAGCAGATTCACATGGTATACCTGTTCTGGCTTTCTCCGCCCTGGTTGGTGTATTTATAGTTTACTGGTCCCACCTTCTCTATAATCTCGTAGGGTCCCTGCCACCTTGCAAGGAACTTACTATCCACTGTAGGCACAAGTACCAACACCCGATCCCCAGGGTTAAAGGACCTTACCCATGCCTCCCGGTTATAGACCTGCCTCTGTGACCTTTGTGCTGCTTCCATATGTTCTCGGACTAATGGTAGGACTGTCTCCATTCTCTCTTGCATTTTGGCCACATGTTCTATCACACTTTTGTGGGGAGTTGGTTGGTTTTCCCAGGCCTCTTTAGCTATATCGAGTAAGCCACGGGGATGTCTGCCATATAATAGTTCAAAGGGCGAGAACCCCGTAGATGCCTGGGCACCTCCCGCACTGCAAACATCAGGTATGGCAACAAGAGATCCCAGTCCTTACCATCTTTAGAGACTGCTTTTTTCAACATATTCTTCAGGGTTTTATTGAACCTTTCTACTAAACCGTCTGTTTGGGGATGATAGACCGATGTGCGCAACTGTTTAACACTTAACAAGTGGCAGAGTTCCTTCATGATTTTTGACATAAAGGGGGTCCCCTGATCTGTTAAGATTTCTTGAGGGATTCCCACCCGAGAGAACATACCCATGAGTTCTTTTGCGATCAGTTTGGCCGAGGTGTGTCGCAGGGGAATAGCCTCAGGATACCTGGTAGCGTAATCTAGAACTACGAGGATGTGTTGGTGACCCCTTGCTGATTTATTAACCGGCCCCACCAGATCCATGGCTATTCTCTCAAACGGGACCTCTATAATTGGTAATGGCACCAAGGGACTCCGAAAATGAAGCTGCGGACTGGTTACCTAGCACACGGGACAAGAGTTACAATACCGTTTAACTTCTTCATAGACCCCTAGCCAGTAAAACCGTTGTAGAATTCTGTCTAGGGTTTTCTTTTGGCCCAAATGTCCCCCTAGTACATGCGCATGCGCTAAGTCCATTACCAACCTCCGATATGACTGCGGTACCAGCAATTGCTCGACAATTTCCCCATGTATTTTTTCAACCCGATACAGCAAATCTTGGTTCAGCTCGAATCGGGGAAATACTGTAGCTGCCCCGGGGTGTTGGGGTTCCCCATTGACAACCAGTACATTTTCCCGGGCTCGAGTCAACGTAGGGCCCCGAGTTGCGCCATACCAAAATTGTCACCTGCCACATTTAAGTCTGACAATTCTGGTCCCGGTGGCAAATCTTCCATCTCCCCAGCTAACACTTCTATAGGAGAGGGGTTTTCCTCCTCCACCGAAGGCAAAGATACTCCTACCGCCAGCACATCTTCCTCTGGGCCACCAGGTTCATGCCCGATTTCTGGAGAATGCAACCTGGTTGCCACTGGTGCCGACGACTGTTCTGTGGGAGGGGTAATTACAGGCCAAAGCACAGAAAATAACGGAAAATCTCTCCCCATTATTACCTCATAATGCAAATTAACCACCACCCCCACCTCGTGGCACCTCCTCCCCGCTGGCGTGTTTATCATTACCAGTGCAGTAGGATAATGTTTTAAGTCCCCATGTATACACAACACACTAGGGTTGAGCATTCCGATACTGCAAATATCGGGTATCGGCCGATATTGGCTGTATCGGAATTCCGATTCCGAGTTCCGATATTTTCATCTTATCGGATACCGGAATCGGGATTGTCACTGTCACTGTCAGTGTCCGTCGGTCGGGTCTGTCAGGAGTCAGCGGCACTTACCTGTCAGAAGATCTCCGGCGGTCACGTCCTGGACTGCTTGATGGCCGCAATCTTCTTTCCCCGGCGGTCACATGCAGTTTCTCGCGATAACTGCAGTGACTGCTGGGTAATCCCGGCCGTAAAGCAGTCAGTCCGATGACGTCACCGCCGGGAAGCAGGTAATCAGCTGTGCTGCGTCGCGATGACAGGCTCTGCCTGTCATTGCGATGTAGCAGAGTTGGATCGTCGTGGGACTGTCGTTATGGACTGCGTCGGACAGGTGGTATACTGTTGGTTTGTTTTTTTTCTTTTTTTACAGGAGATCGATGGCGTCGCAGGAATGAGAATACAATAAAATTAATGAAAACTGTGTTGTCTCTTTTATTTCATTAAAATACTTTTTTCTTGCTTTGTCTTTTTTTTATGCATTTAATAACTTTGGGATTAATAATGGATCGGTGTCTTATTGACACCTCTCCATTATTAACAGGGCTTATTGTCACCGTGCAATCAACGGTGACATTAACCCCTTATTACCCCGCTTGCCACCGCTACAGGGCAAGTGGGAAGAGCCGGGTAAAGTGCCACAATTGGCACATCTTTTGATGCGCCAAATGTGGGGCTGCTGTAGCCTGGTATTATCAGGCTGTTGAGGGCCAAAATCCATGGGCCTTGACAGTCTTTTAATACCAGGCCGCAGCAGTCTGCATTTTACTTGGCTGGTTAACAAAAATAGGGGGGATCCCCACGCCGTTTTTTTTCGAGGGGATCCCCTATTTTTGTTAACCAGCCAAGCTAAGCAGACTGCTGTGGCCTGGTATTATCAGGCTTGCAAGGTCCATGGATATTGGATCCTTACCAGCCTGAAAAACCAGGCCTCAGCGGTCTGCTTCATCTGGCTGGTTAACAAAAATAGGGGGGACCCCATGCCAATTTTTTTCGAGGGGATCCCCTATTTTTGTTAATCAGCCAAGATATGCAGACTGCTGTGGCCTGGTATTATCAGGCTGGCAAGGTCCATGGATCTTGGCTCCTTAACAGCCTGAAAATCCAGGCCTCAGCGGTCTGCTTCATCTGGCTGGTTAACAAAAATAGGGGGGACCCCACGCCAATTTTTTTCGAGGGGATCCCCTATTTTTGTTAATCAGCCAAGATATGCAGACTGCTGTGGCCTGGTATTATCAGGCTGGCAAGGTCCATGGATCTTGGCTCCTTAACAGCCTGAAAATCCAGGCCTCAGCGGTCTGCTTCATCTGGCTGGTTAACAAAAATAGGGGGGACCCCACGCCAATTTTTTTCGAGGGGATCCCCTATTTTTGTTAATCAGCCAAGATATGCAGACTGCTGTGGCCTAGTATTATCAGGCTGGCAAGGTCCATGGATCTTGGCTCCTTAACAGCCTGAAAATCCAGGCCTCAGCGGTCTGCTTCATCTGGCTGGTTAACAAAAATAGGGGGGACCCCACGCCATTTTTTTTTCGAAGGGAACCCCTATTTTTGTTAATCAGTTCCCTCTGACGTCACTGATTGTGTCCCTGGCTGACCTGAAGTGAAAGTGGAAAGCAATCAATTAAGCTTTCCACTTAAGGGCCCGTCTCACATAGCGATATCGCTACCGAGATCGCTGCTGAGTCACTAGTTTTGTGACGCAGCAGCGAGCTCACCAGCGATATCGCTGTGTGTGACATTCAGCGACGATCAGCCCCCCTGCCGGGTATCGCTGATCGTCGCTGAAATGTCAGAACCTTTTTTTGATCGCTGGTTTCCCGCTGACAGGCACACATCGCTGCGTGTGACAGGCGGGAGACCAGCGATCCGCTGGTAACCAAGGTACACAGTGGGTTTCCAGGCGCGGGGCTGTGCCTAGAAACCCGCTGTGTACCTTGGATACCAGCGCCCTGATGCAAGGAGCTGGTATCCAAGGTACACAGCGGGTTTCCAAGCGCTGCGCGGTGCCTGGAAACCCGCTGTGTACCTTGGTTACCAGCGGATCGCTGGTCTCCCGCCTGTCACACGCAGCGATGCGTGCCTGTCAGAGGGAAACCAGCGATCAAAAAAAGGTCCTGACATTTCTGCGACGATCAGCGATACCCGGCAGGGGGGCTGATCGTCGCTGAATGTCACACACAGCGATATCGCTGGTGAGCTCGCTGCTGCGTCACAAAACTTGTGACTCAGCAGCGATCTCGGTAGCGATATCGCTATGTGAGACGGGCCCTTAAGCGATGTTACCCGCAGTGTCGCTGTCCCAGATCGCTGCCTGAGCTGCCTGTTTGGCAGCTCAGCAGCGATCATGTAGCGATACACCAGCGATCCTGACAAGTGCATATCGTTGTCGGGATCGCTGGTGTATCGTTATGTGACACCCAGCCTTTACTCTCCTGTCAGGCAGGAGAGGAACTCATTCATTTGGGGTTTACTGTGAGGCTGCAGCATTAGCTGCGGTCCCTGCAGTAAACATTAACCCTTTCTGAAGGATTACACCGTGGGACCTGACTGTGCATGGGATAGGTAAGAATAATTTTGCTTTTTTATTTTATTTTATTACAGGAAATGGTTTTTGCAGTAAAATAAAATATGGTCAAAAACATGTGTCTTTATTTCATTAAAATGATTTTTAATTAAAGTGTGTGTGTTTTATTTGTATTTCATGCAATAGGATTAATAATTGATAGTTGTCTAATTGACAGCTCTCAATTATTAACCTGGCTTAAGGTCACCTTTCAATAGCAAGGTGGCTTTAACCCCATATTAACCCATTCGCCACCGCTACAGGGCAATGGGAATAGACGGGCAAAGTGCCAGAAAGGGCGAATCTAATTATAGATTTGTCTTTCCTGGGGTGTCTGGGGGCAGATGTTAGTAGCCGGGGGGGGGGCAAAAATAATGGTCCCTCTCTGGGCTATTATTATCTGCCCCCACTCACTGGCTTTGTCTGTCTGGTTGCGAAAATAGGGCGGGAGCCCACGCATTTTTTTTCAGCAATTTTACACCTCATATATATATATACATGTCATTGAATTTGTGACACATATATATATATATTTATATTTGTAGTTCATACACTTCTACATAGTATAATAGCCGCTAATTCAATTGCCGGCTTTTGTGAAAATGCAGAACCCGACATGAAATGACACTTGGTGTACATAGGGTTAACCATGTCTTTTCATGTCCTTTGCTATCTAATTTGCACAAACAATTAAATCAGTCTATGTGTGCAAAATTTCACACCTGTAGGGGTTAATTAAAGGTGTAAATTCGTAGCAAAAAAGTCCGTTTTTTTTACAACGAATTTACACCTTTAATTAACCACTACAGGTGTGAAATTTTGCACACATAGACTGATTTAATTGTTTGTGCAAATCAGATAGCAAACGACATGAAAAGACATGGTTAACCCTATGTACACCAAGTGTCATTTCATGTCGGGTGCTTCTGTCTTTTCACTGAAGCCGGCTTTACCCGGCAATTGAATCAGAGAGGATATTTTACTATGTAGAAGTGTATAAACTATACATATATGTATATATATATGTCACAATGACATGTATATATATATATATGTATTCTATGTGTGTATATTTAGTGTTTACAAGGAAAGAATGGGGTTTTTTTAGTTGCGATATTTTGTTCCCATAGACTTACATGGGACTTCCGGTATCGGTATCGGGTATCGCCGATATTTTAGTGATATCGGCGATACCATTCCGATTCCGATACTTTAGGATATCGGAAAGTATCGCTCAACTCTACAACACACCCATTTTCCGACCAGTATACTCGCTGATTTGGACGTGGCTGGCTTGTATTAGGGTCACGAGACTCCCTGAGTCCAGTAGAGCCACAGCAGGGTTACCCTCCACCTCCACTTTACACAAATGATTCATATTGGGTCCCTCTGGTTTACCCACTGCACACATGTGTTCGGCATAGTGAGACTGATAGTACCCATAGTTTGTGTCCATGGGCTCAGTCAGGTGGGGGCAATCAGCTGTCACATGTCCTGGTTCTTGGCACCGCCAACAGATTATGGGGCCCCTTTCGTCCCCAGACGTGTCCTGGGCGGCCTTCTGAGTCTCTGCTCGCCGAACGGCGGGTGAAGGTTTGGGGAATTTACTCATTACCTTCCGGGTAGTCTCTCCCTGTATCTCCTTGGTAGCCCCATATCTTTCAATGAGGTCTACCATTTGGAGACCATCAGTAGGGGCTGCCTGTCCAACCCATGTTTGAAGGGTGTGGGGCAAAGTTCTCCAGAATTTATCAGTCACTATACGATCCAGCATAGCGCGGGGTGACAACACTTCCGGCTGCAACCACTTTTCTATCAGGTGTATCAAGTCATAATACTGGGACTGAGCTGGCTCGGAAGGGGAAAACTTCCACTGGTGTACCCGCTGAGCCCGGACTAACACATTTACCCCAAGACGTGCGAGTATCTCACCCTTGACGATCTCGTAGTCCCTCTCGTGCTCAGGGGGTAGGTCTCTATAGGCTTTCGTGGGTCCTGGAGCCAAAAACGGAGCCACGATCTCGGCCCACTGGGTAGTCTCTCCCTCTCAGCCACGCCTTCAAACATCTCCAGGTACACCTCGACGTCAGCTGACTTTTCCATTTTAGGAATCGCTGTGCGTACCGCTTTCCGGACATCCTGACGTCCCGAGGCAGCTCCTGCTGTCTACGGCGCTGTGATGTGCTGCATCAGTAGACTGTTGGTTTCCTGTTGCTGTCGATTAAATATCTGCTGCTGCTCCATAGTCTGCTGCTGTATAGCCTGCTGCCGCTCCATAGCCTCCTGCTGTATAGCCTGCTGCTGCATAGCCTGCTGCTGCTGTGTAGCCTGCTGTTGCTGTCGCATGGCCTCCACCAGCATTTTTACTGTGCTCTCCATCTCTGGACAGTTATCCACCGGGTTTTGCGTCACTTTCTTCACCCAGGACATTTACTGTCATGCAGGAAAAAAAAACAGCCTGACCTCACTGCGTTGCCGGAATTCAAGCCACCAATTGTAGGGATCCGCTCTGGTAGGCAGGGGCCGGGCCGCAGTAATGAGGCAAACACACAGGCTTTTAGTTCAAAGTTCAGTGGTTTTAATAACGGGTTGAACAAAAAGTCCAGATAACAAAATCAAAACAGAACATAAATCACTCCAGTTTGGAGAACCACTGGTCCCAGACTCACCCTTGCTTGGGACGGGCTTAACTAAGCGGCTGCAGGTTAGCAGAGACCGCCAGGTGCCATTCCGGGTGGTCTGATACTCGCTTCCTGGTGCACACTGACACACTGTAACAAAACAATCTTCCAGACTGACTCCAGCCAAACTCCTTCCTTCCACACCCACCAACTACAACAGCTCCTTGTTTTATAGGCCTAGTCCACAACCTCAGGTGAGGTACACATCAGCTGACCTGATCACGTGACTATGACCTCATCACAGGTCCTTGAGATCAGGGAAAATCCTGACCAAACTCCAGTCTGCTAGGAGAAATATATGTCCCATCCATCAAGACCCCCTTTGGTGTACCACACAGTCAAGAGTGTAGGTCTGTGCTCTGAACAATGGGGCTCTACTACTGCTTGGTAGTTCTGTCCTCTCAGACCTATTGCTGCTCTACACCATATCAGCATTTCACTCATTGGGGTATCACAATGGGGTTCGGGTCTGTCACCCGTACATTACCAATTTCACCATCTGTCAGCTTCGCTTGCTGCTGGCACATCAGGGCCCGGATCTCCCTCTGGATCACTCCCTTTTGCTTTGGCTTGGCAACTTCAGCGAGCTGTTGGAGCAAAAACACAACTTCTCCCAGACAGTTACTAATAATGTTGGTACCTAAAACCACATTTAAGCCATTTTTCTCATTTACAGTTTTTACTACTAAGAGTCCCTGGTCCTTCAGCTCCACTCTGCCCACCTTTACGTCCACATTTTTGGCTCCGAGTATATCAACAGGGAGACCATTAGAGGCATACACAGCAAAGTCAGGGCTCGGGGGCTGGAGACTGTCCATGGACCAAAACTCATTATACAGGACATCAGGTATGATGGTCACCTGAGATCCAGTGTCCAGCAGGGCAGGGATTGCGATCCTGTCCAGGATGATGGACAGGTAGGGTCTTCCTCCCACAAACCTGCGGTTTAAGTCTGAGGGGCCTGAATAGTCTATTCCTGGGTGTTGGCCCTCGGACCCAGGATCTGCTCGTTTAAAGGACACTGTCGGGCTAGATGACCTTCTCTGTTGCAACGGTAGCAGATGATCTCTCGGCGAGGATGGTGCTTATCAGGGGTCGCTCCTGGGGGTGGCGTTGTCCTCTTCCAGTGGGGCGACGTCCTCCTTTTCCTCCGGTTCATCCAAGGGACATCCTCTGGGCAGTCAGCTAGCAGGATCTTTCCTCCTTCTTCCTTCCGCAGTTGCAGGGCACTCATTAGAGCGGCCAGGTTTTTAGTCAGCTGGCGCACTTCTGAGTGCAGACAGTCCAACTCAGTAGGGGGCGCCACCTGCGTTTTGGCTTCCGCCACCAGCGGGGAAAAGGTGGATGCTGCTGGCTTTAGAGTGGCTTCACCCGGGTGATACTGGGTTGCCACCTCAGGCTTCTCCAGGGGTCGCAGTCCTTTTATAGCCATATCTTTTAAGGCATCAAAGGTAGCGTCAGGATGATCCAAGGACCACCAGTGCACAGTTCTGCTTTCAGCTTGGGACCTCAGTCCCTGTACAAATTGTTCCTTCAACATTTTGCTTTCATTAATGGCACTTATAGGGTTGACCTGTTTGAGAGCTTGCAGGGCCCCCTGTAGTCGGCAGGCGTAGTCCCTAATACTGTCATCTGGTCTCTGGGAGCATTGGTAAAACCTCATCCGGAGATCTGTTTCAGTGCGGTCCTCAAAAATAGTCTGTAGCTTTAAGAAAATTGAAAGCACTGATTCCTAGTCTGCAGCTGTCCAAGTCTCTACTTCCCTCTCTGCAGTCAATTGTCCCAATACCACTGCAGCTCTTTGTTTCTCTGTCATAGGGTACATGTCCATTATACTGCATATTTTACGCTTAAACCCTGACAGGGTGTCTGGCTTACCGCTATACTGAGGGAGCCACTTTGCTCCAGGCAGGTATGGGAGCATCAGCGGTACTATCGGGGCCACAGGACCGGGTGAGGGGCCAGCGTTTCCATCCTGCGCGGCAGCGCCGGCGGGTAAGTCATTGGAGCGGTCGCCCTCGGCCGCGCTGTCAGCTTGCGGCTGCGGCATGTCTGCGCCCCCCTAGTTAAGTGTGGCCTACCTTCTCCTGAAGGCTGCAGCTCTCCGGGACTAGCGATGCGGAAGGGCCTGCCGCCGCGTCAGCGTTGGGGGCGTGTCCGGGACTCCGCGCGCTTTCTGCAGGTACGCCCCTTCTCCTTGCGCTGTAGCGCTGTACTTTGGCGGGCAATGGCGGACAATTGGCGCCAAAAATCTCAAAAACAGCAACACAGTCTATAGCACAAAAACAGTCCAATTCAGGCACACAGGACTCACATATAGAGAGCTTCTTATCCTGTTCGTGAAGCCAAAAGATGAGTCGCATGTACAGGGTTTTGGGGTACTCGGCACCGAGCCCGTTCACTTCAATGGGGATGTCACGGGTAGCACAGCTCGGTCCGTTGCCCTGGGCGCTCACTAAAAGGGGAATATTTACAGGGGATTGTAGATTTATAGAAATGTTCGTGACGCCACCTGTGGTTTCTGATCAGGATGACCAGCGCTGCAGGGTAGATCCTCTGAGGAGTTGTTACTGGGCAGCAAGGTGTTACGTCTCCCACAGGCGAGACCGATCCCTCGAGGTATATGGCCGTGTAGGGGTGCAGGTTCAATAAGGCAGACACACACAATGAGTCTATTTCCGTACCTTTACTGGTGTATTTGTAGGCACGTCCCGGGAAGCTGCTCAGGGTGGAGGATGCACGTCCAATAATCCACTGAGTAGGTGTAAAGCTTCCTTACATCTATTTGTGTGTGAGTTTCTAACTTGCATAAAACAGAGTTTAACTCCTCTTTGCTACGCCCGGCTGATCTTGTGGTGGAGCCTTCTTTTGGACAGAACTAGTCTCTATATGCAGGGCCCTGCTAGACTCTTGTTCTTCCTGACCCCGGTTACGTATCAGCACTGAAGGGCCCCTCTGTGACTTGTAGTCCAGCAGGGTCTCCGGTGTCTCCTACCAGTCGTGCAGATGCTGGTAAGCGCGGACCCGGTGTCCAGTGGTGCAGAGTCGAGGTAAGCTATTAATGCTGGTTGACCTCGGTCACTCTCTTTCCCTTTTCCACTTGCCTGTCGTCCTACTCTCACCACTATCATAAGCACAAACAGCAGTAGATGTCAGCTTCCTTTTCTTCACCGCTCTCCAAGCGTCGGCACGCTTACTTTCTGAAACAGCTCACTGTTGGAATCTCAGTGGACTCAACCTTGACCAGACCAAGTGGCAATCCTTTCCACTACACTGGACTCCACTATATAAGCTGAGTGTTTGCTGAAGTCCTCAGGCTTTCAGATAAGTCTTTCTTTCTGGCTAGAGTTCCCTCTCAGCATGTCTGAGGTAACTAGCTCGTTTTCTTCCGTCTCGTCTGACAAGAATGTCTCTCTCCTCTCACTCTCTGAGGTGTTCTGCTGTTCTGAGGTAAAACCAAAGACTAGCTAACTCGCAGCTAGACTGCCTTATCTACTGCTGTCATCTCAAGGGCTCCCTCTGGTGGTACCAGGGAAAAATGTGAAATGTTGTGTGCAATGGTTATCGTGGATTTACCTTTCCCTGCATCCTCCAGGTTGACATGTGGCTCCAGTCACAGCTGGGCTAGACATAATCAAGAGATGCAAAATAAAGGCAAAGTGTTGAATAACACCAAGATTGCCTATATAGTATGCGCTGCACCAAGAAAAAGCTGATCAGCAAAAAAAAAAAAAAAAACAAGATCGGTAACGTTACCAGTTCAAGCCCGAGGAAGGAGGTTCAAGTGACCGCAAGGTAAGAATGGAAACACGGGGAACGGTCCCGGGACCAGGGGTGAAGAAACCCACGCGTATCGCTGCGGCTGCAGCTTCGTCAGGGGAAGGGTAAGGAATATACTGCATGCGGTCCTTAAATAGTATTGTAAATGAACGCTGGAAGTCCCATGAGAGGAAATGCCCTGCTGAGATGAACCGGAAGCTATAGCCGGCTCACAAAGGTCAGAGTGAGCATCATAAATCAGGTGGCACCTGCACAAAGCAGGATTCATGATACCATAATGGGCAACCATATGAGCGATTATAAAGAAGAATATAAATGAATATATCGAATAAAGCATACATATAAGTAGCCCAATACAATTGGTATCCGATAATCATATAGATATGATATAATAGGTGAATAATTATATATGTCAAACGACGAAAATACATGTGTTCAAAGAATCACACATAATAGTATGTAACATAATGAACAGTCAGTAAAATGGCATAGTTGCCATATCATGAAATATGTTCACATACGGATACAAAATGTAGTGGATATTATGATATAAAGTATGCTGATATCAGAGCGCCATACCTGAAAGAGAGCAAATTGACGCAACCACAAAAAAAAAAAAAAAAAAAGGTATTACAATATAAGCACACAAAATTACAAAAAAATTCCTCAAAAATTTTTTTTTTTTTTTTTTATATCAAAAAGAACAATCAAAATGTGACAAAATTATATATACATAAAAGGGAAAATTGTCAAGAGAAGCTACCTATGAGCAATAAGTATAAACATCTAAAAACATATAAGGAAAAAGGGCACATAATTGAATGAGCTGTAAAACATTTTAGCCCAAGAAGCCGGTGAAAAGTAGATCTTCATTGAGGCCAAGTGGAGAAATGCTCCGTAAATTGTAAATCCAGCATGATTCAGCTTGAAGTAGTCGTTTTTGGAAATTTTCCCCCCTTCCATTACCAGTGATTTTCTGCAAGCCAAAAAAACGGGTATTATTCACATTGCCTCCATGTTGATTTAAAAAGTGGGATGCTACCAGGGTAAGCACCCGACCCTTTTTCACATCTGATGCTGCTAGATTAATAGTAGAGAGATGCTTTTGTGCTCTCTTTCTCAATTCCTGAGAAGTTTGACCAACATAGACCTTATGACATGGACAGACAATTGCATAGATAACATTTCTGGTTTTGCAGTTGATGTATGATTTCAGGGGATGTGATTTATTATCCAAGGGGTTGAAAAAGGAGTGTCTGGTGTTAGGCATAAAAGGGCAAACGCTGCAATCTCCAAATGGAAAAGACCCTATGAGGCGTATGCCCCTATTTAATCTGATGGTTGAGTGAACAAAGTGACTATCAGTCAGAATGTCACGGAGATTAGGTGCTCTCTTAGCTGCCATCTTGGGCCGTGGGCTTACAAGGGAAGAAGTTTGGGTATCTGTACACAAGATATCCCAATGCTTGTTAAGAATGCCTCTCAGTTGGTCCCAACAACTATTAAAGGTGGTAATAAACCTAACCTGAGAGTCCCGTTGGCGATAGCCATGGGCAAGCAGAGCATCTTGGTTACATCCCTTTGCCTGTTCGTAAGCTGTCGAGATCACTTTTTTAGGGTAACCCCGTTGTTTAAAGCGGTCAGTAGAGTTGAGCGATACTTTCCGATATGCTAAAGTATCGGAATCGGAATGGTATCGCCGATATCACTAAAAAATCGGCGATACCCGATACCGATACCGGAAGTCCCATGTAAGTCTATGGGAACAAAATATCGCAACTAAAAAAAACCCATTCTTTCCTTGTAAACACTAAATATACACACATAGAATACATATATATATATATACATGTCATTGTGACATATATATATACATATATGTATAGTTTATACACTTCTACATAGTAAAATATCCTTTGATTCAATTGCCGGGTAAAGCCGGCTTCAGTGAAAAGACAGAAGCACCCGACATGAAATGACACTTGGTGTACATAGGGTTAAACATTTCTTTTCATGTCCTTTGCTATCTAATTTGCACAAACAATTAAATCAGACTATGTGTGCAAAATTTCACACCTGTAGGGGTTAATTAAAGGTGTAAATTCGTTGTAAAAAAAACGGACTTTTTTGCTACGAATTTACACCTTTAATTAACCCCTAGAGGTGTGAAATTTTGCACACATAGTCTGATTTAATTGTTTGTGCAAATTAGATAGCAAAGGATATGAAAAGACATGGTTAACCCTATGTACACCAAGTGTCATTTCATGTCGGGTCACCCGACATGAAATGACACTTGGTGTACATAGGGTTAAACATTTCTTTTCATGTCCTTTGCTATCTAATTTGCACAAACAATTAAATCAGACTATGTGTGCAAAATTTCACACCTCTAGGGGTTAATTAAAGGTGTAAATTCGTTGTAAAAAAAACAGACTTTTTTGCTACGAATTTACACCTTTAATTAACCCCTAGAGGTGTGAAATTTTGCACACATAGTCTGATTTAATTGTTTGTGCAAATTAGATAGCAAAGGACATGAAAAAACATGGTTAACCCTATGTACACCAAGTGTCATTTCATGTCGGGTTCTGCATTTTCACAAAAGCCGGCAATTGAATTAGCGGCTATTATACTATGTAGAAGTGTATGAACTACAAATATAAATATATATATATATATATGTGTCACAAATTCAATGACATGTATATATATATATGAGGTGTAAAATTGCTGAAAAAAAATGCGTGGGCTCCCGCCCTATTTTCGCAACCAGACAGACAAAGCCAGTGAGTGGGGGCAGATAATAATAGCCCAGAGAGGGACCATTATTTTTGCCCCCCCCGGCTACTAACATCTGCCCCCAGACACCCCAGGAAAGACAAATCTATAATTAGATTCGCCCTTTCTGGCACTTTGCCCGTCTATTCCCATTGCCCTGTAGCGGTGGCGAATGGGTTAATATGGGGTTAAAGCCACCTTGCTATTGAAAGGTGACCTTAAGCCAGGTTAATAATTGAGAGCTGTCAATTAGACAACTATCAATTATTAATCCTATTGCATGAAATAAAAATAAAACACACACACTTTAATTAAAAATCATTTTAATGAAATAAAGACACATGTTTTTGACCATCTTTTATTTTACTGCAAAAACCATTTCCTGTAATAAAAATAAAATAAAAAAGCAAAATTATTCTTACCTATCCCATGCACAGTCAGGTCCCACGGTGTAATCCTTCAGAAAGGGTTAATGTTTACTGCAGGGACCGCAGCTAATGCTGCAGCCTCACAGTAAACCCCAAATGAATGAGCTCCTCTCCTGCCTGACAGGAGAGTAAAGGCTGGGTGTCACATAACGATACACCAGCGATCCCGACAACGATATGCACTTGTCAGGATCGCTGGTGTATCGCTACATGATCGCTGCTGAGCTGCCAAACAGGCAGCTCAGGCAGCGATCTGGGACAGCGACACTGCGGGTAACATCGCTTAAGGTCCCGTCTCACATAGCGATATCGCTACCGAGATCGCTGCTGAGTCACTAGTTTTGTGACGCAGCAGCGAGCTCACCAGCGATATCGCTGTGTGTGACATTCAGCGACGATCAGCCCCCTGCCGGGTATCGCTGATCGTCGCAGAAATGTCAGGACCTTTTTTTGATCGCTGGTTTCCCTCTGACAGGCACGCATCGCTGCGTGTGACAGGCGGGAAACCAGCGATCAAAGGTCCTGACATTTCAGCGACGATCAGCGATACCCGGCAGGGGGGCTGATCGTCGCTGAATGTCACACACAGCGATATCGCTGGTGAGCTCGCTGCTGCGTCACAAAACTAGTGACTCAGCAGCGATCTCGGTAGCGATATCGCTATGTGAGAAGGGCCCTTAAGTGGAAAGCTTAATTGATTGCTTTCCACTTTCACTTCAGGTCAGCCAGGGAAACAATCAGTGACGTCAGAGGGAACTGATTAACAAAAATAGGGGTTCCCTTCGAAAAAAAAATGGCGTGGGGTCCCCCTATTTTTGTTAACCAGCCAGATGAAGCAGACCGCTGAGGCCTGGATTTTCAGGCTGTTAAGGAGCCAAGATCCATGGACCTTGCCAGCCTGATAATACCAGGCCACAGCAGTCTGCATATCTTGGCTGATTAACAAAAATAGGGGATCCCCTCGAAAAAAATTGGCGTGGGGTCCCCCCTATTTTTGTTAACCAGCCAGATGAAGCAGACCGCTGAGGCCTGGATTTTCAGGCTGTTAAGGAGCCAAGATCCATGGACCTTGCCAGCCTGATAATACCAGGCCACAGCAGTCTGCATATCTTGGCTGATTAACAAAAATAGGGGATCCCCTCGAAAAAAATTGGCGTGGGGTCCCCCCTATTTTTGTTAACCAGCCAGATGAAGCAGACCGCTGAGGCCTGGATTTTCAGGCTGTTAAGGAGCCAAGATCCATGGACCTTGCCAGCCTGATAATACCAGGCCACAGCAGTCTGCATATCTTGGCTGATTAACAAAAATAGGGGATCCCCTCGAAAAAAATTGGCGTGGGGTCCCCCCTATTTTTGTTAACCAGCCAGATGAAGCAGACCGCTGAGGCCTGGTTTTTCAGGCTGGTAAGGATCCAATATCCATGGACCTTGCAAGCCTGATAATACCAGGCCACAGCAGTCTGCTTAGCTTGGCTGATTAACAAAAATAGGGGATCCCCTCGAAAAAAAAACGGCGTGGGGATCCCCCCTATTTTTGTTAACCAGCCAAGTAAAATGCAGACTGCTGCGGCCTGGTATTAAAAGACTGTCAAGGCCCATGGATTTTGGCCCTCAACAGCCTGATAATACCAGGCTACAGCAGCCCCACATTTGGCGCATCAAAAGATGTGCCAATTGTGGCACTTTACCCGGCTCTTCCCACTTGCCCTGTAGCGGTGGCAAGCGGGGTAATAAGGGGTTAATGTCACCGTTGATTGCACGGTGACAATAAGCCCGGTTAATAATGGATAGGCGTCAATAAGACACCGATCCATTATTAATCCCAAAGTTATTAAATGTATAAAAAAAAGACAAAGCAAGAAAAAAGTATTTTAATGAAATAAAAGAGACAACACAGTTTTCATTTCTTTTATTATACACTCATTCCTGCGACGCCATCGATCTCCTGTAAAAAAGAAAAAAAACAAACCAACAGTATACCACCTGTCCGACGCAGTCCATAACGATAGTCCCACGACGATCCAGCTCTGCTACATCGCAATGACAGGCAGAGCCTGTCATCGCAACGCAGCACAGCTGATTACCTGCTTCCCCGGCGGTGACGTCATCGGACTGACTGCTTTACGGCCGGGATTACCCAGCAGTCACTGCAGTTATCGCGAGAAACTGCATGTGACCGCCGGGGAGAAGAGGATGGCGGCCATGAAGCAGTCCAGGACGTGACCGCCGGAGATCTTCTGCCAGGTAAGTGCCGCTGACTCCTGACAGACCCGACAGACGGACACTGACGGTGACAGTGACATCCCGATTCCGGTATCCGATAAGACGAAAATATCGGAACTCGGAATCGGAATTCCGATACAGCTAATATCGGCCGATACCCGATATTTGCAGTATCGGAATGCTCAACACTAGCGGTCAGTGAGGAGTCTTGATTGATGATAAAAATCACTATTCAAGGTGCAATTGAGCCGGATCCTCAGAAATTGCCCCACCGGGATACCCTTTCTAGTATGTACAGGATGGAAGCTATCATACATTAATAGGCTATTGGTGGCCGTCTGTTTGCGGAAAAGATCTGTAATAAGTCCCCCATTGTCGGCTGTCACCTTCAAATCCAAAAATGTAGTGGTGATAGAGGAGATGGAATACCTCAGATGGATGTTAAGACAATTGTTATTAAGTTCCTGGATGAATAGATGACAATCAGTTTCAGTGCCTGTCCAAATAAAGAACACGTCATCAATGAAGCGATACCATTTATATACGTGTTCCCTGAAGTGGAATGAACGATATACCACTGTATCCTCCCACCAGCCTAAAAATATATTTGCATAGACTGGCGCACAGCGAGCCCCCATGGCAACGCCAGAAATCTGGCGAAAAAAGGACCAATCAAATACAAAAAAATTGTGATGTAAAATAAATTGTAATAAATCAATCAAAAACGAGTCATGTAGTCCGTCCGAGTTGGCCTGTTTATCCAAAAAATAGGAAACTGCATGAATGCCATCTTCATGGTCGATATTAGAATACAAAGACTCAACGTCACATGTGACGAGGAGCATAGAATCATTCATGGCGATGTTCCGACAATTTTCTATAAAGTGGGTAGAATCCTTGATGTAGGATGGCAATGAGGAGGCAAGAGGTTGGAAGCAAAAATCCACATATATATGGGCTTTCTCACATAAACTCCCAATGCTGGAGACTATTGGGCGGCCCGGAGATACAGAGAGACATTTATGGACCTTTGGTAATAAGTAGAAAGTTGTTGTGATCGGTGATTCGACCCACAAAAACTTTTTAATATGCACGGTAATGACACCGTGACTCAAAGCCCTACATAAAAGTATGTGAAATTTATTGGAAAAAATAGGAGTAGGGTCAGAGGGCAGTTTAGCATAAAATCTGCTGTTGTTCAATTGTCTATGTGCCTCATCCAGATACATCTGGATGGGCCAAAGCACAATATTGCCGCCCTTATCCGCCTCCTTAATGACAAAGTCAAGGTTGTTCTTAAGGGAGGTAAGGGCCTTAGATTCTTGGTGGGAAAGGTTGGATAAGCCCGCCGAGGTCAAAGCTATACGGTCAATGTCTCTTTTGACCAGTTCAAAAAATATCTTAATAGCCGGGACTAGTGAGAAAGAAGGTGAAACTTTGGATTTATTTCTGTGTGGAAAAATCCTCCTACCTGATACAACCTCATTTTCCCACCAACATTGTAGGATTTTTGTTTTCTCTATATCTTTTACTATTTTTACATATCAATTTCAAATTTTTCACTGACTTTCCTCATGCAAGTGGAGTATCTGGATCTCATCGGATCTAAACATCTAAAAACATTGTATGGCATCCACCGTGTCAGGCAATGGGAAAGGTAGTACCATATGTTCACACCTGAATGGTGCACTAATGACCAAATCAAAAGATGCCCAGCTTTTTTGACATAAGTGTCACTTTATAGCTGAGATTCCTTTATATAAATACTCACACTGTGCCTTTCGATGTTTTCCTATCTCACTGCTTCTTGTCGAGCTTCACTATAACTGAATACGCTGTGTTCATTATCCTATATGTATTTTCGGAGCAATGTGGACATTTATTTACCACTTGTGATGTGCTAAACCTTTTATTTATGCCACAAAAAAAACCCTGGATTCATTTAAAATGTCAAATAGGATGAAAAAGGCTCTTTAATGGAAGAATACAAATCAGTATGTACCTCGTATGTCACACATAGCCTTAGATGCTAAGCAACCACATAATACCAAAGCATAGCAGTAAATATGTAAATATACCTATGCTTGCAAAACACGTCTCCCATGTTGCTAGGAAACCTCATAAGGCTAACTAGATAACAAATAATATCCATACCTGCGTCAAAAAATCATCAGGCTACCCGCATAGAACTCACTGGCTAGATATTGGTGTAATTTATGCCGTGCAAAATAAAAAGCATGATGTTTGCCAGTGTGAAATGTTGTAGACATGAAAGTCCTGGTTCTGAGCATGAAAATTGGCCCATTTTCAGCAGCATCTTAGAAAACTGTGGCACATTTATCAAGTAGCACAGACATGACTGTGGAAGTAATAAATGCATCCCTCGATTCCTACATACAATGTATTCAACAAACCGATTGCACGCTTTACTTGTAAGCATGGTCACATTTTACAGATCAGCTTTCATCTCAATTCTTTGCGCTGTGCCCTTATCACACAAAACCGCATGAAAATTATATTATTTAGGAATGTGAGAGAAAGATCAAAAATCTAGTTAAGAAAGATGGATAGGTTCATTATGCCTATCTGCAACTGTTTTAAATGCTTTAAAAATAGAAATTATTAGTTCATTTTAGTTTTTATTACATATTTGTTAGTTTATATATTGAAATTAGTGAAATCCATATTATAAAAAGGTTTATAACCATTTTTCGTGATCTCATGCACTTTAATGCTCCTACTGAATATCTGGTGGTCAATAATGTGTGCATAGTTTAATAGATAGTGATTTATCAGTGCAGATTGTCTATTAATGAAGATCAAATGAATTTCTTTATATTGCAATTCATTGGGATAGCCCGAATCAAGGTATCAAATATAATGATCTTTTAAATATTCACAGATTACTCCTGAACAGAAATGCTAGAATTTACTGCAGATGACTATGTATTGTCATAAGTTTTCAGAAGTACTAAGATAAGAAAGCAGGAGTCTGAGAATAATGTATAGAGAGACAAATGAAAGTGCAGAGTGATTCACTCTCTACTTTACCAAGAAACGTTGCTGTAACTTCTAAAAGAGACTTTCAACCCTACTGAAAATTGGAGTGTACATATTTTGGTTCATAAGAAGTAAGAATGCAATGAACCTCAATGACAGCGACAAGGAACATCCTCACGCCTAATGGTCTCAGTAGAGTTGAGCAAAACAGGTCGGTCAGATTCATAAGTCACCGACTTTCGCCAAAGTCAGGTTTCGTTGGCCGAAATACGACCATAGCGTGCAGTTGGCCATGCGGTTGGCAAAACGAGCGCCAAAGTGGGTTTTCCCAGAATGCTTTCAGGCGCCTTTTTTCAGCCAATGAGCAAGGACGTACACTGTGGGTAACGAGATGACATGTGCAGCGTCCACCACCATCTTAGAGAAGGGCATTGCAGTGATTGACTTGTTTTGGGGGGCGTCATAGTGTCTATAAAAGCCTTGACCACCGACCGCCATTTTACTTCTGCCGATCTTAACAGCAGGGAGAGGTTGCTGACGCTGTTTATCAGTAGGGAGAGAGTTAGGGCTGGAAAGAGAAGTTCTTCTGTGCTTGTGCTGATACCAATTGCGCTGCACAGTTAGTGTGCATTGGCAGGGGAGGATTTTCTTGTGTGCAGCAGCGCTGGTTATTAGGCTGCCTGCTAGCTGTATTGCTGTGTGTACACTGCTGTGCAGACTGCTTTTTACACAGCACTAATACTTTTATTCTTTTTTTCTGCACAGTTACCGAGGGTTCATTTTTTCCCACACCGTATAGAGCTGTACGCTCCTCAAACACTACCGTGTACCGGCTGGTATCACGGACAAATACATGCTGACTATCTGTGTGTGACTCTGGAAATATATATGGAGATTTCAATTTTCCCCTACACTGTATACAGCTGTCCGCTTCTGATACAGTACCGTATATCTGCTCTTTGTATTACGGTCAAATCCATACTGAGTGAGCGTCTGTGTGTGACTCCAGAAATATATAAGGAGATTGAAATTTTCTCCTACACCGTACACAGCTGTCCCTTATGATACAGTACCGGATATCTGCTCTTTTTATTACGGTCAAATCCATAATGAGTGAGCGTCTGTGTGTGACTCCAGAAATATATACGGAGATTGAAATTTTCCCCTGCACAGTATACAGATGTCCGCTTCTGATACAGTACCATATATTTGCTCTTTGTATTACGGTCAAATCCAAACTGAGTGAGCGTCTGTGTGTGACTCTAGAAATATATACAGAGATTGAAATTTTCCCCTGCACAGTATACAGCTGTCCGCTTCTGATACAGTACCGTATATCTGCTCTTTGTATTACGGTCAAATCCATAATGAGAGAGCGTCTGTGTGTGACTCCGGAAATATATATACGGAGATTTAAATTTTTCCCTACACCATATACAGCTGTACGCTCCTCATACAGTACAGTATATCTGCTGGTATTTTTGGTACATTTTCCCAAACATGAGGAAGTATGGTGGAAGAGGCCACGGACGTGGGAGGGGGAGGCCAGCTGCTACTGATGATGGTGGTGGTGCATCTGATGGTAGTGCTAAAAGCACAATAGCACCTAAGGCAGGAGGTGTTGAGCCTGCGTCATCGTCTGGCTCCAGAAGGCCTGAAAGGCTCCCTTTTCTGGTATTAGGTAAACCGATTTTAAAGTCGGAGCTTCAGGAACAGGTTTTGACTTACATTGCCGAAACAGCCTCCAGCTCTATCGCCTCCTCTTCTGAAGTTTCAAAAAATGCAAGCACTGAGTCGTCAGTGCAGGCTCCTGGTCAGGAACAACACCTTTCCTTGTGTCCTTCACCCCCACGACAAGTGAAGGATGCGGCAGGCCACACTTCAGATTACTCCATGGAGCTCTATTCACATACCATACCTGGGTTATCAAGTGAAATCCTGAATTCCCCAATCCAAGATGAATCTGACATGGAATGCACTGATGCACAGCCACTGCTATATTATTCTGCTGGTACATTCACCCTGAGCACTGCATTGCACTCGCAGTCTGCTGAGCAAGATTCTGACCCTGATGAAACTCAGGTGCCCCTTCCTGCATACTATACCACCTTACACGGTGACACAGAGGAAGGTGCAGATGAAATTGAAGAGGAGGTGATGGATGACCCAGTTGTTGACCCGGATTGGCATCCATTTGTGGAAGAGGGTGCCGCTGGCAATAGCTCAGAAGGGGAGGAGGATCCGCAGCAGGCATCGACAGCGCAGCTGTGGTTATCTGGCAGGCCCAAAAAGGTGTTAAAAAAACAAAAAGAGTTGCAGGACAGCTTGGCCAGACAGTCAAATTAGCACAGTGTGCAAGCCCTGAAAATTTATCCCATAGTAGGAAGAGTGCAGTGTGGCACTTTTTGACCAAAATCCTATTGATGAGGCAAAGGTTATCTGTAAGAAGTGCGGAAGGACCATTAGCCGAGGGAAAAATCTCCAAAAATTGAATAACAGTTGCATGCTTCGACATTTAAACACCATGCACTTGCAAGCGTGGACGGACTACAAAGCCTCACTGGCTTTGAACGCCTACATTGCCAAACTGATCTAATTAGAGATGATGCCCTTCCATTTGGTTGAAAGCGCAGCGTTCCGAGAGCTCATGGCCTACGCTGTCCCACACTATGACCTACCAGTTGGCACTTCTTTTCTAGAAAAGCCATCCCTGCCCTCCACCTGCATGTGAAAGACCGCATTGTCCATGCACTCAAACAATCAGTGAGTGGAATGGTGCAACTCACAACAGATGCATGGGCCAGTAGGCATGGCCAGGGCTGTTACGTGCCCATCACTGCGCACAGGGTTAATGTGGTGGATGCAGGCTTCACAGGGGACAGCAGCGGCGGGGCAATGCTGCCTAGCCCATGGTATAGGCAACAGTTGGCTGTAGGCGTTCGACCCTCCTCCTTCAGAAGCAAAAGCTTGTCGACAGAGCGCAGTCGCATGAGCACTCCATCCGCAGCTGCCAGTGTTGCACACGAGGTGTCCCACTATCGAACAGCTAGTGGTAAGCGTCAGCAGGCTGTTTTAAAGATGATGTCTTTGGGCGACAACAGTCACACCGCGGAGGTACTGGCCGACTACTTGCAGCAAGAAACTGAGTCATGGCTGGGCAGTCCACATCTTGAGCCAGGCAAGGTAGTCAGTGATAACGGCCGTAATTTTCTGGCGGCCATAGCCCTGGCAAATCTCAGACACATACCTTGCCTGGCTCACACCTTGAACCTGGTGGTGCAGTGCTTCATAAATAATTATCCGGAGTTACCAGCCCTGCTCCATAAGGTGTGAAGACTGTGCTTGCAAATCCATCGCTCGCCCGTAGACTCCAGTCATATGCACAGGCTGCAGTGATCACTCCACCTCCCCAAGCACCACCTAATCATAGACGTTGCAACAAGGTGGAACTCCACCATGCACATGGTTGAGAGGCTGAGCGAACAGAGTCAGGCTGTAATGTATTTGATGCATTTGTGGGAGGATACACGGGCAGGCAGTTTGAGGGCAGACATCGAGTTGTCGGGTGTGCAGTGGTCAAAGCTGAAAGACCTCTGTAAAGTCCTTCAGTGTTTTGAGGAATGTGTTAGAACTCTCCTGGTAGGTTTTTTCTATCTTGCTGATCACATGACCTTTGTGGCCTATTTAATCCTGCTCCGCCCTTCTGGCTTTGCTGGACTTCATTGAATTTCTACTCTTAAGCTAGCCGGGTGCTTTGTTACCTTTCTACATTAGTTTTGCCTGGTCTTTTGACCTCTATGTTCTATGTTGTTTGTTTTTCTTTTTACTGCTACAACTTCTGTTAGGAGGTGTCCATCTTTTCTCCCAGTCCCTAGTTCTTGTAGGGATCCCTCCCTCGCATCTATAGGTCTTCGTACAGACTAGCTGAGGACTTTAGCGGGTCTGATCGCAGGATCAGGTTCCCCGTTACATGTAGCGATCGAGCTTAGTTCTAACATAGGGACAGATATCCCTTTCTTTCCTTAGTTCTTGTAGCAGAACTTAACAGAATGCACACGACTGGTAAGCGCAGACGACGCCATCATAAGCATGTGCATCCCACTTATGCGTCTGCTCATGCAAACTTTGACGCACATTAAGGATCAAGCGTTTTCAGCGGAGGAGGAGTAGGATAAGGAGGGAAGCCTTGATGACAGTCAGGCATTGTCTGCTCAGGGAACTGTCCTGGATGAGGTGGAGGAAGAAGATGAAGAGGAGGAGGAGGATGATTATTTTGGGGAGGAGGATGCTTCTCAGTGGTCAAGAGAAAATGTTGGCTTGCCAAGGTCAGGTGCAGGGTTTGTGCGTGACTGGAGGGATGTGGATTTGGCAGAAAATGCTCTTCCACCCAACACTGGCAGTGCATTATTGACACCTGGAACATTGGCCCACATGTGTGATTATGTCTTGCAGATCCTAAAAAGGGACCCCCGCATTGCTAAAATTATGAAGGATGACGACTACTGGTTGGCCAGCATCCTCGATCCACGCTATAAAGGCAAATTACAGAACATCATTCCACAGGAGAACCTAGAGTTAATATTGGCGAACAAACAAGCAACTCTGGTAAACCGTTTGTTAGAGTTATTCCCAGCACACAGCAGCGGTCAAGGTTCTACCACGAGCCGTACTGGGCCAAATGGAAGAGTTGTTTGTGGTGCACACAGCCAAAGTGGCATTGGAGACAGGGGTTTCATGACCATGTTGCGGTTTGATTTCCCAAGTAACGCTCACACGACTGGTAATACTGAATCAATTGCAACAGACAGGAGACAGCAGTTATCAACTATGGTTCAAAATCACCTCTCCTCCCCTATCGATGTTCTCCCTCACAGTTCATTCCCCTTTGACTACAGGGCCTGTAAACTGGACACCTGTCCTGAATTGGCACAATATGCCTTACAGGAGCTTGCTTGCCCTGCTGGTAGTGTGCTATCAGAAAGAGTATTCAGTGCTGCTGGATCAATCCTGACAGAAAGAAGGACTTGACTGTTGACCCAAAATGTAGGTGATCTCTCCTTCATTAAAATGAACCATGCCTGGGATTCAAAGGATTTTGTACCACCTTCTCCTGATCACACATAGGTTGCCAGCAAAATGGCTCGCTTTGTCCTCCTCTTCCTCCGAATTCTCCAATTCCTCCATTTGCAGCTGCTGAACGTCCAGCCTACACCTCAACTTAAGCCAGTTTTTTCACCTCCCTAACTGGGCTGTACCCCCCCAGGGCAGGGGTCAGCACCTGGTGCACCCGGGCAAGTGCCGGGGCCATGAGCAGGTGGGGGGGCCCACTCACCGTTAGAGACACCGGCGTACTATGAGGGGCCCTGTGCCAGTGCCGGCGCCTACGAGTGGCCCCCCCTGCTTGCTCAGGGCCCCAGCACTTGCAATACTTACCTTTCCCTGCTCCACCACTGTGACATCTTCCGCGTTTCCTGACAGTGACATTCAGGTCAGAGAGCGCGATGACGTCACATCTGTGCGCCCTCTGCCTGAACAGTCACAGTGCAGAAAGCTGGAAGATGGTGATGCTGAGGAGTCCAGAGTAGAGCAGTGCCCAGCCAGGAGAGGTATTTAATTTTTTTTAATGTTTGGAGCAATATATGGGGAGCATTATACACTGGAGAATTATATATGGGGCCCATCATACACTTGAGCATCATAGATAGGGCCCATTATACACTGGAGCATTATATATGGGGCCCATCATACTCTGGAGCATCATATACAGGGCCCATTATACACTGGAGCATCATATATGGGGCCCATTATACACTGGAGCATCATATATGGGGCCCATCATATACTAGAGCATCATATGGGGTTCATTATTTATGGGGCATCATATAGGGCCCTTTATATATGGAGCATCATATGGAGCACATATGGGGCCTATTCTGTATGGAGCATTATATGGAGCCCATTCTGTATGGAGTAATATATGGGGCTCATTAATCTGTATAGAGCAATATATGGGGCTCATTTTTCTGTATGGCGCACTATGTGGTGCCCATAATACTGTATGGAGGACTATATTGTCCGGTTTTTGAGCTATTGTAGAATTTACAATAGATATCACTCATGTAATGTAAGAAGTGAAGTATTTGGCATTGTACTATACCTATATTATTCTGCCGTATCGGAGCATCATGAATTGTGGTATGTGTTAAAGGGGCCCACTGAGACTCTTTGGCCCGGGGCCCACGAAAACCTGGAGCCAGCCCTCCCCCCCCAAAACTTTAGCCAAATACCCCCCAGTTTTCAATGCGTTACTATTATTATAAAGTAAATTAAGGTTGACAAGCTTAAGTAATAAGAATTGATGTCGTTGGCATTGAATTGGGCACTGTAGGTATGTTTACTGTCCTACACTCACTGCCGACTTTTATTCCCCATTGACTTGCATTGGGGTCGTGTTCCGATCGAAACACGACCTTTTCCGCTAGTCAGCTGATCTCATTCGACTCGACTTTTGGGAAAGTCAGATGGTCCGAAACCCGACTCGACCCTCCCGGAGGCAAAGTCGCTCATCTTTAGTCTCAGCAACTAGTTACCCCGTTGCTTGTCTACACTCTGAGTTAAAAATTGTACCATTTTCTAATACCCTAGTGTCTCCATTTTTCGTGATCTCCGGTCGGTTGAGGGCTTATTTTTTTGCATGCCAAGCTAACGTTATTATTGGTGTCATTTTGGTGTATATACGATCTTTTGATCACCCGTTATTGCATTTTAATGCAATGTCGTGGTGACCACAAAAAACGTTTAGCAATCAAGGTAATTCTTTTTTTTATTGATAGATCCGGCGATTCTGAGCGTGACAATACCAAATATGTGTATGCTTGATTTTTTTTGTTGTTTTATTTTCAATGGGGCAAAAGGGGGTGATTTGAACGTTTGTTATTTTTTAAAATATTTTTAAAAACATTTTTTTTTAACTTTAGGTATGCTTCAATGATCTCCATGGGAGACTAGAAGCTGCCACAACCCGATCAGCTCTGCTACATACAAGTGATGATCAGATCACCTGTACTTAACAGTGTACCTCACTTGCTATGGGCGCTGTGATTAGCTGAAGTCTCAAAGCTTTATAACCTTTTCCAAACTGAGAGATCTCAATTACTTTGCTTCTCACTTGTTCCAGAATTTCTTTGGATGGCGACATGATGTTTAGCTTTTGAGGACCTTTTAGTCTACTTCATTTTGTCAGGCAGGTCCTGTTTAAGTGATTTCTTGATTGAGAACAGCTGTGACAGCAATCAGATCTAGGCATGGCTAGGGAATGTAAACTCAGCTTCCCAAAGATGTGATAAACTACAGTTAATGTTTTAACGGGAGGAATCACTTTTTTACCCAGCTCCCTATAGTTTGGATTTCTTTTTCCCTTAATAATAAAGGCATTCATTTAAAACTGCATTTTGTGTTTACATGTGTTATCTTTGTCTAATATTTCAATTTGTTTGGGGATCTAAAATATTTAAGTGTGACATGCATGCAAATGAATAGGAAATCAGGAATATATACATGTCATAATCTATATGAACGTTCTTGTCTAGTGCCTCAGGGGTTAATGCTGGTGACCTTTCTCTGGCTGTGGGAGGGCTTTAAATAGCCACTTTTGTGCTCTGTCAGTTGTCAGTGATACTCCTGCCCTCCGCTGAGTTAGTTCCCCGTGAGTGCATGTGCTTTGTGCCTTTTCTCGTGTGAATCCGTTTCTGACCCGGTTGTCCTCCTGTTTTGCACTTGTTTGCTGATTCTGTACCATTTGTTGTTTGCCTGGTTTTGACTCCTGCTTCGTCTTGTGACTGCCTGTTTGCCTGCTCCCCTGGTACCTCCGTTGCCCTTCCCGGTTTCTGACTCTTGGCTTGGACCTGACCATTTTCTTTTTGACTCTCATTCTGGTACCCCGCTGACCTCTCGATTTTGACCTTAGCTTGCCTGACTTTTCCTTTTCCCTGCTGGTCCCCTCTGCTATCTGCTATCTCCTCCGGGAGACCGGAGGTTGGCTCCGCCCCCGACCCTCCCTCTCCGGTCATGTATCTCAGGTCCTGCACGAAGCCGATTGCACTCGTCCTGGCTAAATCTACGTGCGCTGAGTACCAGGTTATTCTTGTGCCCAGGTGGACACGTGGACTGATTGTACATCACTCATGGTGTCCCTGAAAATACAGTTGTGCTCAAAAGTTTACCCTGTTAGAATTTTTGCTTTCTTGGCCTTTTTTCAGAGAATATGTATGTTAACACCAAAACTTTTTCTCCACTCATGGTTAGAGGTTGGGTGAAGCCATTTATTGTCAAACTACTGTGTTTTCTCTTTTTAAATCATAATGACAACCCAAAACATCCAAATGACCCTGATCAAAAGTTTACATACCTAGTGATTCTGGCCTGATACCATGCACAGAAATTGACACAAATGGATTTGGCTACTAAAAGTAACATCCTCTCTTGTGATCTGTGACAAATGCCAGGAAAATTGTTTGGAATGCAAACAAAACCCACAAATAACATCAGCTGAAATACTGGACTCTCTGAAAACTAGCAGTGTGGCTGTTTCAAGATGCACAATAAGGAGGCACTTGAAGAACAATGGGCAGCATGGTTGAGTCACCAGAAGAAAGCCATTAATGCTCAAATGTCACAAAGTATCTCACCTACAATACACAAAACAGCACAGAGACAAGCCTCAAAACTTCTGGAACAAGGTAATTTGGAGTGTTGAGATCAAAATTGAACCTTTTGGCCACAAACATAAGCTTTACATTTGGAGAGAGGTCAACAAGGCCTATGAAGAAAGGAACACCATTCCTACTGTAAAGCACAAAGGTGGATCACTAATGTTTTGGGATGTGTGAACTACAAAGGCACAGGAAACTTGGTCAAAGTGGAAGGAAAGATGAATGCAGCATGTTATCAGCAAATACTGGAGGCAAATTTGCAATCATCAGCCTGGATGCTGTGCATGAGACGTACTTGGACTTCCAACATGACAACGACACAAAACACAAGGCCAAGTCGACCTGTCATTGGCTACAGCATAACAAAGTGAAGGTTCTGGAGTGGCCATCTCAGCCTCCTGAACTCAATATCATTGAACCACTCTGGGGAGATCTCAAGTGCGCAGTTCATGCTAGACAGTCCAGGAATTTACAGGAACTATAGGCTTTTTGCCAAGAAGAGTGAGCAGTTTTACCATCTGAGAAAATAAAGAACCTCATCCACAACCACCACTAAAAACTTCTAGCTGTCATTGATGTTAGAGGGGCAATATATGGTATTAAGAAATGGAGCATGTGAACTTTTGATCAGGGTCATTTGGCTTTCTTCTGGTGACTTGACCATGCAGCCCATTTTTCTTCAAGTGCCTCCTTATTTTGTATCTTGAAACAGCCACACTGCTAGTTTTCAGTGTCCAGTATTTCAGCTGATGTTATTTGTGGATTTTTCTTTGCATCCCGAACAATTTTCCTGGCATTTGTCACAGGAAAATGTCAACTTCTGTGTGTGTTATCAAGCCAAAATTACCAGGGTATGTGAAATTTTGATCAGGGTCATTGGGATGTTTTGGGTTGTCATTATGATTTAAAAAGAGAAAACACAGTAGATTGACAATAAATGGCTTCACCCAACCACTAGCCATGAGTGGAGAAAAAGTTTTGGTGTGGTCGTTCATATTCTCTGAAAAAGACCAAGAAAGAAAAAATTCTGCCGGGGTATGTAAACCTTTGAGCACAACTGTATATATGTATATATATATATATATATATAATATACAGTGGGAGAAATGAGTATTTGATACACTGCTGATTTTGCAAGTTTTCCCAACCTTCAAAGAATAGAGAGGTCTATCATTTTGATAGTAGATATACTTCAACTGTGAGAGATAGAATCTTAAAGAAAAATCCAGAAAATAACATTGTATGATTTTTACATAATTACATAATTAATTTGCATTTTATTGCATGGAATAACTATTTGATACAGTAGAAAAACTGAACTTAATATTGGTACAGAAACCTTTGTTTGCAATTCCAGAGGTCAGACATTTCCTGTAGTTCTTGACCAAGTTTGTAGAAACTGCAGCAGGGATTTTGGCCCACTGCTCCATACAGATCTTCTCCAGATCTTTCAGGTTTTTGGGCTGTTACTGGGCAACATTAAGTTTCAGCTCCCTCTAAAGATTTTCTATTGCATTCAGGTCTGGAGACTGGCTTGGCCACTCCAAGACATTGAAATACTTCCTATGGATCCACTGCTGAGTTGCCCTGTCTGTGTGTTTGTCATACTAGAAAACCCAGCCCCAACCCATCCTCATTGCTCTTACTGAAGGATGGAAGTATTTGGCTAAAGTCTCACGATACATAACCCCATCCATCCTCCGTTCCATACAGTGTAGTCATCTTGTCCCCTCTGCAGAAAAGCACCCCAAAAATATGATGTTTCCCCTCACCATATTTCACTGTTGGGATGTTGTTTTTGGGGTTGCACTCATCCTTATTTTTTCTCCAAAAACGGTGAGGGGAGTTGATACCAAAAAGTTATATTTTCGTCTCATCTGACCACATGACCTTCTCCCATGCCTCCTCTGGATCATTCAGATGGTCATTGGTGAACTTCAAAAGGCCTGGACATGTCCTGGCATCAGCAGGGTGATCTTGCATGCCCTGCAGGATTTTAATCCTTGACAGCGTAGGGGGTTACTAATGATAATACTTGAGACTATGGTCCCAGCTCTCTTCAGGTCATTGACCAGGTTCTCTCGTGTAGTCAGGCTAATTCCTGACCTTTCTCAGAATCACCCTTACCCCACGAGGTGAGATCTTGCATGGAGCCTCAGACTGAGGAATTTTGACAGTCATCTTGTTTTTCTTCCTTTTTGTAATAATTGCACCAACAGTTATTGCCTTCTCACCAAGCTGTCTGCCTCTTGTCCTGTAACCCATCGCAGCCTTGTGCAGACTACAATTTTGTCCCTAGTGTCATTAAACAATTCTTTGGTCTTGGCCATGGTGGAGAGGTTGGAGTGTGATTGAGTGTGTGGACAAATGTCTTTTATACAGATAACAAGTTGAAACAGGTGCAATTAATGGAGAAAAAATCCAGCTCCACAATAAAGTGAAAAAACAGCAATTCTTTATTCACTTGATATTTCAAACATAGAGGATAAAAGTATCAGCATAGATTGCAGCAAATAATGCGTTATCAACGTGTTTCAGGTGTCGCCGCACCATGGGCGTACCCACCGTGGGGCAGGGGGGGCAGCTGCCCCTCCCTAGAAGCAGGAGCACACAATGAAAGAGAGCGGAGAGAGCAGCACAATGCCGGCTCCCTCTGCCACAAGTTGCAGTGCCTGTCTGTGTGTGCAGTGCACGGAGCTGCTGTCTCACCAGAGGAGCTCCTTCCTTCCTGGCGGCAGCAGCTGTAGTTTCACTTTCTGCCCTGCAGGCTCTGGTTGTCTCAGCCACACTGGGTCCTAGTGCCCTCTGTGTGCAGACACTGGACACTTCCTGCTCCTGCCTCAGTCACTGCCTGCAAGCGTCATGGTAAGAGGGGATGGAATTTATTAAATTCATTCTGCTCAGGCATGTCATGGTCACTGTGGGGGAATGTCAGAGGATGGGGGTACAGTGGGGGAGGGGTACAGGGCACTGGGGTGAATGTAGAGGATGGGGGTATTGTGGGGCTAGGGCACTGGGGGGTAATGTGAGAGTATGGGGTATTGTGGGGAGGGTACAGGCACTGGGGTGAATGTAGAGGATGGGGTATTGTGGGCTAGGGCACTGGGGGGTTAATGTAGAGTATGGTTTGTGGGGAGGGTACAGGGCACTGGGGTGAATATAAGAGGATGGGGGTATTGTGGGGTCTAGGGCACTGGGGGCGTTAATGTGAGAGGATGGGGGTATTGTGGGGGAGGGGTACAGGGCACTGGGGTGAATGTAAGAGGATGGGGTATTGTGGGGGCTAGGGCACTGGGGGGTTAATGTGAGAGGATGGGGTATTGTGGGGAAGGGTACATGGCACTGGGGTGAATGTAAGAGTATGGGGTATTGTGGGGGCTAGGGCACTGGGGGGTTAATGTGAGACAATGGGGTATTGTGGGGGCTAGGGCACTGGGGGGGTTAATGTGAGAGGATGGGGTATTGTGGGGGCTGAAGTGGGGGAGGGGCAACAGGGCACAGAGAGTGAATGTGAGAGGATGGGGTATTGTGGGGGAGGGGATACAGGGCACTGGTTGGTGAATGTGAGAGGATGGGGATATTGTGGGGGCTGGCGCACTGGGGTTGATGTGAGAGGATGGGGTATTGTGAGGGAGGGTGGACAGGTCACTGGGGTTGAATGTAAGAGGATGGGGGTATTGTGGGGCTAGGGCACTGGGGGTTTACTGTGAGAGGATGGGGTATTGTGGGGACTGAAGTGGGGAGGGGCAACAGAGCACTGAGGGGTGCATGTGAGAGGATGGGGGTATTGTGGGGTCAGTGGGACAGAACACTAAGGGGTGCATGTGAGACGATGGGCTGTTGGGTGTGTGGGTGGGGGACAGGGGAGGTAGGGGGCGTTTTTTTTTTACTTGTGAGCTCCTTAATACTTTAATAATAGATTAATATTTCAGTATTATTATAACAAGGGCATAGACAGACGGCGTATAACTCATGCGAAGATCGCACTGCAATCCTCGGACTTGCTGGTACCGCTCCTGACATGAGCGCGACTGCCATGTATAATATATGGTATATACAGCGTAGTGTCGCATACACTGCTGTATTATACAATATACAACAGTTCTAATGCTTCATACCTAATATGCAGGATAATGTACAGTGTATACGATGTAACCTGTGTAAGATGCAACATTGGCTTGCCCCCCTAGTTTTGATCCTGGGTACGCCCATGCGCCGCACCCTTAGTCATGACTTAGTTCATTGCTGCTATCTATGCTGATACGTTTATCCTCTATGCTTGAAATATCAAGTGAGTAAAGAATTGCTTTTTTTCACTTTGTGGTGGAGCTGGATTTTTTCTCCATTTTGCCATGTTTCATGTTCTGACACAACGGTTCTGTGCTCCGATTCCTGGGATGTCATACTGGTAAGCTGGACTTTATTTCAGGTGCAATTAATACAGGTAATAAATGCAGATCAGGAGGGATTGTTAAAGAAAAACTAACATGTCTATGAGAACCAGAATTGTTGCTGGTTGGTAGGTGATCAAGTACCGTATTTTTCGGCCCATAAGACGCACTTTTTTCCTCCAAATTTGGGAGGAAAGTGTGGGTGCGTCTTATGGTCGGAATGTAACATGTGGGGAGGGGGGCAGGGGGCAGCGGTGGAGTGGGATCGCAGGAGGCAGGAAATATCCCCTCCGCTGCAGGAATCCAGCGCTGGGGAAACCACTGGTCCCGATACTTAAGTGCAGTGAATATTAATTAGCCGCTTCCCTACCCACCTATCAGCTGAGCAGTGAGCGGGGAGCAGCAGCAAATGACAGAGCCACATGGTTCCTAAGCGCCTGATTCCTGCAGCAGCTGAGGATCTGTGTGGGAAGTAGAAGGAGGCGGCTGTCATGGTTTGCTGAGTTTGTGGGAAAAGGTAGGTTAAGGGTTAATTTGGATGGCCTCACTCTGGGATTCTGGGAGGCTTCTTATAGCCTCATTGTGGGGCCATTCCTTGTCGCTTATACTTTGACCCTTGGCCGAGTGTGTGTGACCTTGTGCTTTGTGCTTGTGATTCTTTATGCTTGCTTGGTTTTGACTTGGTTCTGTTCCCGTTACGAGTTCTGCCTGCCCCTCCTGTACTATGTTGCTATCTCGTGTATGACCCCTTGCCTTTGTCCTGACAATTCTCTGTTTACCCCTCCTGTACTGTGTTGCTATCTCGTGTATGACTCCTGGCTTATATTCTGACTATTCTCTGCTCGCCCCTTCTGTACTGCGCCGTCCTCTCCGTGTATGACCCCGTTTGTCTGACCTGAGTTTCCCTATTCACTAATCCAGGGTCCCTGTAGAGTCCTGCACTCACCTCCAGTAGCAGAACGCTAGGCCCCGCCCCCTGTGGTCACATGATCGCAGGTCCTTTTGCTTACTGCTACTCTCACCACGATGCTCTGGTCCCGTCTGCCTGAGCCTCCCCTGCGGCATCTGACCCGGGCCCTTCCACAGTGTGGGTGAGTCACCCTGCTCAGCCGTGGCAGTTCGCTGGCGCTGACAGGGTCGTTACAGCTGCAGGAGCAGAGTGCAGCAGGAGGCATCGCATACCTGACAGCCTGGAGCTGTGCTGATGCCATGCTGAATGCTCCTGTGGAGGACCTGTGATGAGGTCATGAAGAGGGTGGGCTGGAGCATCACATGACCACACAAAGCCCTGCCTCTTCATGATGTCATCACAGGTCCTTCAGACACACTGTACAAGAAAAAAATAATTAAAAGGTTAGTAAATGCAGCACATTAAAAAGCACTCTGCCATCCTGTGGTGGACTATAACTCCTAGCATGCCATAGGATCTGCAGGACATGCTGGGAGTTATAGTTCTCCCATGGATCTTAAAGGAGCACTCCAGTGTTATCAGTGCTGGAGTGTGGCTTTAAATATAAGCCCTAGGCCCCCATTCTTAGGCCGTGGTCACACATGCGAGAAATTTGCACGACTCGGACCACGCTCCAGTCCGAGTGCCGGCGGCAGTGCTGGGTGTTCATGCGAGAGAGATTCGCACAAAAATCCTGCAAATTTCTCGCATGTGTAACCCCGGCCTTATACTCACCCTCTAGCGACTTCACATAGTAGTTTACAGACACCACACTGGTCCCGCAGCACCATCTTCTACCCGTAGCTTCCTACATAATAACATGCTATTATATATAATAACACCACATATAATAGTATGTTATTTATGTTATTAATTATTTTACCACATTTTTTGCTTCAAATATATTTTTCCCTATTTTCCACCTCTAAAACCTGGGTGCGTCTTATATTCCGGTGCGTCTTATAGTCCGAAAAATATGGTACTTATTTAATGCAATAAAATACAATTTAATTATTTAAGAATCATACTATGTGATTTACTGTTTTTTATTTTT
>JARQOD010000005.1:242366341-242412543 GCA_033576555.1 Oophaga sylvatica
AAATAACAGTGGCTCCAGAAGAACTGAGAGGAGCCCAAGCCCTTGCTAACCTCACAGAAATGCAGAGAAATATGCAAATGGTAAGCAAACAAAAAAACAGAAAATATCTTATCTGAGAGCAGGAGAAGAGGCAAGACTCAGCAAGCTTCCAAGTGAACCAGGAACCACAGTTGAGACAAGAACAATTGATCACCGGCAACCATGATGGGAGGGAACCTCCCTTATATAAGACCAGTCTGTAACTCCTGATTGCCAATCCTCATTGAATGGTTCAGTACTGTTTGTAACCACCAGAGGGGCTTCTGCTCAGAATTCATTTCTAACACATTCACAACACGGACAACTGGATGTTCAGGTCTGCCTAATTTGGCCTGAACATTTACAAAAAGTCTGGTTTCGGGTACCAGAACAGTACCTGGATCTGAACCCGAGCCCGTACCCCATTCACTTGAATGGGGGCCCAAACATCCATTGTTTGCCACATGTGCATGACAGCGCGGCAAACACCGCTTCTGATCGGCAGTGAAATCATCCGCACCGTTCAGAGAGTCACAGTTCTCATGCTGTCAATGCTCAGCTGTGATCGGACGTATAAAGTTTACCTCCAGTCACTGGTGTCAGCTGACTACTGATCCCATCATCTGACACCTACTGCCACTAATAACAGCGAGAGCAGGAGCAGCTGAAGGGTGTATTCATTAGCTGGCTACTGCGCTGTAAATAAATAATTAAAACTTTTTTGAAAAAACGGCATGGGTTCCCCTGTATTTTTGATAACCAGCCAGGCAAAACTCATATCTGGGGGCCGCAATCCTCAGCTGTCAGCTTAAACAAGGCTGGTTATGAAGAATAGTGGGAATGCCATGCTGTTTTTTAAAATGATTTACAGTCCCTGACAGAAGTTATGTCGCTTATCCATGTTATGTAAATCAAAGCTTATATCCTGATGTTAAATTCATCCATTGGTTTTATAAATTACTCTTTTGAAAGCTGAAACCCTCCCAAATTTGGTTTAGGTTAAGAAAATAAATTGGCATCAATGCTGAAATATTGATCATTTAATGAACATAGAATGGTCAGATTTTGGCAAGACAAAAGTTTTGTCGCCCACAGAAAGTAATGTGATATTCAAACAAATAATTATCTTAAAATACAAATATATGTTGCATAACATTGGTGAATTAAGTTGTGGTGCTATTAGAGTCATATTTAATATTTTGTGTTACTTCCATGAGCTTGAAGGACTGCATCCATGCGGTTCAACAATGATTCATACAATTTATTAATGAAGTCATCAGGAATAGCAAAGAATGCAGTCTTACATGCCTCCCAGAGTTCATCTAGATTCCTTGGTTTCACTTTCATCCTACCCCAAACATGCCCAATGATGTTCATGTCTAGTGACTGGGCTGGCCAGTCATTGAGCACCTTGATCTTTTTTGCCTGGAGGAACTATGTTCTAGAGATGGATGTATGTGATGGAGCACCATCCTGCTGCAAAATTTGACCCCTTTTATGATTTGGAATGTAAGAGGTAGCTAATACTTCTTGATATTTTACGCTATTGATATTGCCTTCCACCTTGCAAATGTTTCACACACCCCATACTGAATTTAACCCCAGACCATGATCTTTCCACCACCAAATTTAACTGTTTTCTGGGTGTATTTTGGATCCATATGGGCTCCAGTAGGTCTCCTGCAGTATTTGCGGCGGCTGTGGTGTAATTCTACTGAAGATTTATCAGAGAAATCCACTTTCTGCCACTTTTCCAGCGTCCATCTGTTTAGCAGGCTGTGGGACTTTGCAAATGCCACGTGGTTTTTTATTTGCCTTTTGTTTAGTTCTGGCTTCTGGGCACTGAATCGACCATGGAGGCCATTTCAAGACAGAATCCTACAAACTGTTCTAGTTGACACAGGGACTTGAGGTGACCAGGCCTGTTGGAGCTCTGCTGCAGTGGAAGAGGTGCTTGCTTTGGATTTTCTAACAAACAAACGTTCCTCCTGAGCAGTTGTCTTGCGGGGTCTGCCAGACCTGGGCTTGTCAAACCCATCTCCAGTCTCTTCAAATCTTTTTTTAATTCTTTGTACTTGATGCTGAGACACACCAAAGGTGCCAGCCACCTCTGCAGTGGATCTGGTCTTCAGCCTCTTGATAATCAAGTATTCGGTCGCAGTGTGGATTTTTGGCATGTTGTCAGAGCTCAAGTTGCAGTTCAAGTGAAGGTCTGGGGTGCTGGGTTTCTTTTTATACACACCCACTAATTAACCGATCATTTACTGAGCACTGGTGAGGATGTAAACTAGGATTGGGTGCATGATATGACCAGGTGACAAAACTTTTGTCTTGCCAAAACATGACCATTCTGTGTTCATTACATGATCAATATTTCAGCATTGATGCCAATTTATTTTCTTAACCTAAACCAAATTTTGGAGGGTTTCAGCTTTCAAAAGAGTAATTTATAAAACCAATGGATAAATTTAACATCAGGTTATAAGCTTTGATTTACATAACATGGATTATCGACAAAACTTCTGTCAGGGACTGTAAATAAATAATTTAAAAGACGCGTGGGGTCCCCCCATTTTTGACAACAAACCATGCTAAAGCAGACAGCTTGGGTCTAGTATTTTCAGGCTGGTAAGGGACCATGGATATTGCCCCCAGCCTAATTATAGCAGCCCGCAGCTGCTCAGAAAAGGCACATCTATTAGATGCGCCAATTCTGGCGCTTTGCCTGGCTAGTCCCACTTGCCCTGTAGCGGTGGCAAGTGAGGTTCATATTTGTGGGGTTGATGTCACCTTTGTGTTGTAAGGTGACATCAAGCCCATGGCTTAGTAATGGAGAGGCGTCTATAAGACACCTATTCATTACAAATTCTATAGTAGTATGGTAAATAAAGACACAGCCAGAATAAAGTCCTTTATTAGAAATAAAACAAAACACACTTTTACTTTTTTATTTAAAAATAACAACCACAGTTAAACTCGCTAAACACATACTCCACCGAAGCCCTCGTTCTCCTGTAATTAAATTAAAATAAAAAAAAACAATACGCCATACTCGTCTGTTGTTCTGTCTCAGCCGTAATCTATGTCTGGGGGATAAACAGTTTTCAACCTGGACAGTGCCAATATGCGTCTGTCCAGGCTGATAACCACTGGTGACTGAACTGCTGCGAGCGCAGCCTCAGTGACCCGCGGTGACATCATCGAGGTTACCTTCAGTCACTGTGGCTGTGTTCCCAGAGGGGCTGAACTGCCATGACCTCGGTGAGATACCTGCTATCAGTGTGAGAAAAGCGCATGCGTTTTATTTAACCTTGTGGGAACCGCGGCTCTCTGACCGGCGGGGATTATTTCACCACCAATCAGAAGCGGTGTTTCCACGCTGCCAAGCACCTGACAGCGTGACAAACACTCGGTGTTCAGGCAGCAGAACCTGAAAAGTAGCACAACTTCCTGGAGAAGTCTGTGTTCGGTGTCCGTGCCCGAACAATAGATGTTCGGTACGGACGCTGAACTTTACTGTTCAGGTTTCCTCTAATCTCAACCATTTTTGACAATCAACAAGCTAAACCAGACAGCAGGGGCCTGGTATTCTCAGACTGGGATGGGGCCAGAAATATTGGCCCTCCGCAGACTTCCTCTGAGGAAGGCACGTAGCCGAAACGCGCGTTGGGGTGGCGGGGGTCCCAGCAGTGTCCAGGATATTACGATCTGGTATGTCCACTACTCTGGTATGGCTCATGATATATGTGCGTTTTTCATGAACTTGAGTTTATCAGCTGATACTATTGATATCTACTTGATATCTGCATGTGGATAGTCATTATCTGTGTATTTAGTCATATTATCCTTGCATATAGATCTATCCATTTGCTGAATATATTACTACATATTGATTGAGTCATACAGTATAATGATGATGTTTGTGATTGTCTGAGTAATTGTGTGGCCATACCTTTACTTCATGTGGACACTTACCTGTACCTCCGCCATGTTGGCATGTTGGCATGCGGTTTTTTGCATTTGTCACTTTTTAGCCCTCCCATCTTCCATTTGATGGTTCTGTTATTGTTTTAATCTAATAAAATTGATTTTTGTACTATATGGACATTTGCACTGTATTTTTTGTGAGTTTCTATATGTATACATATATACAGTGTGTCCTACACTGTCCTTGTATTTTGGCTACCTAGATGTTATATGCTATTTATTTATGACTATGATATGTTATGGTAGTTTTCGGTGTTTTCCACACGTTATTATAAAAATAGCAGTACGCAGCAGCATGCTTCTACTTAAATACCCTACTTTCATGATAAGATATCGCTGTAGAGTGAACTTTTTATGTTTTTCATAAATTCTGCTCGAAAGCCAAATATCCCTAACTTTTTGTGAGTAGTGTATATGTGCATTGTATATGTATTCATGCATATGTATTCACACACACATGCATATATTGCTTTCTTAACCTTTTTTCAGAGAATATGAATGATAACACCAAAACTTTTTCTCCACTCATGTTTAGTGGTTGGGTGAAGCCATTTATTGTTAAACTACTGTGTTTTCTCTTTTTAAATCATATTGACAACCCAAAACATTTAAATGACCCTGATCGGAAGTTCACATATCCCATTTCTTAATACTTTGTATTGCCCCCTCTAACATCAATGACAGCTTGAAGTCTTTGTGGTAGTTGTGGATGAGGTTCTTTATTTTCTCACATGCTAAACTGCCTACTCTTCTTGGCAAAAAGCCTCCAGTTCCTGTAAATTTCTCGGCTGTCAAGCATGAACTGCATGCTTGAGATCTCCCCAGAGTGGCTTAATGATATTGAGGTCAGGAGACTGAGATGGCCACTCCAGAACCTTCACTTTGTTCTGCTGTAGCCAATGACAGGTCGGGGTATGTAAACTTTTGAGCACAACTGTATATGTATACATGTATGTATGTATATATATATATATATATATATATATATTGCAGTACAGTGGTAGCACACTGTGCAGTGATGAGGCAGTGATCCAGCAAAGTTCAAAACAAAACAGCTCTTTAATTTTCAATTCATAAAACACAGCACATGATATCCTCTGGATTACAATCACGAAACACGCCAGTCCACCTCTGACCTGTTGCCGTGGGTGACTGCAACATCGTGTTAATGTTCTACTCACAGTATTACACAGTGCACTATATCCTCCGGATCGTAGCCGGAAACCATATGCTCCAGTTTACAATCCACTTCTGACCATGGGTGACTGCACCGCTGTGTACGCTGTGGGTGCCAGGCTATTCGGCTGCCTTGCCTGTTTGGCTCCTCTGGCCTGTGTTGCCTCACACAGGTTGAACTCTGCAGAGGCTTCTGCTCTGTACTCCTCCAAACACCAGACTGACACTGACTCTGAACCTGACACACCAAACCCCATACTGCAGGGTTTTTAACTAGCAACCTGTGGCCTTGGACCACATGGAAAACCTGGGCCAGGAATGAAATGGACTGCACCACTACCATTTGTAGTCTGTTTCAATACACAAAAGCCCAGAGCAGTTTCCCTAAATCTCCCTTTCACATCCAACATGTCCAAGACCTACAGTGGTGGCCAAAAGTATTGGCACAACTGCAATTCTGTCAGATAATACTCAGTTTCTTATTGAAAATGATTACAATCACAAATTATTTGCTATTTTTATCTTAATTTAATTTGCTTGCAAGGAAAAAAACACAAAAGAGAATGAAGCAAAAATCAAATCCTTGATCATTTCACACAAAACTCCAAAAATGGGCCAGACAAAAGTATTGGCACCCTCAGCCTAATACTTGGTTGCACAACCTTTAGCCAAAATAACTGCGAACAACCGCTTCCTGTAACCATCAATGAGTTTCTTACAATGCTCTGCTGGAATTGTAGACCATTCTTCTTTGGCAAACTGCTCCAAGTCCCTGATATTTGAAGGGTGCCTTCTCCAAACTGCCATTTTGAGATCTCTCCACAGGTGTTCTATGGAATTCAGGTCTGGACTCATTGCTGGCCACCTTAGAAGTCTCTAGTGCTTTCTCTCAAACCATTTTGGAAGTGTGTTTTGGGTCATTGTCCTGCTGGAAGACCCATGACCTCTGAGGGAGACTCAGCTTTCTCACACTGGGCCCTACATTATGCTGCAAAATTTGTTGGTAGTCTACAGACTTCGTAATGCCATGCACACGGTCAAGCAGTCCAGTGCCAGAGGCAGCAAAGCAACCCCAAAACATCAGCACTTTGAACCCCCAAGTGCTTCACAGACATTTATAAACGCAGAGCAGTGAAAATAAACTAATCATTTTGGTTCCTCAAAAATAATTTTTTAGCCCACTTTTTTTTATTTTCCCAAGAGTAATAGGATAAATTGGACCCTGTGATGACATCTACTACATTTAGCAGCTTGTGTATAGCGCGCTTCCCTTCCCCCCTCCCAGCATAAGTAAGGCTCAGTGTAATCTGAGCTCCCAGCACTGGAGTTTCCCGCCTCACCGTAGGGGGTCGCCATTGTCTTCACATGTGCTCTCCTACCATAGCAGCCATTTTGGAGACTTCATTCTGTTTTGGTTATCACACGGTGGAGCGTTCGCTAGAAACACGAAAGTCACTGTGTTGAACCATGTGCCGACGGGCATCGTTCCCGTGGTACTGGTGAACCCGTAACTCCAACAGAACCCGAGAAATGGAATTCTCGGATGCCCCATGAACTAGCTCAGCCAAGTTTGGACTCATTGGAACCGTCATTTCAAAGTACGATCATTGATAGGTCTGCCATTATTCTTCTAGAGTTCCCCGCTGAGTTATGGTCCTTATGACTTTCCAGAGCTTCAAACCAGACTTCCATCCCTGGGGAGGTGGCCAGAAACCCAGCCCCTTTTGTGAGGTCAGCAGCCCACATGTATAAGTCTGGCAGTGACCCCCCCCCCTTACTCACTCCTTGCTGTGACGTCTTGACTAAGAGATCTGCAAATGAACTATGACGTGTGGCTCCTTCCCCAGCCTGGCTTGCCTGTATATGATCTAACTACCATGTGAGTCTTTTCACTTTTCATCCCATTTATTTTGTAACTGTATTGTACATAACTATATTGCCTCAGCTTGTTACATCTTTTTTATATTATATAAGCACTGCCTGTTTTTTTAAGGAATAAACCTATAAAATTATTAGTTTGTTTCTCCTGCTCTATAAACAAATTTGCACGTGCCTGAAGTACTACGCTACTGTTTTGGGGTTGCTACGGACCCTCTTGATAAATTGTTCCAAGAAAATCGTAGCTGGTGGCAGCTTAACAGAAGGGGTGTAGCGTGTTGACCTATGGGGTGGCGTTGGCAGTGACGGAGCGGGTTTTATAAGTGTATTGACCGGCTGCGGCTCGGAGTAATTATAATTCCCTCACTGCAGCGTGCCCAATAGCCAGCACACATCCAAGTGACCCGTCTGGCGACTAATTATCCTAGGTGCAGTTCCCTGACTGACCTGAGGGTAAGGGGGGCGCCAGAGAGCTGCAAGTTCCTAAGTGGAAGTGGGATAATTATAAACCCCTGCAGTTTACTGGGTCGGACGGCAGCAGCCGTCGTGTGTGTGCGCGTTTTCGTCACATTTGCGGCATGGAGGGATCACAAGCCTTGATACCCCGGGCTACCGTGTGGCGGACCGTGTGCACGTTTCATCACATACTTGTGGCAGCGGTGGGATTATAGAGCATTAGTGATCTGGTTTGAGCAATCATTCCATTCACTAAAAAACCTGCACGGTTCTTCAGGGACCCTGCAATTAAAGTTTTGGAGAACAGACTCAGTGTTTATTAGTCCTGATACAATTGTTTGTACTTGCAGTTACCCCTCCCTTCTCTTTGGTTTTCTATCCTATCTTTTATTTGGCAAAAATGGCTACCATAGGAGCAAGTTGGTTCGAAAAGCAGAGCAAGGACACTCTTGTGGAATCTGCAAGTACCACGGCCTTGTCCACACGAACCGAACCAAAAGCCAACTGGTCCAGGCCCTGAAGGAGCTGGGCGAGCATCGGAGTGTGTCGGGCACAGGAGCCGGCCCAAGCCAAGGTGGTGCTGCAGCAGAGGCCCAAACCCTGCATGCTTACACCCAGGGCGGGTTGGACCCTTACCTGCAGGCGGCCCTGGAGGGACTCCCGCTGACAACCGGGAAGAACACCTGAGGCTGATCCAGCAAGCTCAAGAGAGAGCCGAGCAGCGAGAGGCCAAACAGCGAGAGGCTGAGAGAGCCGAGCGGGAGGCTGAGAGAGCCGAGCGGGAAGCTCAGAGAGCCCATGAACTGGAGCTGCTCAGACAAGGGGCAATGCCCTCCACAGCCCAGAGCGGTACACCCAGCAGCTCTCAGAGTCCGAAGCCCCGGCCGGAGCACTTTCCCGTGCTGGAAAAGGACGGAGACTTGGACACTTTTCTGCGGGCCTTTGAGAAAGTCTGCAGACAGTACCGGCTGCCTGCCGACCAGTGGGCCAGGTACTTGACCCCTGGGCTACAGGGACAAAGCTTTGGAGGTGTTCGCTTCCCTCACGTCCGATCAAGACAGTGACTATGAGGCCATCAAGCAGGCCCTGATTGCCAAGTACCAGCTAACCCCTGAGGTATACCGAAAGAAGTTCCAGAGCCTCCAACGTGGCCCACACGACAGTTATAGCGATGTGGTGCAAGGACTCAGGAACCACTTTGACCAGTGGATCCATGGACTGTCAGTTGACACCTTTGAGGAGCTGAAAGACCTGATGATCAAAGACCAGTTCCTGCATCTGTGTCTAGCTGAGGTCCGACAGTTCATCCTGGACCGAGAACCGGAGGACGCGGTCACAACAGCACGGATCGCCGACAGCTATGAGGCCAACCGGAAACCCGAGGTGCGGAAGCCCGTCACCACCCGCTGGGGAGGGGGTAAGCCTGCAACCAACCCCAGTGCCCCTGCCAGTCGTCCCTCTGGAGGCACTACCCCCTTTGCCAGCGCCAGGCCTACATCAGACCCCCGCCAGTGTTTCTCCTGTAAGCTGACAGGACACATCAGCGCCACCTGTCCGGAGAGGCAGAAGAACCCCCCAGCCAAGGCCTCCGGGCCCAACGCCTCTGTTCTTTTGGTGGGTGAGGTGGTGGGGAGGGTTGATGACAACGTGCAGCCCGTCCGCGTGGGGGCCCGTCTTGCTACAGGCCTCAAGGACACCGGGGCTGAACGAACCCTCATCCGACCCGAACTGGCGGCCCCTGAAGAGTTGATTCCGGGGAAAACCTTAACTGTCACCGGGATTGGAGGCGTCCACTACCCCTTGCCGATAGCCCAAGTTTTCATTGACTGGGGTACCGGGAGCGGGGTGAAGGAAGTGGGGGTGTCCGAAAACCTGCCCACTGATGTTTTATTGGGGACTGATCTGGGGAGGATGGTCGCGTACTATGTCCCTGACACCCCTCCCCAATCTGATAATAAGGTTAATGTTATCCATGATGATGATGATGATGGGAAACTGAATGTGTTACCTGCCAATGCTTTGCGAAGTGATTATGCAACCGATAACCTTTCTTTCCCTAGGAATGATGTTGATAGTGATGTATCTGTGCCATCTGAATCTGTTAACCCTTTCTCTGAAGTGGTAGATGTGTCCACAGGTACAGGAGCGTTCAGCCACGTTGCTCTGCGGAGTGAGACGGCTGAGGAACCCCTAGCAGGAGCAAGCGACAGTGCTCAAGGAAATGGGGAGGTGCATGGGAACCGTGAGGAAGGTGACGCCATGACACTGACCAGTGCCACCGAGGAAGGGAACTGGCCCATAAGTAGCACTGCTCCTGAAGTGTTGGGGGTGGATGGGGAGGTAGAGCCCATGACAGCGCAGGCTGATGGGTCTGTAGAAATCCCCGGGGAGACTGCATATGTAGCTGCTGTCACCCGCAGTCAGAGTGCCCGGATCGCAGGTAGCGCCCTGACATCTGGATCCTCCTCCGCTACAGGAGAGACTGAACCAGAGGTGGACCCAGAGCCGGTCCCAGAGGGTCCCAGTGAGGAAGGAACCCTGACGTCACTTCTGGCTGCCTCCAGCCAGGAGTTCCAGGCCGCTCTGCACTCAGATGCGAGCCTGGAGAACTTGAGGCACCTCGCCGAGACGCCCACCTCCGTGACTGATAAGGAGAGGATGTTCTGGGAACGAGGAAGGTTGTACCGGGAGACAGTACCCGGAGATTCCCAAAAGGAGTGGTTGAGGGAAAAACAGCTGGTCGTCCCGCACCAGTTCCGAGGTGAGTTGTTGAGGATTGCCCATGAGATTCCACTCGCTGGACACTTGGGGATCAGCAAAACTAAGGCACGGCTGTCTCAACACTTCTATTGGCCCAAGATGGGGACAGATGTGACTAACTACTGCCGCTCCTGTATCACCTGTCAAAGAGTTGGGAAGGCGGGCCTGCTCTTAAGGCTCCCCTGATCCCGTTGCCAGTGATAGAGGAGCCTTTCCAGAGGATCGCGGTGGACATTGTGGGCCCGCTGGCCGTCCCCAGCCGCTCTGGAAAGCAATACATCCTTACTGTGGTAGACTACGCTACCCGGTACCCGGAGGCAGTAGCTCTGTCCTCAACTAAGGCAGATAAGGTGGCGGATGCACTGGTGACCATATTTTCACGGGTAGGATTTCCCAGGGAGATGCTTACCGATCGAGGGACCCAATTTATGTCTCGCCTAATGAAGGCTCTCTGCAGCAAAATGCAGGTGACGCGTATGGTATCGAGTGCGTATCACCCACAGATCAATGGTTTGTGTGAACTCTTTAACGGTACCCTCAAACAGATGCTCCGCATGCTGGTTGAGACCCAGGGACGCGATTGGGAGCGGTACCTCCCACACCTGCTGTTTGCCTACAGAGAAGTCCCGCAGGCCTCGACGGGGTTCTCCCCCTTTGAGCTCCTGTATGGCAGGCGAGTCCGGGGACCCCTCGGGTTGATAAGAGAATCTGGGAAGATGAGCCAAACCCCACAGAAGTGTCCATTGTGGATTATGTCATGCGCTTCCGCGACAAGATGCAGACCTTGACGCAGTTGGTGCATGACAACATGACGCAGGCTCAGGCTGACCAGAAGCACTGGTACGACCAGAACGCCCGGGAGCGGACCTACCAGGTGGGTCAAAAGGTGTGGGTGCTGGTCCCCGTACCAAAGGATAAGCTTCAGGCAGCCTGGGAAGGCCCGTACGTCGTGCACCAACAGCTCAACCCAGTCACCTACGTGGTCACGCTTGACCACACTCGGGGTAGGCGCAAGTCCTTTCACGTCAACATGATGAAGGCCCATCACGAACGTGAAGCCTGAGTCCTACCGGTCTGCAACCTGCCCGAGGACGGGGAGGAGGATCCCCTCCTGGACATGCTGGCCCAAGCCCAGGCCAATGGGTCCATTGAGGACATGGAGGTAAATGCCTCACTAACCGCCTCCCAGCGGTTGCAGTTGCTGACCACTCTGGAATCCTTTCGGGCCGTGTTCACTAACCGACCCGGAAGGACCAAGTTGGCAGTCCACGAGGTGGACACCGGGAATCACGCCCCGTTACGGCGGACCCCTTATCGGATCTCTGAGGAGGTGCAGCAGATTATGCGCCAGGAGATCCATGAGATGTTGCAGCTGGGGGTGATCCGGCCGTCCAAAAGCGCGTGGGCCTCACCTGTGGTTCTCGTGCCAAAAAAGTATCGGACCACCCGGTTCTGCGTGGACTACAAGGGGCTCAACACCATCACTACCTCTGATGCGCACCCAATGCCACGCATCGAGGATCTGCTGGAGCGGTTGGCGAATGCCAAGTACATATCCATCACGGATTTAAGCCGGGGATACTGGCAGATTCCCCTGAGCCCTGAGGCGCAGGAGAAATCTGCCTTTATCACCCCTTTTGGACTGTACGAGTCCACGGTCATGGCTTTCGGCATGAAGAATGCCCCTGCCACTTTCCAGCGGATGGTAACCACCTGCTTCAGGGACTGGAGGAGTACGCTGTGGCGTACCTGGACGACATTGCCGTCTTCAGTTCCACCTGGGAGGAACACCTTCAGCATCTCCATGAGGTTCTCAAGCGTATTCACCAGGCAGGTCTGACCATCAAGCCGGGAAAATGCCAGATGGGCATGAGGGAGGTCCACTACCTGGGGCACCGGGTAGGCGGGGGTTCCATGAGTCCAGAGCCCGAGAAAGTGGACGCGATCGTGTCCTGGCCCACCCCCAGGACCAAAAAGCAGGTGAAGTCCTTCCTGGGCACTGCAGGGTACTATAGGCGTTTCGTACCGAACTATAGCGCCATTGCAAAACCCTTGACGGACCTCACCAAGGGCGGTCTACCCCAAACAGTCAGCTGGACAGATGGCTGTGAGGCGGCATTCCGAGCCTTGAAAACAGCCCTGTGCAGCTCTCCAGTGTTGAAAGCCGTCGACAGCAGTCGGACATTCCTGGTACAGACTGACGCCAGCGAATTTGACCTCGGTGCTGTACTCAGCCAGGTTGATTCGGGGAACCAGGAGCACCCCGTGTTGTACCTGAGCCGGAAACTTCTGCCAAGGGAAGTGGCATACTCCACCATCGAGAAGGAGTGCCTGGCCATGGTCTGGGCACTGCAACGTTTGCAGCCCTACCTGTACGGGCGCACCTTCAAGGTGGTCACCGACCACAACCCTCTGAGCTGGCTGCACACAGTGTCCGGAACCAATGGTAGGTTGCTACGCTGGAGCCTTGCCCTGCAGCAGTATGATTTTGCCGTACAACACAAGAAAGGCAGTGATCATGGGAATGCTGATGGGTTGTCACGATGTGGCGAACCTGCTGAGGTGCGCATGGCGGATTACCAAGAGGTCATGCCTCCGTAGCGCCCTCTAAGGGGGGGAGGTGTGATGACATCTACTACATTTAGCAGCTTGTGTATAGCGCGCTTCCCTTCCCCCCTCCCAGCATAAGTAAGGCTCAGTGTAATCTGAGCTCCCAGCACTGGAGTTTCCCGCCTCACCGTAGGGGTCGCCATTGTCTTCACATGTGCTCTCCTACCATAGCAGCCATTTTGGAGACTTCATTCTGTTTTGGTTATCACACGGTGGGAGCGTTCGCTAGAAACACGAAAGTCACTGTGTTGAACCATGTGCCGACGGGCATCGTTCCCGTGGTACTGGTGAACCCGTAACTCCAACAGAACCCGAGAAATGGAATTCTCGGATGCCCCATGAACTAGCTCAGCCAAGTTTGGACTCATTGGAACCGTCATTTCAAAGTACGATCATTGATAGGTCTGCCATTATTCTTCTAGAGTTCCCCGCTGAGTTATGGTCCTTATGACTTTCCAGAGCTTCAAACCAGACTTCCATCCCTGGGGAGGTGGCCAGAAACCCAGCCCCTTTTGTGAGGTCAGCAGCCCACATGTATAAGTCTGGCAGTGACCCCCCCCCTTACTCACTCCTTGCTGTGACGTCTTGACTAAGAGATCTGCAAATGAACTATGACGTGTGGCTCCTTCCCCAGCCTGGCTTGCCTGTATATGATCTAACTACCATGTGAGTCTTTTCACTTTTCATCCCATTTATTTTGTAACTGTATTGTACATAACTATATTGCCTCAGCTTGTTACATCTTTTTTATATTATATAAGCACTGCCTGTTTTTTTAAGGAATAAACCTATAAAATTATTAGTTTGTTTCTCCTGCTCTATAAACAAATTTGCACGTGCCTGAAGTACTACGCTACTGTTTTGGGGTTGCTACGGACCCTCTTGATAAATTGTTCCAAGAAAATCGTAGCTGGTGGCAGCTTAACAGAAGGGGTGTAGCGTGTTGACCTATGGGGTGGCGTTGGCAGTGACGGAGCGGGTTTTATAAGTGTATTGCCCGGCTGCGGCTCGGAGTAATTATAATTCCCTCACTGCAGCGTGCCCAATAGCCAGCACACATCCAAGTGACCCGTCTGGCGACTAATTATCCTAGGTGCAGTTCCCTGACTGACCTGAGGGTAAGGGGGGTGCCAGAGAGCTGCAAGTTCCTAAGTGGAAGTGGGATAATTATAAATCCCTGCAGTTTACTGGGTCGAACGGCAGCAGCCGTCGTGTGTGTGCGCGTTTTCGTCACATTTGCGGCACGGAGGGATCACAAGCCGTGATACCCCGGGCTACCGTGTGGCGGACCGTGTGCACGTTTCATCACAGACCCCAAAAGTTGTTGTACAGGGCTCCGAAGGGAAGGAGCACCATTTGACTTTTTTAATGGAAAATTAGCTCCAATCGTTAGCTGACACTATGTCGTGTTTAGAGAGCCACTGTGTGCCTAAACTTTGGAGCTCCCCAACAAATGACACCATTTTGGAAACTAGACCCCCTAAGATACTTATCTAGATGCTCAGTAAGCACTTTGAATCCCCAGGTGCTTCACAAAAGTTTATAACGCATAGCCGTGAAAATAAAAAATCATTTTTTTTCTCAAAAATGATTTTTTAGCCCCCTATTTTTTATTTTCACAATGGTTACAGGAGGAATTGGACCCCAAAAGTTGTTGTGCAGTTTGTCCTGAGTACTCTGGTACCCCATATGTGGGGGGTAACCACTGTTTGGGCACACGTCAGGGCTCAGAAAGGATGTAGTGACGCTTTGAAATGCCGACCTGATGGAATGGTCTGCGGGCATCTTGTTACGTTTGCAGAGTCCCTAATGTGCCTAAACAGTAGAAACCCCCCATAAGTGCCTCTATTTTGGGAACTAGATCCCCAATGAACTTATCCAGATGTGTGGTGAGCACCTTGAACCCCCACGTGCTTCACAGAAGTTTATAATGCAGAGCCGTAAAAATAAAAAATAAGTTTTTTTCCTCAAAAACTGATTTATTTAACCCGCAATTTTTTTATTTTGACAAGAGTAACATGAGAAATTGGACCCCAAAAGTTGTTGTACAGTTTGTCCTGAGTACACTGGTACCCCATATGTGGGGGGGAACCACTGTTCGGGCACACATTGGGGCTCGGAAGTGAAGTAGTGACGTTTTGAAATGCTGACTTTGATGGAATGGCCTGCGGGCGTCATGTTACATTTACAAAGCCCCTGATGTGCCTAAGCAGTACAAACTCCCCACAAGTGACCCCAATTTTGGAAACTTGACCCCGCAAGGAACTTATCTAGATGTGTGGTGAGCACTTTGAACCTCCAAGGGCTACACAGAAGTTTATAATGCCCGGGCATGAAAATAAAACAATCATATTTTTTCCACAAACATGATCTTTTAGTCCCCAATTTTTTTATCTTGCAAGGGTAACAGGAGAAATTAGACCCCAAAAGTTGTTGTCCAATTTGTCCTGAGTACGCTGATATCCCATATGTGGGAAAAAACTACTGTATGTGCACACGTCGGGGCTCGGAAGGGAAGTAGTGACGTTTTGAAATGCCGACTTGATGGAATGGTCGGCGGGTGTCATGTTACGTTTGCAGAGCACCTGATGTGCCTAAACTGTGGAAACCCCCCCAAGTGACCCCATTTTGGAAACTAGACCACCCAAGGAACTTTTCTAGATGTGTAGTGAGCACTTTGAACCCCCAAGTGCTTCACAAAAGTTTATAACCCAGAGCCATGAAAATAAAAAATCATTTTTTCCTCAAAAAATGATTTTTTAGCCCACAATTTTTTATTTTCACAAGGGTAACAGGAGAAATTGGACACCAAAAGTTGTTGTCCTGTTTGTCCTGAGTATGCTGGTACCTCATATGATGGCACATGTCGGGGCTCGGAAGGAAAGTAGTGATGTTTTGTAATGCTGACTTGATGGAATGGTTTGCGGGTGTCATGTTACGTTTCCAGAGCCAATGATGTGCCTAAACAGTAGAAACTCCCACAAGTGACCCCATTTTGGAAACTAGATCCCCCAAGGAACTCCTCTAGATGTGTAGTGAGCACTTTGAATCTCCAAGTTCTTCACAGAAGTTTATAATGCAGAGCCGTGAAAATAAAAAATCATTTTTTTTTCCACAAAAATAATTTTTTTAGTCCCAAATTTATTTTTTCCCAAGGGTAACAGGAGAAATTAGACCCCAAAGTTGTTGTGCAATTTTTCCTGAGTTCGCTGATACTCCATATGTGGAGGTAAACCACTGTTTGGGCACACGTCGGGGCTCGGAATAAAGGGAGCACTGTTTGACTTTTTGAACGCAAAATTTGCACAAATCAATGGTGACTAGAGTTGAGCGATACTTTCCGATATCCAAAAGTATCGGAATCGGAATGGTATCGCCGATACACAAAAAATATCGGCGATACCCAATACCGATACCGGAAGTCCCATGTAAGTCTATGGGAACAAAATATCGAAATAAAAAAAACCCCATTCTTGCCTTGTAGATTAATTGTACATGAAGGAAAACAACAAAGAGTAATGTAGAATGTATTGGGGGAGGTTGAGGGAACATTAAAGGCATAGATGTTTAACCCAATCCAATGGAATAGCTTAATTTTTTTTTTTAGGAAATACGTTCGGATTGACGAAGAAATTCACAATGTTGTTAACCTTTTTTCTATTTTGTCAAATATGTCTGTTTCACAACTTCCATGGTCTTCACCTTTTTAACTTTTCACACACTTTCTCCTTCATAATCTTCAGCAGCATCATCTTTCTCATCAAATTATTCTTCATCTTCACCTTCTTAATCTTCTAAAACTTCTTGCTATTCATCTTTTTGTTAACATTACTTATATTGTTCTTATTAAACAGTTATTATTCTTCATATTCTACTTCTTCATCTTCTTCCTATTCATCCTTTTCATCATATTCTTATTTGTGACAGACATTCCTGTACTTGTAATCTGTAAAACTCTGAATTTTCATCCTTCCATTCTTGCTGTCACGAAAGATTTTAATTACAACAGTATTTGTCCGCGTTCAGTTTAGCCTGCAGCAGCATCAGGCATTTTCCAGGGGCACCACGAGGAGGAACGGACTCACCCCATACACTGCTTAGTCTTCTTCTGCTTAGAATTTAGAGCATATATTTTGCTCTTCATTTTGGTCTTATACTTAATGTTCTTCTGCTTTTTGATCTTCTGCTTATTGTTCTTCTGTCTCTTGTTCTGTATCTTGTAGTTTGTCTTAACCTTCTTTGTCCTGTTGGTGAGGTACAAAGAGCCAATGAGTAACGAGGACCAGCGACTGTGCTGGAACCGGAGGGTACAGAAGAAAAGAGCCAATGGCACAACGAGGACCAGCTGACGTTAGGGGCACGGTTACTAAGCAGGAGGTACCTGTGCTCCAAGCACTACCAAGGACCAGCAGACGTTGCGGAACTCGGATACCGACATGGAGCACTAGGCAAAGCCTGCGGAGACCAGCTGAGGTCTGAACCCGATGTAGCAAGAGGAAAAACAAGAGGACCAAAGAAGGTAACGAGGACAGTGCTTGGACTTATAGCAGGAGGTACCTGTGCTCCAAAGCACTACCAAGGACCAGCAGACGTTGCTGGAACTCGGATACCGACATGGAGGCACCTAGGCCAAAGGCACTGCGGAGAACCAGCTGACGGTACTGGAACCCGGATGGGTAGCAGAAGGTACAAGAGCCAATGAAAGTAACGAGGACCAGCTGACTGTGCTGGAACCCGGAGGTCAGCAGAAGGAAAGAGCCAATGGCACAACGAGGACCAGCTGACGTTACGGGGACACGGTTACTAAGCAGGAGGTACCTGTGCTCCAAAGCACTACCAAGGACCAGCAGACGTTGCTGGAACTCGGATACCGACATGGCCAGGCCACAGCATGGAGAACCAGGAGGTACGAACCATGGTACGTGTAGATTACACAGCTGACGTGCTTACATAGGAACTCACAGGACATGCTGGTTATGCAGAAGTACTTCTCCAACCTGGAGAATTAATCTTCTAAGAACTTGCTGACGATGTCAGCTTTTGCGTTCACACAGCAGGAACGCTGACATTACTGAACCCAGTAACAGGAGCAAGTGTAGACTGTGCTAACACACTTCCGAGAACAACTGGCGGTTTGTACCCAGGATAGAATGAGAACAGGGTGAGGCAGCAAGGACTTTTTGCCGTTCACACAGCAGGGAACAGCTGACATACTGAACCCAGTAACACAGAGCAAGTGTAGACTGTGCTAACGCACTTCGAAAGACAACTGGCGGTGTTGTAACCCAGGGATGAGAATGAACAGGTGGAGGCAGCAGGACTGTTTGCCGTTCACACAGCAGGGAACACGACTCTGAACCCCATACAACTGTAAGCTACCATACATGCTGTTACATGGCAGAACTTTGCTTCAACAGTTTCGTAGATCTGGGTGTAACCAATGAGACTAGGCAGCAACTTTTGCCGTTACACGCGGAACAGCTGACATTACTGAACCAGTAACACGAGGCGTGTAACTGTGTAACACATTCCGGAAAATGGCGTGTTGTAACCCAGGATAGAGAGAACAGGGTGGAGGCAGCAGGACTGTTTGCCGTTCACACAGCAGGGGAACAGCTGACATTACTGAACCCCAGTAACACGGAGCAAGTGTAGACTGTGCTAACAGCACTTCGAGAAACAACTGGCGGTGTTGTAACCCAGGATGAGAAGAGAACAGGTGGAGGCAGCAGGACTGTTTGCCGTTCACACAGCAGGGGAAAGCTGACATTGAACCAGTAACCAGAGCAAGTGTAGACTGTGCAACAGACTCCGAGAAAACTGCGGTTGTAACCAGGATGAGAGGAACAGGTGAGCAGAGGACTTTTTGCGTCACACAGCAGGGACGTGACTTATGAACCCCAGTACACGGAGCAATGTAGACTGTGCTAACAGCACTTCCGAGAAACAACTGCGGTGTTGTAACCCAGGGATGAGAAGAGAACAGGGTGGAGGCAGCAGACTTTTGCCGTTCACACAGCAGGGAACAGCTGACATTACTGAACCCAGTAACACGGAGCAAGTGTAGACTGTGCTAACAGCACTTCCGAGAAACAACTGGCGGTGTTGTAACCCAGGGATGAGAAGAGAACAGGTGGAGGCAGCAGACTGTTTGCCGTTCACACAGCAGGGGAACAGCTGACATTACTGACCAGAACACAGGAGAGTGACTGTGCTACAGCACTCGAGAAACAATGCGTGTGTACCAGGGATGAGAGGAACGGTGGAGCAGACTGTTGCGTTCACACAGCATGGAACAGCTGACTGTGCACGACTCAGAAACAATGGGTGTGTAACCCAGGGATAGAGAGACAGGGTGGAGGCAGCAGGACTTTTGCCGTTCACACAGCAGGGGAACAGCTGACATTACTGAACCCCAGTAACACGGGAGCAAGTGTAGACTGTGCTAACAGCACTTCCGAGAAACAACTGGCGGTGTTGTAACCCAGGGATGAGAAGAGAACAGGGTGGAGGCAGCAGGACTTTTGCCGTTCACACAGCAGGGAACAGCTGACATTACTGAACCCCAGTAACACAGGAGCAAGTGTAGACTGTGCTAACAGCACTTCCGAGAAACAACTGGCGGTGTTGTAACCCAGGGATGAGAAGAGAACAGGTGGAGGCAGCAGGACTTTTTGCCGTTCACACAGCAGGGGAACAGCTGACATTACTGAACCCCAGTAACACAGGAGCAAGTGTAGACTGTGCTAACAGCACTTCCGAGAAACAACTGGCGGTGTTGTAACCCAGGGATGAGAAGGAACAGGGTGGAGGCAGCAGGACTTTTTGCCGTTCACACAGCAGGGGAACAGCTGACATTACTGAACCCCAGTAACACAGGAGCAAGTGTAGACTGTGCTAACAGCACTTCCGAGAAACAACTGGCGGTGTTGTAACCCAGGGATGAGAAGAGAACAGGGTGGAGGCAGCAGGACTTTTGCCGTTCACACAGCAGGGGAACAGCTGACATTACTGAACCCCAGTAACACAGGAGACAAGGTAGACTGTGCTAACAGCACTTCCGAGAAACAACTGGCGGTGTTGTAACCCAGGGATGAGAAGAGAACAGGGTGGAGGCAGCAGGACTTTTTGCCGTTCACACAGCAGGGAACAGCTGACATTACTGAACCCCAGTAACACAGGAGCAAGTGTAGACTGTGCTAACAGCACTTCCGAGAAACAACTGGCGGTGTTGTAACCCAGGGATGAGAAGAAACAGGGGAGGCAGCAGGACTTTTTGCCGTTCACACAGCAGGGAACAGCTGACATTACTGAACCCCAGTAACACAGGAGCAAGTGTAGACTGTGCAACAGCACTCCGAGAAACAACTGGCGGTGTTGTAACCCAGGATGAGAAAGAACAGGGTGAGCAGCAGGACTTTTTGCGTTCAACAGCAGGGAACAGCTGACATTACTGAACCCCAGTACACAGGAGCAAGTGTAGACTGTGCTAACAGCAACTCCGGAAACAACTGGCGGTGTTTAACCAGGATGAGAAGAGAACAGGGTGGAGGCAGCAGGACTTTTGCCTTCCACAGCAGGGGAACAGCTGACATAGAACCCCAGTAACGAGAGTAACTGTGCAACGCACTTCGAAAACAATGGCTGTTGTAACCAGGATGAAGAAACAGGTGGCAGCAGGATTTTTGCCGTTCAACGCAGGAACGCACATTACTGAACCCATAACAGGAGCAAGTGTAGACTGTGCTAACAGCACTTCCGAGAAACACTGCGTGTTGTAACCAGGATAGAAGAGACAGGTGAGGCAGCAGGACTTTGCCGTCACACAGCAGGGAACACGACATTACTGAACCCCATAACACAGAGCAGTGTAGACTGTGCTACAGCACTTCGAGAAACAACTGCGGTGTTGTAACCAGGAGAAAACAGGGGAGGACAATTCGAAACAACGCGTGTTTACCCAGGAGAGAAGAAACGGTAGCAGACTGCGTTAACCAGGGAAGACATGACCAGCCAGACAAGGAACTGCTAACGACCCAGAACAAGGTAACAGTGAAAGAACGGACAGCGTTTCGTAAGCAGGACAGCACTGACCGTAACAGCAAAACGTTACACCCGAAAAGGCGTGTTGTACAGATAGAAAACGGGGGACGAGTACAGGACGCGACTTCGTAACGTGTTAACATGAAACCATTTTTTTGGGATAATATCCTAAAATGTTAAAAAGTAAAATTCTCTTATACCTAAAAGGACAAGTTAATTAAAAAACACCGTAAAACAACAAGTGAATGAAACAGCTATTATCGAACAGTGGCAGCAAGCATGCATCACAGAGGGTAAAAGGAATATGCCGCATCCACGGGGGAAGATGACGATGTAATCGTACCTCAATAAAGGGAGTGTGTAACCCTTTTTTATAAACTAAAAGGGTCGCAGTTTTGCGCTTTGTGGGAACGAGACTGGCTTCCTGCTGTGAACGCGTGGGTATTGGAGCTGTGCTCTAACCACTCGATAACATTCACGGTGCCAGTTCAAAATCAAGGTACCGACAAGACAAAGCGTTGTCATGACTGCTTTACTCAGTAAACATGCACCTATGATGAAACATACAGCATGGCCCTATTAAAACAAGCTACAAAAAAATGCGTGTAGGTTGACACAGCTTTTTGTTAAGGTACAGTATTTCGACCATTGTACAGGTGTCGCTATTTCAGCTGATAAATTTAAATCATTCACCTATTTATCAGTTGTCGTTTTTCAGCACCCTTACAGTAATATTTTGATTGTGACTATCATATTGACTTTACCAAGGAAATGCATGTTTTTTTAGCGTTACTTTTACATGAGGACCTTTAGAATGGGCTGTTAACTTTTAACAAAATTATTTTTTAAAATGACACAAATTAAGTAATTTTGAAAGGATATTCCTACATGCATTTTGACAATATACGGGGTTTACATCAGTCCCTTAATCAACTTGGATATTTATTTACTTGTATGCTTTTTTTCAAAGGCAAGAACACTGAAGTATAACCTTGCACTGCAGCATTGCAAAGTTCAAACCCACATTGCACTTCCAACATTGCAGTATTTGAGTCATCATGATGTGATTGGATTTGCTAAGCAAGGAGTACAAGGTTGACCACATACCATAGCATAAGTAGGTTTTGTGTTTGCTTGTTTTCGAATTGCATATCGTAATAATATGTACAATTATTTTGTTACAGAAAGGACAAAGACAAACATTTTTAAGGTTTGAAATTGAAAAGTTTCAAAATGTTTACAGCTTGAAATCATGGGTACCTCAATCTATTGTAGCACTAGACATTTGAGATTCTTTTTTTTCACCATGATGTAGTACAGTAATTTTTGCCGGACACAACGGGGAACCGCAGGCGTTACGAACCCCACAAAACATCAACGATTGTTTTAACTTGCTCTAACACTTCGGCAGCAATGGCGCGTTGAAAGCCCGGCGGAGGGTGAGGCAAAGGGGCCCAGTAGAGACGTTTGAAGTGAAGTTTATTAGCAGCAGTAATTTTTGCCAGACACACAGCAGGGGAAAGCGGAGGCGTTACGAACCCCACAAAAACATCAGCGATTGTTTTCCATTTGCATCTAACACTTCTAGCAGCAACTGGCGCTGTTAACCCAGGGCAAGGAGGGTGTAGGCAAGGCCTGTATGAGAGTTTGAAGTTGAAGTTTTAGTTAGCACATAATTTTTCCCAGACACACAGCAGGGGAACAGCAGGCGTTATGAACCCCAAAACACATCAGCGATTGTTTTCATCTGGCTCAACACTTCTGGCGCAACTGCGCTGTTGAAGCCCGGGTCAAGAGGGGTGGCATAAAATATTGGTTATTGCCTTGTTACGTGGCCATTCAAATGTATTACTTCAAACAAAAAAATGAAGTTTTTTCTACAACAATAAAATGAAAATTTAATTAAAGAATAGGAAAAATATTTTATCTGACAGTCCTCTGTGGTTGAATAACGTTTAATGGCTACGAAAATTTGGTAACAAATTCAAAGCTTTCGAGAACCAGGTGTTTCACGGCAGATAAAGCCAAAAATGAAGAATCACTATTTTCACCCAGGACACAGGAAAGCAAGACAAGTGAGGGAGGGACAAGTGAGGGGAGACCGGCAACAAAAAGGAGAAACAAGGAGAATATCAGCGCCACACAACACAGAAAAATTAATAAAATTTTTGTGGCAAAAGAATTTTGTAAGCCCGGTCCTACATCAGGATATGGGGAAAACGGATTAAAAATAACTTCAAATATGAAAACGTACAAAGGTTTCAGAATATGAGTATCTGACCCCTTTTAACTGTTAGGATGGAAGAATAGACCATGGATTTATGTCATTCTAATTCAATTAAGGAATCTGCGCTATGCCCTTCCAGGTCATAAAACCCCAAAAAAATACGCCAAGGAGGGCAATCAAATTTCTACCTTTCTAGGAACTGTTCCAATATTTATGTTCATCCCGTGAATAATACAGTTTGATACACTACTTACTTGTCTTACCAATTGCACTATTCCCTGTGTCCTTTTGTGTAAGAAATTGTGATGCTTAAATTTTTTTAGTCTTTCCCTGAGAAGGGTGAGTAGCCTTGAAAGCTTGCAATTTGTTTCCATTTTTCAGTTATCCATTAAAGGTATCAACCACTGCTGCCTGAAGTCTAAAAAATTTTTCTATCTACTGGCTAACACGGTACAAAGATACACATTTTTTAATTTCAAGAAGGAAAAAATAAAGAAAATACAAATAAAAACGCATATATGCACAGCCAAAAATAAATGGAAAACACAAACCCAAAAAAATGGTAACAAAATATAGTGTTGTAAATTTAAGAAAAAAGCCTTTTTTTTTTTTATAAAATGCTTAAGGAACGCTATGTAAACCAAACATAGTGAAAAATGGATTTTGTAATAGTCACTCCTCAACATCATCGAAATTTTATGTGACAGTCACAAAAATTTCAATTTTTTTAAGTTCATAAAATCGTAATTTCTTTCATGTATACTGTCCACATGGACTCATCAATGTGATTGATGACACAATAATGTACAAAAAAATAACCTTTTAAAAAACATTAGGCTTGTTTGTACAATTTAATGTGTCCTGCAAGTGAGGTGAAACAAAGGCACGGAAGCAAAGGTAATTCTTTCTGATCAGACAGTGGACAGCCCGATGGGTAATGCCGAGTTAAACTTATCAATAAAGTCTGCGGCTGAAATCATCTTTTTTGCTTGTAAGGTGTTTAAGAGGGTAAAAAGAATGTCTGGTTGCCAAAGTTTATCCGTCAACACTACCTTCCTATGTCCGCTAGGGTAGGTACGTTGGCTTACGACTATCAAAGTTAGGTTGGCTGCTTTATGCCACTAGGGACGCAAAAAAAAAATACACAGAAAAAAATTTTTAAGTAATCTCCCCTATGACAAACAAAAAAATTAGTTCCCTCTTTAACAAGTACAAGCTAACAAGTAATGGTTACGCTGACTTAATTGAGATACAGTATTAAAAATCAACATTGGTCTTGTTAACTATGCCTGTGTCCCTTTATTCCCCGTATTAATTTAATCTCTTGTGGTTTTTCAACAGCACTTGCGGTATAAACCTATTTCGATGATGAGCACTTTCTAGATTAATAATTTATTTATTGGCATTATTACCATGTTTACATGTGGCCATTTCATATATGGTGTTTTGAAGTTACAGTTGGCTCAGTAGTGATTTTATAATGCTGTCATAAAAAAACTCGTGATATGAGAGGATTTAAATGAATTTCGTCATCCATTGACTGCATTATCTTACAGGTCAGTAAAGTTCCTTAAAAGCATTAATTCATAAGTTGAAATGTACTTTTAGCATTAATTTCAAAATGTGAAGATAGACTAAGTTTTATTTTTTGTTACCATTTTAATAGACAGTGCGATATCGTGTGATCAAATTATTATTTGCCAAATTTGTCATAAAAATTTATATTCTAGGCCTCAAAATTACAATTTCTTTTTTTCAGCATAACAAGCAGGGTGAGGGCTCTTCCCTATTTGGAGCATGTTGGTCTGTGTTTTTCTGTCCAGTGGTCGGGAAAAGGAGCTTCTTGCCGTTGACACAGCAGGGGAACATGGCGTTACGACCCCCAAAAAGAAGAGCTTGTGTTTTGTTTGGGACACACACCCCTTTTGACAGAATGGAGTGTTGGAGCCCGGGAGGTAGAGTCAGGGTGAAAAGAACATAACAGGAGACATGGATAACGTTTGCGAAAGTTATTTAATCTGAAAACGGGGAAAACAAAATTCTTCCGAGATCCTGCCTTGTTCATTTTCAGAAAAGTAAGCCGGTTACTTATCGGAGGATGTGATGCGAGGGGGGGTTTTTAGTACACCACCTGGCCTAAAACGCGCTTCCGAAATCAGGCAGCGGGCAAGCCAGCACCTCCCGCAAAGGCTAAGCTTGGCCATGTACCAGCTTAGGACCCAAAACTTGAATGGGAAGAGCCATCTGGGAGTACACTGAAGGCAAAGCCAAGTGTCTGTCACCATCGACGGATACGTTGCCTCCCGCTGACTGGAGCCCTCTCGGATGTGTTAGACTTTGTGGCGCTGCCACAAAACTTTTTCCACATTTTTAACATACGGTCTTTCCCTGTGCAGAGGACGCGTGGCCCCTCTTTTGCAGAGCTCTCTACACTGCCCGACGCACAAGCTGCTTTGTAAAGCAGTAGAGCAGCAGTGCTCTCGGCAGTAAGGTGAACATTAGGGGTTGCACAGTGTGCTTGTACTCCCCGCATTTTCCGCTCCCGGTTCAACGGGTTATAGGCTTTTGACGTTGTCCCGGTAGCGAGGGCTAGGAGGGGTACACCCAATAACGAGCGTGGAAGGGGCGATGCGGCGGTCGTTTTTGGGGCCCGCAGCATGAAATCAAACCATTGTGCAACTCCCAACTGGCAAAGAAACGTGTCCTCTGCAAGGGCGTTATCTCTGCCTCCTGCATCACCCCACCCCCCGCTTACAACGACTAGAGCGTTGTGTACCTCCCTCTGGAGCGATGTCTCCTCCTCCATTGACTCCTCCTCCCACCTCCTCAAAGTGAGCCCTGCCCAGCCCTTGTGAGGAAACCCGTTGCGCGACTTTCCAGAAGGTGATGGAATTTGTTATCCTCATCCCCACCTCTTCCAAAACCTCACCCTTATTGCTTGCAGTGTTTTTTGAAAGCAGGCGATAAGGGGGACATCAGGCTGACATGCACATCGCACTCGCCATCCGCGTATCATCAAACGACGAAAATGGCACATGCCCTTCATATTGGCCCACTCATTAATGGTGAATTGTGGACGGCGCAATTGCGTGTTGATTGCGCCTGAGCAGCTGATACTCCATAAACTGCTGGCTGCTGCCACACAACCGCCCAACTAGTAACGTTGATTCCACCTGGTGGATACTCACATATAGCATGTTCAGGAAGGCGCAATCTGCTTGCAGACTGCAATGCGCGATTGGCCAGCTGGAAGCGCAAGTGAGCGACTCCTAGGCGACCTTGTGCAGCAGTGCATAGATCCTTCCCTCAAAAAAACCTGCACGACCAATTGGCACATGTGCCAGCATGGTTGTGAGTGAGGTTGCCAAGGCCCGAGTGCCACCAGATTTTTGGGCCATTGTTTCCCCACTACCAAGCCGGTGGAATTCGCTGGCAAAAACCACACGTCGCTCTCCGTCTTGATGGCATTCCAGACCTCCGCGTGGGTGGCTTCGATTCCCCAGGGAATTTAATTTCAGAACGGCTGTTGCCGTTTGGCCACGGCTTGCTCATATCGGTCGCATCGGTAAGGTCCAGGGTCCGTGGAGGTAGCCGGACGGCTCCGCAGCGAGATTCTGAGGAACTGGATAGGAGGAGGATCAATGGGCAGACTTGATTCCGGCAACCTTGGGTTGGCAGAACACGTACAGCGCCACTCGCAAGATCTGTCCCGGCCCACCATTCACCCAAGGCAGTGAGTGAAAAAGGTTCGTCCCTGGCCAGGGTATGGTCCACCATCGTTGTCAGGTGGACCTTGCACGACGGCGTTTGAGCGATTTTAATTTTTGCCTCAACATGCTTTTGCAGACCAGGGACGGCTTGCCTGCTGAAATAAAATCGGCTGGGCACATTGTATTGTGGGACTGCCAATGCCATTAATTCACGGAAACTGTCAGTCTCCACCAGCCTGAATGACAGCATTTCAAGGGACAGGAGTTTTGCAATGCCAGCATTCAGAGCCTGTGCTCGTGGATGGTTTGCCGAGTATGGCCGTCTTTTATCCCATGCCTGTGCTACCGATGGCTGTTTTGTGGCCTGGGTGTGTGAGGATGACAGGGAACTTGCAGCTGTGGGTGGAATAACACTGTGTTTCTGGACAACAGTGACAGAGGTTCTTCCATGGCGATCCTTTGAGGAAGCCGAACCAGCTGTGTGTGAACTGGAGGAAGAGGCTCCAACACGAGCTGAAGATGTAGGTGCTGCTGTAGGTTGGCCTACATCTCCAGTGTGTCTTTGTAACTCAACAAAGTGCTTTGACCGCACATGTTTCCACATATTTGTTGTATTAAGGTTACTGACACTTTTACCTCTTTTAATTTTTTGATTACACAGCTTGCATTTTACATAGCAAATATCATCTGCAACTGTATCAAAAAAGGACCACGCAGAGCAAGTCCTGGGAGCGCCCGGTTTGGCTGTTGGAAGAGAACTGCTCCGAACGGGTGCCAAACTGGAGGCTACAGGCAAGCGAGTCTGCAGCCTACCTCTCCCTACTGTTTGGACCGTTGGTGCAATCTCTTCCTCAGAGCTGCTCCCACCACCTTCCTGTTCCTCACGCCATGTTGGGTCTTGGACCTCATCATCTCCACCACTACCCTCTTCCAACACCTGCTGTTGTTGGGTGGTCTGGCCAGCACCATGCTCAACAGAAACTGGCAACTGAGTCTCATCATCATCAGATGCGTTCTGCGGTGTGCTGACCATCGGCACTGGCTCACCCGCCTCTTCAGATTCAGAGAGACACAGCTGTTGCGCATCACTGCATACTGCCTCTTCTTCACATTCCAGAATGCTGCTTGGCTGGGCCCCTGTTTCCAAGCCAACAGATTCTGAGAACAGAAGCAGAGACTCAGCTGGCTCCTGTACAGAGCTCTCTGACTGCCTGGGCAATTTGGCAGGCGGTGAAGAGACTGATGGTTGTTCAACAGTGCTGTGGTCCTGAGAGGAGGTGGAAGCTATTGAAGTCGATGCATTGGCTGCCATCCAACCAACAAGGCTTCAATTTGTTCTTCACGCAGCAGGGGGGTACGCTGAGCTCCTACAAAAGTGCGCATAAAGGAACGCTCACGGGGAAAACTGGTGGATGCTGTGTCACTGGGTGCGGCAGCAGCCACAGAATCCCCACGTCCTCTCCCTGCTGCAAATCCACGGCCTCGACCACGACCACGTGCCTTACTCACTGACTTCTTCATCTTGGTAGATTGATAAAGAAAGTCAGAAAAGTTAAGGCCTAAGTGTGGTTATTCCTCACAGACTACAGTGAACCCTGCAGACAACTGTTCAGTATCTGTGAAAGGCCCCTTTGTGTACTTCTATAGTGTTTGCAACCAATGTATTGTATACGGATGGAAGCGCGTCACACTAATAGATTAGATTTTTTTCCACTAAAATGGAGCAGCACCAATTAGAGAAAATGTGAAGGATGAGGCAGTGACACACGCTCAGCAGACTACAACCGGCAGTGGTTGAAGAACAAACTGGAGCGTAATCTGCACTCACAAAATGAAAAGCTCACAGACTACAGTGAACACTGAAACACAACTGTTCTGTAGCTGTTAAAGGCCCCTTTGTGTACTTCTATAGTGTTTGCAACCAATGTATTGTATACGGATGGAAGCGCGTCACACTAATAGATTAGATTTTTTTCCACTAAAATGGAGCAGCACCAATTAGAGAAAAATGTGAAGGATGAGGCAGTGACACACGCTCAGCAGACTACAACCGGCAGTGGTTGAAGAACAAACTGGAGCGTAATCTGCACTCACAAAATGAAAAGCTCACAGACTACAGTGAACACTGAAACACAACTGTTCTGTAGCTGTTAAAGGCCCCTTTGTGTACTTCTATAGTGTTTGCAACCAATGTATTGTATACGGATGGAAGCGCGTCACACTAATAGATTAGATTTTTTTCCACTAAAATGGAGCAGCACCAATTAGAGAAAAATGTGAAGGATGAGGCAGTGACACACGCTCAGCAGACTACAACCGGCAGTGGTTGAAGAACAAACTGGAGCGTAATCTGCACTCACAAAATGAAAAGCTCACAGACTACAGTGAACACTGAAACACAACTGTTCTGTAGCTGTTAAAGGCCCCTTTGTGTACTTCTATAGTGTTTGCAACCAATGTATTGTATACGGATGGAAGCGCGTCACACTAATAGATTAGATTTTTTTCCACTAAAATGGAGCAGCACCAATTAGAGAAAAATGTGAAGGATGAGGCAGTGACACACGCTCAGCAGACTACAACCGGCAGTGGTTGAAGAACAAACTGGAGCGTAATCTGCACTCACAAAATGAAAAGCTCACAGACTACAGTGAACACTGAAACACAACTGTTCTGTAGCTGTTAAAGGCCCCTTTGTGTACTTCTATAGTGTTTGCAACCAATGTATTGTATACGGATGGAAGCGCGTCACACTAATAGATTAGATTTTTTTCCACTAAAATGGAGCAGCACCAATTAGAGAAAAATGTGAAGGATGAGGCAGTGACACACGCTCAGCAGACTACAACCGGCAGTGGTTGAAGAACAAACTGGAGCGTAATCTGCACTCACAAAATGAAAAGCTCACAGACTACAGTGAACACTGAAACACAACTGTTCTGTAGCTGTTAAAGGCCCCTTTGTGTACTTCTATAGTGTTTGCAACCAATGTATTGTATACGGATGGAAGCGCGTCACACTAATAGATTAGATTTTTTTCCACTAAAATGGAGCAGCACCAATTAGAGAAAAATGTGAAGGATGAGGCAGTGACACACGCTCAGCAGACTACAACCAGCAGTGGTTGAAGAACTAACTGGAGCGTGATCTGCACTCAAAAATCAAAACCTCACAGACTGCAGTGAACACTGAAACACAACTATTCACTATCTGTGAAAAGCTCCTTTCTGTACTTCTATAGTGTTTGCAACCAATGTATTGTATACGGATGGAAGCACGTCACACTAATAGATTTGATTTTTTTCTAATATAATGGAGCTGCACCAATTCCACAAAATAAAATAAAAAAAAAAAAGAGTCAGTGACACGTGCAGATGCCTACAAACAGCGGTGGATGCAGAGCAAACTGCAGCGTCACCTGCACTGTCACACACACACCTTGCACAGAGCTGTTAAAACAACACTGGCAAAATGAAGCTTTACACAGCGGTTGGTAAACTAGCCTGCCTCAAGCACAGTAGTACACAAAATCGCAATATCTAACTGTCCCTCAGAGTCAGCACAGCAGCGTTCTGTCCCTTACTGAGTTCACAGCACAGTGACGCTAAAATGGCTGCGGCGCCTTTTATAGTGCATTCTGACATCATTTCAGCAGCCAATCACAGCCATGCCATTAGTTAAGATGACCGCAGCATTACAGGATGTGCCCACACTTCGTAGGATTCCTCATTGGCTGACTAAAATCACATTGCCTCTCAAAGAATTATGGGAACTTCCGATTCCGGTATACGATATTGAAAAAGTATCGGAATTAAGTATCGGAATTCCGATAACGCGAATATCGGCCGATACCCGATACTTGCGGTATCGGAATGCTCAACACTAATGGTGACGTTATGTCGCGTTTGGAGATCCCCTGATGTGCCTAAATAGTGGAAACCCCTCAATTCTAACTCCAACCCTAATCCCAACACACCCCTAACCACAACCCTAACCCCTACACACCCCTAACCCTAATCCAATCCCTAACCATAACCCTAACCACAAGCCTAACCCTAATCCCAACCCTATCCCCCAAACACCCCTAACACTAATCTTAACTCTAACCCTAACCACAAGCCTAACCCTAATCCGAACCCTAACCCTGATTCCAACCCTAACCCTAATTCTAACTGTAACTCTAATTCCAACCTTAACCTAAATTCCAACCCTAACCCTAATTCTAACTGTAACCCTAATTCTAATCCTAACCATAATTCGAACCCTAATGCTAACCCCAACCCAAACCCTAGTTTTAACCCTAACTCTAATAGAAAAAAAATATATATATTTTCTTTATTTTATTTTTTGTCCCTACCTATGGGGGTGATAAAGGGGGGCGTTTATTTACTTTTTTTTTTTATTTTGATCACTGTGAGAATTTTTCACAGTGATTAAAATAAATGCATGGAATCAGCCAGCCGGCGGGCTCACTGCGCATGCGCTGGCCATTTTCCAAGATGGCGGCGCCCATGAAGAATCCCGGAGGGATGCCGGAACGGACCCAGGGACATCAGAGCACCGGGGGAGGAGAAGGTGGCATCGGAAGGTTGGGGAGCGGAGGCAAGGAGGAGGGGAGCAGATAGTGACGGCATCGACCGATCGCTGCCATCAATCGGTAGAGGGGGCCGATTGCTCCCGTCACTCGGTGTGGGGGGGGCCGGATCTCGGTGTCCAGCCATGGCAGATGCTATTGCAGCATCAGCAATGGCTGGATTGTAATATTTCACCAAATTTCATTGGTGAAATATTACAAATCACTCTGATTGGCTGTTTCACTTTTAGCAGCCAATCAGAGCGATCGTAGCCACGTGGGGGTTAAGCCAACCCCCCTGTGGTGAAGCACAAAGGGTTTTGTGCCTGCGGGTCGGGTGACCTTACAGTGACCACTGTCACCCGACCTGCAGGAACGCGATCCTTTCATGACACAGCATATGCGTCACAGGTCGGATTGGTACCGACTTTCATGTTGCATAAAATGTGTCAAAGGTCGGGAAAGGGTTAAGATTAGGGTTGAGCATTCCGATACCGAAACCCGGTTCTGATACCTGAAATCCAATGTAAGTCTATGGGAACAAAATATCGGAAGTAAAAATATTCAGATATTTTGTTCCCATAGACTTACATTGGATTTTAGGTATCGGAACCGGGTTTAGGTATCGGAATGCTCAACCCTAGTTAAGATGGCTACGGCATTACAGTAACTCGCAGGTAGAGATGATCGAACTTGTTCGGAAAATGTTTATCAATCTCAAATTCAGCATGAACTTAGCACATTTGAATTCGTGTTTGCTTTCACAAGCATTTTAATTCAAAGTCGGCGAAATTCGGTCACAGTTCGGTAAATCATTGCATTTTCACTAAAGCTTTTGCTATTACTTTTGCTAGGATAGTGGTGCGGTATGATAAGCAGGGTGATGGGGGAGGGGGTGTGGAGAGTTTAGAGGAGCGGCATGCTTTTTTTCTTTTTCCCTTAACTTTATACGTGTTGATTCCGGCATCCAATTAGGGCTCAGAAACCATCCACAACATCATGACACAAGGTCAGATGGACTAAGGGTAGATCCCGCGTCCTACACAGGCACGGCACACATGTCCTGATAACTCTAGGTCTACCATTTTATCGGGCCATACCGCCCATATTACAGGCAGCATTATCACATAAGCCTGATTATACTCTGTAATCAGCAATTTGTTGGTCCACCCGTTTTCCTATACTTATTTACCGTGACTGATGAAGGTCCGGATTTAGCACGAAACATTTTTTTTTACTACTTTGTGGATACCATTAAATTACCTGTCTGACTACTTGAAGTTGAGTGCCGAGTTTTTTCTATATTCTATGGTGTGGGAACCTACTCTGGCACCTCTCTACGGCTGTGCACAAGTTTATCCTTTTACAAGGTCTTCTGTAATTGGCTCCCAAAGTCACATGTCCTTGGCTATATTAAAAGTAGACATTTTGATTTGTTTGTGCCATTGTCTCAGTGACACAGTTCAGAGAGTCACTCTTGTGCAAGTGCTGCTGCTGAAAGTGAACTTGTCAGTTAACTAGATAGGATCCTGTCCTGTGTGAAATCAATCTTCTGCATTGAACTAGATTGTGCAAAAACTGTGTGGCAGTCTTTGTAGGCCCCATTTGCTACTTCAAATGGTTTGTGCTAAAACTGTGTTTCAGTGGCAAATCAGAAGGACAAATTTCCACTAAAAATTCATTAGGCCTAATATTGGGGTGCAGCCATGAGGGCCAATAAGCTAATCCAAATCGCTTATGACAAAACTGTGTTTCAAAGACAAATCAGAAGGAAAGATTTCCACTAAAAATTCATTAGGCCTAATATTTGGGTGCAGTCACGAAGGCCTAATTAGCTAATCAAAATGAGTCTCCATCTGGTGGGTTTCCTGTAGTAGAAGGTGTATCAGAGGCCTAATATAATACTGTTTCTGCTCTGTGGAAATTGATGCTACTTTAGTGGTGTGTGACAATTATCTTTTGAAATGTGGAGACTCCATGTTGGGTCTCCATCTGGTGGGTTGCCTGTAGTAGAAGATGTCTCAGGCCAATTATACTGTTTCTACTTTGTTGAAATTGATGCCACTATAGTCGAGTCTGGCAATTATTTTTTGAAATGTGGAAACTCCAAATTGGGTCTCAATCTGGTGAGTTGAAGACTTACACCACTCCCTTAACTACCAGACCCTCATTGAAACTTCAATTCCAAGCTGTAAATGCTGGACCAGACCTTGATACCTCATGCATTGTCCATGGCTGACTGCTGCTTTGCCATTTGCAATGTTCTACTGTGGGTCAGTTAGTGCCACATTTCACGGTGTCTGCCTCTTATATTAGCTGATTTGGAAGCTTTTTATCACCCCTTAAGGTAGTGTGTGTATATGTTTGGTTTGGCTTCAGGTATGCACGTCGAACCGTTTGGCGAACATGTTCAGCGAATGTCTAAACGTTCAACGAATCAAATCATATCTTGAAAGGTTTGCTCATCTTTACTCGCAGGCAATCCCCACATGTTTATTGAATGTGTAACAGGTACCAAACATGTGGGGTGGGGATTTGAGTTTGAAATCAAGCACTGGCTAAGGCTCATCGAGTTCAGAGCACCCAGATACTAGAGTGATATCCGAGTATCACCGAGCACTTTCACTCATCCCTATTGTTTATAAATAGTCAATATTAAGATTTTTTATAAAACGGTGACTCAAAAAACAGTAACTAGGACAAAGTAGCATTAACATTTTCACAGCACCGTGTTTAATGAGCACACAATATTTTGCTTCCAGCATGTAAATTATTTAACTCCAATTCACTAAAGATGGGTGAACATGAACAGTAAAGTTCGGTGTCCGTACCGCACCCCTACTGTTCAGGCACGGACACTGAACATGGATTTCACCAGGAAGTCTATGCTACTGCTCAGGTTCACCTACTTGAACACCGGGTGTTTGTCAAATAAATAGTTAAAAAAAAAACAGCTTGAGTTCCCCTGTACTTTGATAACCAGCCAGGCAAAACTCACAGCTGGGGGACTGCAACCCTCAGCTGTCAGCTTAAACAAGGCTGGTTGTCAAGAATAGAGGGGTCCCCACGCTGTTTTATAAAAAAAAATTTTTTAGTAAATAATTTAAAAAACAGTGCAGGGTCTGCCCCATTTTTGATAACCAGTCATGCTAAAGCAGACTGCTGGGGGCTGGTATTCTCAGACTGGTAAGGGGCCAATGATATAGGCCCCCTGCCCATAGAAAGAGCCCGCAGTTGAATACTTTTTATTAAATGTGAAAACTGTCAGTATTCAGGTAAAGACTTTAATTACAAGATAAATAGAACAAAAACAATATATCTTTAATATTTTTATAGCATGAAAAATACAAACAGATATAATATTTAATAATGTATTCATCAGTTTAAGCAAATAATGGCTTTTAGTGTATGGTAAAGTGATCTGTAAAGGAGTAAGTGTTACTAAAGATTCAGTGGTTGCAAGTGGAACTAATCTTTGTAATTAAAAGTATAGCTCACCTGATATGGCCAATTACCTTCTGGTTAGAACATAATGAATGTCTCATTGGAAGTATTTAACTTCTTTGTAACAATATCTAAGCAATGCCATGAATATTTAATGTTCTGTGTCAGCCAAAGGACTTCCATAACTGTGAAGATATTTTTAGGGATCAAACACATTAGAAACATTGTACAGTAAAGTAATATGCGCAGTTAATTGCACTCTGTGTCAATTTTTTCCCTGTGGACCATGAACATAAGAGTAAGTACAATAGTAAAACGTATTGCAAATTAGATATTAAACATTTTAATACCATGTGTTTAAAACATTACAATTTTAGTTTTTGCTTTATAATTAACCCCTTTCTGTCATTGGACTTACTATCCCGTCCATGTGACCTGGGACTTAATTCAGAGGGACGGGATAGTATGTCCAAGGCGATCAGCTGCGCTCCGGAGGGAGCGCAGTGATCGCCGTGGGGTATTAGCTGATTATCACAGCTGACACCCGGCACTATGTGCCAGGAGCGGTCACGACCGCTCCGGCACATTGACCCCTGGCACACCGCGATCAAACATGATCGCGGTGTACCGGGGGCGCAGGGGAGCATCGTGCAGGGAGGGGGCTGCCTGTGCACTCCCCTGAGACTCTCACAACAGCGCGATGTGATCGCGCTGTTCAGAGGCCTTCCTCCCTGCAAGGCCCCGGATCCAAGATGGCCACGGGGTCCTGCAGGAAGGCGACTTCCTCAGTGCCTGCAGAGAGCAGGAGCTGAGGAAGCCTGCAGCACTGCCTGTGAGATCGCTGGTCTCACAGTGTGCACAGCGACATCTGACCCTATACTGTAATGTCCCACCCTGGGACAAAGTAAAAAAGTTAAAAAAATAAAAATAGAAAGTGTAAAAAAAAAAAAAAAATTCCCCAATAAATTCATTTCTTCCAGTAAAAAAACAAAACAAAACAATAAAAGTACACATATTTAGTATTGCCACATACGTAACAACCGCCCTATAGAACTGTCCCACTAGTTAACCCCTTTAGTGAACCCCTTAAAATAAAAAAAAGCAAAGCAAAAAATCAATGCTTTATCATCATACCGCCGAACAAAAAGTGGAATAACACGTGATCAAAAAGACCGATATAAACAAACATGGTACCGCTGAAAATGTCATCTTGTTCCGCAAAAAACAAGCCACCATACAGCATCATCAGCGAAAAAAATGCAAACGTTATAGCTCCCAGAATAAAGCGATGCTAAATAATTATTTTTTATATAAAATTGTTTTTATTGTATAAAAGCGCCAAAACATAAAAAATGATATAAATGAGGTATCACCGTAATCGTACTAACCCGAAGAATAAAACTGCTTTATCAATTTTACCACACGCAGAACGATATAAACGCCCCCCAAAAGAAATTAATGAATTGCTGATTTTTGTTCATTCTAACCTCCCAAAAATCGAAGTAAAAAGAGATAAAAAAATGTCACATGCTCAAAAATGGTACCAATAAAAACGTCAACTCGTACCACAAAAAATAAAACCTCACATGACTCTGTGGGCCAAAATATGCAAAAATTATAGCTCTCAAAATGTGATGATGCAAAAATTATTTTTTGCAATACAAAGCGTCTTTAAGCGTGACAGCTGCCAATCATAAAAACCCACTATAAAAACCCGCTATAAGTAGTAAATCAAACCCCTCTTTATAACCCCCTTAGTTAGTGAGAAATAATAAAATTAAAAAAATGTATGTATTTCCATTTTCCCATTAGGGTTAGGGTTAGGGTTGCAGCTAAAGTTAGGGTTAGAGTTGGGGCTAAAGTTAGGATTAGGGTTAGGGTTGGGATAAGGGTTAGGAGTTTGTTAGGGTTAGGTTTGAGGTTAGAGTTATGGTTAGGGTTGGGACTAGTGTTAGGGGTGTGTTGGGGTTAGGGTTGGAGTTAGAATTGGGGGGTTTCCACTGTTTAGGCACATCAGGGGCTCTCCAAATGTGACATGGCATCTGACCTCAATTTCAGCCAATTCTATGTTGAAAAAGTCAAACGGTGCTCCTTCCCTTCTGAGCTCTGCCATGCACCCAAACAGTAGTTTACCCCCACATATGGGGTATCAGCGTACTCAGGACAAATTGCAAAATAACTCTTGGGGTCCAATTTCTTCTGTCACCCTTGGGAAAATAAAAAATTGGGGGCGAAAATATCATTTTTGTAAAAAAAAAAATGATTTTTTTGCTTTTACGGCTGTACGTTATAAACTTCTGTGAAGCACTTGGGGCTTCATAGCGCTCACCATATAGATAAGTTCCTTGTGGGGTCTAATTTCCAAAATGGGGTCACTTGTGGGGGATTTCTACTGTTTAGGCACATCAGGGGCTCTCCAAATGCGACATGACTCCCACAGACCATTCCATCAAAGTCTGCAATCCAAAACGTCACTACTTCCCTTCCGAGCCCCGACGTGTGCCCATACAGTAGTTTTCTCCCACATATAGGGTATTAGCGCACTCAGGACAAATTGGACAACAACTTTTGGGTTCCAATTTCTCCTGTTACCCTTGGGAAAATAAAAAGTTGGGGACTAAAAGATCATGTTTGCGGAAAAAATATGATTTTTTTATTTTCATGCCCGGGCGTTATAAACTTTAGTGAATTACCTGGGGGTTCAAAGTTCTCACCACAAATCTAGTTAAGTTCCTTGAGGGGTCTAGTTTCCAAAATGGTGTCATTTGTGGAGGGTTTCCACTGTTTAGGCAGATCAGGAGCTCTCCAAACACGACATGTCATCCAGCCAATTCTGCGTTGAAAAAGTCAAACGGCGCTCCTTCCCTTACGAGATCTGCCATGCACCCAAACAGTGGTTTACCCCCACATATGGGGTATAAGCGTACTCAGGACAAATTGCACAATAACTTTTGGGGTCTTGTTACCTTTGGGAAAATAAAAATTGGGGTGAAAATAGGATTTTTTATTTTCATGCCCAGGCATTATAAACTTGTGTGGAACACTTAGGGGTTCAAAGTGCTCACCACAGATCTAGATAAGTTCTGTAGGGGGTCTAGTTTCCAAAATGGGGTCACTTGTGGGGGGTTTCCACTGTATAGGCACATCTGGAGCACTGCAAACGGAACATGACCCCTATCAACGTCTGCTGTTGTGTTTCGGTAGCTGAGGAGGACAGAAACAACAGCAGGGCAGCAGAACACCTGAGATGTTGGTAACTGATGGGATGCAGATTCCTAAACTAACGACACACCTAGAGGTAGCCGTGGAGCGTTCCTACTTTGATCCTAGACGCCTCGTCACAGCCTGAGAGATAACTACACCTAAAGGCAGAAAGATGAAAGCTATCTGCCCCGGAGCAGATCCCCAAAGAAAATAGGAAGCCCCCAAACATATAATGGTGGTTAGACAAGATGAAAACACAAACATAGGCAGAAAATAGATTGAGCAAACGCTGGGGCCACAAGCTGACTAAATAGGATAGGAAAGGAGAAATTACTTTCTGCAACCCAGAAAACCCTACAAAAATCCAACAATTCTGATTACAAAAATACTGAGATCACACGATCTCGCCATCCGCTAAATCAGATCTCAGTGTGAACAAAACCAAGCTGCAGCCGCTGAAAAAACAGGAAAAAGCAAATGAGCAAATAACAGTGGCTGCAGATAAACTGTGAGGAGCTCAGGCCCCAGGAGGGGACCTGGCTGACCTCCACAAAAGTGCAGAAAACAATGCAAAAAGCAAGCACAAAAAGAAAAGCAAAAAATATCTTATCTGAAAGCAGGAGATGCAGGCAAGACTCCAGCAAACTTCCAAATGAACCAGGAACCACAATTGAGACAAGAACAATTGATCACCGGCAACCATCATGGGAGGGAACCTGCCTTATATCAGACCAGTCCGTGATCCCTGATTGCCACTCCTCGTTGAAAGGTTCAGTACTGTCTGTAACCACCAGAGGGAGCCTCTGCTCAGAAACCATCTCTAGCACATTCATAACAGTCTGCATTCCAAAATGTTATTACTTCCTTTCCAAGCCCTGCCGTACGCCCAAACAGTTTCCCCCCGCCACATATTTGGTATCAGCGTACTCAGGACAAATTGGACAACAACTTTTGGGGTCCAATTTCCTTGGGAAAAATCAATAATTTGGGACTAAAAAAATCATTTTTGTGAAAAATTGTTTTTTTTCACACCCAGGCATTATAAACTTTTGTGAAACACTTGGGGGTTCAAAGTGCTCACAACAGATCTAGATAAGTTCCATAGGGGGTCTAGTTTCCAAAATAATGTTACTTGTTGGGGGTTTCCACTGTTTAGGCGCATCAGGGGCTCTCCAAATGCGACATGGCGTCCAATCTCAATTCCTGCAAATTTTGGTTTGAAAAAGTCAAATGGCGCTCCTTCCCTTACGAGCTCTGCCGTGTGCCCAAACAGCGGTTTTCCCCCACATATGGGGTATTGGTGTACTCAGGAGAAATTTCACAACAACTTTCTGTCCATTTTTTCCTTTTACCCTTGTGAAAATAAAAAAAGTTTGTAAAAGTCATTTTTGTGACTAAAAAGTTAAATATTAATTTTTTCCTTCCACGTTGTGTCAGCTCCTGTGAAGCACCTGAAGGGTTAATAAACTTATTGAATGCAGTTTTGAGTACCTTGAGGAGTGCAGTTTTTAGAATGGTGTCACTTTTGGGTATTTTCTGCCATATAGACTCCTCAAAGTGACTTCAAATGTGAGGTGGTGCCTAAAAAAAAGGCTTTGCTGTAAAAATGAGAAATTGCTGGTCAACTTTTAACCCTTATAATTTCCTAACAAAAAAAAATTTTGGTTCCAAAATTGTGCTGATGTAAAGTAGACATGTGGGAAATTTTATTTATTAACTATTTTGTGTGACATATTTCTCTGTTTTAAGCGAATAAAAATTCAAAGTTTAAAAATTGCACAATTTTCAAAATTTTCTCCTTATTTGCGTTTTTTCAAAAATAAACGCAAGTTATATCGAATAAATCTTACCACTATCATGAAGTACAATATGTCACGAGAAAACATTCTCAGAATCGCGAAGATCCGTTGAAGCGTTCCAGAGTTATTTCCTCATAAAGAGACACTGGTCAGAATTGCAAAAATTGGCACGGTCATTAACGTGCAAACCACCCTTGGGGTTAAGGGGTTAAAAAATGGCATTTTAAGACATTTTACAGAAAAAAATTATATTGATTATTTTATTTATTTATTATTATTATTTAAGTCAAATAACTACAAACCATACTGTAAAAGATTTCAACATAATAATATTGCTAATCACTGTCTAGAAAAAAAAGTGAAAATTGCATATGCTGTCATGTCATATAAGTTATGACTGCAAATTATATACTGCGATTAACCTGTGTAATAATGGTAAAAAAGTGAGTAATAGAGAAACATAAATACCTTTTTTTTTTCCAGAAAATAGGTTCATATCCAGATTTTATAGTGGGTGCAGTAATCAAACTTGCATTCTTCAAGAACAGTAACATGCACCTATCCTCTGAAGAAATGCTACAATAGTTAAAGAGAACCTGTCAGCATAAATTGGCAATGTAAAGCCATGGCTGTGATGGTGCTGTAATACTGATTACATTGATACATTTGGTGAAGAAATCAACTTTGTTGTTCTTGTTTAATCACCATTTGAAGTTTTTTGCCTATTGGATTTCGGTGCACAGGGGCTGAACTGTACATTGGGTCTTCTCCTCCCGCTCTGTGATTCCCTGCCTGTTTGCCTCCTCCGGGCTATGAGTGACCTGCCACCTCTGCTTGAAATCTCAGCAGGACCTGTTATTCAAAAACTTGAGGTAGGCAGAGGGGCCAAGGATCACAGATAAGGAGAAGATCAAGTGTTCAGCCCCTGGACAACAAAATCTAATTAGCAGAAAACTTCAAATGGTGATTAAAGAAGAACCACAAAGCTAATTTCTTCATCAAACATATCAATGTAATCAGCATTACAGAGTTATTACAGTCATGTCTGTACTTTACATTACAAAATCATGGTGACAGGTTCTCTTATATAACTTCAGGACATATTTTGTGGTATTGAACTAGATATACTGGATGTTCAAACTTTTAGGAGACTGAATATAGGATAACACTATATGATATGACTCTGCACTAGAATATTTTTCATCTAAAATGCATATGATGAGAAAAGATAAGTTTCATTTATCAGTGCATAAATGGTCTTCACCATCTTCTCTAAACAGATATATTATGGTGCTAGAAATAAAAAACAAATTAAGAAACCTATTTTCACCAAATACTTTAAACATCTGGTTTATGAATATTAAGTTGCAATTCCGCAAACAAAAGTAGAATTAGGCGTAGGGATGTATATGCAAAAGAATACCGTGATTCCACCCTTACGACATTTGCTGCAGCTTTCAAATGGAGAGTAAATTGCTTATTGTTCATGGAAGTCAATTGTACAAAAATCATAAAGCCATTAATAATAAACATCAGTTCACTCTAAATTTTTAAAAATCCATTTGAAATCTGCCATGTGTTACATAGTACATGTACAAGACTAGTGAAAAAGTCTGTCTACCTATATAAAAGCAATTATTTTTTCAATTTGTTGTTCTGAAATACAAATAGGACTTTTGTGGAAAGTTGACTTCCACCTCAACTTCCATGGAAATGTAGCTTTGCACCTAAAAGAAAATGGCAGCATGGCTTAAGAGAACTTGTTTTGTGAAAAAAACACAATTAACTTGCAGATATGGGATTAATCTGCAGGTTACTAGAATTTTGTACATTTCCAGGACTGGCATTTAAACCCCCGCTGCCAAAAAGAAATTAACTTTATGCCCTTTGTCAGCATTCAGTTTTCAGTCTCAAGGATGGCGCCGATGCCCTTTCAGTCATAGCTTTATGTATAGAGAGCGGCAGCTGTAGCCACACTTCCAGTACTGACTGACAGCCAGTTCTAATGCTGAGCTGCCTTCAATTTGGAAATCTCTTATAACCATTTTTTATTTACATCAGAACATAGAACTCGGATCAAAAGTAGTGATGGGAGAATCCAAATGTTAAAGTTCGGGGACCGTACCAAATATCTAGTGTCCGTGCACGGACCCCTATCATGGACTTCTCCAGAAAGTCCGTGTTACTTTTTGGGTTCAACAGACTGAACATCTGTGAGACAGCACAAGAAACACTGGCTTTGATCGGCGTTAAGCTCTTAACCACCGGTCAGAGCGCTGAAGTTTTCACACTGTCATAAACATTACAGCATGTGAGCCAGCAGTTCTAATCGGTAGTAAAAAGGTTTACAAATGTCACAAGCATCGGCTCATGAGTGTGCTACTCTCATGATCATATGCCTGCTCTTGCTGAGAGCAGTAAGAGCAGGTGTATGACAATGAGAGTATTCACCAGGTGGAGCCTGTAAAATAAACATATGAATAAAAAAAATTGACATATGGTCTAGTGATGAGCAAGCATGATCATCAATACTCATTACTCGCTCGAGCATCAGTGTGTTTGGGATGCTTGTTACTTGGCGAGTATTTTTTTAATGCTCAAGCGTGAGTTTGAGTCCCAGCCTCACATATTAGGAGCTTTTTAGATAGCCAATGAACTTGTAGGGATTGCCTGCCAGTCAATGTAATGCTGTAGCATCTAATATATATAATCGTCTTATCCTGTCTGTCTGTCTCTCTGTCCAGGAAATCCCATGTCGCTGATTGGTCCGGCTGCGGCCAATCAGCGACGCAGGGCTAACTCTGCCCATGTGGTCATGTGACTCACCAACTGCCCATGATCTGCTGAACATGTTTTGTCAGTTACAGTTTCTGATGTACTTCTGTCACGTTTACTGAACACGGGTTATACACAGTGACATAAGGTAATACACAGGTGACATGAGGTAATACATAAGTAACATAAGGTAATACACAGGAAAATGAGGTAATATACAGTAACATGAGGTAATACACAGTAATATGAGGTAATACACAGTAATATGAGGTAATACACAGGTAACATGAGGTAATATGAGGTAATATACGCGTTATGTTTTGGTAGCTGAGGAGAGCAGGCAAAAATGGCAATACACCAGAGAGGTTGGAATCTATTGGATTGCAGTACCCTGACTAACCACCACAACTAAAGGCAGCCGTGGAGCGTTCCTACGTTGGTCCTAGACGCCTCGTCATTGCCTGAGAGATTAACTACACCTAAAGATAGAAAGAGGAAAGCTATCTGCCCCGGAGCAGATCCCCAAAGAACATAGGAAGCCCCCAAACATGTAATGGCGGTTAGACAAGAGGAAATACAGACACAGACAGAAAATAGTATGAGCAAACGCTGGGGCCCAATCTGCCTAGACAGAAAAGGATAGAAAGGATACTCACTGCAATCCAAAAAAAACCCTAAAAAATGCCAAAGCTACTGGTTGCAAAAACACCTGAGATCACACGACCTCTACCACCTAAATCAGTTCTCTGGTGTAACAAAACTAAGCCGCAGCCACTGAAAAAACTGGAAAAGGCAAATGAACAAATAACAATGGCTCCAGCGGAACTGAGAGGAGCCCAAGCCCCCGGGGGGGAACCTGGCTAACCTCACAGAAATGCAGAGAAATATGCAAATGGTAAGCACAAAAACAAAAACAGAAAATATCTTATCTGAAAGCAGAAGAAGAGGCAAGACTAAGCAAGCTTCCAAGTGAACCAGGAACCACAGTTGAGACAAGAACAATTGATCACCGGCAACCATGATGGGAGGGAACCTCCCTTATATCAAGCCAGTCTGTAACTCCTGATTGCCAATCCTCATTGAATGGTTCACTACTGTTTGTAACCACCAGAGGGAGCTTCTGCTCAGAATTCATTTCCAAAACATTCACAACATATACGGTAACATGAGGTAATACACAGTTATATGAGGTAATACACAGTAATATGAGGTAATACACAGTGACATGAGGTAATACACAGTAACATCAGCGATGCAGGGCTAACTCCGCCCATGTGGTCATGTGACTCACCAACTGCCCATGATGTACTGAACATGTTTTGTCAGTCACAGTGTCTGATGTACTTCTGTCACGTTTACTGAACACGGGTAATACACAGTGACATGAGGTAATACACTGGTGACATGAGGTAATACATAAGTAACATAAGGTAATACACAGTAAAATGAGGTAATATACAGTAACATGAGGTAATACACAGTAATATGAGGTAATACACAGTAATATGAGGTAATACACAGGTAATATGAGGTAATATATGGTAACATGAGGTAATACACAGTGATATAAAGTAATACACGGTAATATGAGGTAATACACAGTAACATGAGGTAATACACAGTGACGTGAGGTAATACCCAGGTAATATGAGGTAATATACAGTAACATGTGGTAATATACAGTAAAATGAGGTAATACACAGTAAAATGAGGTAATATACAGTAACATGAGGTAATATTCCTGTGTATTCATTGCATTATTCTTAAATCTTCATAAATAAAGTACATACATATTCTAGAATACCTGATGCGTTCGAATCGGGCCACCATCTAGTAAGATATATAAGACCCATGGTGCCATGCTCGCCATACTGTACCCCGGACGCAGGCCGCATAAGGAGAGTTGCTGATGGGAGAGGGACAGAATTGTAGCATTATAGCTGAGTATTACCTACATTTATATTTCTGTGAAGTACAACAGTCCTTAGGGCTAATTATAATACATAATAAGTAGCACTTAGGGAGAGATTTTGTTGAAGGGATCATGTAGAACAGGATAGGGTGAATTGCAAGTCCTTTATGCTGCAGCCTGAAACTGATACAGAAATTTCTTTTCGGGCTCCCATCTGCTGACAGTTGCTGCCGCTAATAACAGTGAGTGCAGGAGCGTCTTATTGATGCTTCTTCATTACTAACCTTTGGGCTTGATGTCACCTGACAATACAAAGGTGAAATCAACCTCCCCAACTATCACCCCACTTGCCACCACTACAGGGCAAGTGGGAAGAGCGAGGCTAAGTGCCAGAATTAGCACATCTTAGAGATGTGCTTTGTCTGGAGTGGCTGAGAACTGATGTTTTTAGCCTGGGGGGGCAGTATCCAATAATATCAGCCGTCTGCATAGCCTTTGCTGGTTGCTAATTATAGGGGAACCCTAAGTCATTTTTTAAGGTCCCTCATTTTAATAGCCAGCAAAGGCTAAGTATACAGCTGTGAGCTGATATTAATAGCCTGAGAAGCTCCATGGGTATTAACCCCTTTCAGGCTATAAACATTGGCCACCAGCTGTCAGCTTTCTCTCTGCTGGTTAAGAAAATTTCAGAAAAATAATCTTTTATGAATTAAATACATGTACAGTAAGCTGCACATACACTGTAGTAATTGTATTTGTCACAGATATCTGTATATCTACTATTATATATGTACTAGTGATGAACCCGTTCTACGCCCGGGTGGCAAGCATTTTTATAGGTACATGGTCTCCCATTCTGGTATGTGCTGCCCCCCTCCTATTCTGGTATGCATTACACCCCTCATCCCTATCCTGGTATGTATGGTCCCCTCACCCCCACCCAAATCTACTATGCATGGCACCCCATTCCTCATCCTGGTATGCATGGTTCCCTCATCCTCCAATCCTGGTATGCATTGTACCCCCTCATTCCTATCCTGGTATGCATGTTACCTGCTCATCCATATCCTGGTATTCATGGTTCCCTCACCCCCCAATCCTGGTATGCATGGTCCCCTCACCCCCAATCCTGGTATGCATGGTTCCCTCCTGCCCAATCCTGATGTGCATGGCCCCCTCATCCCCCAATCCTGATGTGCATGGTCCCGTCACCCCGTTCTGTTGAGCATGGTCCCCTCATCCCAAACCTGATGTGCATGGTCTCACCCCCAAATCCTGATGTGCATGATCCCCTCACCCCCAATCCTGATATGCATGGTACCCTCACCCCCAATCCTGATATGCAAGGTCCCCTCACCCCCCAATCCTGGTATGAATGGTCCAATCACCCCCCAATCCTGATGTGCATGGTCCCCTCACCCCCCCAATCCTGATGTGCATGGTCCCCTCACCCCCTATCCTGGTATGCATGGTCCTCTCACCCCCTATCCTGGTGTGCATGTCCCCTCACCCCCCCAATCCTGATGTGCATGGTCCCCTGGCAAGCATTTTTAAAGGTATATGGTCTCCCATGCTGGTATGCATGGTTCCCTCCTGCCCAATCCTGATGTGCATGGCCCCCTCATCCCCC
>JARQOD010000005.1:242412643-242489869 GCA_033576555.1 Oophaga sylvatica
GGCAGCCTGATGTTTCTCTGCCATTTAGGTGGGGTGATGCTCTGAAATTGGGGCAGGTCCCCGTTTTGTCCCAAAAAAGATAGAGGACCTCTAAAAAACCCTTGTGCTTTTTTTCGAAATTTTCTCCTATGAACGTATTTGACGTGGGTAATGGGGTTATTGGCCATAAAGTGGGCTTTTGAGGTGGTGCTTGGTGGGGGGCCAATCTTCGGTGGTGGCTTACGGACCATAAGAATTGGTCTATCTGGATCTGCCACGACTCAATCCTGACAGGCCAGAGGGCCTTGTTTTTCACCGTTTTAATTTTGGGTTTCCTTTCTTCCTGGCACTAAAAGTTAAAGGCGGATGCCCTCTCGGGAGTTTCCTTGCGGCTTTCTGAGCTATTGACCCTTGTTATTTTGAAGGAGGGTTGTAGTTCTTTTCCGCCATCTCGTAATTTGGACTTGCTTGGGGGGTGTGGAGGTTGGCCCGGCGCTGCCCTGTTGGAAAATTGTTTGTCCCGGCCAATGGAAAAAGAGGTGATGTCTGGTTTTTTTGTTCCGCATTGGGCTGGGCATCCCGGAATTTTTGGTACAGGGGGACTTGGTAGCGGTCTTTTGGTGGCCTCCCTTTGTCTCGCGATGTCGGGAATTTGTGCAGTCCTGGGGGGACTTGTTTCTCGCTCAGCCTTGCTCTGCTCTAGTGGTTTGTTGATGCCTTGCCTGTGCCCCAAGAGACCATGGACCATATTCTATGGATTTTTTTCCCGATCTTCCTGTTTTCAGAGAATGACACCATTGGGTAATTTGTGATGGTTTTCCAAAATGATCATTCTGTGCCATTACCTAAGTTGCTTCCCCCTTGAATTGGTGCGTTGTTCCTTCAGCCGTGGTTCGTTTACACGGCTTTCCTGGACATTGTGTTGAAAGGGAGTCCAGTTTTGTTTCAGATTTTGGAGGACTTTTTGTTCTAACTGGGTGTTCAATTGTCTTTCTCCTCGGATTTCATCTCAGACCAATGGTAAAACTGAGAGAACAAACGACATTGGAGACTTATCAAAGTGCTTTGTGTCTGTGATCAGGATGATGGGTCTCTTTTTTGCCTTTGGTGAGTTTGTTTATAATAGGGCTGCTCTGCCCTTTGATTTTTCCGTTTTTTCTGTAATCTGGGTTTCACCTCGTTTTTTTGGACAGACGGAGGGCTTCTGTCTGTCCAGGTGTTGATCTGTTGTTGAGCGTATGCAGCAGATTTGGGACGGTAGTGGAGAGGTTGTCCCTCCCAGGAAAGGCCCGCGGTTTGCTAACGGCTGGTGATGGTCCTCGGTTTAAGTGGGGGACTTGGTTGGTTGTCCTCAAAGAATATTCCCAAGAGGTGCTTTTCTAAATTTAAGCCTGGTTCATTGGACCTTATAAGATCTGGAGATTATTAATCTGTTTCTTTTCGTTTGCTTTTCCCGGGACTTTAAGTCCATAACGTGTTCCACAAGTCCTTGTTGAAGAGGTTTGTTGAGCCCGTGGTTCTGCTGCGGTGCCTCCTGACCTGTTTTTGGGTTTAGGGCAATTGGGTATTGGTTTAGAAAATATTGGATTCTGTTTTTCTAGACGAAGACTCCAGTTTTGGTTAAATGGAGAGGTTATGGTTAGGAAGATAATTTTGGGTGTTTGCTTCGGACATCCATGCTAGGAGACTTATCCGTGGTTCATAGAATCTCCCGACCGACCTGGTTGCTCAAATGAGGGTTCGGTGGACCCTCCTCAAGGGGGGGGTATGTTGTGAATGGGTTTGAGATGAGTTTAGCAGAGGCTCCCTTGGTGGTTACAAGGGTAATAGTGAGGATTGGGATCAGGTGTTACTGTTGGTCTTATTTAAGGGAATCATTTTCCCTCAGGGTTGCGGGTGTCAATTGTTTGGGGCTGAATCCTTCTTTCCAGTTTCCCTTGTAGCCTGCTGTTTGTGTCTGGTTCATCCCTGCTATCAGATAAGACAAATTTTTTTATTTTGTGTTTTTGCTATATTTTTGCATTTTTCCTGCATTCTGTGGGGGCCTTCTGGGTCCCTCGGGGGCTTTTGCCCTCTCAGTTTAGTCCAGCCCCTGTTTTTTTGTACTTTTGCTTTTTGCGTTTTTTCAGTGGTGTGTTTTTGTTAACCGAGAATAAATTTTGGTGGTAGAGGTCGTGTGATCTAGGTGATTTTGAAGTTAGTAGAGTTGGTGTTTTTTTGGGTTTTCTGGGTTGCGTAAGTACCCTTCCTGTCCTTTTCTATTTGATAGTTTGGGGGCCCCCGCGTTTTCTATACTATTTTCTTCTGTGTCGTATTTCTCTTGTCTAACCGCCATTACTGTTTGGGGCTTTCTATTATTTTGGGGTTCTGCTCCGGGGCAGATAGCTTTCCTATTTCTTCTTTGGTGTGTTAGTTTTCGGGGGTGCGGGCGTCTAGGACCAAGTAGGAACGCTCCACGGCTGCCTCTAGTTGGGGGTGGTTAGTAGGGTCTGCAATTATAGATTCCAACTGCTCTGGGTATTTCCTTTTTTCCTGCACTCCTCGTACCGTAACATAACAGTGTGTAGCAGAGTGGATCGTTGTTGGGACTGTCGTTCTATGGACTGGCGGACAGGTGGTATACTGTTGGTTTGTTTTTTTTTTTTTTTTACAGGGATCGATGGTGTTGCAGGAATGAGGTATAATAAAGAAATTTAAAAACTGTGTTGTCTCAAGCTAGCAGACTGCTGTGGCTGGTATTATCAGGCTGGCAAGGTCCATGGATATTGGATCCTTACCAGCCTGAAAACCAGGCCTCAGCAGTCTGCTTCATCTGACTGGTTAACAAAAATAGGGGGGACCCCACGCCAATTTTTTTCGAGGGGATCCCCTATTTTTGTTAATCAGCCAAGATATGCAGACTGTGTGGCCTGGTATTATCAGGCTGGCAAGCAGGGTTGGACTGAGGCACCGGGACACCGGAGAAAAACCTACGGTGGGCCCCAGCTCCTGCGTGGTGGGCCCTGATTTGAAAGGATAGGTCGCGGGGCAGAGGGGGCGGTGGCCCCGGGGCCCGCGCTCTGAGGGGGCCCACCGGAGCTACGATACAGTTACATTCTGCGGCAGAGCAGGGAGAATCGCTCTCTCTGCTCTGCCGCCCGGAAAACTATGGGGCCTGAACAGGCGTTGGGGGGGCCCGGTGCCAGCAGTGGGCCCCCACCCGTCATCGGAGGGTCAGCTGTATCGGCATCCAGCCGATAAAAACTGACCGCATGGAGAGAGAAGGAGCGAGCGCTCCTTCTCTCCAATAATCCCCTCTCAGCGTATTACAGGGGCGCAATAACATCACCTGCCGGCGCCCGCTGTCAGACGCTGAGAGGGAGAACAGTGAGCAGCACAGGAGCCGGGAGGTGAGGTTTTTTTTGATTTTTTTTTTTAATGTGGGTGCAGTCGAGTCCTGGCTGGAGAAGTCGTCATGTCAGTGTGGGCCAGATGGAAAAGACATGAAAAGTGAACAATTCCATTAGAAAGAACATCAGCGGTAAGTCATTATCTGTACCTGTGCTGTAATCTATATGTTCTGTAGGACTGGTTTTATTTAACACAGACCATATGGCGGTAATATCAATATTGGTCTTTTTATATATAGATTATTTTGGCCAACAGCGCGGTCATTTGCTGAGGTTCTCTGATGATGGGCCCATCAGAAGTTTTGCCCCACTAAACCAAAACCCTAGCTACGCCGATGGCTCTCTCTCTAGTCTTTCTTTCTCGCTCTCTGTTCTTTCCTTCTCGCTCTCTGTTCTTTTTTCTCTCTGTTCTTTCTTTCTCTCTTTTCTTTCTTTCCTCTCTTTCTTTCTCTGTTTGTTCTTTCTCTCTCGCTGCTCTTTCTTTCTTTTCCTCAGTACCAGCCACTGTGCCCTCATTACCAGTCAGTGTGATCAGCAGTGCTAAATGGTTACGCTTGGGGCGAGGATATGGGTGTGATTAGCTGTGAAATGGGTTGTTGTCGGGGCGTGGCCTAAAATTTTCAGCGGCGCGCAACACGCGCCGCAGCCTTTAATCCTCTTTCCTGTCTTCCAAATTTGGGAGGTATGCTGTATGACCTCCCTACAACTTCTGGCCATGCTCCTGATGAGCGCGACGGATGGTCTCGTGAGGGATCTCCTCCCACACCTGGACTAAAGCATCCACCTGGACAGTCTGTGGTGCAACGTGGCATGGCCTAAAATTTTCTGCAGCATGCACAGCGTGCCACAGCCTTTGTCCCTCTTTCCCTTATTCAAAGGTTGGGAAGTATGATGTTGGGCCCCAAGAATATATTTTCTCTGGTGGGCCCAAGGTACTCCAGTCCGACGCTGCTGGCAAGGTCCATGTATGTTGGCTCCTTAACAGCCTTAAATACCATGCCTCAGCAGCAGGGGCGTACATATAAATCATGGGGCCCCATAGCAAAGTCTGAATGGTCCCACCCCCCCAAAAAAAACCCAGAGGCATTTGTAAATGTAAAGTGCCAGCACAGTGAGGGAAGTTGAGTCGAAACAGAGACAGGGGTTTTGGGGGTACTCGGCACCGATCACGTCGACTTCTATGGGGGATGTCACGAGTAGCACAGCTTGGTCCGTGACCTGGGCGATCACTGGAATGTGGGATATTTCCAGGGGATGATAGAATGTTCGTGTAGTTTGTCGTGACGCCACCTGTAGTACCTGGTCAGGGTGTCCAGCGCTGCTGTGCAGGTCCTCTGGAAGGGATGGTGTAGTGCAGGTAGGTGAAAAGTCTTCTACAGGTAACACGCTATCCTTCCAGGGCAGATAGATGTGAGATAGAGCAATGGTGCAAAGTGATGTAGCAGAGTGGACTATGCGACGTAGTAAGAAAGCAGGAAACACTTCAAGTTAAACGTTGCATAATAAAATTTTTAATAATAACATTACAAAAGTGCAAATGGCTTATATTATGTGACATGTTTTGTTACTGTTCATACTCTTGATATGTGTGATACATGTGTGTTAATAAATACATATTCAACAAAAGTGCAAATAGCATTAGTGCCGAAGTTCGTGGAGACTTCTTAGGACTACCCCCACCGGGGTAACTTCACAGTGTCCTTTACTTGTGCTTGTGGAGGACCCGCTCCAAACCTCCAACTGTGGTCTTGGGTGGGCTGCAAGACTTTCCTTGAGCAGACCTCACTTTCGGCCACACCAAACTGGTTTTTAGTTTCTGAGGTAGTTGAAAATAGTACACAGTAAAGTTTTTTGTAAAACCAAGATGGAGCACCGAAGTGCCAACTATTTACAGAAAAGTTTGTGAGCCAGTACAGTTCATGGCTTCAAAGTTCAACATTTTCATTACAGTGAAACACCATTACCCAACCTGGGTATATTAAGGCAACAATAAACTTGTCCTTCTGAACATTCACCCGTCCGGGTACATCAAACCATTACCCAACCTGGGTATATTAAGGCAACAATAAACTTCTTTTTATGAACATTCACCCGTCCGGGTACATCAATAATTTAACTATTTACATACAGAGACCCTGTCCGGGTTATTTAGACTTCTTTGGCTGGCCTCTTACAGGTACCACCTGGTACTGTTCTGGAGCTTGCCAAACGTCCGTGACAGGAGGGTCCACCCAGACCTGATGACGTCGTGTGGCCTGTACAGTGACGTCGTGACCCGCTATCTGGGTCTGTGTGGCCACCTCTTTCATCTCCCTCCGGGTCTGGACCCCTATGTCCCGGACTGAACGAACCCCAGGGGGCCTAACAGGCGCCGGGTACGGGTCAGCTATCATTATCATGTGCATAGCTGGGGCTGCTGAGGAGACCACTGAGGGAGGCTGGGGAGATTTACGGCATGGGGTGGGCACTTGTACAGAGGCCTGGTTGGGGGAGGCTGAAGGCTCGTAGGGTCTGTCAGTTTCCTGACACTCTGGGGAGTAGGGGTCGCACCTGGTAACATTTAGGGCGCACCATCCATTGTAACCCCAGTGTCGGGTGTAAGTCACCAAGTCTCCTGGCAACAGGTCCCTCCCCGGGTGTCCTTCTGGGAGGTGAGCCTCCATGTCCCGCCGGGTTACAAAAACTTCTAAATAAAGTCCAGGCTCCTGGATGAAGCCCCAACCACCTTTTAACTTAAAGTTCCGTACTGCACCCTTACGCCGCGGCTCCCTCACCGTACTTTTATCCTTTCTCATACGTGCCTTCTCTGCCAGGTCCTTCTCCAGGTGACGTTGCCGAAGCTTTTGGGATTCTCGCTGCTCCCTTTGTCGCTCTGCTTCCCGCTCCCGACGTCTCCACTCTTCCTTCTGACGCCGGTTGTAATTCTCCTCCACCAGCATCTCCATGTCTCCACCATCAAACGCCAGCTTACGATGTACGGTTTGCGGCAGCTCTCCTGGCGCCCGCCAGTCCTGGCGGCGCTCACCTGTGGCGGAAGCAGCCGGCTCTGGAACAGATGACGGTCGGGGCTCCGGTACAGGCAGGTAGAGCTCTGGTGCCTGCGCGGCCTCCTCCATGAGGACGGTGTCGCTTCTTCTGCCTCAGCGACGGGGGCAGACAGCGGGATCTGGGGTGCTGGTGCGGCGTTTTCTGCAGGAACGGGTGCCTCCACTGTGATACTGGCAACCGGTTCAGATTGCAAGGGCTGGGATGCCCGCACGGCCTCCTCTACTAGAACGGGTGCCTCCACTGAGATACTGGCAACCGGTTCAGATTGCAAGGGCTGGGATGCCCGCACGGCCTCCTGTACTGGAACGGGTGCCTCCACTGAGATACTGGCAACCGGTTCAGATTGCAAGGGCTGGGATGCCCGCATGGCCTCCTCTACTGGAACGGGTGCCTCACCTTCGGTACAGACACTTCAGGGGGTAAGAGGGATTGGCGCCGCTCCAATTGTAGTTTTAGGGCCCGCCAGCTCGCTTCCATCCTGGCGACCTCCTCCCGTGCCGGGCCAGGTCTCTCAGGGTATCCTCCGCTTCTTCCAGCGTAGGAGGGTTTCCAGGCCGTGTGCCAAACGGTGGCTCCGTGGCGATCGGGTCGCTTCCGTGGGGGGAGAGCTCTGACTCCTCCATCCCTTCCCACTTCTGCTCACGTCCATTCGCCATCTCTGCCAAGTCACATGTGTCATTAGCATCAGGAGATTCGACATCTTTTGTAGGGAGGCGGGACCTTCGCGTTCGTTTCCGCCCACTGAGGAGGATGAGGAGGCGGAACTCCAGAGCTGTGGGGCACGTTCTTACATTGCAGTAACATTTAGAGTGTGCGGACATCGTTTTCGCGCCACGGAGTGAGTGTACGCCCACGAGAGCACGCCCTTATTCTTCACCTGTGCCTCGTGGCACAGATATGACGGAAAAATGGCAAGTACAGTCTATGATGATTTTTGCAATTCTCAAGCAAAAAAACAGTTCAATTAAGGCACACAGGACTCGCTTATAGCGAGCTTCTGAATCCTGTTCGTGACGCCAAAGTTGAGTCGCACAGAGCCACAGGTTTTGGGGGTACTCGGCACCAAGCCCGTCGACTTCTATGGGGGATTTGACGGGTAGCACAGCTATGTCCGTGCCCTGGTCGCTCACTGAAATGTGGGATATTTCCAGGGGATGATAGAATGTTTGTGTAGTTTGTCGTGACGCCACCTGTAGTACCTGGTCAGGGTGACCAGCGCTGCTGTGCAGGTCCTCTGGCAGGGATGGTGTAGTGCAGCTAGGTGATAAGTCTTCTACAGGTAAGACGGTATCCTTCAGGGCAGATAGATGTGAGATAGAGCAATGGTGCAGAGTGATGTGCAGAGTGATGTAGCAGAGTGGAGTATGCGACGTAGTAAGAAAGCAGGAAAGGAAACAATTCTTACTACAAAGACATGCAGCATAAGGCTGCCTCAACCCCTCCCATCCAACTAGCTACACCTGTTCTAACCAGCCTGAGCTAGACCATCCCATTGGGTCCGCCTACACTCAGCTGGCATAGTGTACTGTTGAATGCAGTGGTTGGAGTCAATGGGGTTTTCCTCCTTACCTGAGAGTAAGTTGTCACACCGCTGGGTGCGATGCAACATCTCTGTGGCGACTGGACCCTCGGGTGCTTCTGTCTTTTCACAAATGCCGGCTTTACCCGGCAATTGAATCAGAGGCTATTTTACTATGTAGAAGTGAATAAACTATAAATATATGTATATATATGTCACAATGACATGTATATATATATATATATATATATATATATATATATGTATTCTAAGTGTGTATATTTTGTGTTTACAAGGAAAGAAAGTGTTTTTTTAGTTGCGATATTTTGTTCCCATAGACTTACATGGGACTTCCGGTATCGGAATCGGATATCGCCGATATTTAGTGATATCGGCGATACCATTCCGATCCGATATTTTTAGATATCGAGCAGTATCGCTCAACACTAGTCATGACCTGTGTTGTTTAAGATTACTGTACTTGTTTTTTATTATGTATACCCCTCCTCAAATGTAAAGCGCCATGGTATAAATGGAGCTATAATAATAATAAATAATAATAATAGCTGGCTTATACTTGAGTCAATAAGTTTTCCCAGCTTTTCGTGGCAAAATTAGGTGCCTCAGCTTATACAGTACTTTGGTCGGCTTATACACTAGTATATACAGAAGGTATGCAGATTGCTGGTTTTATGTGTTTGGGGTATACTTTGTGATTTTAGTCCTGTCTTTCTTTTCTTTTATTTAAGAGTTCCCCAACTGCCATTACATCTTATCTACGTTTCCAGAGATGTCTTGCTGACATTTGTCCTTGTTCCTTGCCCTTCGGCATTTTTTGAGTCCATCCTTGGCAGTTATTTATCATTATTATTTTTTAGCCATACACGGACCAACATATCCTTGCCCCCCTTTATTTACATATATTCGTCCATATTTATGTCTTTGGCCCAATATGGGTCTTTTTAATATTGGCTCGGTATCATCATCTCTGTATCATACATCAATCATGGACTAACGTATGACTCCTACTGTACAGTCATGGCCAAAAGTTTTGAGAATGACACAAATATTATATTTTCACATGATCTGCTGCCCTCTGGTTTTTATGTGTGTGTTTGACAGATGTTTTTATCACAGACAGAAATATTATTGCAAACATATGAGTAACAAAAGCTTATATTGACAGTTAGAATGAGTTAATGCAGCAAGTCAATATTTTCAGTGTTGACCCTTCTTCTTCAGGACCTCTGCAATTCTCCCTGGCATGCTCTCAATCAACTTCTGGAGCAAATCCTGACTGATAGCAGTCCATTCTTGTACAATCAATGCTTTCATTTTGTCTGAATTTTTAGTTTTTTGTTTGTCCACCCGTCTCTTGATGATTGACCACAAGTTCTCAATGGGATTAAGATCTGGGGAGTTTCCAGGCCATGGACCCAAAATCTCTATGTTTTGTTCCCTGAGCCATTTAGTTATCACCTTTGCTTTATGGCAAGGTGCTCCATCATGCTGGAAAAGGCATTGTTGATCGCCAAACTGCTCTTGGAGGGTTGGGAGAAGTTGCTCTTGGAGGACATTCTGGTACCATTCTTTATTCATGGCTGTGTTTTTAGGCAAGACTGTGAGAGAGCCAATTCCCTTGGCTGAGAAGCAACCCCACACATGAATGGTTTCAGGATGCTTAACAGTTGGCATGAGACAAGACTGGTGGTAGCGCTCACCTTGTCTTCTCCGAATGAGGTGTTTTCCTGATGTCCCAAACAATCGAAAAGGGGATTCATCAGAGAAAATAACTTTACCCCAGTCCTCAGCAGTCCACTGCCTGTACCTTTTGCAGAATATCAGTCCGTCCATGATGTTTTTTCTGGAGAGAAGTGGCTTCTTTGCTGCCCTCCTTGAGACCAGGACTTGCTCCAAGAGTCTCCGCCTCACAGTGCGTGCAGATGCACTCACACCTGCCTGCTGTCATTCCTGAGCAAGCTCTGCACTGCTGGTAGCCCAATCCCGCAGCTGAAACACTTTTAAGAGATGGTCCTGGCGCTTGCTGGTCTTTCTTGGGCGCCCTGGAGCCTTTTTGGCAACAATGGAACCTCTCTCCTTGAAGTTCTTGATGATGCGATAGATTGTTGACTGAGGTGCAATCTTTCTAGCTGCGATACTCTTCCCTGTTAGGCCATTTTTGTTCATTGCAATGATGACTGCATGTGTTTCTTTAGAGATAACCATGGTTAACAGAAGAGAAACAATGATGCCAAGCACCAGCCTCCTTTTAAAGTGTCCAGTGGTGTCATTCTTACTTAATCATGACAGATTGATCTCCAGCCATGTCCTCATCAACACCCACACCTGTGTTAATGGAGCAATCACTGAAAAGAGGTTAGCTGGTCCTTTTAAGGCAGGGCTGCAATGATGTTGAAATGTGTTTTGGGGGATAAAGTTCATTTTCTAGCCAAATATTGACTTTGCAAGTAATTGCTGTTAAGCTGATCACTCTTTATAACATTCTGGAGTAAATGCAAATTGCCATTAGAAAAAGTGAAGCAGTAGACTTTGTAAAAATTAATATTTGTGTCATTCTCAAAACTTTTGGCCATGACTGTACTATGCCATTAGTCATTATACTTTTAGTGATGCACTTGTTCAGATTACTTTTTTACCTTTTCATGGTCATAGCCATAACAGTCACAAATTTTTAATTTTTACATAAATGCAGTATATTAAATATTCATATATTCATGCGAGACATGCTACATTTTTAGGCTCCATTTTGACATCACAAATGTAAATCTTGTATTTACATCAACTTTTATTATGAGTTAAGAGTAGAAAAAATACAATTGTATTTTTTTAACACCGTTTACCATGAATAATATGCTTACTTACATGTTGTGCAAATTGTCTGTGTTACTTACTGTTTTGTCAAAGAAGAAAAGGAAGCACACTGTAGCGCTATAGCTTGCAAACATGAGATATGAAAAATGAATTGCATCACTGCCTTAGAAATATGAAAAATTGAGAAGGCTTAGCGCCTAAAATAGCCAATTTATGTGTACCTGGAAGCCACGTTAAGGCGCCTCTCGTTTTCCAAGTCCTAACTAATGTCAATCCTCGCTTAGAAAAGTCTTTATCTGTATGGGAACATAAGAATCCTCCCTCTAGACTGAAATCTACATCTCTATGGAGGGGTAGTGGCCCTGCTATAATTAAAACTTCTTTGAGTGTGCATGAAGTAACTTATCATATCAGCAGTTCCTCAGGCTGTGAGAGCTGGAGGAAATTAATGGCACCACATTGACTGCCGTGGTGCTGGGCCAACAGGGTCCTGTAAGCAAACACGATCCATCTTCTGGTAACAGTGATCGATCTCCGATACCTTCCGCTGCCGTTAGTCCATGGCTTGATGCAGCTGAGAATGAAAAAACCACAGCACTATCCGGGTTCAATGTCAACCAGCAAGTATCTACTGGCAGCTATGGGCGTAAGCGTCTGTCCCGTACCCGGTTTCTCTTAGGCGGCAAACACGCTGTACTCATGACATGGAATGTGTGACCCCTGGCTCTCTGGTAGTCACTGGGTACACTGCAGTCCTCTTTTCAAGTCCCCTGCTGGTGGCGGCGGGGGTGATCTGACACAGGCCTGCACAGTATCGGTGCTCAAGGGACAGAGCACTCCTCTCTCCCCACCGCGCGCTGTCTTTCTCCTTACACTCCCTTTCTCCTTTAGCTTGCCATTCCACGGGCGAGAGTTCCTGCAGCAAGCGTTGACACTCCTCCATCTCTTGGATGATTTGCTGCCAAATAAATTAGTCTTGTTCGTAATGGTTGGGTGGTATTCCAGATATTGTTCGTTCTGTGCGGCATAAGTCAGGTTGGGTAGTTGAGTCAGGTTGAGTGGTGGAGTCAGGTGGAGTTGGAAAGGACGGGGATGCGTCCAGGTTCAATGGAGCAGTCATCTCGAGAGTTTCAGGCTCCTGTAACCTCTTCTGGGTCAATAAATGGCAGGTCAGAGTATTCTTCCTCCTCACGATCACAAGCTGTAGAAGGAGGTGTTTTAGGAATGATTCGCGCTCTCTCCAGTTGAGCTGGGTCTCGTGACAAGCAAGGGCACAGCATGTTTCGATGGACCACTCGAGTGGGGTTGTCTTCTTCCCCTTCAGGTTGAACTTCGTAGACCTGACCATTGGGTCCAATTTGGCGTTTCACCCAGTATGGAGTCTTCTCCCACCAATGTTCTAACTTGCCTCGAGGTTGTTTGTCTCGAACCAGTACTCTCTCTCTGGTCTTGAGAGCTGTCCCTCACAGGGGCATTGTCTCCTGATGCTCGAGCTCCCGAAACTTGATCTGTACAAGTCAATGCAGGGTCTGCATACTATGTCGATGTTCACGTAACCAGGTGGACACCCCCATCCGCAGGTATTCCTCCTCTGGGTCCAATTCTAGCTCGGTAATCTCAATCACTTTTCGGCAGAACAACACGGTGTAAGGCGTATATCCAGTTATGCAGTGCACCCAATTCTTGTACACACAGACTAATTTGGCTACATACTCAGGCCAACGGACTATCCTGTCTTCCTCCAACACTCTCAACATCTGATTCAGGGTCTGATTGAAGTGTTCATAGACCCCATTTACTTGTGGATGGTAAGGCATCGTCCTGGATTTTTCAAACTGATACAGGCGATGCAGTTCTTCCATCATTTGTCCTTTGAAACAGGTGCCTTAGTCAGAGTGAATGCTCTTCGGACAACCGTAAACTCGGATAAAGTCTCTGCAAATGGCCTGTGCCGCTGATTCAGCAGTCTGATCCTGGGTTGGAGTAACCACAGCAAATTTATTGTCATCACCAGACAATGTTTATTTCCAAGGTGAGCTGGACCCACGGTCAGATAGTTGATCATTAACACCTCTAAGGGAGCAGAATTCTCAATGGTTTGTGTAGGGGCCCTCTGTTCCAGAGGCTTAGCTAGTTCGCAGCTCCTGCATCGCTGACAAGCTTCATCTACTGCAGACTTCAACCGGGATGGTAAACCAACTTCTGCAGCCACTGAAATGTCTTCTCTGGGCCAAAGTGAGCCCCTCTCTCATGAGCTTCGGTGGCCACCTTGCTGATCTACTTTTCTGGGAGCACCACTTGCCAGGTGACCCCCAACTCCCATGCCACTTTCCGATACAGAAAGCCATCTTTCAGTTGGAGCCTTTCCCACTGCAGAAGGATCTGCAGTTTTCCTGGGGAAAAAATGGCAACAACCCCAAACATCACATATGTGTATATAGTATATCTATGAAGCATATCACAAGAAATACACATGGACGTGGGATAAATAGATAGGAAGACTGTATAGCAAAGCAACAAACAAAGAGAAAAACAGTCCACTATTCCACCAAAACACTTTTATTAGATAAATAGCATAACACAAAAATAGCACAGGTGCATAACACGCAGGGGAACTGACGGACACAGTGGTGTCAGCATCAAAACGTGATAAGGGGATCAGAGTCCATCTACCCACCCAAATATATTAATATATAGGCAATGGCATGTCTGAAACAACAACATTCATAAATCATGAGCTGAATAGCAAACAGGTAAGTATCACAGACATGGCAAAGAATACACATACCTAGAATAATAGGGTACGAGATGGACAGCTGACCCACCCCAACGTACGTTTCGGAGCCTCACTCCTTCCTCAGGGGGCCTAGTGTGGTAATGACCAGATGCCTCTAATATAGGAAGAGGCTGCACGCCCCATCCTATCACACATGGGCTCAAGCAATCAGCGCATATGTGCATCATAAACAATTAGCGCTATGTCCCATATCATAAAACTAACAACGATGCTAACAGCTGATGCCTCCAAATACCTGACCGCCATGGACGCCATACCGGAAGTACGTGGGGCCCCACGTAACCGGAAATGGACCTCCAGAGGGCGGGAGTGAATCAGAGTATCAGACAGCCTAGCGCATGCGCAGATACGTTTTAGAACTAAAATAGGCCATCTTGGTATAGGGAGACAGACCACACATATCGGTATATTACCCACCTCACATATTTCTAAATAGTGATCGTTCAGAGGTTCTAAGCACAAGCAAAGAACTGGCTGTCATAAAATAACATAGATCCACAGAATATTATGGACATTGCGCTAAGCGCATGCGCAGATTGCAGCGATCAACCCATATAACAGGGGCATCACATAGGGGCATGTTATCAAATATCACAACAGAATCAGTACATATGACATAAATGACCAAAAATAAACAATAATGATGATAAAATATGATAATGAAAAAATAAAAAGTAGCATATAAACAGCAAATAAAATAAATACATAAAAAAAATGAAAATAAATATAAATATATGCAATAAAAATAATCAATGCATGTAAAGTAATCAAAAACGGATAATACAGATGTAATAATATTAAATAATAAAAAAATAATAATGAAATTAAAACTAAAATAAAACTAAAAATAAAACAAACAAAAAATACATATCCATATGTGCATATACACATATGAGTACTGCTGAAAAATGCACATGTACAGTGATTTTGATGCTTCTATCTTCATTAACTTGAACATGTCCCACGAAAAGGTAGCTCTGGTCAGTCCACACATATTATGTCACGTATGCACGTCTTCATCAACATCAAACAACATATATCTAAATAACATAAAACATACATGTTAAAATAATAAAAACAATGCGGACACCAATGTGTCCATCAATAGGCAGCAAATAGAGATCACAAGTATGGGGCGAAAGATAAGTTCTCATTTAGGCCTTTAGGGTGTATAGTACTAAGAGTCCAAATCCACCTGGATTCAAGCTGACCCAGTCTTTTAGTCAAATCTCCGCCTCTGATATTAATGTTAAGTATGTCAATACCCCGCACTCTAAATAGAGTGCTATCACATTTATGGAATTCCAAGAAATGACGCGGAATGGTCTTCAGGGTGGATGTGTCCGTGCAGGAGGAGGCCGCCTGGATGCCCAATATATGTTCACGGACACGGACCTTCATCTGTCTGGTAGTCATGCCTACATATATGAGTCCACATGGACATGTGGCATGGTATACCACATATCGTGATGTACACGTTATTTTAGATTTAATTTTAAATTCCCTCCTCCCATCTGAATCAGAGAAGGTTGTACACCTATCAATATTGGGACAGGCTACACATCTCCCGCACGGAACACATCCACCTACTGCAGGCAACAAATCCAAAAAGGTACGTGTATTTGGATTGGGGTAATGGCTCTTAACCAACATGTCACGTAAATTTCGTGCTCTCCGAAACGCCAACATGGGACGTTCAGGCAAAAATTTGCTAATGACCGGGTCCACCTTTAATATAGGCCACGCCTTTTCTAGCGCTAATCGCATGCGATTGTGCTGTGAATTATATGTTGTGACAAATCTAGACATCTCCCTATTAGTAGATACATGAGTGCCATATAAAAGATTGTTGCGATCCGAATATTTGGCACGATGGTATGCTTTCTTCAGACTACGTTTAGAATAACCACGAGACAAAAATCGAGCCTTCAACTCATCAGCTCTGATCTTAAAGTCAGCATCTGTGGAGCAGATCCTCCGCAAGCGGAGAAACTGTCCCACAGGAACAGCCCTGATCATATGTTGTGGATGATGGGAGGACGCGTGTAACAATGTGTTAGTAGCAGTTTTTTTGCGGAAAATATCAGTCTGGATTATACCATCTCCATCTCTACGAATGGTCACATCTAGAAAATCAATAGTATCTCTATCCCACACCAGGGTAAGTCTAATATTAAGATCATTGTTGTTCAATACGGATATAAATTGCAGAAGGTCGATGGAGGTGCCCTGCCACACAAAAAGATATCGTCAATATAACGTGCCCAAAATAGGACACGCTCGATTGACCCCATTCTGTCGGACAGGAAGAGGTCCCTCTCCCACAGCCCCAGGAACAGGTTGGCGTAGGACGGCGCAAAGGCCGCCCCCATGGCCGTGCCCTGGAGCTGTAGGTAGAAGGACCCTTGAACACAAAAAAATTGTGTGTGAGTGTGAATTCCAAAAGCTTCAGGATGAGATCCCTAAATGCTGGAGATAAAGATGATGTATCTAAGAAAAATTTGACCGCCCTGAGACCGTCAGAGTGGCGAATGTTGGTATATAGGGATTCTACATCAACTGAAGCAAAAAGAGATTCACTGTCAAAACACAGTCCATCCACCTTCCGCAATAAATCACCGGTATCTTTGAGGAACGAAGGCAGATTGTGCACCAGTGGTTGTAGATAATAATCAATCCATTGATTGATTTTTTCGAGATAATTCCCCCTCCCAGACACGATAGGTCTGCCGGGCGGCGACTCTATGTCCTTATGAATCTTCGGTAGTAGGTAGAGTGTAGCTATGGTGGGTTCTTTGACAATGAGTGCAGATGCCAGCTCTCTGGTGACAATGCCGTCATCTATGGCCTTTTTTATGATGGTCTCGAGTTGACAGCTAAATGTAGAAAGGGGATTATAAGTTAATTTCTTATAACATACAGAGTTGTTCAATTGCTTAAAAGCTTCCCTTTCATACATTTGCTTAGGCCATAGGACGACATTGCCACCCTTGTCCGCTGGTTTTATCACTATGTCTGATAAGTTCTGTAAAACATTCAGACGGACTCTTTCATTACTCGTCAAATTATCACCACTACCAAATCTGGGAATTTTATTAAGTTCCTCGGTCGCCACCCGAACAAACATATCAATGCTGGGACAAGATGAAAATGGAGGGAATTTGTTTGATCTCGGACGAATAGATGGAGGAATCTTACCTCCATCATTGTGTTCATTAGACAACTCTTCTAGGACTCTCACTGCCTCCTGTTCCTCTTCTGTGGGAAAAAGCCGTATTAATTCCTCATTGTAATAATAACGTTTGAACAACAAAGATCGGGCGAAAATGTGTAAATCCTTCACCGCCATGAAATTATCATACCCCGGTGTGGGAGAGAAAGACAAACCTTTACCCAATAGGGAGAGGTCCACCTCCGTGAGTGCAAAATCGCTTAAGTTGATCACCTTATTATCTCTGCGACCAACTTCAGATGTATTGTGTGGACGTCTTCTATATGGGTGATATGCATGATCACGAAGTCTATGTATATCAGCAGCATTGTTAGAAGCCGATGAGATATCTGATTGTGCCCCAGATGAAGAGACAGATATGGAAGATGATGTCCTGTGTAGATTAGAAGGACCATCACTCCGCCATAGGTATACTCTCTTGCTCTGATAATCCTTGAGATCACGATTATATTTAATGAGTTGATTGTCCTGAATTTTCTGGACCAGTAGGTCCATTTCTTTGTCTAAATCGCACTCAAAACGTTGCATTTTATCAACTGGACAATCCTTTCTCAAGTCAATTTGAGCTTTATCAATAGTTTTATCTAATTCAGCAATGTTGCTAGAATTATAACCAATAAGTAGATTGAGCAAGGTAAATGAACACATGTCACACGCATCCTCCCATTTAGTTCTAAATTCTGAGTCCTCCACCGGAAATGCGGGTATAACTTTAACTCTAAGTCCTCTCGGGATCATTTTATGTGAAACATATTTTTCAAGGAACAACCGGTTCCACCATAGTCTAGATCGCTTAAATAGGAGTGTCTTCATCTGCGCCAACCTCTCATCCCAACATGGATCACCAATCTGCTGCACATTGCTTCCCCTTGCAGCGAACACCTGCTCAACTTTCGTGAGCCAAGTCTTTTCTTTGGCTCGATAATCCATGGTCACTGCAAACCCTGTGCATAACACAGTAATACACATGTAAAAAATGGCAACAACCCCAAACATCACATATGTGTATATAGTATATCTATGAAGCATATCACAAGAAATACACATGGACGTGGGATAAATAGATAGGAAGACTGTATAGCAAAGCAACAAACAAAGAGAAAAACAGTCCACTATTCCACCAAAACACTTTTATTAGATAAATAGCATAACACAAAAATAGCACAGGTGCATAACACGCAGGGGAACTGACGGACACAGTGGTGTCAGCATCAAAACGTGATAAGGGGATCAGAGTCCATCTACCCACCCAAATATATTAATATATAGGCAATGGCATGTCTGAAACAACAACATTCATAAATCATGAGCTGAATAGCAAACAGGTAAGTATCACAGACATGGCAAAGAATACACATACCTAGAATAATAGGGTACGAGATGGACAGCTGACCCACCCCAACGTACGTTTCGGAGCCTCACTCCTTCCTCAGGGGGCCTAGTGTGGTAATGACCAGATGCCTCTAATATAGGAAGAGGCTGCACGCCCCATCCTATCACACATGGGCTCAAGCAATCAGCGCATATGTGCATCATAAACAATTAGCGCTATGTCCCATATCATAAAACTAACAACGATGCTAACAGCTGATGCCTCCAAATACCTGACCGCCATGGACGCCATACCGGAAGTACGTGGGGCCCCACGTAACCGGAAATGGACATTGCGTTCAGCGCAATGTCCATAATATTCTGTGGATCTATGTTATTTTATGACAGCCAGTTCTTTGCTTGTGCTTAGAACCTCTGAACGATCACTATTTAGAAATATGTGAGGTGGGTAATATACCGATTTGTGTGGTCTGTCTCCCTATACCAAGATGGCCTATTTTAGTTCTAAAACGTATCTGCGCATGCGCTAGGCTGTCTGATACTCTGATTCACTCCCGCCCTCTGGAGGTCCATTTCCGGTTACGTGGGGCCCCACGTACTTCCGGTATGGCGTCCATGGCGGTCAGGTATTTGGAGGCATCAGCTGTTAGCATCGTTGTTAGTTTTATGATATGGGACATAGCGCTAATTGTTTATGATGCACATATGCGCTGATTGCTTGAGCCCATGTGTGATAGGATGGGGCGTGCAGCCTCTTCCTATATTAGAGGCATCTGGTCATTACCACACTAGGCCCCCTGAGGAAGGAGTGAGGCTCCGAAACGTACGTTGGGGTGGGTCAGCTGTCCATCTCGTACCCTATTATTCTAGGTATGTGTATTCTTTGCCATGTCTGTGATACTTACCTGTTTGCTATTCAGCTCATGATTTATGAATGTTGTTGTTTCAGACATGCCATTGCCTATATATTAATATATTTGGGTGGGTAGATGGACTCTGATCCCCTTATCACGTTTTGATGCTGACACCACTGTGTCCGTCAGTTCCCCTGCGTGTTATGCACCTGTGCTATTTTTGTGTTATGCTATTTATCTAATAAAAGTGTTTTGGTGGAATAGTGGACTGTTTTTCTCTTTGTTTGTTGCTTTGCTATACAGTCTTCCTATCTATTTATCCCACGTCCATGTGTATTTCTTGTGATATGCTTCATAGATATACTATATACACATATGTGATGTTTGGGGTTGTTGCCATTTTTTACATGTGTATTACTGTGTTATGCACAGGGTTTGCAGTGACCATGGATTATCGAGCCAAAGAAAAGACTTGGCTCACGAAAGTTGAGCAGGTGTTCGCTGCAAGGGGAAGCAATGTGCAGCAGATTGGTGATCCATGTTGGGATGAGAGGTTGGCGCAGATGAAGACACTCCTATTTAAGCGATCTAGACTATGGTGGAACCGGTTGTTCCTTGAAAAATATGTTTCACATAAAATGATCCCGAGAGGACTTAGAGTTAAAGTTATACCCGCATTTCCGGTGGAGGACTCAGAATTTAGAACTAAATGGGAGGATGCGTGTGACATGTGTTCATTTACCTTGCTCAATCTACTTATTGGTTATAATTCTAGCAACATTGCTGAATTAGATAAAACTATTGATAAAGCTCAAATTGACTTGAGAAAGGATTGTCCAGTTGATAAAATGCAACGTTTTGAGTGCGATTTAGACAAAGAAATGGACCTACTGGTCCAGAAAATTCAGGACAATCAACTCATTAAATATAATCGTGATCTCAAGGATTATCAGAGCAAGAGAGTATACCTATGGCGGAGTGATGGTCCTTCTAATCTACACAGGACATCATCTTCCATATCTGTCTCTTCATCTGGGGCACAATCAGATATCTCATCGGCTTCTAACAATGCTGCTGATATACATAGACTTCGTGATCATGCATATCACCCATATAGAAGACGTCCACACAATACATCTGAAGTTGGTCGCAGAGATAATAAGGTGATCAACTTAAGCGATTTTGCACTCACGGAGGTGGACCTCTCCCTATTGGGTAAAGGTTTGTCTTTCTCTCCCACACCGGGTATGATAATTTCATGGCGGTGAAGGATTTACACATTTTCGCCCGATCTTTGTTGTTCAAACGTTATTATTACAATGAGGAATTAATACGGCTTTTTCCCACAGAAGAGGAACAGGAGGCAGTGAGAGTCCTAGAAGAGTTGTCTAATGAACACAATGATGGAGGTAAGATTCCTCCATCTATTCGTCCGAGATCAAACAAATTCCCTCCATTTTCATCTTGTCCCAGCATTGATATGTTTGTTCGGGTGGCGACCGAGGAACTTAATAAAATTCCCAGATTTGGTAGTGGTGATAATTTGACGAGTAATGAAAGAGTCCGTCTGAATGTTTTACAGAACTTATCAGACATAGTGATAAAACCAGCGGACAAGGGTGGCAATGTCGTCCTATGGCCTAAGCAAATGTATGAAAGGGAAGCTTTTAAGCAATTGAACAACTCTGTATGTTATAAGAAATTAACTTATAATCCCCTTTCTACATTTAGCTGTCAACTCGAGACCATCATAAAAAAGGCCATAGATGACGGCATTGTCACCAGAGAGCTGGCATCTGCACTCATTGTCAAAGAACCCACCATAGCTACACTCTACCTACTACCGAAGATTCATAAGGACATAGAGTCGCCGCCCGGCAGACCTATCGTGTCTGGGGGGGAATTATCTCGAAAAAATCAATCAATGGATTGATTATTATCTACAACCACTGGTGCACAATCTGCCTTCGTTCCTCAAAGATACCGGTGATTTATTGCGGAAGGTGGATGGACTGTGTTTTGACAGTGAATCTCTTTTTGCTTCAGTTGATGTAGAATCCCTATATACCAACATTCGCCACTCTGACGGTCTCAGGGCGGTCAAATTTTTCTTAGATACATCATCTTTATCTCCAGCATTTAGGGATCTCATCCTGAAGCTTTTGGAATTCACACTCACACACAATTTTTTTGTGTTCAAGGGGTCCTTCTACCTACAGCTCCAGGGCACGGCCATGGGGGCGGCCTTTGCGCCGTCCTACGCCAACCTGTTCCTGGGGCTGTGGGAGAGGGACCTCTTCCTGTCCGACAGAATGGGGTCAATCGAGCGTGTCCTATTTTGGGCACGTTATATTGACGATATCTTTTTTGTGTGGCAGGGCACCTCCATCGACCTTCTGCAATTTATATCCGTATTGAACAACAATGATCTTAATATTAGACTTACCCTGGTGTGGGATAGAGATACTATTGATTTTCTAGATGTGACCATTCGTAGAGATGGAGATGGTATAATCCAGACTGATATTTTCCGCAAAAAAACTGCTACTAACACATTGTTACACGCGTCCTCCCATCATCCACAACATATGATCAGGGCTGTTCCTGTGGGACAGTTTCTCCGCTTGCGGAGGATCTGCTCCACAGATGCTGACTTTAAGATCAGAGCTGATGAGTTGAAGGCTCGATTTTTGTCTCGTGGTTATTCTAAACGTAGTCTGAAGAAAGCATACCATCGTGCCAAATATTCGGATCGCAACAATCTTTTATATGGCACTCATGTATCTACTAATAGGGAGATGTCTAGATTTGTCACAACATATAATTCACAGCACAATCGCATGCGATTAGCGCTAGAAAAGGCGTGGCCTATATTAAAGGTGGACCCGGTCATTAGCAAATTTTTGCCTGAACATCCCATGTTGGCGTTTCGGAGAGCACGAAATTTACGTGACATGTTGGTTAAGAGCCATTACCCCAATCCAAATACACGTACCTTTTTGGATTTGTTGCCTGCAGTAGGTGGATGTGTTCCGTGCGGGAGATGTGTAGCCTGTCCCAATATTGATAGGTGTACAACCTTCTCTGATTCAGATGGGAGGAGGGAATTTAAAATTAAATCTAAAATAACGTGTACATCACGATATGTGGTATACCATGCCACATGTCCATGTGGACTCATATATGTAGGCATGACTACCAGACAGATGAAGGTCCGTGTCCGTGAACATATATTGGGCATCCAGGCGGCCTCCTCCTGCACGGACACATCCACCCTGAAGACCATTCCGCGTCATTTCTTGGAATTCCATAAATGTGATAGCACTCTATTTAGAGTGCGGGGTATTGACATACTTAACATTAATATCAGAGGCGGAGATTTGACTAAAAGACTGGGTCAGCTTGAATCCAGGTGGATTTGGACTCTTAGTACTATACACCCTAAAGGCCTAAATGAGAACTTATCTTTCGCCCCATACTTGTGATCTCTATTTGCTGCCTATTGATGGACACATTGGTGTCCGCATTGTTTTTATTATTTTAACATGTATGTTTTATGTTATTTAGATATATGTTGTTTGATGTTGATGAAGACGTGCATACGTGACATAATATGTGTGGACTGACCAGAGCTACCTTTTCGTGGGACATGTTCAAGTTAATGAAGATAGAAGCATCAAAATCACTGTACATGTGCATTTTTCAGCAGTACTCATATGTGTATATGCACATATGGATATGTATTTTTTGTTTGTTTTATTTTTAGTTTTATTTTTTAGTTTTAATTTCATTATTATTTTTTTATTATTTAATATTATTACATCTGTATTATCCGTTTTTGATTACTTTACATGCATTGATTATTTTTATTGCATATATTTATATTTATTTTCATTTTTTTATGTATTTATTTTATTTGCTGTTTATATGCTACTTTTTATTTTTTCATTATCATATTTTATCATCATTATTGTTTATCTTTGGTCATTTATGTCATATGTACTGATTCTGTTGTGATATTTGATAACATGCCCCTATGTGATGCCCCTGTTATATGGGTTGATCGCTGCAATCTGCGCATGCGCTTAGCGCAATGTCCATAATATTCTGTGGATCTATGTTATTTTATGACAGCCAGTTCTTTGCTTGTGCTTAGAACCTCTGAACGATCACTATTTAGAAATATGTGAGGTGGGTAATATACCGATATGTGTGGTCTGTCTCCCTATACCAAGATGGCCTATTTTAGTTCTAAAACGTATCTGCGCATGCGCTAGGCTGTCTGATACTCTGATTCACTCCCGCCCTCTGGAGGTCCATTTCCGGTTACGTGGGGCCCCACGTACTTCCGGTATGGCGTCCATGGCGGTCAGGTATTTGGAGGCATCAGCTGTTAGCATCGTTGTTAGTTTTATGATATGGGACATAGCGCTAATTGTTTATGATGCACATATGCGCTGATTGCTTGAGCCCATGTGTGATAGGATGGGGCGTGCAGCCTCTTCCTATATTAGAGGCATCTGGTCATTACCACACTAGGCCCCCTGAGGAAGGAGTGAGGCTCCGAAACGTACGTTGGGGTGGGTCAGCTGTCCATCTCGTACCCTATTATTCTAGGTATGTGTATTCTTTGCCATGTCTGTGATACTTACCTGTTTGCTATTCAGCTCATGATTTATGAATGTTGTTGTTTCAGACATGCCATTGCCTATATATTAATATATTTGGGTGGGTAGATGGACTCTGATCCCTTATCACGTTTTGATGCTGACACCACTGTGTCCGTCAGTTCCCCTGCGTGTTATGCACCTGTGCTATTTTTGTGTTATGCTATTTATCTAATAAAAGTGTTTTGGTGGAATAGTGGACTGTTTTTCTCTTTGTTTGTTAGTTTTCCTGGGGACAGAGCGTCTCTCTCGCTTTTGCTGATGAAGTTTCTCTGAGGCCACTGATTGTCTCAACTGTACGAGCTCCCTATCTTCCTGCTGAAGCCGCACCACGTCATCATGGGGTCGTCCCAGTGTGTGTTCCCCGATCTGTCCCCGCCAACGTTTTTGGTGGGGTTCCGAAATCCAAGGATCTCTTCGGCCTCAAGCTCTTTGTCCCGGTCACGGCCCGGTCGCTCATCAACTACTCTGGATAGAGCATCGGCATGTGTATTCTCAGCTCCTCTCTGGTAGGCGATCTTGTATCGGTACTTGGCCATGTGTACCACCCATCTCTGCTACAAGGCCCCCAGTTGTGCGTTCTCTAGGAAAGCCAAAGGAAAGTTATTGGTGTGTACCAAGACTTCAGACCCGGACAGGTATTCAGTGAACTTTTCGGTCATGGCCCACACTACTGCCAGTAGTTCCAGTTTGAAAGAGCTGTAATTATCCAGATTTCGTTAGAAGTCGTGAAGACACTGGCTCGCATAAGCAATCACCCGCTCTTTTCCGTCCTGCATCTGTGACAGTACAGCTCCTAGTCCATGTAGGTTTCCATCGGTGTGAAGGATGAAAGGTTGAGAGAAGTCGGTATAAGCCAGTACGGGTGCTTCAGTCAGGGCCATCTTTAGGGCTCGGAAAGCAGGTTCCTAGCTCTCTCCCCACTGAATGGGCCTGTAAGGTTCTTTGTACATGTTCTTGAAACTCAGTTTTTCCGTCAGCCATTTTGCTTTCTGTCTTGCTGCAGCTATCTTGCCCTCAGTCAATATGGAGTTTCCAGCTTTCATGTTCCCGCCCTGATTCTCTCCCTCTTGCTTCTTAAGCAGCCACAGCTGAGCAATCAGTGCTTCAGAATCTAGCCTGCAGTGAACTTGTGACCTGACTCCTGGAAGCCTTGGACTTTGTACTCCAGCTATTCCTACTGAGGAACTCTGGAACACTTGTGGACTCTGGAACCCTGCTCTTTGAAAGATCCACGTTTGCATGGACTTACGGTAACAGAGAAGAAGATCCTGAACCTGTTGTGGAGAGTGATTGCTGAGCTTAAGTTACTCTGGCCTGCTGTGTCTCCTGCTTCTGTATCTGCAAACTGTGTGACTATTTTTGCCACTTGTATGAAGTAATACAAGACCTTCTATATCAAACCTGTGTCTCATGTATTTTCATCGCACCCAAGCACAAGACGCTATATGAACTGTACTACATACATTACAAGATTCTGAAGCCAAACGTTAGTGTCTGCTGGGTCTGGGAAGGCTGTGTCTGCTGTAACTGTGGATATCAGACGTCCGGTTGTACTTTCTGTGATGACAGTGGTTGTGACTTCTCACAACCATTCCAGGTGAGCAATTCCCTTAAGTTTTTTTTTTCTGCAGTGTTACCACAGGTAAACACTATTGTTTTTTTTTTTCTCCTCTCCTTCCAGTACTCCTGTCTTAAAAGATCTGGAAAATGGAGGCCCGCATAAAGGAACTTTGCGGAGTGACTGATAATATCCTTGCAGATTTACAGACTATAAAAACCCGTTTTACAAACCTACAGGACCTCACTAATCACAATTTGCAAGTGTTTAGACAGACTGCCCAGGATTTGCGAGCCAGGATTGAGGTTCTAGAGGAGCGAGTCCAGGCTCCTGCCGTAGCCCCGAGTTCTGGGATTCCCAAGTTGCCCCCTTTTCGTTTTGGCGGTGAACGTGAAAAATTCAGGGGATTTATTAACCAATGCAATCTGTTTTTTTCTGCACATGCTTCACAATTTCCCACTGAACGATCTAAAGTGCTTACTATAATTATGTTACTTACCAACAAGGCTTTGATGTGGGCAAACCCTCTGATTGAGACTGAGGATGAATGTTTGGATCATCTTGATGCTTTCATTTCAGCCATGGGGCAGGTGTTTGATGACCCCAATCGAGGTGCAACAGCTGAAGCAGCCATGTTAACTTTGCGCCAAGGTAAGCACTCGGTAGCCGAATATGCCTTGGATTTCAGGAGATGGGCCCTTGATACCACCTGGGACAGTTCCGCCAAAAAATCTATTTTTCGAAAGGGGTTGTCTCCACTAATTAAGGATGAACTTGCTCGTGCCGACCCTCCCACTGCGTTAGGTGACTTTATTAACTACTGCATCCGTATTGATGCTCGCCTGACTGAACGCAGGCAAGAGAGATGGTTCGAAAGCAATCGCACTAACCTTTTCCTACCTTCCTCCCCAGCTAAGGAACCTTTGAGTAGGATCACACGGGAACCTGAACCTGAACCCATGCAGGTAGACTCTTTACAAAGACGGGTTAGTGATGCACTCAAAGAACATCGTTTTAAGGAAAATCTATGTTTCTATTGTGGTAAGTCAGGGCACTTCATTATAAACTGCCCCAGCCGTTCTCGTAAGACTACTGCAGCAGTCATTCACTGTGAGTGTTGCGAGAGGAGATCTGTCAGGTCCGAGCCTCAGGCTCCAGAGAGATCTGCAGCAACAGATATTGATTTCTCGGACTTAAACTCCGTTACTTCTGAGGACGATGACTGTGTAAACGCTGCAATTTTTCAAGTTTCCTCAGCGGTGTCCCAGCTGAGTTGTAGGAAAAACAATTCTCATTGCTTCCTTTCCATCAAACTCTGGGTTGACTCAGTCTGGGTGTCTAGCTCTGCTATGATCGACTCAGGGGCAAGTGGGAATTTTATGGATGTCTCCTTTGCTCTGAAACAGGGGATACGTTCAGTGAAGAAGGCTACTCCAGTACAGATGTAAACTGTGGATGGCTCCCTGCTGACCTCTGGACCAGTGGATCAGGAAACGGAGCCTTTGAGGGTCCTTATGGGTAAAGATCATCAAGAGAAACTGTCCTTTATGCTTATCTCTTCTCCCCACTTTCCCATTATTCTAGGGCTACCATGGCTGCAGGCTCAGAACCCTACCATTAACTGGGAGACCAAGGAATTACACTTTCCAGAGAAACAGATGAGTCCAGAAGTTTCAGCTTGCTCTGTTCTTAAAGAAACCATGTCAGTTCCTGAACTACCAGCTGTATACCAGGACTATGTGGATTTATGTGACAAGAAGAACGCTGACCAGCTTCCCCCTCACCGTCCATATGATTGTCCAATTGAATTATTGCCTGGAGCAGAGATACCTTTTGGTAAGATCTACCCCCTGGCGGGGCCTGAGCTAAAGGCTTTAAAGGATTACATAGACGAAAATCTAGCCAAGGGCTTCATACGCCCCTCTTCATCTCCTGCAGGTGCACCCATCTTCTTTGTGAAGAAGAAAGATGGATCTCTGAGACCCTGCGTAGACTATAGGGAACTCAATAAGGTTACTATTAGAAACCGTTATCCATTGCCTTTAATCCCTGAGTTATTGGAGAGAGTGCGGCATGCCAAAATTTTCTCTAAATTGGATCTCCGTGGGGCCTATAACTTGGTCCGTATTAGACCTGGGGATGAATGGAAGACTGCATTCAGGTCACGCTATGGACACTTTGAATATCTAGTTATGCCTTTTGGTCTGAGTACCGCCCCAGCCACTTTCCAACACTTGGTGAATGACATCTTCAGGGATCTCCTAGATACATTCGTGGTGATTTATTTGGATGATATTCTAATTTTTTCTAACTCCACAGAGGAACATCATGGACATGTGAGAATGGTCTTGGAACGTCTAAGACAAAACCATCTTTACATCAAACTTGAAAAGTGTGAATTCCATAGGACCGAAATTCAATTTCTGGGGTATGTACTGTCTACACAAGGAATTAGTATGGATGGAAGCAAGACCCAAGCCATCAAGGATTGGCCAAGTCCTAGAAATGTGAAGGAGGTGCAGCGCTTCATCGGGTTTGCCAATTTCTATAGACGTTTCATTAGGAATTTCTCTGAGGTAGTGTCACCTATCACCCAACTTACCCGGAAAGAGTCTAGGTTCTCCTGGACTCCCCAAGCCCAGGAAGCATTTTCCCGTCTAAAAGATAAATTTACCACCGCACCTATCTTGGTACATCCCAACCCCGAACTTGCCTTCATAATAGAGGTGGATGCTTCAGACTGTGCCGTTGGAGCTATACTCTCTCAGAGAACAGGTGAGAAGAATGTCTTGCATCCCTGTGCCTTCTTTTCCCAGCAGTTGTCTTCGGCTGAGAGGAACTACGATGTGGGCAATAGAGAGTTGTTGGCCATTATTGCCGCCTTCAAAGAATGGAGACACCTTCTTCAGGGAGCTGCACAGCAAATAGTCGTCCTGACAGACCATCGTAACCTTGAATTTATCAGGTCGGCTAAGTGCCTGACTCCTCGCCAGGCTCGCTGGAATCTTTTCTTAAACCAATTTAATTTTGTCATTTCTTATAGACCAGGATCGCGCAATGGAAAGGCTGATGCACTCTCTAGGATTCATTCAGCAGAGACCCGTCCACTTGCTCCTCCTAAGACTATTCTTCCTGACTCTAGATTCCTGGGAGTGATTCATAATCAAGACCTACTTAAGGACATCAAGGAAGCATACCATGCGGATTCCTTGTTGGCACAACCCCCAAGGGACGTAAGTCTTGTCTTTAAGAATGGTGTGTGGATTCTGGGACAACGTCTGTATATTCCTGAAACAGTCAGATTGAGAGTATTGCAACTCATTCACGATTCCAAGATAGCTGGGCATAGAGGAATTCTAAAGACACAGGAATTTCTTTCTCGTTTCTTTTGGTGGCCCACTTGCAGGAAGGATGTTTTAAACTATGTCACTTCATGTGAAGTCTGTGCAAGATGCAAAACACCTCGCTCCTCATCAACTGGTCTGTTACAACCTCTTCCCACCCCGTCCCGCCCGTGGGGATCTATTTCTATGGACTTCATTGTGGAGTTACCAACCTCTCAAGGGAAAAACACCATTCTAGTGGTGGTTGATCGTTTAACAAAGGCAGCTCATTTTATCCCTTGTGTCGGCTTACCCACTGCAAAACAGACATCAGATTTGATGATTAAAGATGTGTTTCGCTTACATGGAGTACCGGATGAGGTTATTTCGGATCGAGGGGTGCAATTCACTTCAAGGTTTTGGCAAAATTTCTGTGCAGCATTGGACATTAAAGTAAACCTTTCTTCTGCTTTTCATCCCCAGACTAATGGACAGACCGAACGAACCAATCAAACTCTGGAGCAGTATCTCCGCTGCTTTATCTGCCACCTACAGGATGATTGGGTGGATCTACTTCCATTGGCTGAGTTCTCTTATAACAACTCTCAGAGCGCCTCCACTAAGCAGTCTCCTTTTTACTCCAATCTAGGTTATCATCCTAACATTCTTCCACGATTTCCCATAGAAACGCCTTTACCAGCAGTGGCTGAAAGAATCACGTCTTTACAGAAGAATATGGATCTTCTAAAGGAGAATCTGGAATTGGCTCAGGAAAGGTACAAGAAAGCAGCAGATAAATTTCGTAAACCTGCACCAGCTTTCAAGGTAGGAGACCTGGTCTGGCTGTCAACCAGAAATCTTAAGTTAAGGATTCCATCGTCTAAGTTGGTACATAAGTACATTGGACCCTATAAAATCAGTAAAATTATAAGTGCCGTTGCTTGTCGTCTTCAACTGCCTAGAACTATGAGAATCCACCCTGTCTTTCATGTATCCCTACTAAAGGCTGCAACACCCAATACGTTTCCTGGACGTTCTTCTCCTTGCCCTGACCCAGTTCTAGTCGATGGTCAGGAAGAATTTGTGGTGGAAAGAATTCTAGATTCCAGGTTATACAGAAATCAGTTACAATATTTGATTAAATGGCAGGGCTACCCAGTGGAGGACAACTCATGGGAACCAGTCAATAACGTTAATGCTCCTCGTTTGCTCCGCCAGTTTCATCAGAGGTACCCAGACAAGCCTGGTCTGAGGCCATCCGGAGGTTGTCCCTAAGGGGGGAGTAATGTAAGGTTCTTTGTACATGTTCTTGAAACTCAGTTTTTCCGTCAGCCATTTTGCTTTCTGTCTTGCTGCAGCTATCTTGCCCTCAGTCAATATGGAGTTTCCAGCTTTCATGTTCCCGCCCTGATTCTCTCCCTCTTGCTTCTTAAGCAGCCACAGCTGAGCAATCAGTGCTTCAGAATCTAGCCTGCAGTGAACCTGTGACCTGACTCCTGGAAGCCTTGGACTTTGTACTCCAGCTATTCCTACTGAGGAACTCTGGAACACTTGTGGACTCTGGAACCCTGCTCTTTGAAAGATCCACGTTTGCATGGACTTACGGTAACAGAGAAGAAGATCCTGAACCCGTTGTGGAGAGTGATTGCTGAGCTTAAGTTACTCTGGCCTGCTGTGTCTCCTGCTTCTGTATCTGCAAACTGTGTGACTATTTTTGCCACTTGTATGAAGTAATACAAGACCTTCTATATCAAACCTGTGTCTCATGTATTTTCATCGCACCCAAGCACAAGACGCTATATGAACTGTACTACATACATTACAGGGCCGATTCTTCGCACCGGACGGTACTCCCTTCAGCAACTCCAGGAGCGGATTAGCAATACGAGTGAAGGTTTTCATGAACCGTCGATAGTACCCAGTCCCAGAAAGACCCGGACATTTTTCACAGTTTTCGGAGTGTGCCAGTCCTGCACTGCTGCTATTTTCTCATACGCAGGTCTCACTCTCTTGGGGATAAAACATTTCCCAGGTATTCTATCTGCTTGTGAAAGAGGTATCACTTCTGGGGCTTCACCTTCAAGCCATGCTTCTGCAGCAGACCCAACACTTGCTCCAGGTGCTCCTCGAAGGTGGCTGCATAAATGATGATGTCATCCAGATAGATGAGGGTGGCTTCAAAGTTCAAGTCTCCCAAACATCTCTCCATCAATTGTTGAATGGTCCCGGGTGCGTTGGTAAGGCCGAAAGGCACCTGATTGAATTCGAACAACCCCATAGGCAGTATAAATGCTGTTTTCGCCCAGTTATGCTCAGACATGGGCACTTGCCAATATCCACTGGCCAGATCCAATGACGAGAAGTACTTTGCTTTTCCCAGAGCAGACAATGACTACTCAATTTTTGGTAGTGGGTATGAGTCTCGCAAGGTGCAGGCATTCAGTTTCCGGTAGACTATGCAGAAACACTGGGTCCCGTCCTTTTTTCATACTAAAACAATGGGAGCAGCCCACAGGCTTTGGCTCTCTCGGATGACCAGACACTTCAGCATATGCGCCAACATCTCCTTCACATCCTGGTACATTTCTGGTGGCATTTGTTGTTATTGTTCCTGACAGGGGGCGGCGCTCCCCATTGGAATCTCATGGGTGATGGCAATAGTAGAACCAAAATCATCGTCGTGGTGAGCAAAAACATCTTGGTATCGCTCTAACACCTATTTAGCCAATATGTCTTGTGATGAGTGCTGTGCTGGAATTGCTGTCCTCATCTTTTTTTTTTTGTACTGCTGAAAGCCCACCAAGCAAAGCCCCCCTCCTTCTCTCTGCAGCTCTCGTACTTCTCACCAACCCCCAGCCTGCACTCAGGCAGTGTAATGTGAGCTGCCAGTGCTGGAAGTTTTCCCGCTTCACCGCAGGGGTCCTGCATTGTCTGCACACGTGCTTTCTTCCTATAGCAGCCATTTTGGAGAATTCATTCTTTTTTGGTTAATAACACGGTGGGAGCATTCGCTAGAAACACGAAAGTTACTGTGTTGAACCATGCGCCGACGGGCATCGTTCCCGTGGTACTGGTAAACCCGTAACTCCAACAGAACCCGAGAAATGGAATTCTCGGATGCCCCATGTACTAGCCCACCCAAGTGTGGGCTCATTGGAACCGTCATTGTGGAGTGAGATCATTGATAGGTCTGCCGTTATTCTGCTAGGTTCACAGGACGAGTTCTGAACCTTATGATATTGCAGAGCTCAAACCATAGCTTGCAGCCAGGGGAGGTGGCCAGAGGACCAGCCCTTTTTGTGAGGTCAGAAGCTGACATGCATAAGTCTTGCAGTGAAGTTCCTTAGGCACTTTTCTGCTGGGATGTCCTGAGTAAGAGATCTACCAATGAACTATGACGTGTGGCTCCTTCCCCCAGCCTGGCTTGCCTGTAATGATCTAACAACCATGTGAGTTATCTTTCATTCTTAATCCCATTTTATTTTATAACTGCATCTGTATATAACGATATTGTCTCAGTTTGTTACATCTTTTTATATTATATAAGCACTGCCTGGTTTTTAAGGAATAAACCTATAAATTTATTAGTTTGTTTCTCCTGCTCTTATAAACGAATTTGCACGTGCCTGAAGCACTACGCTACTGTTTTGGGGTTGCTACGGACCCTCTTGATAAATTGTTCATCAAAAGCCGTAGCTGGTGGCAGCTAAAAGGAAGGGGTGTAAAGTGTTAATCTATTGGGTGACGCTGGCAGTGACGGAGCGGGGTTTATAAGGGTACTGCCTGGCTGCAGCCAGGAGTAATTATAATTCCCTCACTGCAGCGTGCCCAATAGCCAGCACACATCCAAGTGACCCGTCTGGCGACCAATTATCTAGGTGCAGTTCCTGACTGACCTGAGGGTAAGGGGGGCGCCAGAGAGCTGCAAGTTCCTAAGTGGAAGTGGGATAATTATAAATCCCTGCAGTTTACTGGGTCGGACGGCAGCAGCCGTCGTGTGTGTGCGCGTTTTCGTCACATTTGCAGCACGGAGGGATCACAAGCCGTGATACCCCGGGCTACCGTGTGGCGGACCGCGTGCCCGTTCATCACATGTCTCATATATATATATATAGTTCTCTTAGGTGCATCAATATGCCTGGCAGCCCATGTGGATGAAGATCAGCCTATATATACTCTCAGCTTCTGAGGAATTTATACCCTTACAAGTGCCTCACTTCGGCATTGGAGCCTGACATCATTTCCAGTTTCTCATAGCCAATCACAGACTCCCCTCCGTCACTCCCACACACTGGGCGTTGTCAGGAGTCTCACAGTAGAAGTATAGCATCATTTCATGCGCTCTCCCACATTGTCAGACGCCGCCTCCCAGGTTCTCCCATAGATACCTGTTGCTATCCACACTGCACGTTTGCCATAATCGGAAGTGGCTACACGTCGCCTCCGGATACCATCTCCATGCAAACTTAATATAAAGATCTCTCTGATCAGCGCCATTTTGTTGTAGCCTAACAGTGTGAGCCGGCGCCATGTTAAAGGACACCATGTATGTCATAATCCCATACCATTACTTCTCAGATCAGTGCCATTTTATTGTAGCCCAACAATGTGAGCCGGTGCCATATTAAAGGAGACCATCTATATTATAGTCCCATATCATTACTTTTCTGATCAGCGCCATTTTGATGTAGCCCAACAATGTAAACCAGCGCCATGTTAGAGGAGACCGTCTTTATCATTATCCCATATCATTGCCGTCTCTATATAAACTTAGTATAAGGATTTCTCCAATCATCGCCATTTTAATGTAGCCCAACAATGTGGGCCGGCGCCATGTTAAAGGAGACCGTCCTTATCATAGTCCCATATCATTATTTCTCTGATCAGTGCCATTTTGATGTAGCCCTACAATATATGCCGGCGCCATATTAAAGAAGACCGTCTTTATCATTGTCCCATATCATGCAATATGCCATGCTAATCTTATCAAAATCACCTCAGATCAAGAGGGAAATGACTTCTGAGCAATGAGAACAGAAGGTCATTAAATTGGACAATGGTATGCACTGATGCTGCAATAATTTAGGCGCCATTTTGTTGTAGTCATATCCATGCAATGACCCGGCACCATATTAGCAGAGATCAGGCTCATCTTTGTCCCGTATGAACCGATATACCATATCAATTTTTAAAAAATCTCCTCAGAACAGATGAAAATGGCTACTAAGCAGTAGAGAAGGGATTATTAAATTGGATAAATATAAAATGACAGTAACTAAGGCGCCATTTTCTTGTAGTCATATCTGAACACTGAACGCCCATCACCTCTGATAGAGACCCAATTGATCATTATTTTAAATTCTACACCATACTATTTTTCTAGTAGGATAGATCTCGACGGTCCTTTATTATTAAGATAACTAAACACTCTATAGCAGCAGGACATGGAAGTTAGGATAGTTTTACACAGTGATTCAACCCTTAGGCACTATAACTGTTCATAGCATAGAAAATTAATTTTGCTAACTATCTCAAAGGCCACAAAAATAAATCCACATGTATGCAATGTAAAGGATTAAATACCATATAACGGTCGGGTCCCATTCATTGAGTAAAAACCCGACCTTGATGATAAATGCTTATTTAAAAAGTGCCTTCATGATCATTCAATAGCATCAGCATTCAATTTCTACACATAAGTGGGTTAAAAAATCCCCACAGTTCGTCCATTTTTTATGATGTCTTCCAATGACAAGTCTCAGAGTAAGTCTCAAAAAAGAAATTTCACCATGATCCTTCATTCACTATGTTAGGGCTGGCGGAACGCACAAAATAAATATAAATAATAGGTGCGTTCGCAGCCCGGGGTCCACCGTGCAGGCAGAGCCTGCTGCTAGTAAGATGGCGGTATAAGCGAACTCTGTTACTTCACAGAGTCGCAGACATAGATGCTGTAGCACTATATGGTAGTACAGTATAAGCGAACTCTGTTACACCACAGAGTTGCTGACGTAGAGACGCAGAAATAAAGACTGTGTCCTGTTAACACCACATGGATACACAGATAACTGCTGTGCGGATAGCAGTCCGTGATCATGCATTCAGCAACGCAAACAAGCAACTCCTCACTGGGGAAGCCGGTATTCTAGGGGCTTATTTCAGCCAGGCCCTGAACACGTGCATACAAATCTCCTCACCAGAGGTGCCGGTATTCTAGGAGCTTATTTCAGCCGAGCCCTAACTACATGCGTGCATGATCACACTGGCGCAAAGCACATAATGCAATTGATACTAGCGCATGGCCACAGGGCCATGCAACCCTTTTATAGTAGCAACTACAGGACCTGCCATAAAAGGACCAATGAGAAACTGTTCCAAAACACATGTAGTTTCAGGACCTTCCTGGCGGACCAATAGGAGCTGCTGCAGTACCTGAGCATGTGACCCCTGATCTCCAATGAGAGATCTAACCCTGGGCATGCTCAGAAGGGGAAACGCAGGACTTAGTCCTAAAAACGTCTGCTCGCCGCTGACCAGTACTGGCTACAATAGCAGAACCTGGAGAGGCAGCAGTAATCCTCTGCACAATGTTAGACTGGGCGAGACGCTGGGACTGACATCTCTGCTGAGCAGAGTCCACTGCAGCCGGAGACGGATGGGAGACTGCAGCAGGGATGGTTCGAGATTCCCCTTGTGCAGAAGCAGGAACTCGACCCCTAACATTACCCCCCCTCCTAGGACCCCCCTCTTTGGGCTTCGCTATGTTCAAAGGCAGTGATGAGCTGCAGAGCATGAATATGCTCGGCAGGCTCCCAGGACCTATCCTCAGGCTCATAACCCCTCCAATCCACCCCAAAAAATTTTTTGCCCCTTACCACCTTGCACCCTACAATGGCATTCACCTCGTGATCATCGGTAGATGAACCCGACGTCCCGGCAGCTGACTCAGGCAACCGGGAGATGACCACAGGTTTTAGAAGGGACACATGGAAGGTGTCGGAGATACCAAGGCGAGGCGGAATGGCTAAACGGTAAACCACAGGGTTCACCTGCTCGAGGACCTTGAAGGGACCCAAATAGCGGGGTGCCAACTTAGTGGACTCCACCCATAGCCTGATGTTTCGGGCGGAGAGCCACACTAGGTCGCCAGGAACAAATGTCGGAGCGGGACGCCGAATGGGCATCGGCAGAAGACCTCATCCTCTCCTTGGAAGCCTGAATGGCATCCTGAGTGCGGTCCCAAATGTCCTGTGCCTCCATGGCCCAGTCTGACACGGGCATGGGCACCGGTTCCCGCGGATGCTGACCGTAGTTTAAGAAGAATGGGGTCTGTCCAGTGGAGTCAGCCACAGCATTATTTAAAGCGAACTCAGCCCACGGTAGCAAAGATGCCCAGTCATCCTGCCTGGCTGAGACAAAATGTCGCAAGTATGTGACCAAGATCTGTTGGCCCTCTCTACCAACCCATTCGTCTCGGGATGATATGCAGAGGAGAGATTTAGCTCAATGCTGAGTAGACGACACAGCTCTCTCCAGAACCGAGACGCAAATTGGGGACCTCGATCACTGACGATTTTGTCTGGCATTCCGTGTAAACGGAAAATATGGCTAATAAATAATGCTGCCAAGGCCCGTGCAGACGGTAACCATGGTAAGGGCACCAAGTGCACCATTTTGGAGAAGTGGTCGGTTATCACCCAGATGATGGTGCAGCCCCGAGACTTGGGTAAGTGCACCACAAAATCCATCCCGAACATCTCCCAAGGCCTGTCTGCCACCAGTAAAGGGAAAAGTAGCCCAGCTGGTCGTTGTCGAGGGGACTTATTCTTGGCGCAGGAGACGCATGCCCTGAACGTATTCCCTGACGTCACGGACCATATGTGGCCACCAGTATGTCCTCGCCAGCAACTCAGATGTCCTTTTTGCCCCAAAATGTCCACCCACCCTGGACGAATGTGCCCAAGAGAGTACCTCGGGTCGCAAATTGGTGGGCACAAAAGTCTTGCCCGGAGGCACAGACTCAAGCGAAACCGGGGCCACAGTTCTTAGGCTCTCTGTGGGGACAGTCAGCTGAGGCTCCTCCTCCCCTCCCCAGAGGACACCATGGACGGAGAGAGAGCATCGGCCTGAATGTTTTTCTCACCGGAGAGGAAATAGAGGTTGAAATGGAACCGGGAGAAGAACAGGGACCATCTGGCCTGATGAGAATTTAGCCGCTGGGCGGTCTGTAAATAGACCAAATTTTTGTGGTCAGTGAAAACTTGAAAGGGAAAGCGCGCCCCCTCCAGGAGATCTCTCCACTCGGAAAAGGCCAACTTCATGGCTAGCAACTCCCTATCCCCAATGGAATAATTCCTCTCCGCAGGTGTGAAGGTCTTGGAAAAGAAGAAACAAGGATGTTTCAGACCTTGAGCATCCTTTTGAAAAAGGACTGCTCCAGCACCAACGGACGAGGCATTGACCTCCAATATAAAAGGCTTATCAACCTCGGGGCGATGTAAGATGGGAGCGCTAGCAAAATGGGACTTAATTGAAGTAAAGGCCTTGGAGACCTCCTCTGACCACAATTTGGGATTTGCTCCCTTCTTGGTGAGGGCTATGAAGGGAGCTACCAAAGTCGAGAAATGGGGAATGAACTGGCGATAATAATTATTTAACCCCATAAAGCGCTGCACCGCTTTAAGAGAATGGGGTTCTTGCCACTCCATTATAGCCTGTAGTTTGGCAGGATCCATAGCCAATCCCTGGGCGGAGATGATGTAGCCCAGGAAAGGTAAAGACTCCTGCTCAAACACACATTTCTCCAGCTTGGCATAGAGGGAGTTTGCCCGTAAGAGGTCGAAGACTTTGTTGACATTCCTCCGGTGAGAGTCTATATCTGGTGAAAAGATGAGAATATCATCCAGATGGACTACTACAGAGGTGGAGAGCATATCCCGGAAGATGTCATTGACAAAGTCTTGGAAAACAGCGGGAGCATTACAGAGCCCGAAGGGCATCACCATGTCATGTGTGCATTGCCACGAAGATCGTCGCGGTTGCACATTTTGACTTCTCACAGCTGAGCTGCTGTTTCTTTGTGTTTGGCAGCTAGGGAGTTAATTCTGTCTGTGCTCGGTGCTGGGACTGGGTGCAGTTTCTCCCGGCTGCAATTGATTATTTGTTGATTGGTTTCCTTTAAATTCCTGGTTGTCTGCTTGGGGAGTTGCCAGTGAAACCTTCATGCAGACCACAGATAGGAATGAATCTGTATAGACTTTAGTTGTGAGCTCCTTAGTTGTTCTAAGCTCAACTTGGTTAGAGTTTATTTCCCAGACCATTTATGTTCCTTTGGTGTTTGAGTGTGTATGCTAGCGAGTGTTATCCTGTCTGTCTTATATGTCTAATCTGTGTATTTAGCTAAGATCAGCCCATATCCCTTTGGTGGTAGTCAGGATCCTTCTTAGGACTGATTACAGGGTTCAGGGTCTGATAGGAGACAGGGTTAGGTTGGAGACTTGGACCTCTGAACCATTATCAGTACCTCCAAGGTGAGGGATTAGTTAGGACCCCAGTTTAGGGTCAGGTTAGATCCCGGTCCACCTCTTTCCTGTTTCAGCTCATCAAGTCCTCAAAATTAACCCTGAGTTCAGCAGATATCGTGTCAGGTAAATCTATTCTATACTTACATGCTGATGTTGCTATACTAGTTGTTGTATAGAGTGTTGTTCCTGTATTAATAGTTTACTGACATTGTATACATGTCATTAGACGGCGTGACATTTTCACTGGCCATAAAAATTGTCTCCAGTTACCATGGATCCAGTGGCCCAGCTGGCTCTGCAGTTGCAGGGATTATCCATGGATGCTGACATTAAGTCCAAAGTTTTGTCTCCCCTGGAGCAAACCAGAGTTGAACCTAAGGTTGCTCTCCCGGACAGGTTCACTGGTGGGCGAGACAAATTTTTCACCTTCCGGGAGGCATGTAGATTGTATTTTCGGCTTTGGCCTCGATCATCAGGGAGTGAGGAGCAGAGAGTGGGAATTGTTATCTCACTTCTGCAAGGGGACCCTCAATCCTGGGCATTTTCCCTTCCTCCGGGATCCCCGGCTCTACAGTCTGTAGATCAATTTTTTACTGCCCTGGGATTGGTATATGATGACCAGATCGGGTCTCTCTTGCTGAGACAAAATTACGTAAGATACGCAGGGAGATCGTCCGGCAGAGGAATTTGCTTCTGAGTTTCGTAGATGGGCCACAGATACTCAGTGGAATGACCCAGCTCTTAGGAGCCAGTTTTGTCATGGGCTTTCTGATAAATTAAAAGACGTTTTGGCTCAGTATGAGTCTCCTCCTTCTCTGGAGGCTGCTATGGCCTTAGCTATCCGTACTGATAGACGGCTTCGGGAGAGGGGTGAGGTAACCCCACTCCCTGTTGTTTCTCCACCTACCACTAAACTCCCTTATGTTGAGGTTCCCCTTGTCTGTTCGGATGAGCCTATGCAGTTGGGAGGGACATCATTTCGTAGGAGGGGATTGGCGGTACGCCGCAGGACTAGAAGATGTTTTTTCTGCGGCAAAGAGGGACATTTTGTTGGAGAATGTCCATCCCGTGCCTTGTTGAGCCAAAAGTCACCGGAAAACTGTTAATCCCAGGTTGTGTGGTGGACGACAACCTGGGAGTATGTATTTCATCCGCCAGTTCTTCTCAGTTCCTTGTACCAGTGGAGGTGGTAGTTGGTACGAGAGTGGAGAGATTGTCTGTTCTTCTTGATAGTGGTTCCGGGGCTAATCTGGTTGACGCTCAGTTTGCTCAGGCTCAAGGTATGCATCTGAGTGTATTGGTCAAACCGATCCCTATATTCTCCATTGACGCCAGGCCTCTCGGCCAAGGTAGCTTTGTTCATGAGGTTCATAACATTGACCTTCGGGTAGGGGCAATACATAGGGAACAATTATCTTGTTATGTGTTGGAGGGTCTACCTACTCCCATTGTGTTGGGACTTCCTTGGTTGGTTAAACATAACCCTGTGATTAATTGGCAGTCCAGAGAAATAAGCCAATGGGGTGAGTTTTGAAAGCACGTATGAAACAGTCACAGTGCGCGGCCTAGTAATTGCCTCCTTTTTTGGAGGATTTTGGGGATGTTTTCTCTGAGGAGGGGTGTCAGGAGTTGCCTCCTCATCGCGTGTATGACTGCTCTATTAATCTCCTTCCTGATGCTAAGTTGCCTAAAGCTAGGTTGTATAATCTTTCTGGTCCTGAGAGGCAGGCTATGAAAGATTATATTTCTGAAAGTCTGGCCAAAGGGCATATCAGACCTTCATCTTCCCCAGTAGCCGCGGGGTTCTTCTTTGTGAAGAAGAAAGATGGAGGCCTACGCCCTTGCTTGGATTTCCGCGAACTTAATCGGATTACTGTTCGAGATCCGTATCCACTCCCTCTTATTCCTGATCTCTTCAATCAAATTGTTGGCGCCAAATGGTTTTCTAAATTGGATCTCAGGGGGGCGTATAATCTGATTAGGATAAAAGAGGGGGATGAGTGGAAAACGGCGTTTAACACGCCGGAGGGACATTATGAGAACCTAGTCATGCCTTTTGGTCTGACTACTGCACCAGCAGTATTCCAACATTTTGTTAATGACATTTTTCGTCACCTTGTGGGGCTGTTTGTGGTTGTATATTTGGACGACATTTTAATTTACTCGCCAGATCTTGTGTCTCATCAGGAGCATGTGAGACAGGTGTTGCAGATCTTGCGAGACAATAAACTATACGCCAAACTGGAGAAGTCTGTATTTGCCGTACAGGAACTTCAGTTTTTGGGTTTTTTGGTGTCAGCCTCCGGTTTCCGTATGGACCCTGAAAAGGTGAGAGCAGTGCTTGAATGGGATCAGCCAGGGGATCTTAAGGCTCTGCAGCGTTTTTTGGGGTTTGCTAACTACTACCGGAAATTTATTTGTAATTTCTCATCTGTCGTCAAACCTCTCACTGACATGACAAGAAAAGGGACGGATTTTTCTAAATGGTCGGACAAAGCTTGCCAAGCCTTTTCCTCTTTGAAGAAATGTTTTGCTTCGGCACCCGTTCTCATCCAACCAGATGCATCTCAGCCGTTCATTGTGGAGGTGGATGCGTCTGACGTAGGGGTGGGTGCTATATTGTCCCAGGGTCCGTCCCTGGTAAATGGCATCCGTGCGCTTTCTTTTCTAAGAAATTGTCGTCCGCCGAAAGGAATTATGATATCGGCAATAGGGAACTTTTGGCCATTAAGTTAGCTTTTGAAGAATGGCGTCACTTTTTGGAGGGGGCAGTCCACCCGGTTACCGTTATTACTGATCACAAGAACCTGTTGTATTTGGAATCCGCTAAGCGTCTGAATTCCAGACAAGCTTGATGGTTGTTGTTTTTTACCAGGTTTAATTTTGTCGTCACTTATCGCCCGGGGTCTAAGAATGTAAAGGCTGATGCCTTATCTCGCAGTTTCCCAGGGGCCGGGAAAACGGATGACCCGAGTCCTATCCTTCAGGAGGGGGTGGTAGTGTCGGTTGTATTTTCTGAGCTTGAGGAGGAGGTGTTAGAGGCTCAGGGGGACGCCCCTGCAGGACCTCCAGGGAGACTGTTTGTCCCAAATCTGTTGAGACAAAAGGTTATTGAGGCACATCATAATTCTGCTCTAGCAGGACATCCAGGGAGTAAAGCTACTTTAGATCTCCTTTCTCGCCGGTTTTGGTGGCCTAATGCTAATAAAGATGTTATAACTTTTGTCGCGTCATGTGGGGTGTGTGCTCGCTCTAAAACCCCTCATACCCGTCCGTCTGGGACCCTTTTACCCTTGAAACTTCCGGAGCGTCCATGGACTCATTTATCTATGGACTTCATTACGGACCTTCCTCCGTCGTCAGGGAATACTGTCATACTGGTGGTTGTTGACAGGTTCAGTAAGATGGCACATTTCGTTGCTCTTCCTGCACTCCCTAATGCTAAAACTCTGGCGCAGGTGTTCATTAGGGAGATCGTTAGACTTCATGGGTTGCCTTCTGATGTGGTGTCAGATAGGGGGTCTCAGTTTGTGTCCAAATTTTGGAGGGCATTTTGTTTACGTCGGGGGATGCAATTGTCATTTTCCTCGGCTTTTCATCCGCAGACCAATGGTCAGACAGAGCGTCTGAATCAGAGCTTAGAGACATATCTCCGGTGTTTTGTCTCAGAGAACCAAGAGGACTGGTCTTCTTTCTTGCCTCTGGCAGAGTTCGCTCTTAACAACAGGCGGAGCGAGTCCACTGGTAAGTCCCCGTTTTTTGGGGCATATGGTTTTCATCCCCAGTTTTGTACTTTCAATGGGGGGGGGCCCTTCTGGGGTTCCTGAGGAGGAGCGTTTCTCGTCGTCACTTGCTTCTGTGTGGAGAGGTGTATTGAATAATCTGAGTGCGATGGGGAACCGTTACAAACGTATGGCTGATAGGAGGAGAGTTTCTGGTCCAGATCTGAATGTGAACGATCTGGTATGGTTGTCTACCAGGAATATAAAACTTAAAGTGCCCTCCTGGAAACTGGGTCCCAGATTCATCGGGCCGTACAGGATCAGTTCCATAATTAATCCTGTGGCATTTCGTCTGGACCTCCCTCCTACGTTTAAAATTCATAATGTGTTCCACAAGTCATTACTTAAAAGGTATGTGGCACCAGTCATACCGTCACCTCTACCTCCTCCTCCTGTGTTGGTCAATGGTAACTTGGAATTTCAAGTATCAAAGATCATTGACTCACGTCTGAATCGCCGGTCCCTTCAGTACTTGGTGCATTGGAAGGGGTATGGTCCAGAGGAGAGGACGTGGGTCCCTGCGTCTGATGTTAACGCAGATCGTTTGGTTCGGACCTTCCACAGAACTCACCCGGGCAGGCCTGGCCCTGAGGGTCCGGAGGCCCCTCGTAGAAGGGGGGGTACTGTCATGTGTGCATTGCCACGAAGATCGTCGCGGTTGCACATTTTGACTTCTCACAGCTGAGCTGCTGTTTCTTTGTGTTTGGCAGCTAGGGAGTTAATTCTGTCTGTGCTCGGTGCTGGGACTGGGTGCAGTTTCTCCCGGCTGCAATTGATTATTTGTTGATTGGTTTCCTTTAAATTCCTGGTTGTCTGCTTGGGGAGTTGCCAGTGAAACCTTCATGCAGACCACAGATAGGAATGAATCTGTATAGACTTTAGTTGTGAGCTCCTTAGTTGTTCTAAGCTCAACTTGGTTAGAGTTTATTTCCCAGACCATTTATGTTCCTTTGGTGTTTGAGTGTGTATGCTAGCGAGTGTTATCCTGTCTGTCTTATATGTCTAATCTGTGTATTTAGCTAAGATCAGCCCATATCCCTTTGGTGGTAGTCAGGATCCTTCTTAGGACTGATTACAGGGTTCAGGGTCTGATAGGAGACAGGGTTAGGTTGGAGACTTGGACCTCTGAACCATTATCAGTACCTCCAAGGTGAGGGATTAGTTAGGACCCCAGTTTAGGGTCAGGTTAGATCCCGGTCCACCTCTTTCCTGTTTCAGCTCATCAAGTCCTCAAAATTAACCTGAGTTCAGCAGATATCGTGTCAGGTAAATCTATTCTATACTTACATGCTGATGTTGCTATACTAGTTGTTGTATAGAGTGTTGTTCCTGTATTAATAGTTTACTGACATTGTATACATGTCATTAGACGGTGTGACACACCAGGTATTCATAATGCCCATTCCTGGTATTAAAAGCTGTCTTCCACTCGTCCCCTTCACGGATGCAAATTAGGTTATAGGCTCCACGTAGATCTAGCTTGGTAAATACCTTTGCTCCTCGGAGCCTATCAAAGAGCTCAGAGATTAGGGGTAACGGGTACTTATTCTTGACGGTGATGGCGTTAAGACCCCTGTAGTCAATACACGGACATAATTCTCCGTTCTACTTCTGCACGAAGAAGAACCCCGCCCCTGCTGGTGACACCGACTTCCTAATGAGCCCTCTTGCCAGATTCTCCTGAATATACTGGGACATGGCCTCCATCTCAGGAAGAGAGAGGGGATAGACTCTTCCCCGAGGAGGTTCTGCTCCAGGCAAGAGATCAATAGGACAGTCGTAGGGGCGATGAGGCGGAAGAGTCTCCGCCGCCTTCTTGGAGAAAACGTCTGCGTATGACCGATAACACTGGGAAAGAGAAGTAAGGTCTACGAGTATCTCTGTGGTGGTGACCTGAACGCACTCCCTGACACACCTGCCTCTACATGAATCACCCCAACCCAGTATCCTCCCAGAGGACCACTCAATATGGGGAGAGTGGTGACGGAGCCAAGGTATTCCCAGCAAAACCTCGTCTTTCCCTCGGGCAGGACAAGAAAGGAAATACTTTCCTGATGGGAAGGGGACATAGATAAAGTGAGAGGGATAGTCTGGTGGGTGATTTGTAAAGGCAGAGTCGATCCATTCACTACTCGCACAGTCACCGGTTTGGCGAGCATCACCTGAGGTATAGTGTGGCGGAGAGCAAAGGCAGAGGACATGAAATTCCCCTCGGCTCCAGAATCCACACAGAGCTCGGCCGTGAGAGTGGATGGACCTACAGTAATTGTCCCCTTGAAGGACAACTTGGTGGAAAATGCTGTGGTGTCTATTGAACCTCCTCCCAGGGTCACTAGACACAACTGTTTTCCCGACCGCTGTGGACATTTGTTGTCATAATGTCCTGACTGTTGACAGGTGTTACAAGCCACGGGTACTCGAGCGGTTCGGGACTTAGGTTCTGCTCGAGAAACCTCCATGGCCTCATGGGAGTCTGACGCCTGACTTAAAGATTCTAGCGTTCTGGCGAAGGTGGGAGCCAGCCGGAACTTCTGCCTACACTGGGACCGCTCCAGCCTCCGCTCGTGAAAACGGAGGTCGATGCGGGTAGATATGGCGATAAGCTTCTCCAGTGTGGCGGGAATCTCCCTGGTAACCAAGGCGTCTTTCACATGGCCCGCCAGTCCTCTCCAAAACACGGGAATGAGGACTTTATCTGGCCAGTCTAACTCCGAGGCCAGAGTCCGAAATTGTACAGCAAAATAGCTGACCAAGGACGAACCCTGTGAACTTGCCAGCAGTTGGAGCGCCGCATCGTGGGTGACCTGAGGTCCTAGAAAGAACTTTTTTAGAGCCTCCATAAAACGAGGAGCACTCCGCACCACACGGTCATCACACTCCCACAGCGGGGTGCCCCACTCCAACGCTCTGCCCGACAGGAGAGACATTACAAAACCCACTTGTGCCCGATTCATGGGGAAAAGTGCAGCCAGAAGCTCGAGTTGTATAAAGCACTGACTCACGAATCCCCGACATTGCTTGCTGTCACCAGCAAACTTGTCTGGAAGCGGGAGGTGGGATAATGTAGGGGCAGAGGTGGCAGTGGACACACTGGCTGCAGCCATGCTAGCAGCCTGAACAGCAACTGCGGTAACATCCACAGCTGAGGTTGTGCGCTCAAGAGCCGCCAACCTACCTTCAAGCTGCTGGATGTTCCGCTGAAGACGCTGGTCATCTGCCATTTTACCAGCCAGACCCTGGCGCTAGTATTATGCTAGGGCTGGCGGAACGCACAAAATAAATATAAATAATAGGTGCGTTCGCAGCCCGGGGTCCACCGTGCAGGCAGAGTCTGCTGCTAGTAAGATGGCGGTATAAGCGAACTCTGTTACTTCACAGAGTCGCAGACATAGATGCTGTAACACTATATGGCAGTATAAGCGAACTCTGTTACACCACAGAGTCGCTGACGTAGAGACGCAGAAAAAGAGACTGTGTCCTGTTAACACCACAGGGATACACAGATAACTGCTGTGCGGATAGCAGTCCGTGATCATGCATTCAGCAATGCAAACAAGCAACTCCTCACCGGGGAAGCCGGTATTCTAGGGGCTTATTTCAGCCGAGCCCTAACCACATGCGTGCATGATCACACTGGCGCAAAGCACATAATGCAATTGATACTAGCGCATAACCGCAGGGCCATGCAACCCTTTTATAGTAGTAACTACAGGACCTGCCAGAAAAGGACCAATGAGAAACTGTTCCAGAACAAATGTAGTTTCAGGACCTTGCTGGCGGACCAATAGGAGCTGCTGCAGTACCTGAGCATGTGACCCTGATCTCCAATGAGAGATCTTACCCTGGGCATGCTCAGAAGGGGAAACGCAGGACTTAGTCCTAAAGACGTCTGCTCGCTGCTGACCAGTACTGGCTACAATAGCAGAACCTGGAGAGGCAGCAGTAATCCTCTGCACAATGTTAGACTGGGCGAGACGCTGGGACCGACGTCTCTGCTGAACAGAGTCCACTGCGGCCGGAGACGGATTGGAGACCGCAGCACGGATGTTTTGAGATTTTCCTTGTGCAGAAGCGGGAACTCGACCCCTAACACACTATAATTCAAAAAAGAGAGCTAAACCTATATGAAATTCATCCTCAAAGAAAACATCCAAAATGAAGTTGTTCATTTAACCCTCTAGGTGAACATGTATCCAATCTGTATATCCACCTAGCTTCTCTTTGGTGTAACATTTTGTCAAAATCTCCTCCTCTTGGGGGTGCCTTTACTTTGTCTATGCCCATGAACTTCACTACTCCTAATCTCCCTCCATGTTGGGCATTAACATGTTTCGCTAGTGAGGTGTCCCTCTTGTTACGAATGTCACCCAGGTGTTCACAAACCCTATGTCTCATCTCTCTTATGGTCTTCCCTATATAGATGAGACCACATTCACATTTGGCTCTGTATATGACACCCTTACTTCTACAATTGATAAATTCTTTGATGTCAAAGGTTTCTCCTGTCTTATCATTAGAGAACTTTTTTCCCTGTTTCAATTGAACCACATGCTACACAATTTCCACATTTATAGCATCCATTTGGTCTGTTCGGGAGCCATGTATTATTCCTAGGGTTAGTAAAGTGACTATGTACAAGAAGGTCTTTCAGATTTCTACATCTCCTGTACATAATAAGTGGTCGATCCCCACTAGATCCTTAATGTCTTTATCCATTTTAAGAACATTCCAATGTTTCTCTAAGATCTTTTTAACCCATGGTGCACCATTATCGTATGTGCAGATCAGTCTTGCTTCTCGATTGGTCTCCTCTATTTTAACATTCGGTTTCAATAAGGTAGTCCTAACCTGTCTCTTTGAAAATTGGTAGGCCTCTCTCAGAATCTTATCAGGATATCCCCTGTCCAAAAATCTTTTCCTCAGATCATCTGCCTTCTGTTTGAAATCCCTCTCATCAGAACAATTTCTCCTCAATCGTAGATACTGTCCTTTTGGGATTCCTCGTTTCTGAGCATATGGATGGTGGCTTTCCCACCTCAACAATGAATTTGTTGCGGTCAGTTTTCGATATACACTGGTAACCAAACCTTCCCGTCCTGTGATTTAACAATTTCAACATCCAAGAAGGGGAGTCTACATTCATCTATCTCATATGTGAATTTTAAACCGATTTCATTGATGTTAACTAATCCAACAAACTCACAGAAGAGCTCCCTCGTACCTTTCCATAAAACAAAGATGTCTTCTATGAATCTAACCCATAGACCAATGTTAGAGACATATTTCTGATACACTTCTGAAAACACAATGGTATCCTCTCACCAGCCCAGGAGCAGGTTTGCATAACTTGGTGCACAGGAATTACCCATGGCGGTGCCCCTGAGCAGGTGGAGGATCTTACCATCAAATGCAAAATAGTTGTTATTAAAAAAACAAAATCAAGGAGAGTTGTGACAAGTTCATTATGTGCCACAAATTGACAACCTCTAGTACTCAGGAAATATTGGACCCCTCTGATTCCCCACCTGTGTGGAATAGAGGAATAGAGTGCCTCCACATCTATGCTGGCTAACAGAGTTCCAGGTTCCAATGAAAGGCCCTCTATTCTCTGTAACAAATCCATAGTATCTCTTATGTATGAAGGCAATGAGGTGACAAAGGGTCTTAGAATATTATCAATGTAAATACCAACGTTCTGTGTTATACTTCCAATTCCTGCCACTATGGGTCTTCCTTTTAAATGATTTAAGCCCTTATGCACTTTGGGAAGGGCATAAAAAGTTGCCATCACTGGGTGTTTTGGGAGTAGGAATGTATACTCATTCTCATTAATGAGTTTATCTATTTAGCTTGATCAATGATACCTTTAAGAGTAATGGCACACTCAGAAATAGGGTTACTATGGACCTGTGTATATGTGGTTCTGTCATTTAGCAGAGATAGACACGTATCTTTATATCTTTATATTTCTCAGTCCCCATCACTACAACATTCCCCCTTTGTCAGAGGGTTTCAATACAAGATTCTTGTCTTTCTCTAATTCACACAATGCTTTCATTTCTTTTTTGGTCAGATTATATTTTGGGCCTCCACATTTATGACCCTTGATGTCCTCTGTGACCAAATTGAGAAAAATGTCTATAGCTGATAAATCTCCCCCATAGACATACATGGTCTCCTTTAACATGGCGCCGGCTCACACTGTTGGGCTACAACAAAATGGCGCTGATCAGAGAGATCTTTATACTAAGTTTGCATGGAGATGGTAACCGGAGGCGACGTGTGGCCACTTTCGATTATGGATAACGCGCAGTGTGGATAGCAACAGGTATCTATGGGAGAGCCTGGGAGGTGGCATCTGACAATGTGGGAGAGCGCATGAAATGATGCTATACTTCTACTGTGAGACTCCTGACAACGCCCAGTGTGTGCGAGTGATTGTGGGGAGTCTGTGTTTGACTATGAGAAACTGGAAATGATGTCAGACTCCAATGCTGATTTGAGGCACTTGTAAGGGTATAAATTCCTCAGAAGCTGAGAGTATATATAGGCTGATCTTCATCCACATGGGCTGCCAGGCATATTGATGCACCTAAGAGAACTATATTTTGGGGTGATATTAGCCACTGCGATATCCCCACCATACCCATATATTATGATCCCCTGATGAATCTCCAAGATAGGGGAGGAAACGTGTTGGGAAATGTAACACAATTTATGGTCCAGGAGGTACATTAGTTTAAGACCATACTTGGGTACTGTCCTTGTGAGGACAGGAGTCTTGCAGGGGCACGACAGGGAATGTTAGTCTGAACCATATACTACTCCCTAGCTTTTTGAGACCCCTATTCAAATATTGTCTATATGAACAAGACTCCTGCGCTGGTACACCTATCAGTCTTGGGGTCCACACCCAGTTACTGGGTAGATGAGATGCAAACTGGACCATACAGGACATTCATCTGAATGGGTGAGATTGATCCATTTTTCTTTTAATAAGCACATAGCACGAGCACTTTATGTATGTATGTTATATGTCTTGCACTGAAGGGTTGTTTTTATACCATTGATTAAAGGTTATGCTTTAACTGGTAAATTAGGTTACCCTATCTGCTTATATTATCGCTCTAACACCGCCTCCACTTGCTATACCTGTTGTGGTGAGAGTTCCGTTAGTTCAGCTTGCATCTGCTCCAGGATTTGGCATCCTGCCTTAAGGGGATTAGGTGGTGGCTCGAGGACACCGTTACGGCCACTGGTGGTATCAACTCTTTTGGCATACCCATTATCTGGGCCACTTCACTTTTGGGCATGAGTGTGAGAGTGTCCTCTTCTAGGTTGACACATCGTACTGGTACATTACCATCGTGATCAGTGGCTAAAGTCCGTGCAATGAGGAGCCCTGGGTTTAGTTGTTCTATTACAGTGGGCTCTATCTGAACTTCCACTCCTTCAAGAGGGCTACAGGCTCAGATGGGCAGGGTGAGTACAGTCTGACCAGGTGGTTAAACAATGTTGGCAACCTTCCCTAATACTTTTCGTTCGCTCGCCGTCTCTTGGGCTTGGGACACCCGGATCAACTGTTGAAACACTTTCCTCTGGGGGATATGAGGACTCCATCGATTCAAAAACACATCTGTCGACTCATTGACCAGGATGCTCTCGCGTTCTTTCAACACGTTCGTTCCTAAAGTTGCAGTGGGGCCATTGCCAGGGTCTCCTGCTATCAGCACTACTCCTTTTTGGCCCAAATCTTTGCCGCACGCGATAATCTACATCCAGACCTCCCCTGCGACTGGGATGGGCAATTGATTAGCTGCTGTTAACCTGATCATTGGACCCCATTCAGGGCCCCAGAGAAATGACGTCTGAAATAAGTTTCTGACATGGTGGTCACTTGAGAACCAGTATCAACTAGACAACGAATGGCCCGTCCATCCATCTCAGCCCATACAAGGGGGCACAAAGAAACTAAACTTATGGGACTTCCTTCTCTCCTTCTTGGCTGATCGGGCAGCGTCCCCAGCCACAGAGCCCACTAGTTTAATGGACTAAAGTTGAGGGATCTCCCCCTCTGCACGTGCATCCTCGGATGTAATGTCTAGTATATCCATATGTGAAATAGATTGGCTGCCTTTCTGCACGAGGTTGTCTCATTTCCTGGCGGGGCTCGGAATCAGTTCTGCCTCCGGAGGGGTCCTGGGCTACTGGAGGTCTCTTTCTTAATTCAGATCATTCTTCTCTCAAGTCCTGAATTTCCTTCCGGATTTCACCTAGCCAGCTTGGTTAGATCCGGACTTTCCCCACCAGGGCTGTCACTCTCTGCTCCTGCTCTGTGCGCGTCTCAGCCCCAATCTCCAGAAAAGACATATGCGCATTAACCTGCAAGCACTCCCGCAAGCACTCCCGCTTCTCTAAAGCCTGCCACTATCTGTTCTCATAGAACTATATCAGGAGGTCCTACGCCTACGTCATCCCGCTTAGTGATTACAGTATGGATCTCCTGCAGCGCGTTCATGTATTGGGTCACAGACTCCCCCTCCCTTTGAACATGACTAAACAAGCGCATGCACAACTCTCCGACGTCCGTGGGGTCCCCATGCATTTCCTTTAGGATTTGTTACACCTTGGTAAGGGTGTTTCGCTCATGCAGGGGCCAGAACATGCTGGAGCACCTCGCTTCCCCATCCAGGGCCATCATGGCAATCTCTGCCTGCATCACGGGGGTCATGTGGTGCATCCTCAACATACCCTAGACCGCTCAGTCCAATCCCATTGCAAGGTGTTGCTCCCTGTGAACTTCGGGAGGTTACTCAGCATTGCTCCCAGAGGTATACTGGCTCGTGGAGCACCCACAGCCACTTGGTCTCTCACTTCCGTGCCTGTGGACTGCATTCTGCCGACTACGCCAAGTGTGAGCAGGTTGCAAGATGCAGGGAGGCACGGGAGGCAGAACAAGGGTTAACAAATATAATTTAACAATCAGATACTCCACACAGGGAAATAATCAGTTAAGGTAAGGGGTAAAACAGTTAAATGAAAGAGTAAACAGTTCAGTTTCAAAGGTAATGCAGGGTCAAGAGAAAATGTATAAGGTAATGGCAGTTCTTTGAAGTAATTTATCATATCAGCAGTCCCACAGGCTGTGAGACCTGTGGGGAAATCAATGACACTGCATTGACTAGCGCGGTGCTGGGCCAACAGGGTCCTGTAAGCAACCATGATCCATCTCCTGGCAACAGTGGTCAGTCTCCGGTACCTTCTGCTGCCCCTAGTCCATGGTTTGATGCAGCTGAGAATGAGAAAACCGTAACACTCTCCTGGTTTAACGTCGATCAGCAAGTATATACTGGCAGCTATGGGCGTAAGCGTCTGTCCCATACCCGGTTTCTCTTCGGCGGCTCACACCTGTACTCATGGACACGGAGCATGTGACCCCTGGCTCTCTGGTAGTCACTGGGTACACTGCAGTCCTCGCTCTCAAGTCCCCCCTGGTGGCGGCGGGGGTGATCTGACACAGGCTTGTGCTGTATCGGTGCTCAAGAGTCGGAGCATTCCTCTCTCCCCAACACTGACTGTTTACGCGTGCGCTTTTGCTGCTGATGCTTAGCCATGCCCCCTACTGTCTGGTGCAAAGGTTTGTCCAGTCTATTATTCTTTCCCCCGGACCACAGAGGAGACAGCCCCGGCAGTCCAAGACCCGGCACAGAACAGGTACCCACAGCTCGATCCTTCTTCTTACACCTAAAATAAATAAAATGGGGTTTAGCTAGATCAGTGTAGCATGTGTCTCACTGTTAAGAATCTCTGCCTTCCAAACCACAGTTCATGAGTTTGAATTTTCAAGCTACAAGAAAATAAATGAAATTGAATTAAATATATGGAGACATCCACTTAGTGCAGTCATATGCATGGATTCTTCCCCCAATGTCTTGTCTTTGAGGAGAAGGAGAACATAGTAGCATCCTCTCTTAGAAATTACCCAAGATATGAATGAAGACAAGATCAACAGTACTTGCAATTGCTGTCCCGATCAGCGCCCTCTCCCCATGGAGTTATGTGGAGTAAAACTTACTGGCACAAATGGGATGTCTGCCCCTACTTTGTGGTCATGATAGTAATAAAACCGTACATACATGTGCATTGATTATTGTCTACATTCATACTGTATGTGATTGGAGTCATGTAATAAAATGTTTAACTTCCACTGTCTCACCTGTAAAGATCAATCACATTTTTCCTTTTCCCTGTGTAAAAATATGTTGGTGGTCCCAAAAATAGAATACCTTATTATTAACTCATCATCATGTAAAAACCACTATAGTAGAAAAAGATTTTTAGTAGGTAACCACTTCAATACTATCCTCATCTTGAAAGATATTATTAGAGAAAGGGCCAGGCCACAATCATTTGTATATCCTTATTTAAATGTGTCTCAAAGAATGTATCTCACCACATGTTTTTGCCTCTTTACAGTATTATTATTTCCATATTTCCATGAAGCATTCCAATATAGGGATAGGTGCTTCCAAGAAAAGCAGTAATCTACCTTTAACAAAGCTTGCAACTCATTAACAACTTTTTCCAGTATCTTCTACAAGCAGTGAGACATAATTGAAATCTTCACATTAATTATTTGATATCTCTCATCTAATTTTTCTATAAGATTTTATAGGTCACTTCAGTGAAGTTTTTGAAAACTTTATTTAGTCAGAGTTAGGAGCAGAATCTCCTTTGGGAGTAGTAAAAAGGAACAGTATATGCTACTACTCTATCACTTGTAAGCTTTCCGGGGGGTTTAGCTCTAGGATCGCTGTCTGGGTAGACAGAATGGCACGGAAACAGTTCATTCAGACAGCAGTTTGGTGAAAACTGGCCGCAACCAGTTTTATTAAAGTCCACAGCACACAGATAAAAACAAATCATAAACAGAAAACCTGGGCTTGTCTAGCCTCTAATTACACTTAGATAGATGGCCCTCTCTATCCGGGACCCAGACTCTACCAGTCTGTGCCCAAAACAACACATATGATATATGTTACCAGTATGGAGTTTCACAGACACTCCTCTTTATGTCCGAAGGCAACTCCAATGACCAGACTTGAGAGAGGTCACCTCCTATTCAGTCGCTATTCGCACGGATTCTCACTGCGACTACTCCTGTGTCCGGGGTACTTCCTGCACCCAGACTGAGATAGCTCACACTCTTAGAGACTGCTTCCTTGTGCCAGGACACCTCCCTGTGTCCGGGCTAAAGACAGCTCCCACACTCTTGGAGACACCTTCTGTGTCTAGACCCCTTGTCCAGACTGAATGAGCTCTCTGACTGTGCTCCCAAGCACCTACTTCTGGCTTCCTAATCAACACCTGAGTGGATTCAGGTCTGAGCTGCAAGCGTGTACTGAATGGCAGGTGTAGTGACCTTTCTTTACCACCAGGTTTACAAAGCCACACATTTCGCTCATACCAGTCAGCAAGGTACTTAGGTGAAATATACACCTCATTCACCACATATTCCTTCACTGTCTCACATATCCCCTCCCTCTTCTCCAGACCGGAGGGCTGGTCATCCAGACCGGAGGGCTGGTCAACAATCCAACAGAGACAGTGAACTCTGGACCAGTCATGGCCCTCATCAGCTTCATCCTCACCACTGTCATAGCCAACATCAGTTTTCTCTTCATCTGAAGCATCCGCACTACCCTGTACCCTCCCAGGCTTATACTCTCTGCGGGCCTCGGGTATCCTGCACTGTTTCATCTTGACTTTAGTGCCAGCCTCAGTCTCGGTATAGTGGCTCACCAGATAAGTACGACCAGGCACGTCAGAACAGCTCTGCTGATTCTTCCTCAGAAACTTTCGTACCTCCTGTTTTTGGGGCACTGACCCTGTGTCACCAACTGTCACAGGAGGTATAGGGGTTTTCTCTAATTCCCCCTGAACTTTCTTTAGCACATCTACTTTCTTAAATATCAGTTGATTCATAAATTCTACCTCACAGAACCCAAGCGCCTCTGTCATGGTTTCTGACCATTCCGAGCCACACTGTTCAAACGATTGGCACTGTAGAGGGAGCTGATCGTTTTTCTTGGTCGGTACACATAATTTATCCTCTTCTGGTACAGGCTCACTTTGCATAAGACTCAGAGCTCTTACTTCTTTCTCCAGGAGATCCTCATGGCTACGCATCTTCTCCTGTAGTTGTTGGACGTCCTTTACGTCTTTGGCCCCTTCTTCAGGCTCTTCTGGTAGGACATGCTCAGAAGCCCTACCATCAGTCTTCTTTTCCACCACGTTCTGCATCCCATCTGAGCTCCCGTGTATCTGCAGCGGCAACGGAGCGACACATCGCCCCTCCCACTCACTGGGACGTGGTTCAAGTGTAGACTCCATGAAAATGCGCCTGAGCTCACCAAGGCCAACCCGAGGTCTCAAAATCTCATCTTGGGATTTATCCAGATCCTTTGGGTCGCTCGGGAACTCCGATGGCGCACCGGGCGCCGAATTTCCGGCCCGAGCTTCGCGAGTCGCAGCCACGGATCCGGACAGTACACCGTCCACGCCGCTGTCTCCGGCAGAAACATATTCCGGGGCAGAGTCATTCCCCACATCTTCAGTCTTGTTCCTCACAGCTTCACTTGAGACATCAGCCTCTGGTGAGGCACCTGGCCTGGTGTCCACCACTTCCATGGCTTTCTCCACCTCTGCAGCATCACCTTCAGAGTCCTTGGCCTGATGCAGATCCACACCATACATTGATAACTTCTCATTTTCAACAGCATCCACTTGTGCTGTGTTCAGTTTCAGAGTCCTGTCTTTCACCTTAGTCTTCGCCAGGGAACCGGCCAACTGTACAACATCTTCAGATGCCATCCTCCGTCCGACTGCAAGGTCAGCCTCAGCCTTCCTCTCAGGACTCTCAATCTCCTCTGCTACCATGCCTTCCTCCATTGCACTGGTTGCTTTATGGTCATCAGATAATTCACTATCACTATCTGACCCCGTTTTCTCAGCCACATCTGTCTCACTGTCAGGGCTATACACTTCATTATCATTCACATCCTGCTCACTGTCAGGGTTATACAATTCATTTTCATTCATATCCTGCTTACTGTCAGGGTTATACAATTCATTTTCATTCACATCCTGCTCACTGTCAGGGTTATACAATTCATTTTCATTCACATCTTGATCTGGAACCTTAGTTAACATGTCATCCACAACATTAACTTCACCATCTGGTCCCTCAAGTATGTGACTCTGTGACAACCCCAGCACTATACTTCTATATAGCTCAGGTACTAGGAGCTGACTCACGACCTCTCCCTGGACTTCAGTGTCCCTATACAATAGGTTATTGTTCATGGCAGCATGAGGAAACCTCTCCTCAGAGCCAGGCTCTTGGGGAACCTCACTCAGAACAATTACATTTTCCTGTGCCGTTTTAAGAGTGGGGTCTCGCACCGGCTCACTCCCAAAATTGTCACAGGAGCCAGGCAGGTCAGGGACACTCGGTTCCCGAGAACCACCATCCTCGTCTCCCAACATCACCTGCAAAGAAATGTCATCTTTATCACGGTCATCATCAGTATCATGATCATCATTATCATTATCAATATTATCATGGTCATCATCATTATCACATAAGTTTAACGGCCCACTAGCACTGTGCTCCGCCCCTCGGGACTGCGCACCCTCAGTAGGAGCTTCATCACACTGTCCATCAGAAACACCCTTCCCCAGAGATCCTTAGACCGGGGAAAGTCATTACCCAATATAACGGGGTGCACCAGGGTCTTCACTACCCCTACTTCATATGAAACCTCCCCGAGTTTGGGGACCAAGTCCACGGCAGTCTCTGGGTAGACTTTGGTGTCTTCATGGATGTACACCACACTCAGGTGCTTATCAGGGATGAAGTCCCTATCACTCAGGCTGTCACATATGGAAGTCACTGGACTCTCTGAGTCCAAGAGGGCCTGTGCTGGGCAGTCACTTACAACCACCGGGGACCCCTGTGGTCCAGTCTCTTCGGCTGAGGTGGACACACACACAGGCTCTGCGCAGGGAGAGAGGGATCTGCCAACATCACAACACATAGGCTCCCCCTCTATTGGACAGTTGGCTGCAATTTCACGCCAGCTCCAACACTGTCCATCACACTCTCCCACCCACATGTCCCCTCGGGCCTGAACCCGCTTATCAGCATACCCCATGTCCCCAACAGCTGGAACGCTCTTACCGCGAGAGTTCAGCGTCCGGGAACTCCGAAGTGATGACCTCTCAGACGGCTGTACCTCAGGAGGACGTGCTTGGGTGTAGCGGTCCACTATCACCTTTTCAACTCCATAATCAGGCCTGCTGACTGCAGACTCCCAACTGTATCTCCAGTCACGAACTCTCCTGGCACGGGCTGCAACCGTAACACCCAGCCGGGTAAGAATCGCCGCTTTCAACTTTGCATAGTCTTCGCTGTCCTGCTTGCTCAGGTCAGCCCAGACTTTTTGGGGTTCCCCAATCAGATAGGGTACGACCACCATGGCCCATTCAGATAGTGGCAGATTCTCCTTCTCTGCCAGTCTCTCAAACCTAGTAAGATATACCTCCACATCATCACGAGGTGTCATTTTTCTCAAGGACCGTCTTACCGCCTTCTTTATAGCGGACAACGCCGGTGCCTTCACAACATTACTTCGGGACGCGGCACCGAAATCCTTTTTTGGTGCTGTCATCTGCTCAACAAATAACCGGTTATTCTCCTGCTGCTGCTGCAGGAATTGCTGCTGGGCCTGCTGCATGCGCTGCTGGTGCTGCAGGCGCTGCTGCTCCATGCTCTCCTGCATGCTTCGCTGGGCCTGCACCAGGTACTCAACGAGTTCCTCCATACTGCCGGACTCATCTGTCTCAATCACAGCAGTCTTATGTTGCACATTAACTTGCGCCATTTGTTCAAACAGCGCCTCCATGCTGTCATCCATGCTGTCAGACTTCTCTGTCTTCACAACTGTAGTCTTCACTGAAGACATACACACTACACAGCTTTTTTTTTTTTTCCACAGAAAAATTCAGCCTTGCTGTGCAAACACTTTTGCAAAGTCTATTAGGGCTACTGTCTCTTTAAGACTGCTCCACAAACTTTTCTTTTGCTGCTGCACATTCCACAGTCATTTTCACAACAAGTTCAGCTTTGCTGTGCAGACATTTTCTCTCTGCAGACCCTATCAGGGCCACTGTCTCTCCAAGACTGCTCCAAACAGACGTTTCTGCTGACACACACTTTTTTTTTTTTTTCTGCTGCTATTTCAATAGACTTCACCTTTAATGCTGTCTCTCGCCACTGTGCTGCATGCACACTCCAGCACTAACTGTACCAGGCCCTGCGCTGCCCGCATTCTCCACCAATTGTAAGCTTTCCGGGGGTTTAGCTCTAGGATCGCTGTCTGGGTAGACAGAATGGCACGGAAACAGTTCATTCAGACAGCAGTTTGGTGAAAACTGGCCGCAACCAGTTTTATTAAAGTCCACAGCACACAGATAAAAACAAATCATAAACAGAAAACCTGGGCTTGTCTAGCCTCTAATTACACTTAGATAGATGGCCCTCTCTATCCGGGACCCAGACTCTACCAGTCTGTGCCCAAAACAACACATATGATATATGTTACCAGTATGGAGTTTCACAGACACTCCTCTTTATGTCCGAAGGCAACTCCAATGACCAGACTTGAGAGAGGTCACCTCCTATTCAGTCGCTATTCGCACGGATTCTCACTGCGACTACTCCTGTGTCCGGGGTACTTCCTGCACCCAGACTGAGATAGCTCACACTCTTAGAGACTGCTTCCTTGTGCCAGGACACCTCCCTGTGTCCGGGCTAAAGACAGCTCCCACACTCTTGGAGACACCTTCTGTGTCTAGACCCCTTGTCCAGACTGAATGAGCTCTCTGACTGTGCTCCCAAGCACCTACTTCTGGCTTCCTAATCAACACCTGAGTGGATTCAGGTCTGAGCTGCAAGCGTGTACTGAATGGCAGGTGTAGTGACCTTTCTTTACCACCAGGTTTACAAAGCCACACATTTCGCTCATACCAGTCAGCAAGGTACTTAGGTGAAATATACACCTCATTCACCACATATTCCTTCACTGTCTCACACACTGTAACTAGATCAAAAATGCCAGGAGAGAGAAACTGGAGAGCAGGCAAAGCGCAAATAGGGTCTTATCTGGGTAACAATATAGAAGGATATACAAGATTGCGCTCACCTGGATCGGTTGTTTGCACAAAACCACTTACAAGACTTAAGGCTGCTGTAGATCTACGAGGAGATAAATGTATAGAACTGGAGAAACAAATGGTTATTCTGCGCTGCCATGGAGAAAAAATGAAGGATGCCAATTCAATTTCAGGTAGTTTTATTCGCTAATGCGTTTCGAGGTATATAACTTCTGCATCAGGACAAACCATATAACTTTGAAACGCATTGCTGAATAAAATCACCGGAAATTAGATTGGCATCCATCATTTTTTCAATAAGGCAGTGCAGAATAACCCTTTTGTTTCTCCAGTTCTATAGATCAAAAATGCAACTTATTGCAATTTTTGGGATATCACATCTAAAAGAGATCATTAGGTTGAAATTGATGGCAATTTTCTTGCCAAACGTAACAATGCTATCATATTAAATGTCTATTAGTGTATGAAAAACATGTTGGGACATAAGTTTATAATGTCATTTTATTTAATCACATGCGATTTCTCAAATTTCTTCTATTTACAATGAGGAAACAATTGAATTAGTCAATATTTAAGACTTTATGATTTAAAGGGAATCTGTCACCCTAAATTGGCGGGGTATTTAAATGATGGCAGTCAGGTCAGATGGGCGGTGTTTTGGGTACTTGCCTTAACATGTTGTTCGCCGCTGTCTTCATTATTTTTGGGAATTGTAGTCGTTGCCCTCCATATAACGCGCCTGCACATTGCTATCAGCGGGCAATGCATACGGCGCGTGCGCAATTCAAGATTGCAATGCGCAGGCGCGTTATATGGAGGGCAACGACTACAATTCCCAGAAATAATGGAGACAGCGGCGAACAACATGTTAAAGCAAGTACCCAAAACACCGACCATCTGACTTGACTGTCATCATTTAAATATCCCGCCAATTTAGGGTGACAGATTCCCTTTAAAACAAACAATCTACAACTAACTGAATGACTTCAGTAATTTGTCATTGAACTTAGTCAATGGCTTGTGCAATGTTAAATTATCTTAATCCTCTTAAGTGACATAACTTTCTGTGACAAGATATGAAGATGGTATATTGTGAGTCATGATAACCTTTGCTAAATCTAAATGCAGACAACTTAGTTTTTAATCTGACATAAAATATTTGACGTAAATTTTTATCTTTGACAAGCCTTTTGACTTGATTTTCAATGTGTTGACTCTTAAGACTATTTGATGCGCATTCTGTTGGAGCTAGAATTTCCAAATAAAACTTGACTTTTTATAATGAAATAGCAGCTTTAATAATCGTTTTGCACATTGTTGCACAAGGCTTTATAACTAGGCCTTTCTTTATCCAGGGCAAAAAATTTTAAATATATTTGCTAAATTAGAGTGGCCTGTTGGTGCTCATTTTAGCAACTAGCATGCCCTGCCACTCCATAACTAAACTTCTTATAACAAAAAAAGTAAAATATGGCATAACAGTAAGGCTAAGTTCACATGTTGCTGAATTGCAGCGGAAATTTCCGAGGCAATCCCGCACTTCTCTGCCGCGGGAAATACGCATTTTTTTGTATGCGTATTCCCGCCAGAAACTAGCGTTTTGCAAGCGTAATTAGCTTGCAGAATGCTAGCGTTTTCCTAGCGATCTGTAGCAACTGATTGACAGGTTGGTCACACGAGTCAAACATAGTGTTTGACTCGTGAGACCAACTTTTTACTATTGATGCGGCCTATGCCGCATCAATAGTAAAAAGATCTAATGTAAAAATAATAAAAAAAATAATAAATAATGATATTCTCACCTTCCTGCGGCCCCCGCAGCTTTCCCGCCTCTCAGGGACGATCCTGGCAACTCCCGTTCCCAGGCGTCCTTTGCGACAGACCCCAGATGACGTAGCATCACGCGAGACCGCTACGTCATCTGGGGTCATTGTCACAAAGGACTCCTGGGAACGGGAGCGTCGCTGAGAAGCGGGAAGGCTGCAGGGGCCGCCGGAAGGTGAGAATATCATTATTTTTTATTTTAATTATTGTTTTACCAGGGATATGGTACCCAGGGCCTGGGGGAGAGTCTCCTCTCCTCCGGACCCTGGGTACCATCCGCACATGAACCGCTTACATTCCGCATAGCCACATGCGGAAAGTAAGCGGTTCAATTCATTCCTATGGCGGCGATTCCGCCGAGATTACGCAAAATTAATGAACATATAAACAACTGAGAACCAAGAGTCAAAATGCTAAATAAAAAACTAATTTTATTGAAACAAATTATAAAAATCTCAAACACAAGAAGAAAACAGAAATATAAACATAATCCAACCATGTGGAGACGTAACTGGGAGCAGATTTAGTACATGAATGAGGAATAGTATGCGGTCATAGTAGAAAACCAGAATACCAAACTGAAAAAACAAAGGTGTCTGTTAACACCTGCACCACATGAATAGTAGCAAGAGCTGAGCCATAAATATATAAGTCAGAGTTTCTCAGGGCCAATAACTGAGTAGTACAAAGTCACAGTTGTATACATCGTGATACGCAGCGCTGAGTTGGACCCAAGTGCTATTGAAATAAGGAAAAACTGCACAAGGCGGTTTTAAATAGAAATCCAGATAAGTAAGTATATTGCTGACACTCAGAGGGACAGCTCAGCGCTGAGATTACAACTCATGAACTAACAGCTTCATCATTAGGCACATAGAAAAAAAAAAAAAAATTATCAATGATACATCAGCCATTAGTAATAGTTACCGGTCATAGTGGTGCTAAAGAGGGCGCAGGACACCGCAATCCCCGACGTACGTTTCGGTACACCTTCTTCAGGGGGCGTGTTTTAAGGGGTTTAGAGGTCTCATTAAATATCCTGCCCTAGTGACCACATGTCTACAAATGACCATTTGTAGTGCCCCATGTAAAAGCCTGTAATTAGGCAGCAGCCTCTCAGATCGATACCGCGCATGTTCTGATGCCAGAGGGGAGGCTGAATCACCTGGGGCGGCTGGCGCCTAGCCGTTACCCCGGAGACCAGACATACCCACAACAAGCAGGAGCAGAAATAACGCGAGATATCAGGATCAAGAGCGTATGTTTGAGGAGAGGTCATGTGATCAGTAGGGGCGGAGCTTGTTATGTGACATACAAGGCAGCAAAAAAAGTTCAGGATGTGTAGATTGACTAAAGATCGGATGAAGGCAATAAATAGAAAGGTATATCTAATCAGCGACATGTGCATCACCCTGTGCACAAGGCACATAGAGATTCAAGATGCGCTGTAAGTTCATCAACAGCGCCACCACAGAATATGTTACAAAGCTCCCTAAATGCTTGATCGGTATATATGGAGTCAAGTGGGAGGAGTTTAAATCTAGTGGCAATAGATCTGGGTAAAGCAACCCATCCATTCATATCAACAGTAATATACACCACCATGTGCACAATGGCACACAGTCATGTAAAGTACGCTGTAGATATATTTATACCTCCTCAGCAACACGAATTTAAAGACTCCCAAGCATGTTTAAGCAGTATATGGGGAGTCAGGTCAAGTGGGAGGAGTTTAAATCCATTGATAGAAAATCAATAAATTGCGGGTCAGATTATGACTAGGTGGGATACCAGACAAGGTTAGTATACAAAACAAAATAATTTAGCAAATACATTTGTTATAATATAACATTGAAAACATACATCATGGAAGCATTGTGATGACACAACTGATAGTGAAAGAGCAACGCACTAAATACAATGAAGATGAAAAAACACAATCGTATGTAAATGCATAGTGTTGATGAGCTGTGCCATTACATAAAATCTCCATTGATAGCTATAGTCCATTTGGGGAGAAAGGGATACACAAGTAGATAGTCCTTCTGATTGCCCAGGGCAGTCTATGGCACTGATTGCCTATACATCCGAGGATTTCTTTTGTCAGGGAAAGAGACGAAAGTCCCCCGCTGGTGAGGTAATTGGGTTACTTGAAAAAAACAGAAGAAAAAAGAAGTTAAAACCAGATTTAAAAACAACACATTTAAAAAAGCAAGTGGGGTAAGGAAAAAATCAGTTATATCAACCAATGATGGAACACTGGGCCTAAGTTATCAAAGAAATGATGCAAAGCCGTGAGATTCATTTAAACCGTGCGGGGACATTGTTCCCAGGACAGTAATCCATCTGCATTCTTTTTGTGCTAGCAGCCGCTTGACATCCCCACCTCTAATTCCACAATGTATTTGTTGTATTCCCTTACCATAAATAATTTGGGGTTACATTGGTGAAATAGCTTGTAATGTCTGGGTATAGTTTTTAATGTTGTAAGGTTCGTGACATCCGCAGCCGCAATGATGTCCCGTACATGTTCCCTGGTTCTTATTTTAAGCTGTCGGGAAGTCATCCCTATATAGATCTTGCGGCAACCGCAGGTGGCATAATATATGACCTGCATTGTTTTGCAGGTTATATATTGTTTGATGGTATAACTTGTACTACCATCAGCTGACAAGAAATTTTTAGTCCGCATAATATTTTTGCATGCCACACAATCTCCACAGGGGTAACACCCCTGTGGTGGGCCTCGTGTACTAAAAGGGTTACCTACGGTGGGGAGATAGTGGCTGTGCACCAGAAGGTCGGATAGATTTTGACTCCGTCTGGCCGTCATTAGTGGATGCTCAGACAGAATGGAGGACAGCGAGGGTTCAGTTTTTAAGATGTTCCAGTGGCGCTGGAGACACTCCCTTATAACGGACCACTCCCCGTTGAAGGTTGAGATGAATCTGACTGAATCAAAGCCCTCTTGTCGTTTTTTAGTGGTAGGGTTCTGTGGATGGAGCAAAGATGTACGTTGGCATCTTTTGGCTCTCAAATAGCCCTGTTTTATACATCTGTTGCTGTACCCACGCATTTTGAACCTCTCCTTAAGATCTGTGGCCTGACTCTCAAAGCAGGCATCTGAGGAGCACACTCTACGCAGCCTCAAAAATTGCCCTGTTGGGATGGCCCTAACCGTGGAGCCGGGATGTGATGAGGTGGCGTGAAGAAGTGAATTAACCGATGTGGGTTTCCGATAGATATCGGTTTGCAAATGACAAAGTTCGTCAACCGATATTTTAATATCTAAAAAATCCACCTCGGTTTTGCTGAAATTATAAGTAATTTTAATATTAAAGGCATTCGAATTTAATTCTTCCATAAAGGAATGTAGCTGTTGTTCTGTACCTTGCCAGATGATAAGTACATCATCGATATACCTTAACCAGCACTGCACATGGTCCGCGGCCTGCGCACCCTCTCCCCCAAAGATCATCCTCTCCCAGTAACCTAGGAAAAGATTTGCGAAAGAGGGCGCACAGGCCGCGCCCATGGCAGTGCCACATAACTGTAAATAATATTTATCCTTAAAAACGAAAAAGTTGTGAGTAAGTATATATTCTAATAAATCCAAAATCAAATCACCGAAAGGGCCATCCCAACCTCCATGACTCAAAAAATAACGACATGCGTCTATGCCATCTTGATGTCGAATGCATGTGTACAGTGACTCAATGTCAGCCGTCACAAGTAGCATGTCTTGCTCCAGAGTCACGCCGTCAATTCGGGCAAGAACGTCCATTGTGTCTCTGGCATAGGAGGGCAGGAATTCCACAAGAGGTTTAAGGTAGTGGTCCACAAATTTGCAGATAGGTTCGCAAAGCCCTCCCATGCCAGAGACAATAGGACACACAAGAAGAAAAGGTAGCACACTGTAGCGCTATAGCTTGCAAACACGAAATATGAAAAATATGAAAAATGAATTGCATCATTACCTTAGAAATATGAAAAATTGAGAAGTCTTAGCGCATAAGATGGCCAAATTATGTGAGCCTGATAGCCACGTCAAGGCTCTTCTCGTATATCAGGTCCTAACTAATGCCTATCCTCGCTTAGAAAAGTCTTTCTGCATGGGAACCTATGAATCCTCTCTTCAGACTAAAATCTACATCTCTGTGGAGGGGTGATGAACCTGTTGTAATTAAAAAGCCTGTGACCACCAGGTGGAGTGCTCAGGCAGAAGGTAAATGAATACATATCAAAAAACTGACCGGCACATCCAAACATAGATTCAGTGTGAACAGGTGCTAAACCTAGAGTCACCAACTCATATACATACAAGAAAAAAAGGTAGCACACTGTAGCGCTATAGCTTGCAAACACGAAATATGAAAAATATGAAAAATGAATTGCATCATTACCTTAGAAATATGAAAAATTGAGAAGTCTTAGCGCATAAGATGGCCAAATTATGTGAGCCTGATAGCCACGTCAAGGCTCTTCTCGTATATCAGGTCCTAACTAATGCCTATCCTCGCTTAGAAACATCTTATGCGCTAAGACTTCTCAATTTTTCATATTTCTAAGGTAATGATGCAATTCATTTTTCATATTTTTCATATTTCGTGTTTGCAAGCTATAGCGCTACAGTGTGCTACCTTTTCTTCTTGTATGTATATGAGTTGGTGACTCTAGGTTTAGCACCTGTTCACACTGAATCTATGTTTGGATGTGCCGGTCAGTTTTTTGATATAGAGACAATAGGACGTCCCGGCGGTTCAGAGGCATTCTTGTGTATTTTGGGCACAAAATAAATGGTAGGTATTTTGGGATGCCTAACAAGTAGTCCCTCCAATTTTTTTTTTTTTTCTATGTGCCTAATGATGAAGCTGTTAGTTCATGAGTTGTAATCTCAGCGCTGAGCTGTCCCTCTGAGTGCCAGCAATATACTTACTTATCTGGATTTCAATTTAAAACCGCCTTGTGCAGTTTTTCCTTATTTCAATAGCACTTGGGTCCAACTCAGCGCTGCGTATCACGATGTATACAACTGTGACATTGTACTACTCTTTGACGGCGTGACTCTGGAGCAAGACATGCTACTTGTGACGGCTGAAAAAATAAACCAGAATATATTATGGTTGTTTGAGATTAATTGAAAAAGGATTAAAATAGAAAAGGGAAAATATTCATATATACTGGTGAATTATGTTGACCAAATGCCCAAAAACATCCAAATGGTGGTGGTAAGTGATGTCACAAGCCAATACAAAAAGTTAGTTTGAAAACTTTCGTCATCTGAACACGAATCACTAAATCTTTACATACAAGGCATTCAAAGGAATCCCTATAGCTAGAGAGTAATTTGTATTTGACAGCAATGACATTTGCAACAGCACCACTGAGATAACATTTCAAGTAATTAAACCTGTCTATTGAGGGTAAATTCATTGTTATGGATTGCAGCTTCATACTTTGTCTAGAATTCTTGCCAATAGATAATTTCTATGAGAATTTCTTTATCACTAGTTTTGGGAATTTCCACTTAATATTTAATCTACATATGCGAATAAATTGTACTATTTGTAGTAATGCTGTTTGCTGTTGGTAGTTTTGCCTCATCATTGTTAAAATACTGTACAATCATAAGGATTTGCAGCTTATGTTTATTTTATTTATCGTGTTGGCAATCAATGCAGATACAAGATTAGTGGAGGAGCTGGTCAGAGAAGGAAAGGAATAAGATAGGAAAGATGTAATGAAAAGAGGAAAGAAGGAAAATAATGCCATCTCTTTCACAATTGTTTGCACCTTTCTTTAGCAAAATAGCACAATTTTAATTGTGTAACACACTACTTACAAAGTAGGGTAATTTAATGGCTACAGTGCATAATAATGACAACTAGTGCCAAAAAAACAGAGCCAAAAAGATGTTACAGAAGTTGTATGCAAGGAGATTTAGATATGATGGTGAAGACCTTCAAATGAGGGAACCCTAAGGCATTTACTAGTTTTGCTCAAACATTAAACACACCCTAATAAAAGCAGTAATTGAGTGGTTATTTATACATTCCCCATATAAATTATTCAAATATATCATTACATAAAGAGAATTTTCAATGGATTCTCTAGACGGAAGTGTTCTTTGCATCTGTATTATAAACCTAATGAGGCAGAATTGTATGACATGTTGTGCTATTAGCACCATAACAACAGAAGTAGAGAACCGGAGAAAAAGAATATAGTTATAACAGTCAAGTAATGGCCCGGACTGTATCCCCCATAGGGACTTTAAGGGGAGGGCAGTATGATTCAGGAGGTTTGCTAGGTCGTATTTTGGGGTGGTAAGGGGTTAATGTGTGGAATAGAGTTTGGGCACAAATTTATGGGGGAGGAGTATAGGGTCAGGGGGATAATGTGGGATTATGTGATTAGTTAGTGGGAGGTATCCCTGTGGGGGGTATATAAGGTGAAGGGCAGTTGGTGGTAGTTTATTCGGGATAGTCTTAGCGTACCTTTAATATCCTGCCTGTCCTAGTTGCTTTGCAATCTAGCATATTTAAATTATTTATCAAATTGTCACAGCAATTGGCAGAAAAGGAGGGGGTTTCGAAGGTGGTGGCTTACACGGAAAGAGGACGAGGGAGCCCATTCCAGGGATGGGTGACTCCCATTGGTGTTAAGTGGGTGTTAAAATTGAAACCGGGTCCCCACTGAGAGAGGTCTCAGCAGGACATTTTTGGTATGGGCAACAGGCAGCTGGGTCCACCTGGGCTGTTTGCGGTGCAGCTGGGGGTGGCATGGTGAGCTGTTTGTTGCAGATTTCAAAAATGGTTGAGCCTTCAATTCCCCTCTGTCAGGCACCCTGCACTGTTCTTGCAGACTGGTCTGTGCAGGTGTCCTGAGCTGGGGTGGCTAGATATGGGGCAGGCAGGAATCCCAGAGGTGTGAGCAGCAACGTCGAGGAGAAAAGCTTCTGGCGTGCAGGACCTGAAGCATTTGACTGCCGGGAGCATGGCCAGGGTTGGTAACCAACCCCGAAGTCCCGAAGAGCAAGGCTACAAAGGACGAGACAGGAGAGGAGTCGGACAAGCGCGTGTCAGGACCAGAGAATGGCACAGGTACCAGAGGGGTCAAGAGGGGATGTAAACTGGGCCAAGCCAAGATAAGAGACAAAGATGGCGGTGCAGTACTGGAAGGGTCAGACAAGGACGTGGTCAGAATCAAGCCAAGGGTCTGAATCAGAGAGACACGACTAATACCAAGGCGAGAGACAGATGCAGAAACGTAAACAGACTGGGTTATACACGAACAGACAATAACCAGCAAACAGTACACAGGCACGCAGGGTCAGTAACACAGCCGAGGGCAATAATATAACTGACACCGAACTGAGTTCATTTAAAGCCCTCCAACATCCAGAAAGAGGCCCAGATAATTAACCCCCGATATACCAGGCTGAACTACCACCTCAACCATGACAGTACCCCCCTCTCAATGGGGGACCACTGAACCCCCAGGTTTCTCAGGGTACCGGGCATGGAACACCCAAACCAGCTGATCCATATGGACAGACTGGGCTGGAACCCTAGAACGATCCTCCGGGCCATACCCCTTTAAATGCACCAGATACTGCAGGGTACGGCACACAATACGGGAATCAACAATGTGTCCAACATCATATTCCATGTGACCCTCCACTAACGCCGTAAGAACCATTGACTTCTTGAATGAGTTTGGTAAGCATAATCTAAAGGCTACGGGGTTGACTATCTCAATGAATTCATATGGACCATTGAACTTTGGACCCAGCTTGACCGATGGAACCTTAAGTTTGATATTCCGCGTGGACAGCCAAACCTTCTCCTCCACCCAAAATGTATGACCCAAAGCTCTCCTTTTGTCAGCAAAGAATTTATATCTTCCCTGGGCTTTAGAAATATTGCAACGGACTTCAGGCCATAAGGTTTTTAAACACTGTACAGACCCCTCCACCCCAGGGCAGCCAGAATCCAGGAGGGAGAATTCTGCAAAATGTGTGCAGAACCCGTAATTCACCAAGAATGGGGACATACTGGTGGATTTACTAAAACAGCTGTTGAAGGCAAACTCAGCCAAGGGTAACGCAATCCTCCAATCATCCTGCCTAATGGAGGTTAAATACCTTAGAATTTGTTCAAGGTATTGATTAGTGCGTTCCGTCTGAACATTACTCTCAGGGTGGTAAGCTGAAGAAAAAGACTATGAAATACCCAACTTTTTACAAAATGCCCTCCAGAACCTAGCCACAAACTGCACACCTGTCAGACACCACATTCATGGGTACCCCATGCAGACGGACCACGTGTTGCACAAACAGTCTGGAATAGGTTTCAGCAGAGGGTAATGCGGACAAGGGTACAAAATGGGCCTGCTTAGAAAACCTGTCCACCACCACCCACACCACGGTATTACCCCTAAAAGGAGGGAGGTTGGAGATAAAGTCCATGGAAAGATGAGTCCATGGTCTATCAGGAACTGACAAAGGCATCAGTTCCCCGGCCGACCGTGAGAGCTCTTGGAACAGGCACAAACCCCACATGCGGATACAAACTTCTTGACATCTGAACCAAACGAGGGCCACCAAAATACTCTAGCCACAGCCTCCTGCATGGCCGAAATCCCCGGATGGGCACTCTGCCTAGATTCATTAATTTCAAGAAGTTTGTGCTTCAAATGTTCCACAAATGTTCCACAAACAATTTACCGTCCGGCTTAGCAGTAGAAGCACGAGACTGAAAATCTAAAATTTCCCACTCTAGGTCAGACGAGACCTTGGCAACCACTACTCCAAGATGAAGAATGGAAGACGGTGGTTCAGGGGACAACACCGAATCAAAGCTACGAGACAAGGCATCAGCTTTGACGTTCTTTGAGCCGAGACGAAATGTAATAGAAAACTGAAATCGAGAAAAATAAAGCGACCAGCGAGCCTGTCTGGGAGTCAATCTTTTAGCTGATTCAATATAGGTCAAATTTTTATGATCCGTAATAACAGTGATCTGATGAGTCGTCCCCTCCAAAAAATGTCTCCATTCTTCAAACGCCAACTTGATCGCAAGAAGTTCTCTATTGCCCACATCATAATTTCTCTCGGCCGAAGAGAACTTCTTGGAAAAGAAGTCACATGGCATAAGATTGGTCAACGTGGCCGTTCCCTGAGACAAAACCACCCCCACACCCACCTCCGAAGCGTCCACCTCTACAATAAAAGGTTTGGACGGATCCGGCTGCATCAATATTGAAGTGGACGTAAAACACTTTTTTAACGTCAAGAAAGACTCTTTGGCAGAAACAGGCCAATTTTTCACATCTGCCCCTTTTCGTGTAAGATCTGTGGCTTAACCACCTTGGAAAAGCCTCTAATAAATTTTCGGTAACAGTTAGCGTATCCCAAGAAGCGCTGAAGACCCTTAAGGTCCCGGGGCTGAACCCAGTCAACAATGGCCTGCACCTTCTTGGGATCCGTGCGAAACCCTTTACCAGACACAATCAGTCCTAAAAAAGGCAATTCTTGTAAAAATAAAGCACAGTTCTCAGGTTTGGCGAAAAGTTGGTTTTCCCTGCATCTTTGAAGAACTGTATGTAAATATTCAAGATAAGTATGACTAATCGGCGAGTAAACCAAAATGTCATCCAAATAAACAACTACAAAGCAACCAATAAGATCAGCAAATACCACATTGATAAAATTTTGAAATATGACGGGAGCATTTGTAAGTAGTGATGGGCGAGCACTAAAATGCTCCGGTGCTCATTGCTCGGGTCGAGCAAATTGGAATACTCGGGTACTCGGACAGAACAACGAGCCAAATGTAAGTCTATGGGAGACCCGAGCATTTTTGCAGCGATCCCCCCGGGGGTCCTTTTAAGGTCTAAATACGTCTGAAAATGATGGAAACACTGCTCAAATGATACAGGGACTTCATGGGGTTCGCCCCTGGAAGCATTCCTGACTCCTAGTTCACAGCTTTAAACAATGTTGTCAGAGTTTCATGCCATTTTTACCGGTGAATCAAAAAACATACCAAAACAAAACCAAAACAGATTTTGCAGGGAAATATGTAAAGGTACATCCTTTCCAGGTTAATGACTTGTATATAAGGCAAAATAATTAACCCCAGACCAAAATGTTCCTCCACCTCTTGGGCTATGTTCAGAAGCAGCATTTTTGAAGCGGTTTTCTACTTTAATATTGCTTTCAACCAAAACAAATGCATTCACTGGGAAATGTCATTGTAACATTTAACAACCCTAGCTGGCCCATGTGGTGTGTAAAACATAAGCAGACATATCTTGTTTCATTTATGAAAGAAGGACTCTTAAATTCACAGAGCCTATTTTTTACAGGGGCATCAGGCAGCATTAATCTGCTTAAAGGGCCATTATTAAACAGTGGGTCTCCTAAACTTTTATAGCCTATGCTGTGAGTGGATGGGCTGCCAAGAATTACGACGCACCCCAATACCCTGTTCACGAGATGTCCAGGAGGGCTTCCATAAAAAATGTTGCATTGAATGCAAGGCTTGCCCTGCTACTAAGTCGTATGCACGCCAATAAGCCTTTGAACCCAGCTACTGGATAGGCCTAGGAAAAACCACCTAATTTTATTCATTTTGTCCTCCCATTCTGTTGTTTTTTTCATTGACTGCAAGGCCTGCCTTGCTGCCAAGTCATATGCACCCCAATAACCCCAATCACACCTTGGAAGAAACATGGAGGAGGCCCTCATAAAAAAATTTAACATTAAAAAGGAGATAGAAGGTTTGATTAAAAACTAGGTTCACTTTAAAGGAGCGGTTCTCCTAGACTTGGAATGCCCATACATTAAGTGTATGGGCTGGCAACATTTTCCCTTGTTTGGGGTACACCTCAATCTTTTCCATAACAAGTATTTAACTTTAAATCTAGTTGCGGTGGATGATGAGATGTGGAGGAAGGCCTGATTAAAAACTAGGCCCAATTTAAAGGAGCGGGACTCCTAGACTTGGAATGAGCATACACTAAGTGTATGGGCTGGAAAACATTTTCCCCTGTGGGGTACACCTCAACCTTTTCCATAACAAGTATTTAACACCCAGCAAAAACACCCACCCTTGTTAGGATTTTGACACTGGCTGTAGCAGCACAGAACATGTTAACCCTGGTGATCTAGTGGCAGTGGGGAATAAGCCGTGGAGGAAGGCCTGATTAAAAAATAGGCCCAATTTCTAGTAGCGTGTCTCCTAGACTTGGAATGCCTATACACTTAATGTATGTGCTGGCAAACATTTCCCCTTGGGTGTGTTTTTTGTATTTTGGTGACGGGCATCATAACACCCTTGCCAAAACATAGAGTGGCCAGAGTATGACTGAATACGTTCACCCTGGTGTTCAAGTGGTGGTGGATGGTGAAGATGAGCAGAAGGAGGAGGAGGACACCAACTACCCAAAATCAGGAAGCGTATATCCATGTTTGGTTGTAAAGAGGTGCATGGGAATACACCTCCCAAAAAAACACTACATTGGAGTTTAGGCTTCGCTGTCACCATTTGTTGGTGTCAAGAAGTCAGGTCCAATCCATCCCTTGTTCATTTTTATAAGACTCAGCCTATCTGCATTTTCCGTATAAAGGCGAATGCGCTTATCTGTGATAATGCCACCAGCTGCACTAAAAACCCGCTCGGACAAAACGCTAACGGCAGGGTAGGCCAGGACCTCCAAGGCGTAGAGAGCAAGCTCATGCCACGTGTCCAGCTTGGATACCGAATAATTAAAAGGGACAGAGGAATCACGGAGAACGTTGATACGGTCAGCATGGTACTCCCTCAGCATTTTACAGAACATTGCATTCCTTGTGAGATTATCCCATGCCTCAGTGCATGGGAGATGGGAGGCTCTTAGAAAACTGTCCCAGAACTTTTATAGTGTTCCCCTGCCTCTGCTGGAGTGGAGTTTGTCTGTCTCGCCTGTCCTGCTTGGTGGGCTAACGAACTGTTATCTTTGCCGCCAGCGTTTTGCGATGGGAATTTTTTAAATAATTCTGCAACAATGGCCCTATGGTACTGCACCATTTTGGTACACCTGTCTGCCTCTGGAACAAGAGATTGAAAGTTATCCTTCAACTGTAGTAACTGTAGTTATCCTTGTACCGTGGGTCTAAAAGTGTCACTAGCCAGTAATGACTGGTACCCAATATATTTACAATATGAGGGTCACGGGAAAGGCAGTGCATGCGTGCCAGACTGGTAACTGGCAAGACTTCTGTGTCCTCAGCAACAGGACGACTGACCAAGGTGGCCTCCTCCTCCTCTTCCTCTTCTTCCCTGTCCTCAGGCCATCCACGCTGAACAGATGGTATGACACTTGTGGTTGTAGTCCCGTCTATAGCGCTTGAAAGTAGCTTCTGTTCTTCCTCCTCCTCCTCTTCTTCATTGTCAACCAATCCACGTTGGGATAACACGAGGCTGGTGTCACGGGTGTGTCGCGGCGGAGATCGTCGCGATTACACACCCTGACTTCGCACAGCTGAGTTTCTGGTGCTGGGTGTTTTTCGGCACTGAGGGAGTTAATTCTTTCTCTCTCGGTGCTGGACTGACCAGCCTCGCCCAGCTCCGATTGATGTTTTGTTAATTAGCTTCCTTCATATACCTGCTGGTCTGCTGGGGAAGTTGCCGGTGAAAGCATTCATTCAGACCAGCAGAGCGGATCGTTTCTGAGAACACTTAAGCTAAGAGTGCCTGTTGTGGTTTTTCCTCTCCTCGCTTATTGTTTATCTCCTTAACCTTTTGTGTTCCTCTGTAGTGGAAGTGTTGTATGCAAGGCTGTGTTTTCTTTACCCCTTGTCTGTCTCGTTTGTCTTAGACTGTGTGTAATCTGTGACCTGCCCATTCCCTGTGGTGGTAATCAGGGTCCTTCTCAGGACTAGATTACAGTGGTCAGGGATCTACAGGAGACAGGGTTACGCTGGCGGCCTGGACCTCTGTACCATTACCAGTACCTCCAGGTAGAGGGACTAGTCAGGACCCCAGTTCAGGGTCAGCATAGACCCCGGTCCACCTTTATCCAGAGACAGCGTGACACGTACACAGTATTGACCCACAATACATAGGATATTATGTCAGGTAAGACATTGCTGGCAGATACTATGTATACATGTTGATTTTCTCTATTATATGAAGTTTAGAATGATGTCACATTAGATATAGGTTACTATCATTGAATATATGTTATACGTCGTGACATTTTCACCGGCCCACTCTAAAGATTCTCCCCAGCCACCATGGATCCAGTAGCCCATTTAGCTCAGCAGTTGCAGAGTTTGTACATGGAGCTGACGGACGTTAAATCCAAGGTTTTGTACCCCCGGGAGCAAACCAGATCTTAGCTCTCCCGGACAGGTTCACTGGTGGGCGGGACAAGTTTTTTACTTTCCGGGAAGCATGTAAATTGTATTTTCGGCTGCGGCCGCAGTCGTCGAGGAGTGAGGATTAGAGGGTGGGAATTGTCATCTCGCTCTTACAAGGGGACCCTCAATCCTGGGCGTTCTCTCTCCCCCCGGGCTCCCCGGCTCTCCAGTCAGTGGACCGATTTTTTACAGCCCTGGGTCTGGTATATGATGACCCGGATCGGGTCTCCCTTGCTGAAATGAAGTTACGTAGGATACAGCAGGGAGATCGTCCGGCGGAGGAATTTTTTCAGAGTTCCGTAGGTGGGCCACGGATACTCAGTGGAATGACCCGGCTCTTAAGAGCCAATTTTGTCAAGGTTTATCTGACAAATTAAAAGATGTGTTGGCTCAGTATGATTCTCCCCGTCACTGGAGGCCGCTATGGCTCTTGCAATTCGCATTGATAGACGGCTTCGGGAGAGGTGTGGGGTAACTCCGCCCCCTGTGATGACTCCACCTCCTTCTAAAGTCCCTAATATTGAGGTTCCCCTGGTTTGTTCCGAGGAACCTATGCAGTTGGGAGGGACATCATTCCGAGGGAGGGGATCGGCGGTGCGCCGCAAAACAAGAAGGTGTTTCTTCTGCGGGAGAAAGGGACATTTTATTGAGGGGTGTCCATCCCGTACTGTACTGAGCAAGAAGTCGCCGGAAAACTATTAATCCCAGGTTGTGTGGTGGACGACAATCTGGGAGTAGGTATTTCGTCCCCAAGTCCGTCTCAGTTTCTCGTACCAGCGGAGGTGGTGGTAGGTACGAGAACTGGGAGGATTTCTGTTCTTCTGGATAGTGGGGCCGCGGCTAATCTGGTGGACGCTCGGTTTGCCCAGGTGCAAGGTATGCAACTGAGTGTATTGGCCAAACCTATCCCTATATTCTCTATTGACGCCAGGCCTCTCGGTCAAGGTAGCTTTGTGCAAGCCGTGCATAACATAGACCTTCGAGTGGGGGCAATACATAAAGAACTATTGTCTTGTTATGTGTTGGAGGCCTTCCCACTCCTATTGTGTTGGGACTTCCTTGGTTAACTAAACATAACCCAGTTATTAATTGGCAATCCAGAGAGATAAGCCAGTGGGGTGAATTTTGCAATAGTAACTGCATGAACACGGTCATCGGTACGGTCGTGCCTAGAACCTTACCTCCTTTTCTGGAGGACTTTGAGGATGTGTTTTCAGAGGAAGGGTGTCAAGAATTACCTCCTCATCGCGCTTATGACTGTGCTATAAAATTGCTTCCTGATGCTAAGTTACCAAAATCTAGGTTATATAACCTTTCTGGTCCTGAGAGGCAAGCTATGAAGGATTATATTTCGGAAAGTCTGGCCAAGGGGCATATTAGACCTTCATCTTCCCCAGTGGCTGCGGGGTTCTTCTTTGTGAAGAAAAAAGATGGAGGCCTATGCCCTTGCCTGGATTTCCGTGAGCTTAATCGGATTACGGTCCGAGATCCGTATCCGCTCCCACTTATTCCTGATCTCTTCAATCAGATTGTGGGCGCCAAATGGTTCTCTAAGTTGGATCTCAGGGGGGCGTATAATCTGATTAGGATAAAGGAGGGGGATGAGTGGAAGACGGCGTTTAACACTCCGGAGGGACATTATGAGAACCTTGTCATGCCTTTCGGTCTGACTACTGCCCCGGCGGTGTTTCAACATTTTGTTAATGACATCTTTCGCCACCTAGTGGGACAGTTTGTTGTCATTTATCTAGATGACATCTTAATTTACTCGCCAGATCTTGTGTCTCATCAGGAGCATGTGAGACAAGTGTTGCAGATCTTGCGAGACAATAAACTGTACGCCAAATGGGAGAAGTGTGTATTCGCCGTACAAGAACTTCAGTTTTTAGGATTCCTGGTGTCAGCCTCCGGCTTCCGTATGGACCCTGGGAAAGTGAAGGCTGTGCTTGAATGGGATCGGCCAGAGGATCTTAAAGCACTGCAGCGTTTCCTGGGGTTTGCTAACTACTACCGGAAATTTATTCGTAATTTCTCATCCGTTGTCAAACCTCTCACTGACATGACAAAAAAGGGACGGATTTTTCTAGGTGGTCTGACAAAGCTTGTCAAGCATTTTCCTCCTTGAAAAAATGTTTTGCTTAAGCACCCATACTCATCCAACCTGATGCATCACAACCGTTCATTGTGGAGGTAGACGCATCTGACGTAGGAGTGGTTGCGGTATTATCTCAAGGTCCGTCCCCTGGTAAATGGCATCCGTGGCTTTCTTCTCTAAAAAATTGTCGTCCACCGAGAGGAATTATGATGTCGGCAATAGGGAACTCTTGGCCATTAAGTTGGCTTTTGAAGAGTGGCGTCACTTTTTGGAGGGGGCAGTCCACCCGGTCACCGTCATTACTGATCACAAGAACCTGCTGTATTTAGAGTCTGCAAAACGTCTGAATTCCAGACAAGCTAGATGGTCGTTGTTTTTTACCAGGTTTAATTTTGTCGTCACATATCGTCCTGGGTCAAAAAATGTAAAGGCTGATGCCTTATCTCGTAGTTTCCCGGGGGCCGGGAAGACGGATGACCCGGTTCCTATTCTTCAGGAGGGAGTTGTGGTGTCGGCTGTATGCTCTGAGCTTGAGGAGGAGGTATTGGAGGCTCTGGGGGACGCCCCTGTAGGACCTCCAGGGAAACTGTTTGTTCCAGATCAGTTAAGACAAAAGGTTATCGAGGCACATCATAATTCTGCTTTGGCAGGACACCCAGGGAGTAAAGAAACTGTAGATCTCGTTTCTCGCCGGTTTTGGTGGCCTAACTTAAATAAAGAGGTGGTAACTTTTGTCGCGTCCTGTGGGGTATGTGCGCGCTCTAAGACCCCACATACCCGTCCTTCTGGGGCCCTTTTACCGTTGAAAATCCCGGAGCGTCCATGGACCCATCTGTCTATGGACTTCATTACGGACCTTCCTCCGTCTTCAGGTAAAACTGTCATACTAGTTGTAGTTGACAGGTTCAGCAAAATGGCACATTTTATTGCTCTTCCTGCTCTTCCTAATGCAAAAAACTCTGGCGCAGGTGTTCATTGGGGAGATTGTGAGACTTCACGGGTTGCCTTCCGATGTGGTGTCGGATCGGGGGTCTCAGTTTGTGTCCAAATTCTGGAAGGCATTTTGTTCTCGTCGGGGGATGCAGTTGTCATTTTCTTCGGCTTTTCATCCGCAGACCAATGGTCAGACAGAGCGTCTGAATCAGAGCTTAGAGACATATCTCCGGTGTTTTGTCTCAGAGAACCAAGAGGACTGGTCTTCTTTCTTGCCTCTGGCAGAGTTCGCTCTTAACAATAGGCGGAGCGAGTCCACTGGTAAGTCCCCGTTTTTTGGGGCATATGGTTTTCACCCCCAGTTTTGTACTTTCAATGGGGGGGGCTCTTCTGGGGTTCCTGAGGAGGAACGATTTTCGTCGTCACTTGCTTCAGTGTGGAGAGGAGTGCTTAATAATCTGAGCACTATGGGGAACCGATACAAACGTATGGCTGATAGGAGGAGAGTGTCTGGTCCGGACCTAAGTGTGAACGATCTGGTATGGTTGTCTACCAAGAATATAAAACTTAAGGTTCCCTCCTGGAAACTGGGTCCCAGGTTCATCGGGCCATACAGGATCAGTTCAATAGTTAATCCGGTGGCTTTCCGTCTTGACCTCCCTCCTACATTTAAAATCCACAATGTGTTCCACAAATCGTTGCTTAAGAGGTACGTGGCACCAGTTATACCGTCACCTCTACCTCCTCCTCCAGTGGTGGTCAATGGTAATTTGGAGTTTCAGGTATCGAAGATCATTGACTCATGTCTGAATCGCCGGTCCCTTCAGTACCTTGTTCATTGGAGGGGGTATGGTCCTGAGGAGAGGATGTGGGTTTCTGCGTCGGATATTA
>JARQOD010000005.1:242489969-242523560 GCA_033576555.1 Oophaga sylvatica
AAAAAATTATAGCTCTCAAAATGTGGCGATGCAAAAAACTATTTTTTGCAATAAAAAGCGTCTATTAGCGTGACAGCTGCCAATCATAAAAACCCGCTATAAATAGTAAATCAAACCCCCCTTTATCACCCCCTTAGTTAGGGAAAAATAATAAAATAAAAAAATGTATTTATTTCCATTTTCCCATTAGGGTTAGGGTTAGGGTTGCGGCTAAAGTTAGGGTTAGGGTTGGCGCTAAAGTTAGGATTAGGGTTAGGGTTGGGATTAGGGGTGTGTTAGGGTTAGGTTTGTGGTTAGGGTTGGACTAGGGTTAGGGGTGTGTTGGGGTTAGGGTTGGAGTTAGAATTGGGGGGTTTCCGCTGTTTAGGCACATCAGGGGCTCTCCAAATGTGACATGGCGTCTGATCTCAATTCCAGCCAATTCTGCGTTGAAAAAGTTAAATGGTGCTCCTTCACTTCTGATCTCTGCCATGCGTCCAAACAGTAGTTTATCCCCACATATGGGTATCAGCGTACTCTGGACCCCAAGAGTTATTGTGCAATTTGTCCTATTTCTTCTGTTACCCTTGGGAAAATAAAAAACTGGGGGCGAAAATATCATTTTTGTAAAAAATAAATGATATTTTTGTTTTTATGGCTGTACATTATAAACTTCTGTGAAGCACTTGGGGCTTCATAGCGCTCACCACACATCTAGATAAGTTCCTTGTGGGGTCTGTTTTCCAAAATGGGGTCACTTGTTGGGGATTTCCACTGTTTAGGCACATCAGGGGCTCTCCAAATGCGACATGACGCCCCCAGACCATTCCATCAAAGTCTGCAATCCAAAACGTCACTACTTCCCTTCCGAGCCCCGACGTGTGCCCATACAGTAGTTTTCGCCAACATATTGGGTATCAGCGTACTCAGGACAAATTGGACAACAACTTTTGGGTTCCAATTTCTTCTGTTACCCTTGTGAAAATAAAATATTGGGGCGAAAAAATCATTTTTGTAAAATAAAAAAAAAAAAAAGATTTTTTATTTTACTGCTGTACGTTATAAACTTTAGTGAAACACCTGGGGGTTCAAAGTTCTCACCACACATCTAGATAAGTTCCTTGAGGGGTCTAGTATCCAAAATGGTGTCATTTATGGGGGTTTCCACTGTTTAGGCAGATCAGGAGCTCTCCAAACACGACATGTCGTCCAGCCAATTCTGCGTTGAAAAAGTCAGATGGCGCTCCTTCCCTTCCAAACTCTGCCATGCACCCAAACAGTGGTTTACCCCCACATATGGGGTATCAGCGCACTCAGGACAAATTGCACAATAACTTTTGGAGTCTTTCTACTCTTGGAAAAATAAAAATTGGGGTGAAAAGATCATTTTTGTGGAAAATATATGATTTTTAAATTTTAAGGCTCTACGTTATAAACTTGTGTGAAGCACTTGGGGGTTAAAATTGCTCACCAAAGATCTAGATAAGTTCCTTAGTTTCCCAAATGGAGTCATTTGTGGGGGGTTTCCACTGTTTAGGCACATCAGGGGCTCTCCAAATGCAACATGGCATCCATTCTCAATTCCAGCCAATTTTGGTTGGAAAAAGTGGTTTCCCCCCCCCCCACATATTGAGTATCAGCGTACTCAGGACAAATTGTACAACAACTTATGTGGTCCAATTTCTCCTGTTACCCTTGGGAAAATAAAAAATAGTGACTAAAAGATAATTTTTGTGGGAAAAAAATAGGATTTTTTATTTTTACGCCCGGGCATTATAAACTTGTGTGAAGCACTTGGGGTTCAAAGTGCTCACCAAAGATCAAGATAAGTTCCTTAGGGGGTCTAGTTTCCAAAATGGGGTCACTTGTGGGGGTTTCCACTGTTTAGGCTCATCTTGGGCACTGCAAACGGAACATGACCCCCATCAACGTCTGCATTCCAAAACGTTACTACTTCCTTTCCAAGCCCTGCCGTGCGCCCAAACAGTTTCCCCCCCCACATATGGGGTATCAGCGTACTCAGGACAAATTGGACAACAACTTTTGGGGTCCAATTTCCTTGGGAAAATTCAAAAATTTGGGACTAAAAAATCATTTTTGTGGAAAATTGTTTTTTTTTTTCACACCCAGGCATTATAAACTTTTGTGAAACACTTGGGGGTTCAAAGTGCTCACAACAGATCTAGATAAGTACCTTAGGGGTCTAGTTTCCAAAATGGTGTCACTTGTGAGGGATTCCACTGTTTAGGCGCATCAGAGGTTCTCCAAACGCGACATGGCGTCCAATCTCAATTCCAGCCAATTTTAGTTTGAAAAAGTCAAACGGCGCTCCTTCCCTTACGAGCTCTGCCGTGTGCCCAAACAGTGGTTTTCCCCCACATATTGGGTATTGGCATACTCAGCAGAAATTGCATAACAACCTTATCTGTCCATTTTCTCCTTTTACCCTGTGAAAATAAAAAAAAAGTTTGTAATAGATCATTTTTGTGGCTAAAAAGTTAAATATTCATTTTTTCCTTCCACGTTGCTTTAGTTCCTGTGAAGCACCTGAAGGGTTAATAAACTTCTTGAATGTGGTTTTGAGTACCTTGAGGGGTGCAGTTTTTAGAATGGTGTCACTTTTGGGTATTTTCTGCCATATAGACCCCTCAAAGTGACTTCAAATGTGAGGTGGTCCCTAAAAAAAAATGGCTTTGTAAATTTTGTTGTAAAAATGAGAAATCGCTGGTCAACTTTTAACCCTTATAACTTCCTAACAAAAAAAATTTTGGTTCCAAAATTGTGCTGATGTAAAGTAGACATGTGGAAAATGTTATTTCTTAACTATTTTGTGTGATATATTTCTCTGTTTTAAGGTAATAAAAATTCAAAGTTTGAAAATTGCAAAATTTTTAAAATTTTCGCCATATTTGCATTTTTTTCAAAAATAAACGCAAGTTATATCGAAGAAATTTTACTTCTAACGTGAAGTACAATATGTCACGAGAAAACATTCTCAGAATCGCGAAGATCCGTTGAAGCGTTCCAGAGTTATAACCTCATAAAGAGACAGTGGTCAGAATTGTAAAAATCGGCCCGGTCATTAACGTGCAAACCACCCTTGGGGGTGAAGGGGTTAAGGAAAAGGAAGAATGTCAACACTTACTACACAAACTCTCGCCCGTGGAATGGCGAGCAAAAGGAGAGGGGGAGTGTAAGAAGAGAAATCGGGCGGGGGGACCTTTCCTGTGCCGGGTCTGGAACTGTCGGGACTGTCTCTTCTGATGTTCGGGGAAAAGTCTAAGCAACTGGACCGATCTGTACATGAGCTGACAGGAGGCGAGGCTAAGCGTGACCAAGAACAGCACAACGCTCGGTTACAGATAGGGGGCATGGCTAAGGGTAACCAGGAATAACACAGTGCGTGGGGACAGGCAAGGGGCGTGGCTTAGCATTCTGAGGTAGAGCTGAGCACACAAGGATGAGAAAAGTTGGTGGGAAGGCGCAGCGAACGGCTGAGGGAAAAGAGGGCTCCTGTGTCAGAGACCATTAGCTGTGTGGAACTGTGCCTGGTTGTGACAGAAATGAACCACAGGGATTCGGACCAGAAACCTGTGGTGTGTAGCTTGACTTCCAGACATCGTGGTGCCAACCGCTCTGCTACAGTAGATGTTACTTTTGTGACAACTGACAGAGACTCTAACCAGAAGCCCATTGTGTGCAGGAGGAGGCCCGGATATTGAGATGACAACCGCTCTGTATCGGTCAGTGCTGCGTGTGCGCCGCCTGATAGAGACTGGTACTATGACGATGGATGGTTTCTGGAACCCCCGGTGTATAATCGCCAAACCTCACTGAACTTTGTCAGGACCGTGGCTTATACTTTTCTGGGCACAGGAGTCTCCGTAATGAGGACCCCACAGGACACTTCAAAGATTCATCATCGCCTACTTCAGACCCCACCTGTATTCTCTATACCCCCTTTTAGTGATCTCCCACTTTTCCTAACTCCCTGCATGGAGTACCTCCTTGTTTTAGTAAAAAGTTGTTAACTCTTGATCGGTCTCCTGTCCGTCACTGCATCCCGCGACCTGCTTATATGTATATCATGTCAGAAGAGAGAGAAATGATTTTAACAGTGTTTAACAGTGAGCACACTTTTATTTTTCGTGAGCACCGTTACTCACTGAATAACACATGATTGGAGACCCTGATCATGTTCCCCGGGGTCTCATCTTCTCCTGGTAGCTGAGACCCCAGAGATTTTACAATTTTGGGGACCGCTGCAGCCTTATTCCTGATCGCTGTTTTAAAATAGTGATGAGGGAATAAGTGCCCTTATCAAACACCGTTTTAATGCATATCGGCTGTCATTAAGGGGTTAAATGTATCTTCAAAAAACAATTTTGCAAGGTTTTTTTATGTCACAATCTACAGTGCCTACAAGTAGTATTCAACCCCCTGCAGATTTAGCTGGTTTGATAAGATGCAAATAAGTTAGAGCCTTCAAACTGCAAACGAGAGTAGGATTTATTAACAGAAGCATAAATCTTACAAAACAAAAAGTTATGTTGCTCAGTTGAATTTTAATACATTTTAAACATAAAAGTGTGGGTCAATTATTATACAACCCCTATGTTTAATATTTCGTGGAATAACCCTTGTTTGCAATTACAGCTAATAATCGTCTTTTATAAGACCTGATCAGGCCGGCACAGGTCTGTGGAGTTATCTTGGCCCACTCCTCCATGCAGATCTTCTCCAAGTTATCTAGGTTCTTTGGGTGTCTCATGTGGACTTTAATCTTGAGCTCCTTCCACAAGTTTTCAATTGGGTTAAGGTCAGGAGACTGACTAGGCCACTCCAACACCTTGACTTTTTCCCTCTTGAACCAGGCCTTGGTTTTCTTGGCTGTGTGCTTTGGGTCGTTGTCTTGTTGGAAGATGAAATTACGACCCATCTTAAGATCCTTGATGGAGGAGCGGAGGTTCTTGGCCAAAATCTCCAGGTAGGCCGTGCTATCCATCCTCCCATGGATGCAGACCAGATGGCCAGGCCCCTTGGCTGAGAAACAGCCCCACAGCATGATGCTGCCACCACCATGCTTGACTGTAGGGATGGTATTCTTGGGGCCGTATGCAGTGCCATCCAGTCTCCAAACGTCACGTGTGTGGTTGGCACTAGAGTTGAGGGATACTTTCCGATATCCAAAAGTATCGGTATCGGAATGGTATCGCCGATATCCAAAAAATATCGGCGATACCCGATACCGATACCGGAAATCCAATGTAAGTCTATGGGACAGAAATATCGTAACTAAAAAAACCTCTTTCTTTCCTTGTAAACACTAAATATACACACATAGAATACATATATATATATATATATATATACACATGTCATTGTGACATATATATACATATATTTATAGTTTATACACTTCTACATAGTAAAATAGCCTCTGATTCAATTGCCGGGTAAAGCCGGCTTTTGTGAAAAGACAGAAGCACCCGACATGAAATGACACTTGGTTTACATAGAGTTAACCATGTCTTTTCATGTAGTTTGATATCTGATTTGCACAAACAATTACATGAGTGGCTGTGTGCAAAATTTCACATCTGTAGGGTTAATTAAAGGTGTAAATTCGTTGTAAAAAATCGGACTTTTTTGCTACGAATTTACACCTTTAATTAACCCCTACAGGTGTGAAATGTTGCACACAGCCACTCATGTAATTGTTAGTGAAAACAATAGATCAAACAACTGAAATGACATGGTTAACTCTATGTAAACCATGTGTCATTTCTAGGGTTGTGCATTCCGATATTGCAAATATCGGGTATCGGCCGTTATTGGATGTATCGGAATTCCGATTCCGAGTACCGATATTTTCGTCATACCGGAATCGGAATGTCACTGTCACTGTCAGTGTCCGTTGGTCGGGTCTGTCAGGAGTCAGCGGCACTTACCCGGCAGAAGATCTCCGGCGGTCACATCCTGGACTGCTTGATGGCCGTCATCCTCTTCTCCCTGGCGGTCACATGCAGTTTCTCGCGATAACTGCAGTGACTGCTGGGTAATCCGATGTAGCAGAGCTGGATCGTCGTGGGACACTCGTTACTATGGACTGCGTCGGACAGGTGGTATACTGTTGGTTTGTTTTTTTTCTTTTTTTACAGGAGATCGATGGCGTCGCAGGAATGAGAGAGTAATAAAATTAATGAAAACTGTGTTGTCTCTTTTATTTCATTAAAAGACTTTTTTCTTGCTGTGTCTTTTTTTTTAAACATTTAAAAACTTTGGGATTATAATGGATCGGTGTCTTATTGACGCCTCTCCATTATTAACCGGGCTTATTGTCACCGTGCAATCAACGGTGACATTAACCCCTTATTACCCCGCTTGCCACCGCTACAGGGCAAGTGGGAAGAGCCGGGTAAAATGCCACAATTGGCACATCTTTTGATGCGCCAAATGTGGGGCTGCTGTAGCCTGGTATTATCAGGCTGTTGAGGGCCAAAATCCATGGGCCTTGACAGTCTTTTAATACCAGGCCGCAGCAGTCTGCATTTTACTTGGCTGGTTAACAAAAATAGGGGGACCCCTACGCCGTTTTTTTTTCGAGGGGATCCCCTATTTTTGTTAACCAGCCAAGCTAAGCAGACTGCTGTGGCCTGGTATTATCAGGCTGGCAAGGTCCATGGATATTGGATCCTTACCAGCCTGAAAAACCAGGCCTCGGCGGTCTGCTTCATCTGGCTGGTTAACAAAAATAGGGGGGACCCCACGCCAATTTTTTTCGAGGGATCCCCTATTTTTATTAATCAGCCAAGATATGCAGACTGCTGTGGCCTGGTATTATCAGGCTGGCAAGGTCCATGGATCTTGGCTCCTTAACAGCCTGAAAATCCAGGCCTCAGCGGTCTGCTTCATCTGGCTGGTTAACAAAAATAGGGGGGACCCCACGCCAATTTTTTTGAGGGGATCCCCTATTTTTGTTAACCAGCAAAGATAAGCAGACTGCTGTGGCCTGGTATTATCAGGCTGGCAAGCAGGGTCGGACTGAGCCACCGGGACACCGGAGAAATCTCCGGTGGGCCCCAACTCCTGCGTGGTGGGCCCTGATTTGAAAGGATAGGTCGCGGGGCAGAGGGGGCGGTGGCCCCGGGCCCCGCGCTCTGAGGGGGCCCACCCGGAGCTACGCTACAGTAACTGTATCGGCGTGCACAGCACGCCGATACAGTTACATTCTGCGGCAGAGCAGGGAGAATCGCTCTCCCTGCTCTGCCGCCCGGAAGCTATGGGGCCTGAACAGGCGGTGGGGGGGCCCGGTGCCAGCAGTGGGCCCCCCACCCGTCATCGGAGGGTCAGCTGTATCGGCATCCAGCCGATACAGCTGACCGCATAGAGAGAGAAGGAGCGAGCGCTCCTTCTCTCCCATAATCCCCCTCTCAGCGTCTGACAGCGGGCGCGATGACATCACCTGCCGGCGCCAGCTGTCAGACGCAGAGAGGGAGAACAGTGAGCAGCACAGGAGCCGGGAGGTGAGTATTGTTTTTTTTTTTTTTTTTAATGGGGGTGCATTATACTACAGAGGCTGTATATGGGGGTGTATTATACTACAGAGGCTGTATATGGGGGCTGCATTATACTACAGAGGCTCCATATTGGGGTGCATTATACTACAGAGACTCCCTATGGGGATGCATTATACTACAGAGGCTGCCTATGGGGGTGCATTATAATATAGCGGCTGCCTATGGTGGTGCATTATATTATAGACTCTGCCTATGGGGGTTTATTATAATATAGAGGCTGCCTATGGGGGTGCATTATACTATATTGAGGACTATCTGGTGTATTATGCTGTATGGATGCTATCTAGGGGCCATCATACAGTGTTGGACCCATTAAATAGTTTGGGGACATTAAGGTGTCAGTATATATCCAGTGAGGGGCATTATTCTGTGTATAGGGGAGATGTACAGGGGGAGACTTGGGACATTATTAAATGTAAAGTGGACACTTATTGTTATAGGGGAACTCGGGTTACTGTGACTGTCAAAGGGGCACACAGGGCATTATTACAGTCTAGGGGACAAAATGTGGGCACTGTTTTCTAGGGCACTTGCACCCGGCATTACTATATTCTAGAGGGGTGCTTTAAAATTTAGAGGTCACACAGAACCACACAGCAGGTGCAGTAATAGGGACACATACGGCAGCAGCGGCTCAGTATTGGGGTATCAGGTGCAGAAATAGGGACACATATGGCAGCAGCGGCTCAGTATTGGGGTATCAGGTGCAGTAATAGGGACACATACGGCAGCAGCGGCTCAGTATTGGGGTATCAGGTGCAGAAATAGGGACACATATGGCAGCAGCGGCTCAGTATTGGGGTATCAGCAGGATGAGGAGTTTGTGCTGGTTGAGAATAGTCCAATTGGTGACCGTGACAGTGCTAAAAATATGAGAAGTGAAATGTGTCTTTGTTGTAATCTCTGCAGTCGAGTCCTGGCTGGAGAAGTCGTCATGTCGGTCTGGGCCAGATGGAAAAGACATTAAAAGTGAACAATTCCATTAGAAAGAACATCAGCGGTAAGTCATTATCTGCACCTGTGCTGTAATCTATTATATGTTCTGTAGGACTGGTATTATTTACCACAGACCATATGGCGGTAATATCAATATTGGTCTTTTTATATATAGATTATTTTTGGCAACAGCGCGGTCATTTGTTGAGGTTCTCTGATTAGGGGCCCACTCAGAAGTTTCACCCCCACTAAACCAAAACCCTAGCTACGCCTCTGGCTCTCTCTCTAGTCTTTCTTTCTCTCTCTAGTCTTTCTCGCTCTCTGTTCTTTCCTTCTCGCTCTCTGTTCTTTTTTCTCTCTGTTCTTTCTTTCTCTCTCTCTTTTCTTTCTTTCCTCTCTTTCTTTCTCTGCTTGTTCTTTCTCTCTCGCTGCTCTTTCTTTCTTTTCCTCAGTACCAGCCACTGTGCCCTCATTACCAGTCAGTGTGATCAGCAGTGCTAAATGGGTACGCTTGGGGCGAGGATATGGGTGTGATTAGCTGTGAAATGGGTGTGGTCGGGGCGTGGCCTAAAATTTGCAGCGACGCCCTACGATGAGCACGACGGATGGTCTCCTGAGGGATCTCCTCCCACACCTGGACTAAAGCATCCACCACTGGACAGTCTGTGGTGCAACGTGGCATGGCCTAAAATTTGCTGCAGCAGGCACAGCGTGCCACAGCCTTTGTCCCTCTTTCCCTTCTTCAAAGGTTGGGAAGTATGATGGTGGGCCCCAAGAATAATTTTTCTCTGGTGGGCCCAAGGTACTCCAGTCCGACGCTGCTGGCAAGGTCCATGGATATTGGCTCCCTAACAGCCTTAAATACCATGCCTCAGCAGTCTGCTTCATCAGGCTGGTTAACAAAAATAGGGGGGACCCCACGCCATTTTTTTTCGAAGGGAACCCCTATTTTTGTTAATCAGTTCCCTCTAACGTCACTGATTGTGTCCCTGACTGACCTGAAGTGAAAGTGGAAAGCAATCAATTAAGCTTTCCACTTCCTCTCCTGTCAGCCAGGAGAGGAACTCATTCATTTGGGGGTTTACTGTGAGGCTGCAGCATTAGCTGTGGTCCCTGCAGTAAACATTAACCCTTTCTGAAGGATTACACCGTGGGACCTGACTGTGCATGGGATAGGTAAGAATAATTTTGCTTTTTTATTTTATTTTTATTACAGGAAATGGTTTTTGCAGTAAAATAAAAGATGGTCAAAAACATGTGTCTTTATTTCATTAAAATGATTTTTAATTAAAGTGTGTGTGTTTTATTTTTATTTCATGCAATAGGATTAATAATTGATAGTTGTCTAATTGACAGCTCTCAATTATTAACCTGGCTTAAGGTCACCTTTCAATAGCAAGGTGGCTTTAACCCCATATTAACCCATTCGCCACCGCTACAGGGCAATGGGAATAGACGGGCAAAGTGCCAGAAAGGGCGAATCTATTTATAGATTTGTCTTTTCTGGGGTGTCTGGGGGCAGATGTTAGTAGCCAGGGGGGGCCAAAAATAATGGTCCCTCTCTGGGCTATTATTATCTGCCCCCACTCACTGGCTTTGTCTGTCTGGTTGCGAAAATAGGGCGGGAGCCCACGCATTTTTTTTCAGCAATTTTACACCTCATATATATATTATACATGTCATTGAATTTGTGACACATATAAATATATATTTTTATTTATAGTTCATACACTTCTACATAGTATAATAGCCGCTAATTCAATTGCCGGCTTTTGTGAAAATGCAGAACCCGACATGAAATGACACTTGGTTTACATAGAGTTAACCATGTCTTTTCATGTAGTTTGATATCTGATTTGCACAAACAATTACATGAGTGTAAGTGTGCAAAATTTCACACCTGTAGGTGTTAATTAAAGGTGTAAATTCGTAGCAAAAAAGTCTGTTTTTTTTACAACGAATTTACACCTTTAATTAACCCCTACAGGTGTGAAATTTTGCACACTTACACTCATGTAATTGTTTGTGCAAATCAGATATCAAACTACATGAAAAGACATGGTTAACTCTATGTAAACCAAGTGTCATTTCATGTCGGGTGCTTCTGTCTTTTCACAAAAGCCGGCTTTACCCGGCAATTGAATCAGAGGCTATTTTACTATGTAGAAGTGTATAAACTATAAATATATGTATATATATATGTCACAATGACATGTATATATATATATATATATATATATGTATTCTATGTGTGTATATTTAGTGTTTACAAGGAAAAAAAGAGGTTTTTTTAGTTACGATATTTTGTTCCCATAGACTTACATTGGATTTCCGGTATCTGTATCGGGTATCGCCGATATTTTAATGGTATCGGCGATACCATTCCGATTCCGATACTTTTGGATATCGGAAAGTATCGCTCAACTCTAGTCATTTCATGTCGGGTTCTGCATTTTCACAAAAGCCGGCAATTGAATTAGCGGCTATTATACTATGTAGAAGTGTATGAACTATAAATATAAATATATATATATATGTGTCACAAATTCAATGACATGTATATATATATATATATATGAGGTGTAAAATTGTTGAAAAAAAATGCGTGGGCTCCCGTCCTATTTTCGCAACCAGACAGACAAAGCCAGCGAGTGGGGGCAGATAATAATAGCCCAGAGAGGGACCATTATTTTTGCCCCCCCCTGGCTACTAACATCTGCCCCCAGACACCCCAGAAAAGACAAATCTATAATTAGATTCGCCCTTTCTGGCACTTTGCCCGTCTATTCCCATTGCCCTGTATCGGTGGCGAATGGATTAATATGGGGTTAAAGCCACCTTGCTATTGAAAGGTGACCTTAAGCCAGGTTAATAATTGAGAGCTGTCAATTAGACAACTATCAATTATTAATCCTATTGCATGAAATAAAAATAAAACACACACACTTTAATTAAAAATCATTTTAATGAAATAAAGACACATGTTTTTGACCATCTTTTATTTTACTGCAAAAACCATTTCCTGTAATAAAAATAAAATAAAAAAGCAAAATTATTCTTACCTATCCCATGCACAGTCAGGTCCCACAGTGTAATTCTTCAGAAAGGGTTAATGTTTACTGCAGGGACCGCAGCTAATGCTGCAGCCTCACAGTAAACCCCCAAATGAATGAGTTCCTCTCCTGGCTGACAGGAGAGGAAGTGGAAAGCTTAATTGATTGCTTTCCACTTTCACTTCAGGTCAGCCAGGGACACAATCAGTGACGTCAGAGGGAACTGATTAACAAAAATAGGGGTTCCCTTCGAAAAAAAAATGGCGTGGGGTCCCCCCTATTTTTGTTAACCAGCCTGATGAAGCAGACTGCTGAGCAGTGGCGTACCGTGAATGAAGCAGACCATGCAGCTGCTATGGGGCCCGGACAGGTGAGGGGGCCCGCGACGGTCGGGTAGCTGTGCTGACACAGTACTACCAGTGGGTCGGCGGGTTAGGGGGAGCGCAGCTCTTCTATATACTCACCCTTCCGCCGGCGCGGTGTCTGCAGCCCCTGCTCTTCTCCCACGGTCTCCGATGCCTGTGTTCAGCGGTCAGGTGGTACCGCTCATTACAGTCATGAATATGCACATATTCATGACTTTAATGAGCTGTCCCGCGTGACCGCTGAACACTGGCGGCGGAGACTGCGGGAGAAGAGCAGGGGCTGCAGAGACCGCGCCGGCGGAAGGGTGAGTATAAGGGATATTTACCTGTCCCGTTCCACCGTTGCTCGCGTCTTCTTGCTGCAATGTTCAGGTCAGAGGGCGCGATGACGTCGTTAGTGCGCGCCACACCCTCTGCCTGATCATTCACTGCTGGAGGACCCCGAAGACAGCGGCACTCAGCAGTGGAGAGAGGACAGGTAAATATCTCAGGTGCCGGGGCCCTGAGCGAGCGGTGACATCGGCACCTGGTGTCACCCCCAGCTCAGGACACCGGCACCTGGCCCCCAGCGACGAGAGGTGAGTATGTCTTTTTTTTTTTTGGTACGCAGCAGCTGCGGCAGCATAAGGGCCTATACTATGGAGCATCTATGGGGGCACAATCTATGGGGGCACAATCTATGGGGGCATGATCTATGGAGCATCTATGGGGGCACAATCTATGGGGCATAATACATTTTTTTGTTTAATGTGTCCCCTCACTGTGCTGGCACTTTACATTTACAATGGCTCTGGGTTTTTTTTTTGGGGGGGGCCCATTCAGACTTTTGCTATGGGGCCCCATGATTTCTATGTACGCCCCTGCTGCTGCTGAGGCATGGTATTTAAGGCTGTTAAGGAGCCAATATCCATGGACCTTGCCAGCAGCGTCGGACTGGAGTACCTTGGGCCCACCAGAGAAAAATTATTCTTGGGGCCCACCATCATACTTCCCAACCTTTGAAGAAGGGAAAGAGGGACAAAGGCTGTGGCACGCTGTGCCTGCTGCAGCAAATTTTAGGCCATGCCACGTTGCACCACAGACTATCCAGGAGTTGGTGGATGCTTTAGTCCAGGTGTGGGAGGAGATCCCTCAGGAGACCATCCGTCGCGCTCATCAGGAGCATGCCCAGAAGTTGTAGGGAGGTCATACAGCATACCTCCCAAGTTTTGAAGACAGGAAAGAGGGTTAAAGGCTGCGGCAAATTTTAGGCCATGCCCCGACCACACCCATTTCACAGCTAATCACACCCATATCCTCGCCTCAAGCGTACCCATTTAGCACTGCTGATCACACTGACTGGTAATGAGGGCACAGTGGCTGGTACTGAGGAAAAGAAAGAAAGAGCAGCGAGACAGAAAGAACAAACAGAGAAAGAAAGAGAGGAAAGAAAGAAAAGAGAGAGAGAAAGAAAGAACAGAGAGAAAAAAGAACAGAGAGCGAGAAAGAAAGAACAGAGAGCGAGAAAGACTAGAGAGTAGGGTTGAGCATTCCGATACTGCAAATATCGGGTATCGGCCGATATTGGCTGTATCGGAATTCCGATTCCGAGTTCCGATATTTTCGTCATATCGGATACCGGAATCGGGATTGTCACTGTCAGTGTCCGTCGGTCGGGTCTGTCAGGAGTCAGCGGCACTTACCTGGCAGAAGATCTCCGGCGGTCACGGGCTGGACTGCTTCATGGCCGCAATCTTCTTTCCCCGGCGGTCACATGCAGTTTCTCGCGATAACTGCAGTGACTGCTGGGTAATCCCGGCCGTAAAGCAGTCAGTCCGATGACGTCACTGCCGGGGAAGCAGGTAATCAGCTGTGCTGCGTCGCGATGACAGGCTCTGCCTGTCATTGCGATGTAGCAGAGCTGGATCGTCGTGGGACTGTCGTTATGGACTGCGTCGGACAGGTGGTATACTGTTGGTTTGTTTTTTTTCTTTTTTTACAGGAGATCGATGGCGTCGCAGGAATGAGAGTATAATAAAATTAATGAAAACTGTGTTGTCTCTTTTATTTCATTAAAAGACTTTTTTCTTGCTTTGTCTTTTTTTAAACATTTAAAAACTTTGGGATTAATAATGGATCGGTGTCTTATTGGCACATCTTTTGATGCGCCAAATGTGGGGCTGCTGTAGCCTGGTATTATCAGGCTGTTGAGGGCCAAAATCCATGGGCCTTGACAGTCTTTTAATACCAGGCTGCAGCAGTCTGCATTTTACTTGGCTGGTTAACAAAATAGGGGGGATCCCCACGCCGTTTTTTTTTCGAGGGATCCCCTATTTTTGTTAACCAGCCAAGCTAAGCAGACTGCTGTGGCCTGGTATTATCAGGCTGGCAAGGTCCATGGATATTGGATCCTTACCAGCCTGAAAAACCAGGCCTCAGCGGTCTGCTTCATCTGGCTGGTTAACAAAAATAGGGGGGACTCCACGCCAATTTTTTTCGAGGGGATCCCCTATTTTTGTTAATCAGCCAAGATATGCAGACTGCTGTGGCCTGGTATTATCAGGCTGGCAAGGTCCATGGATCTTGGCTCCTTAACAGCCTGAAAATCCAGGCCTCAGAGGTCTGCTTCATCTGGCTGGTTAACAAAAATAGGGGGGACCCCACGCCAATTTTTTTCGATGGGATCCCCTATTTTTGTTAATCAGCCAAGATATGCAGACTTCTGTGGCCTGGTATTATCAGGCTGGCAAGGTCCATGGATCTTGGCTCCTTAACAGCCTGAAAATCCAGGCCTCAGCGGTCTGCTTCATCTGGCTGGTTAACAAAAATAGGGGGGACCCCACGCCAATTTTTTTCGAGGGGATCCCCTATTTTTGTTAATCAGCCAAGATATGCAGACTGCTGTGGCCTGGTATTGTCAGGCTGGCAAGGTCCATGGATCTTGGCTCCTTAACAGCCTGAAAATCCAGGCCTCAGCGGTCTGCTTCATCTGGCTGGTTAACAAAAATAGGGGGGACCCCATGCCATTTTTTTTTCGAAGGGAACCCCTATTTTTGTTAATCAGTTCCCTCTGACGTCACTGATTGTGTCCCTGGCTGACCTGAAGTGAAAGTGGAAAGCAATCAATTAAGCTTTCCACTTAAGGGCCCGTCTCACATAGCGATATCGCTACCGAGATCGCTGCTGAGTCACTAGTTTTGTGACGCAGCAGCGAGCTCACCAGCGATATCGCTGTGTGTGACATTCAGCGACGATCAGCCCCCCTGCCGGGTATCGCTGATCGTCGCTGAAATGTCAGGACTAGTGTTGAGCGATATTGCTCGATATCTAAAAATATCGTATCGAAATTGTATCGCCGATAGCACTAAATATCGTCGATATCCGATTTCGATACCGGAAGTCCCATGTAAGTCTATGGGAACAAAATATCGAAATTAAAAAAAAACATTCTTGCCTTGTTGGTTAATTGTACATGAAGGAAAACAACAAAGACTAATGTAGAATGTATTGGGGGAGGTTGAGGAGACAATAAAGGCATACATGTTTAACCCAATGCATTGGAATAGCATTCATATATTTTTTTTTGTAAATACGTTTGGATTGACTAACAAATTGACAATGTTGTTAACCTTTTTTCTATTTTGGCAAATATGTATGTTTAACAACTTCCATGCTCTTCACCTTTTTAACTTTTGCCAGTGCCACACTTTCTCCTTCATAATCTTCAGCAGCAGCATCATCTTTCTCATCAAATTATTCTTCATCTTCACCTTCTTAATTTTCTTCTTAAACTTCTTGCTATTCATGTTTTAGTTTACATTACTCATATTGTTATTATTAAACTAATTAATCTTCTTCATATTCAAATTCTTCATCTTCTTCCTCTTCATCTTCTTCATCATATTCTTATTTGTGACAGAGATTCCTGTACTTGTAATCTGTAAAAGTATGAATTGTTCATCCTTCCATTCTTGCTGTCACAAAAGATTTAAATTACAACAGTATTTGACTTTGTCCGTGTTCAGTTTAGCCTGCAGCAGCAGCAGGCATTTTCCAGGGGCACCACGAGGAGGAACGGACTCACCCCCATACACTGCTTAGTCTTCTTCTGCTTAGAATTTAGAGCATATATTTTGCTCTTCATTTTGGTCTTATACTTCATGTTCTTCTGCTTTTTGATCTTCTGCTTATTGTTCTTCTGTCTCTTGTTCTGTATCTTGTAGTTTGCCTTAACCTTCTTTGTCCTGTTGGTGATCTTCTTCTTGGTAATCTTTTATTTTTTCTTTGTGATGGTGTTCAGGCTGGTTGGCTTCATGCTCGTCGTCCTTGTTGTCGTCATCTTCTTCTGGGTGGTCTTTAATGTCGTCTAATTTCCGAGAAACAGCTGACGTTACTGGAACCCTGACGGGTATCAGATGGAGCAAGAGACAATGGAAGTTACAAGGACCAGCTGACTGTGCTGGACCCCGGACAGGTAGCAGAAGGAAAAGAGGCAATGTCACAACCGAGTACCAGCTGACGTTACTGTGACACGGTTACTAAGCAGGAGGTACCTGTGCTCCAAAGCACTACCAAGGACCAGCAGACGTTGCTGGAACTCGGATACGGAGATGGAGGCACCTAGGCCAAAGGCACTGGGGAGAACCACTTGACGGTACTGGACCCCGGACGGGTAGCAGAAGGAAAAGAGGCAATGTCACAACCGAGTACCAGCTGACGTTACTGTGACACGGTTACTAAGCAGGAGGTACCTGTGCTCCAAAGCACTACCAAGGACCAGCAGACGTTGCTGGAACTCGGATACGGAGATGGAGGCACCTAGGCCAAAGGCACTGGGGAGAACCACTTGACGGTACTGGACCCCGGACGGGTAGCAGAAGGAAAAGAGGCAATGTCACAACCGAGTACCAGCTGACGTTACTGTGACACGGTTACTAAGCAGGAGGTACCTGTGCTCCAAAGCACTACCAAGGACCAGCAGACGTTGCTGGAACTCGGATACGGAGATGGAGGCACCTAGGCCAAAGGCACTGGGGAGAACCACTTGACGGTACTGGACCCCGGACGGGTAGAAGAACGTACCCATGAAAATGTAAGTTGACAGGACGCAAGCCGTCCGCAGTTACAGAATCACACAGTCCTACAGTGGGTGCTTATCCTATTGTCACAATGGAAACCGCCTTTATTTACATATCCCACAGCACACATAGGAATCACCTAAACTGCAGGCACCATAGAGTCGGCTAACCCGAATGCAACACGACAGCACAACTTATTGGAGGATAATTGACGTTCACACTGCCAGGAAACAGCTGTCGTGCTGTAACCAGGCTGGCCAGGAGTCAGTACCCCTGCCAATTACTTACGAGCAACAAATGGCGGTGTTGTAGCCCAGGGAGTAGAGTTCAGGTGGTAGAAAGATGAACATAACCGGAGACATGGAAAACGTTGCCAAACAGTTATTTAATCTGAAAACGGACAGGCAAATTCAGGTGAGATCCATGCCTTGTTCATTTTCAGAAAAGTAAGCCGGTCTACATTCTCTGAGGATAGTCGCATGCGACGGTCTGTTACTACACCACCTGCAGCACTAAAGACACGCTCAGATAATACACTGGCAGCAGGGCAAGCCAGCACCTCCAATGCATACTGGCTAAGCTCTGGCCATGTATCCAACTTAGAGACCCAAAATTTGAAAGGGGAAGAGGCATCTGGGAGTACACTTAGAGGGAAAGCCAAGTAGTCTGTCACCATCTTACGGAAACGTTTCTTCCTGTGACTGGAGCCGTCTCGGATGGTGTAGACCTTGCTGGCGCTGTCACAAAACTTTGCCACATTTGTAACATACAGTTCTTGCCCTGTGCAGAGGCGCTGCTTCTGCTCCCTCTTGTTGTAGAGGTGTCTACACTGCCTCGACGCACAGAGCTGCTTTGTAAAGCAGTAGCAGCAGCAGCATCTCTCTCGGCTGGAATGTACAACAGTATGGATTGCACCAGTGTGTCTTGGTACTCCTGCATTTTACGGTCCCGGTTCACCGGTGTGATGAGGGTTTGTAAGTTGTCCCTGGTAGCGAGGGTCTAGGAGGGTGTACACCCAATAATCTGACGTGCTGAGAATGTGGGCGATTCGGCGGTCGTTTCTTAGGCACTGAAGCATGAAATAAACCATGTGCTGCAGACTCCCAACTGGCCAACAAAGGCTGTCCTCTGGAAGAGGCGTCATCTCTGTCTCCTCTGCATCACCCCACCCTCGCTCTACATACTGACTACAGCGTTGTGTACCTTCCTCTGTAGGGATTTCTTCCTCCTCCATTGACACCTCCTCCTCCTCATCCTCCTCACAAAGTGAGCCCTGCCCAGCCCTTTGTGAGGAACCACGTTGCGCTGACTGTCCTGAAGGTAATTGAATTTGTGACTCCTCATCCTCCACCTGTTTCAAAACCTCTTCCTTTAGTGCTTTCAGTGATTTCTGAAGCAGGCAGATAAGGGGGACAGTCATGCTGACTAGTGCATCATCTGCACTCGCCATCCGCGTTGAGACATCAAACGCACGCAAAACGTCGCAGATGTCCTTCATAGAGGCCCACTCAGTAGTGGTGAAGTGTGAACGGCGCAAATTGCGAGTTGATTGCGCCTGTTGCAGCTGATACTCCATTACTGCTGGCTGCTGCTCACACAACCGCTCCAACATATGTAACGTGGAATTCCACCTGGTGGGTACGTCACATATGATGCGATGTTCAGGAAGGCAAAATCTGACTTGCAGAGCTGCAATGCGCGATCTGGCCATGCTGGAATGCTGCAAGTGAGCGCACTCTATGCGGACCTTGTGCAGCAGTGCATCAAGATCCGGATAGTCCCTCAAAAAACTCTGCACGACCAAGTTGAGCACATGTGCCAGACATGGTATGTGAGTGAGGTTGCCAAGGCCCAGAGCTGCCACCAGATTTCGGCCATTGTCACACACTACCAAGCCTGGCTGCAGATTAGCTGACAAAAACCACACGTCGCTCTCCTGCTTGATGGCATCCCAGAGCTCCTGCGCTGTGTGGCTTCGATTCCCCATGGGAATTAATTTCAGGACGGCCTGTTGACGTTTGGCCACGGCTGTGCTCATATCGGTCGCAACAGGTAAGCGTTCACGGGTCCATGTGGAGGTATACCGTGACGGCTCGTGCAGCGATGATTCTGAGGAACTGGAGTAGGAGGAGGAATCAATGTGCACAGACTGGATTCCTGCAATCCTTGGAGTTGGCAGAACACGTACAGCGCCACTGGCAAGATCTGTACCCGGCTCCACAACATTGACCCAATGGGCAGTGAGGGAAAGGTATCGTCCCTGGCCATGGGTACTGGTCCACGCATCGGTGGTCAGGTGGACCCTGCTACTGACGGCGTTTAGTAGCGCATGTTTAATGTTTCCCTCGACATGTTTTTGCAGAGCAGGGACAGCTTGCCTGCTGAAATAAAATCGGCTTGGCACATTATATTGTGGGACTGCCAATGCCATAAAGTTCCTGAAACTGTCAGTCTCCACCAGCCTGAATGACAGCATTTCAAGGGACAGGAGTTTTGCAAGGCCAGCATTCAGAGCCTGTGCTCGTGGATGGTTTGCCGAGTATGGCCGTCTTTTATCCCATGCCTGTGTTACCGATGGCTGTTTTTTGTACTGGGAGTGTGACGATGACTGTGAACTTGCTGCAGTGGGTGGAATAACAGTTTGTCTATGGACAACAGTGACCGAGGTTCTTCCATGGAGATCCTGTGAGGAAGCCAAAACAGGTGTGTGAGAGCTGGAGGTAGAGGCTCGAACATGACGTAAAGATGTAGGTGCTGCTGTAGGTTGGCCTACATCTCCAGTGTGTCTTTGGAACTCAGCTACGTGCTTTGTCCGTACATGTGTCCACATATTTGTGGTATTCAGGTTCCTGATATTTTTACCTCTTTTAACTTTTTGCTTACACAGCTTGCATTGAACATAGCAAATATTATCTACAAGTCTGTCAAAAAAGGACCACGCAGTGCAAGTCATGGGAGCGCCAATTTTGACATTTCTAAGAGAACTGCTCCCAACAGGTGCCAAACTGGAGGCTACAGGCAAGCGAGTCTGCAGCCTACCTCTCCCTCCTCTTTGTACCGTTGGGACAATCTCTTCCTCAGAGCTGCTCCCACCACCTTGCTGTTGCTCACGCCATGTTGGGTCTCGGACTTCATCATCTCCACTACCCTCTTCCAACACCTGCTGCTGTTGGATGGTCTGGGCAGCACCATGCTCCACAAAACCTGGCACCTGAGTCTCATCATCATCATAAGATGCGTTCTGCGGTGTGCTGTCCATCGGCACTGGCTCACCCCCTCTTCAGATTGAGAGAGACACAGCTGTTGCGCATCACTGCATACTCCCTCTTCTTCAAATTGCAGAATGCTGCTTGCCTGTGCCCGTGTTTGCGAGCCAACAGATTCTGAGAACAGAAGCAGAGACTCAGCTGGCTCCTGTACAGAACTCTCTGACTGCCTTGGCAATTTGACAGGCGGTGAACAGACAGATGGTTGCTCAACAGTGTTGTGTTCCTGAGAGGAGGTGGAAGGAATTGAAGTCGATGCTTTGGCTGCCATCCAACCAACAACGGCTTCAATTTGTTCTTCCCGCAGCAGGGGGGCACGCCGAGCTCCTACCAAAGTGCGCATAAAGGAACGCTCACGGGGATAAATGGTGGATGCTGTGTCACTGAGGGCGGCAGCAGACACAGAATCCCCACGTCCTCTCCCTGCTGAAACTCCACGGCCACGACCACGTGCCTTACTCACTGACTTCTTCATCTTGGTAGATTGATAAAGAAAGTCAGAAAAGTTATAACTTAAGGCCTAAGTGTGGTTATTACGCAGAGACTGAAGTGAACACTGAAACACAACTGTTCACAAATCACAATCTGTGAAAGGCTACTCCTTTGTCTACTTCTATAGTGTTTGCAACCAATGTATTGGATACGGATGGAAGCGCGTCACACTAATAGTTAAATTGCATGGAGCACAAGAATTACACTGAAGGAAAAAAAAAAGAGTCTGTGAGTGACAGGTGCAGATGCCTACAGACAGCGTTGCATGCAGAGCAAACTGCAGCGTCACCTGCACTCACACACACACCTTGCAGAGCTGTTAAAACACTGCAGGCAAAAGGAAGCTTTACACAGCGGTTGGTGCTAGCCTGCCTACAGCACAGTACACTAAATCGCAATCTCTAACTGTCCCTCAGAGTCAGCACAGCAGCGTTCTGTCCCTTACTGAATTCACAGCACAGTGACGCTAAAATGGCGGCGGCGCCTTTTATACACTGAAGAAAAAAAAAAAAGAGTCTGTGAGTGACACGTGCAGATGCCTACAGACAGCGTTGCATGCAGAGCAAACTGCAGCGTCACCTGCACTCACACACACACCTTGCACAGAGCTGTTAAAACAACACTGCAAGGCAAAAGGAAGCTTTACACAGCGGTTGGTGCTAGCCTGCCTACAGCACAGTACACTAAATCGCAATCTCTAACTGTCCCTCAGAGTCAGCACAGCAGCGTTCTGTCCCTTACTGAATTCACAGCACAGTGACGCTAAAATGGCGGCGGCGCCTTTTATAGTGCATTCTGACATCATTTCAGCAGCCAATCACAGCCATGCCATTAGTTAACATGACCGCAGCATTACAGGATGTGCCCACACTTCTTAGGATTCCTTATTGGCTGAATAAAATCACATTGCCTCGCAAATAATTATGGGAACTTCCGATTCCGGTATTCGATAATACGAAAATATGAAACGAATTATCGAAAGGCCGATAGAGCTAATATCGGCCGATAGCCGATATTTGCATTATCGTATCGCTCAACACTAGTCAGGACCTTTTTTTGATCGCTGGTTTCCCGCTGACAGGCACACATCGCTGCGTGTGACAGGCGGGAGACCAGCGATCCGCTGGTAACCAAGGTACACAGCGGGTTTCCAGGCGCGGGGCTGCCTAAAACCCGCTGTGTACCTTGGATACCAGCGCCCTGATGCAGGGAGCTGGTATCCAAGGTACACAGCGGGTTTCCAAGCGCTGGGCTGGAACGTGTGTACCTTGGTTACCAGCGGATCGCTGGTCTCCCGCCTGTCACACGCAGCGATGCGTGCCTGTCAGAGGGAAACCAGCGATCAAAAAAAGGTCCTGACATTTCTGCGACGATCAGCGATACCCGGCAGGGGGGCTGATCGTCGCTGAATGTCACACACAGCGATATCGCTGGTGAGCTCACTGCTGCGTCACAAAACTAGTGACTCAGCAGCGATCTCGGTAGCGATATCGCTATGTGAGACGGGCCCTTAAGCGATGTTACCCGCAGTGTCGCTGTCCCAGATCGCTGCCTGAGCTGCCTGTTTGGCAGCTCAGCAGCGATCATGTAGCGATACACCAGCGATCCTGACAAGTGCATATCGTTGTCGGGATCGCTGGTGTATCGTTATGTGACACCCAGCCTTTACTCTCCTGTCAGCCAGGAGAGGAACTCATTCATTTGGGGGTTTACTGTGAGGCTGCAGCATTAGCTGCGGTCCCTGCAGTAAACATTAACCCTTTCTGAAGGATTAACACCGTGGGACCTGACTGTGCATGGGATAGGTAAGAATAATTTTGCTTTTTTATTTTATTTTTATTACAGGAAATGGTTTTTGCAGTAAAATAAAAGATGGTCAAAAACATGTGTTTTATTTCATTAAAATGATTTTTAATTAAAGTGTGTGTGTTTTATTTTTATTTCATGCAATAGGATTAATAATTGATAGTTGTCTAATTGACAGCTCTCAATTATTAACCTGGCTTAAGGTCACCTTTCAATAGCAAGGTGGCTTTAACCCCATATTAACCCATTCGCCACCGCTACAGGGCAATGGGAATAGACGGGCAAAGTGCCAGAAAGGGCGAATCTAATTATAGATTTGTCTTTCCTGGGGTGTCTGGGGGCAGATGTAGTAGCCGGGGGGGGGCCAAAAATAATGGTCCCTCTCTGGGCTATTATTATCTGCCCCCACTCACTGGCTTTGTCTGTCTGGTTGCGAAAATAGGGCGGAGCCCACGCATTTTTTTTCAGCAATTTTACACCTCATATATATATATATACATGTCATTGAATTTGTGACACAATATATATATATATATATATTTATATTTGTAGTTCATACACTTCTACATAGTATAATAGCCGCTAATTCAATTGCCGGCTTTTGTGAAAATGCAGAACCCGACATGAAATGACACTTGGTGTACATAGGGTTAACCATGTCCTTTGCTATCTGATTTGCACAAACAATTACATCAGTCTATGTGTGCAAAATTTCACACCTGTAGGGGTTAATTAAAGGTGTAAATTCGTAGCAAAAAAGTCCGTTTTTTTTACAACGAATTTACACCTTTAATTAACCCCTACAGGTGTGAAATTTTCACACATAGACTGATTTAATTGTTTGTGCAAATTAGATAGCAAAGGGACATGAAAAGACATGGTTAACCCTATGTACACCAAGTGTCATTTCATGTCGGGTGCTTCTGTCTTTTCACAGAAGCCGGCTTTACCCGGCAATTGAATCAGAGGATATTTTACTATGTAGAAGTGTATAAACTATACATATATGTATATATATATATGTCACAATGACATGTTATATATATATATGTATTCTATGTGTGTATATTTAGTGTTTACAAGGAAAGAATGGGGTTTTTTTAGTTACGATATTTTGTTCCCATAGACTTACATGGGACTTCCGGTATCGGTATCGGGTATCGCCGATATTTTAATGATATCGGCGATACCATTCCGATTCCGATACTTTTGGATATCGGAAAGTATCGCTCAACTCTACTAGAGAGAGAAAGAAAGACTAGAGAGAGAGCCAGAGGCGTAGCTAGGGTTTTGGTTTAGTGGGGGCGAAACTTCTGAGTGGGCCCCTAATCAGAGAACCTCAGCAAATGACCGCGCTGTTGCCAAAAATAATCTATATATAAAAAGACCAATATTGATATTACCGCCATATGGTCTGTGGTAAATAATACCAGTCCTACAGAACATATAATAGATTACAGCACAGGTACAGATAATGACTTACCGCTGATGTTCTTTCTAATGGAATTGTTCACTTTTCATGTCTTTTCCATCTGGCCCAGACCAACATGACGACTTCTCCAGCCAGAACTCGACTGCAGAGATTACAACAAAGACACATTTCACTTCTCATATTTTTAGCACTGTCACGGTCACCAATTGGACTATTCTCAACCTGCACAAACTCCTCATCCTGCTGATACCCCAATACTGAGCCGCTGCTGCCATATGTGTCCCTATTTCTGCACCTGATACCCCAATACTGAGCCCTGCTGCCGTATGTGTCCCTATTACTGCACCTGATACCCCAATACTGAGCTGCTGCTGCCGTATGTGTCCCTATTACTGCACCTGCTGTGTGGTTCTGTGTGACCTCTAAATTTTAAAGCACCCCTCTAGAATATAGTAATGCCGGGTGCAAGTGCCCTAGAAAACAGTGCCCACATTTTGTCCCCTAGACTGTAATAATGCCCTGTGTGCCCCTTTGACAGTCACAGTAACCCGAGTTCCCCTATAACAATAAGTGTCCACTTTACATTTAATAATGTCCCAAGTCTCCCCCTGTACATCTCCCCTATACACAGAATAATGCCCCCTCACTGGATATATACTGACCCCTTAATGTCCCCAAACTATTTAATAAGTCCAACACTGTATGATGGCCCCTAGATAGCATCCATACAGCATAATACACCAGATAGTCCTCAATATAGTATAATGCACCCCCATAGGCAGCCTCTATATTATAATAAACCCCATAGGCAGAGTCTATAATATAATGCACCACCATAGGCAGCCGCTATATTATAATGCACCCCCATAGGCAGCCTCTGTAGTATAATGCATCCCCATAGGGAGTCTCTGTAGTATGATGCACCCAATATGGAGCCTCTGTAGTATAATGCAGCCCCCATATACAGCCTCTGTAGTATAATACACCCCATTAAATAAAAAAAAAAACAATACTCACCTCCCGGCTCCTGTGCTGCTCACTGTTCTCCCTCTCAGCGTCTGACAGCGGGCGCCGGCAGGTGATGTCATCGCGCCCGCTGTCAGACGCTGAGAGGGGGATTATGGGAGAGAAGGAGCGCTCTCCAAAGATCTTGGTCTCATCAGACCATAGAACCTTGAACCAGTCTGTCTCAGAGTCCTCCAAGTGATCATGAGCAAACTGTAGACGAGCCTTGACATGACACTTTGAAAGTAAAGGTACCTTACAGGCTCGTCTGGAACGGAGACCATTGCGGTGGAGTACGTTACTTATGGTATTGACTGAAACCAATGTCCCCACTGCCATGAGATCTTCCCGGAGCTCCTTCCTTGTTGTCCTTGGGTTAGCCTTGACTCTTCGGACAAGCCTGGCCTCGGCACGGGAGGAAACTTTCAAAGGCTGTCCAGGCTGTGGAAGGCTAACAGTAGTTCCATAAGCCTTCCACTTACGGATGATGCTCCCAACAGTGGAGACAGGTAGGGCCAACTCCTTGGAAAGGGTTTTGTACCCCTTGCCAGCCTTGTGACCCTCCACGATCTTGTCTCTGATGGCCTTGGAATGCTCCTTTGTCTTTCCCATGTTGACCATGTATGAGTGCTGTTCACAAGTTTGGGGAGGGTCTTAAAATAGTCAGAAAAGGCTGGCAAAAGAGATCATTAATCCACACATGTGAAGCTCATTATTTTTGGTGCCTGAACTACTTCTTAATACTTTAGGGGGACCAAACAGAATTCTTGTGGTTTGAGGGGTTGAATAATAAATGACACTCTGAATTAACTTTTAACGTTTTTAAAAAAAAAAAAAAAAAATTAAAACAAAAATTTTTGCTGCAGTGCATTTCCCACTTCCAGGCTGATCTACAGTACAAATGTCACAATGCCAAGTTAATTCCGCATGTGTCAACCAGCTAAATCTGCAGGGGGTTGAATACTACTTGTAGGCACTGTATATTTAAAAAAAATTGAAATCTTGTAATTTTCACACTGGACATTGAGATTAAGTCATGCTTTCTGTCCTTTCAGGAAGAGTTTTTATCAGACTCATAATCAGAAGCAGTATTGACAGATAGAATCTTTATGTATGTATAGAGGAGTTATCTCTCATTACAGTAAACAGAGGTGTTTTCTGTAATTCCTGCCTCTGATTATTACCAGTTTTGAATGATAGCTCCTGTATTATTGATTGTGTGCAATAATATACACGAGCTACCATTCACAATAGGTGATTTTACATCTGACCCTGCTACACATTCCTTCACAATGACCTTTGCACAAATTCATTAGATACTTAAAAAATGATATGAGGAGCCTAACAGAGTCTTTTAACTCTAATATTCATATGGATTTCCTTATAAGCAGGAAGTTGAGAATAGCCCCAGTGGTGAGTGTGAAAATTGCAAGATTTCTATATATTTTATTTAATACAAATGTTGGTGTGATTATTAATATTTATTATTAATAACATATTATTATTATGTTACATTCAAAATATGTAAAAACACACATTTGATAGAAATCTGATTAAAAAGTAGGTTATTTTTTCATGACACATTCCTTTCAATTAACACAAACTGACACAGTTCAGTTCTAGTATGTACTATATACTGTACTCCCAACATGTGTACATAACTTCACTACCTTGCTTGTCCAACCATGGTAGCTCAGTTCTTACTCCAGTCTTTATACCTGACCCTTTTTGCATTTTTATGTGCTCACACTGTATCTGCTGTCTGCACATGGAAACATTCTTATTCACACCAGGATTAAAACCTGCACAGACCTAACATTTCTTACAACTAAGACATCATGTTTTCAGTCTTTTTTAATTGTAGTTTTTAGAGGACATATGAAGTATACCTTCAAAATGGAAGGTTGCAACATATTTAACTATATAGGCATAGACCTTTTATTTATCTCTGAGTTCTATGCACTATCTCTCTTGCAACTTTTGGTAGCCATAAAAAGCATAGTTCGAACTCACCCCAAAGTCATGTGTGATTGTTCCCCACCAGCATAATCCTTGTTCTCAGTGGTCATTGTACTGCATGACGCAGCTCCTCTTTTCTGCCATGCCAGTGATATAATTGTCCTTATCCCTCATTGCTATACGTTTAATGTCTATGTAGTCTGTTGCTGTTGGGTTTGGGTTGTGTAATGGGAACACCATTATCTGTAGTCGTTTTCTATCTGTTGAATGATGTAATTTTGGCATGTTTTTGACGGAATTATAAATACTCTTTGATCTAAGTGGTGCTCAATTATTTATATGAAGTATACTGATGCATTATAGCAATCTATGGATAGAAAGAAAGACCTGAGCTGCTGATGTGTTTAGATTGCGAAGAATGGATGCAATAGTAGCAAAGTCTCAACTGTGAGTAATATTAGCAGTTTTGAGCTTTAGGATAGAAACAAGAATGCTTCAGTTCATTGACAGCAAACTGAGACTTTAAAAAATCAAAAGGAATTGAACCCTATGAAAATTCACAATTTATACAATATATAGCTTTATCTATGTACAATATTCATCACAAATGAGTACAACAGTTTTAAAATTAAGATTTTAATCAATACCTCAATGAAAGCAAGAGCGATTTCTTAAATTTTTCCAAAAAGACTGAGTGACACAGAACATTTTGTAACTCATATATTAAAGTAAGTTTAATAATATAACTTTCATTACAAAATTATTTGATACAAAAATGAATATCATATAGCTACATCATAAACTACTACATCTACTAGTTTGCATGAAATCAATGATTTTAAGTAGAGCACCAGGTATTCTAGGTATGGAATGAACAGTTGTCGACACATTGCTACATCTATCTTTCTGCATTCCTCAAGAATGATCTCTTTTGGAGCTTGGATGTTGAATGGAGAGTGATGTTCAACTTACAGTATCTCTTCAGAATTCTTCATAGGTGTTTGATAGGGTTCAGTTCAGGAGACATACAGGTGCTTCTCACAAAATTAGAATATCATCAAAAAGTTAATTTGTTTCAGTTCTTCAATACAAAAAGTGAAACTCATATTATATAAAGTCATTACAAACAGAGTGATCTACAGTATTTCAAGTGTTTATCTCTGTTAATGTTGATGTTTACGGCTTACAGCCAATGAAAACCCAAAAGTCATTATCTCAGTAAATCAAAATAATTAACAAAAAAAACCTTCAAACCTTCAAAGGCTTCCTAAGTGTTTAAAAAGTGTTTAAAAAGGTCCTTTAGTCTGTTTCACTAGGTTCCACAATCATGGGGAAGACTGCTGACTTGACAGATGTCTGGAAGGCAGTCATTGACACACTCCACAAGGAAAGAAATATTTTGCAGTTCATTTGGAAATCAAGGTCGCAGAGCCTGGATGAAAAGTGGAGAGGCACACAAACCAAGCTGCTTGAGATCTTTCCACAATCAAAATAATTAACAAAAAAAACCTTCAAACCTTCAAAGGCTTCCTAAGTGTTTAAAAAGTGTTTAAAAAGGTCCTTTAGTCTGTTTCACTAGGTTCCACAATCATGGGGAAGACTGCTGACTTGACAGATGTCTAGAAGGCAGTCATTGACACACTCCACAAGGAAAGTATATTTTGCAGTTCATTTGGAAATCAAGGTCGCAGAGCCTGGATGAAAAGTGGAGAGGCACACAAACCAAGCTGCTTGAGATCTTTCCACAATCAGTGATGGTTTGGGGAACCATGTCATCTGCTGGTGTAGGTCCACTGTGATTTATCAAGAACAAAGTCAGAATGGCCATCTACCTGGAAATTTTAGAGCATTTCATGCTTCCCTCTGCCGACAAGCTGTTCGAAGATGAGAATTTAATTCTCCAGCAGGTCTTGGCACCTGTCCACACTGCCAAAAGTACCAATACCTGGTTTAAAAACAACAGTATCAATGTGCTTGAATGACCAGCAAACTCACCTGATCTTAACCCCATAGAGATTCTATGGGGCATTGTCAAGAGGAAGATGAGAGACACCAGACTCAACAATGCAGATGAGCTGAAGGCTGCTATCAAAACAACCAGGGCTTCCACAACATCTCAGCAGTGCCACAGGCCATTCCACATTGATGCAGTAATTGATGCAAAAGGAGCCCCGACCAAGTATTGAGTGCATTTACTGAACATACATTTCAGTAGGCCAACATTTTGGATTTTTAAAATAATTTTTCAAGCTGGTGTTATAAAGTATTCTAATTTATTCTAATTTACTGAGTCTGTACAAAACTCACGGTGACCTCATTCAATGTATTTTGCCAGCTTTTAAGTACAGTTTTACTCACACTGACACATTGGCAGTTAACTACTATGAGTATATACAAATATATAAATTTTGTGACATTTTGGCATTACTGAATTATACACAATACACATTTATCATTTCTATTCTTTTCTTCCGTACTTACGGTATTTCTGCTCTAAATTTTCATTCTCTCCTCATCCTACACTTCTTATTTATCCTGTACCTTTGTCTCCAGTGGCTCACACCCCATGTGCACTTGGCATACACACCGAACACTCCAAATTTTTAAGCATGAGTTTGATTTCCCTCTTTTTTTTACACATGACAACATAAACAAAAAACTTTTTTTTTTAAAAAACACTGCATACATATTTAATTTTTTATTATGTATCTGTCCCAATTACATACACTTTACTATTTTTACAGTTATATACCTTATTTTATTCTATTTTCAATCTTTGTATCTGCTACATGGATATGGTATCACATGACCTCAATTCCTGTACTTTTTGAATTGTATCTTATTGGTTTGGTCCTGATGAAGAGGCTTGGAAATCTTGAAACGCGTTGACAATAAACCATATTCATGCTTCACCTTCATGTGTGATCGCATCTTTGAACCTTAGACAGCGCAGAATCTGAACCTCCATATTCCTTATTCATTGCAATGTAACTCTTTGGTGGTCCTGCTGCAGCCCTTACATGCTTCTACAGGAGCTGTGACTGTCAAAACCCCATCAGGTGAGTGTACCTATAATATTTTAGACCACTTGATCTCAGACGTTTGCACTTTTTTGTCTCTCCAGTTTTACCATTTGATTTATGTAGATCAGGAGAGCAGACTGTCAACCATTACATATCTTACACTAGTAATATCCCCTTTTATTTTAAATTAGATCTGGAGGCAGATTCTTTGAGAGATATATATCTGGCCCATAGATCCTAACAGCTAATTTACATATGAAGAAAAATGTGGATTTTTCTGGAATAAAACATTGATTTGCATATATCAAGATATCATTTTTTAACTTTCTATGATCTGCCTGTAAACATAGCCAACTCATTAGGGTTGATTCTACCTATAGATTCCCTTTAAAGAGGCACTCCTCCCATCAATCAATATCCTCTTAACCCCTCTCTGCCATCAGACGTACTATTCCGTCCATGTGACCCTGGACCTAATTCCCATGGACGGAATAGTACGTCATGCCCTTTAATGCGACATCGCGACTAAAGTCGCGGTGATCGCATTAAAATTCCGATGCCATCTTACCTCTAGGAAGATGACGTCGGCATCCCGGGCTGCGTCCTCCCCTCTCCGGCCTCCCGATCACTGTGATTGGCTGTTCAATTCTGAACAGCCAATCGCAGCCTTTCTCACTGTTTCAGCCAATCAGATGGGCTGAAACAGTGAGATCCCAGGCTAGGATCGAGTACCGATGTACTCGATCCTAGGCCTGGGTCTAGCACTATGCAGACCCCCCTGGATTGGCGCGATCGCCGATCATATCGATCGCGCCAATCGCAGGGCACAGAAGCGGTATTACCGCGCTGTGCCCTGCCGGTTCCTGCTGGATCGGTGCTATAAAAGCACCGATCCTAGGCCGGAACATAGGACAGGCCTAGCAGGGCCTGCAGGAGCTGATTGGCGCGATCGATGTTATCGTCGATCGCGCCAATCGCAAGGCACAGCCGCGGCGCAGGAGCGCTGTGCCTTGCTGCTGACATGCCGGATCGGTGCTGTAATAGCACCGATCCTGGCTGGATCGGTGCTGTAAAAGGCTGTGGAGGCTCAGGACAGGCCCTGTAGGGCCTGCAGGAGCTGATTGGCGCGATCGATGACATCGTCGATCGCGCCAATCACAGGGCACAGCAGCGGTCTGATCGCTGTGTGACCGCGTTGTGCCCTGCAGGTGACCTGGCTGCTGCCCTGGCTGTGACCTGCCTAGGATCGGAGCTGTGAGCTCCGATCCTGGGCAGGTTGCCAGGGTAACCAGGAGAGCTCTGATTGGTGGGATCTTGTTATGATGGATCCCACCAATCACAGGTCACAGAAGCGAATTGACCGCTCTGTGACCTGTCTCACCTGGCTCTGACCTGTGAGTGACCGTTCTGCAGGGGTCTTCACACTTGCTGAGGATTCCTGCAGAGCGGTCATACAACAGATCTCTCCTGTGCTGGGCCTTGTAGTGCTGAAGACAGAAGAAAAGAAGACAGAAGAAAAGAAGTCAGAATAAAGAAGAAAAGAAGATAGAAAAAAGAAGAGAGACTACAACCGTAAGTGTTGATCCCTCTCTTCCTCCTCCCCATCCCCTTCCCCCTCTTTTTACCCCCTCCACCCCCCCTTTGCGCCGCCTCCGTGCGCACACCCAGCCGCCGAGCGTTGATTGGTGACGCATTTCACCGATCAACACTCGTGCTCTCAGCCCCCTTTGCGCCACCTCCGTGCGCACACCCTGCAGCCGGCGAACTTTGATAAGTGACGCAGTTCACTTATCAGAGCTCGCGTCCGGCGGGTTTCCTTTTTTTCACCCCCCTTTGCGCCGCCTCCGTGCGCACACCCAGCCGCCGAGCGTTGATTGGTGACGCATTTCACCGATCAACACTCGTGCTCTCAGCCCCCTTTGCGCCACCTCCGTGCGCACACCCTGCAGCCGGCGAACTTTGATAAGTGATGCAGTTCACTTATCAGAGCTCGCGCCGGCTGTTTTCCTTTTTTTTTTTTCACCCGCCTTTGCGCCGCCTCCGTTTCCACATCTAGCAGCCGCCGAATTTTGATAAGTGACTCAGTTCACTTATCAGATCTCGTGCCGGCTGTTTTCCTGTTTTTTTTTTTCACCCCCTCCCTGCGCCACTCCCTTTGCGCCACATCTAGCAGCCGCCGAACTTTGACAAGTGACACAGTTCACTTATCAGAGCTCGCACGGCTGTTTTCCTTTTTCTTTTTTTTTTTTTCCTTTTTCACCCGCCTTTGCGCCGCCTCCGTTTCCACATTTAGCAGCCGCCGAACTTTGACAAGTGACACAGTTCACTTATCAGAGCTCGCGCCGGCTGTTTTCCTTTTCTTTTTTTTTCACCCCCTCCCTGCGCCACTCCCTTTGCGCCACATCTAGCAGCCGCCGAACTTTGACAAGTGACACAGTTCACTTATCAGAGCTCGCACCGGCTGTTTTCCTTTTCTTTTTTTTTTTTCCTTTTTCTTTTTTCACCCGCCTTTGCGCCGCCTCCGTTTCCACATTTAGCAGCCGCCGAACTTTGACAAGTGACACAGTTCACTTATCAGAGCTCGCACCGGCTGTTTTCCTTTTTTTTTTTTTTCCTTTTTCTTTTTTCACCCGCCTTTGCGCCGCCTCCGTTTCCACATTTAGCAGCCGCCGAATTTTGATAAGTGACTCAGTTCACTTATCAGATCTCGTGCCGGCTGTTTTCCTGTTTTTTTTTTTTCACCCCCTCACTGCGCCACTCCCTTTGCGCCACATCTAGCAGCCGCCGAACTTTGACAAGTGACACAGTTCACTTATCAGAGCTCGCACCGGCTGTTTTCCTTTTCTTTTTTTTTTTTCCTTTTTTTTCACCCGCCTTTGCGCCGCCTCCGTTTCCACATTTAGCAGCCGCCGAATTTAGATAAGTGACGCAGTTCACTTATCAGATCTCGTGCCGGCTGTTTTCCCCTTTTTTTTTTCACCCCTCCTTGCGCCACATCTAGCAGCCACCGAACTTTGATAAGTGACGCAGTTCACTTATCAGAGCTAGGGCCTGCTGTTTTAGACTTTTCTTTTCACAGGCATTTTTTTCTCCCCATTTTTTTTTTCTTTTAGATTTTTCTTTTCAGCATAGTTTACACCAAGCACTATCCCCCCCCACACATACACAGTTATCAATAAAGTACACCCAAGCACCACATTTACAAAAAAATGTCCCACCCGTCCCGTTCGTCCCAACAGCGCTATTCATTGGAGGAGGCATACGCTTTTCTTGCCTCCGACACTGATAGCGAGGGAGAGGATCCCACATTTCTTTATTTTTCAGATTCCTCTTCCTCCTCCTCTTCCTCTTCCCCCTCCTCATCTTCCTCCTCGGGTCCTGCGGAACCACCACGCAGACGCCCAGGACAGAAGATGAGGCATCTGCCCCCATTCCAGAAGACGAAGATGAAGCCGAACCAGCGCAACCCACTGCGGATCCCGTGTGGACCTCGCCCCCCGAAAATTACGAGCCACTGATTCCTGATTTTGTGGCAGAATCAGGAATCAGGTTTGACACCACTGGCCTCACAGAAATAGACTTTTTCAAAGTCTTTTTCTCTGAGGATTTTATTAACCACATGGTGGAGCAAACAAATT
>JARQOD010000005.1:242523660-242559717 GCA_033576555.1 Oophaga sylvatica
TTTGGGGCATATTTGTTTTCATCCCCAGTTTTGTAAATTCATGGGGGGGGCCCTTCTGGGGGTTCTGAGGAGGGCTTTTTCTCTCGCACTTGTTTCAGTGTGGAGAGGTGTATTGAAAAATCTGAGTTTGGGGAACCGTTTAAAGATGGCTGTTAGGAGGAGGTTTTCTGGTCCAGATTTAATGTGAACGATCTGGTTTGGTTGTCTACCAGGAATATAAAATTTAAAGTTCCCCTGGAAGCTGGCCCCGATTCATGGGGCCCGTAAGGATCAGTTCCAAAAATTAATTCCTGTGGCTTTCGTCTGACCTCCCCCTACGTTTAAATTATAATTGGGGTTCCACAAGTATTACTTAAGGGTACGTGGGCACCAGTCATCCACACCTCCCCCCCCCCCCTCCCCTCCAGTGGTGGTAATGTAATTGGGGAGTTTCAAGTGTCAAAAGATCATTGATCACGTCTGAATCGCCGTCCCTTCAGTACTTGGTGCATTGGAAGGGGTATGGTCCGGGAGGAGAGGGAGTGGGTTCCTGGTTGACATTAACGCAGTCGTTTGGTGCGGACCTTCCAAGAACTCACCCGGGCAAACCTGGCCCTGAGGGGTCGGAGGCCCCGTAGAAGGGGGGTATGTATGTGTGCATCGCCACGAAGTCGTCGCGGTTGACATTCTGACTTCTCACAGCGAGTTGCTGTTTTTTTGGGGTTTTTTTGGCATTGGAGTTAATTTCTGTCTGTGCCAGTTCTGGGATGGGTCAGTTTCCCCCGGCTGCAATTAATTTTTGTTGATTGGTTTCCTTTAATCTCTGGTTGTCTGTGTTGGGAGTTGCCAGTGAATTCTTCATGCGCCAAGATGGATTGTATCTGTTTAGACTTAAGTTAAGAGCTCCTTAGTTTTTTTAAAGCTCCCTTGCTTAGGTTTAATATCCCAGATCATTATGTTCCTTCTGTGTTTGAGTGTGTTGCAAGTCTGTGTTTTCTCCAGTTTTTGTTTTTATTTGTTAATCTGTGTATTTAGAGAGATCAGCCCTATCCCTTTGGTGGTAATCAGAATCCTTTAGGACTGATTCAGGGTTTGGGCTGATAGGTCAGGGTTAGGCTGGGACTTGGACCTCTGAACCATTATCAGTACCTCCAAGGTGGGGGTTTATTAGGACCCCAGTTTAGGGCAGGTTAGACCCCGGTCCTCCTCTTTCCTGTGAAAGTGTATAAGTCCTCAAATTAAACCCTGAGTTCAACGGATTCGTGTAGGTAAATCTATTCTATATTTAATGCTGATGTTGCTAATTTATGTTGTTTAGAGTGTTGTTCTTTTAAGTAGTTTACTGAATCGTACACATATCTAAGACCGCGTGACAGTAAACAGGGGGGCTTGTCCGTGGTTCAAAGTGGGGACAAAGTTAGGAGAAGGCAGTCCAGCAGCCACATCCAAAATCCACCGCTATTATCCCCTGGAGTCCGGTCCATGATCCTAGGGGGGACACCAACGGGTGTCAACAAAACTGGGAGGAGGGGAAAACAAAGCATTTATGGCAATTAAATGGGGTACATCAGGCGCCATTGTCCTTCTGCGCCATGCAGGGCAAAGTCCTCTGGGGACGCGAAAAAGTCCCCTTTTAAAAAGTGGGGTGCCAGGGCACCGTTAACATCAGTTTCTAAAGGGGCGCTCAGTTACAGATGGCCGATGGTTGATAAGGGAAAATTTTTTCAGACCAAGCTGAGAGTCTGGGAGGGTATAATCAGAGTAAATGTTTTCTTTCCCATTGTGGTTTTTCCCTTTATGCAATAGTTTGTGGTATGTCCCCTTTGTGTTGTTTTGTACCTCTATTTTAATCTGATCTTGCCCTTCCCCGATCTCTTAGCATTGGATCTGAAAATTTTTCCCTATTTTTCGCTCTGAAATGACCCGTTGCTATATGTATTATTTTTTTTTACTTTTGATGTTAATATTTCCTTTTTTCCTTTTTGTTATAAATTAGGATGATGAAGGTCATGATATGGACCGAAAGTTTCGCTACTACTGGAATAAAAAAATTATTTTTCATAACATAATTGAGTGCCCAGTTCTTTCATTTATAACGCTCCTAAGACATACAAGGTAAAATACTTGTATTTTCAATGCAACCCCATCCAAACATGTTATCTAAACAGAATTAAAATATATATATTCTTATTTAAATGTTTTGATTGTTAAACTGAAAGTAAATATATTTGCATGTGTGCTTTATACCCAAAAAAAATTTCGTTTCAATTTCCCACTTTTTCCTATTTTACATAAATGAAAGATTATAGTTCAAGTCAATTGAATATTTTATAACTTGTATTGATGTGCTGATTTATATTAAATAAAATACTACTGAAAAAATGTATTAAAGCAGCCAACAGACAATTAGTGGTGAAAAGATACATGTTTTAATTGCCATGAAATGCTATACAATGCTAAAACTGGGCTTACTCAATGATGTCAATATTAACAATGTAGCTTAAGGAATTGTAAAAGCTGGTAAGGCTGAAAAATTTATATTGCACATCATGTATAATTTAAGTTAAATATTCAAATGAAAGTTTGAGTAGAATAAGAAACTCATAAATCATACATAATCTAATTCTCAGTTTTTTTTAATGTGAGTTAATTACAATAAAGATGAAAATCAGAAATGGCTAGGCAAATGTAATCACTTATTAAGAGTGCAGTCGGTAAAAGAGACCAGAGCATAAAAAGTGTGTCCTTTTTACTATTGATTGGATTTCAGTTGTGTTAATAAGGTATCATATAAACAGGTGTTAGAACACACAATGCATTGCAGATTTGTATGTATGAGGCTACATAGCTACAGACTGCAACTGTCCAGGCGAGCCCTTGTTCACCAGCAAAAGCATCTACAATAAGTATGTAGGCATCAGAACTGGATCATGGACTATTGGAATAGTTTGGCCTGGTCAGATGAATCATGATGTCCAGGAAATATGTCAGTAGGGGCTACTATATCTTATCAGTTAAATGTTTAGTTCCCTTTTCTGTATTACCACTTCCTCATCTACCAATGTGGCTCCTCTGTTAAATGTTGCTTTTCTGACTTCTATTCACTGGCCTATTGTAGGTTCTAATCACAATTATCCTACACTTCAATTACTTCTCAACAGTTTGTCCATTATTCATTAAAGTGTTATCATTTATATGTAAATGTATAATATGCTAATTATGCCAATTGTCTCTTCAGAGAGATGCTTAGCAAGTCGATCTCCACAAGGAGAAATGATATTTCTTGGACAATGGTCGGATGCCTCTCACACAGCCAAATCAGATCTCCGCTTTGCACTGACGAGGGGCAGTACCCCGAAACGCAGTGTCTGCAAATTGAGATTCTGGTTTGGCTATTATCCTAAGTCATGTGACATGGCTCGGTAAAGGGTCAACATTGACTTGTAGGATTGCTGCCTTCCAATAGATGGCACTAGAGTTCTAGCTCTCTTCCTCTCTGAAGAGACAATTTGCATAATTAGCATATTTCCCAGAGGAGCATTGCGGCTTTAAGTCTCCTCATCTCGGCATGCTTAGCATGTTGATCTCCGCAAGGAGAAACGATACTTCTTGGATAACGGTCGGACGCCTCTCACACAGCCAAACCAGATCTCCGCTTTGCATTGACGAGGTGCAAAGAGTCCTGGATACCTTGAGTGCTGTCTCTTGGCCTTCCGGCATCGCCACTTCGGTGGCTTAAGCCGGTTGCTGCTTTTGGGAGATAGCCAGGAGGATTCAGGGAGAAGATCCTTGGAGTTGTGGATGATGGGAGTCCGACTTCAATTCTCTGGAACCGGTGATAGCCGGGTCAAAAATGGATTCCGGATTGATATGGCTGAATTTAAGAAGTTGCATTTTTCCCTGGGATATTTGGTCAACATGGTGTTTTATGACATCCTGAAGATTCGGAAGTCCGATATAATATGCCTGCAGGAGTTTAGGAGGGAAGGCAGGTATGTGCTGGTGCTATCTTCTATGGCGGCTTGCCAGAATTTGTTTACTGCCCTGAAAAATGGAGTTGCAAATCCTTTGCTGGAAGGACTTACCTTTACTGTGCTGTACTCTAAGGGGGATATCCCACTTGTGGTTTTCATGCACAACCCTTTTGTTTCCCTGGAGGACATTACTTTATTTTGAAAAGACATTGCATTTTGTTCAGTACTCCCACAGGGTCCTGAATGGAGAAGGGCTCTGGACCGGGAAGTACAAATTTTTTGTGAGATTTGGGATGGATCCCCAAGGCCCGCGAGGCATCCATTACCCCCCTCTTAATTTTTCAATTGGAAAAAATAGGTTTTATTTGTTTTTTTCAGATGCCCCAATGTATTGCAGGAGGTGTAAAAATTTCGGGCATACCCAGGATAGTTGCAAGGAGATGCCAACGTGTAGGAATTGCAATGGTTCTAGCCATATGGCAAAAGACTGCACAAAACCTCGTATGTGTAATGCTTGTGGTGAGGAGGGCCATAAGTATCAGGATTGTAAGGCCAGGATCAGTCCTAGGTCTTAAGCAGAGGTCTCAGGTGGGTCAGCTGCGCCCCCTGCTGCTGTTGTTGACATTTCACAAGTTACAGACCCAGATCTTATTGAGGAACCTGAAATCATGGATGCACATGAGGAGGCCCTGCCCCAAACGGAGTCTCCCAGCCCAGAGGTGGTAGGTTTGGAACTTGCTGATGTTGAATCTGAGCTCCCTCATCAGTCTAATGTCTGTGGGGAGGGGGAGGTGGAGGGTTTTCTTGGTAATACCCAGTATATCTTGGTTAGCTACTGAGGAGGAGTTGACCAGTTGTGGAGATCAAGGTGACTTCACTCTTGTCAGGCCCTCTGAGGAGGAGGAGCCTGGAACTTCCTGTAAGAAGCCCAGAACGGATTGGGTAGACACCGGTGAAGTTTGTTTAAGTCCGGTGAGTGAACGTAGTTACCCTCAGAATGTCTTCTGTCCTGACACCAATGTTTTTTTAGGCATTCCCACAGATGTAAACAGATTCGGGGAGTTGCAGTTCCAGATGGAAGATGAAAATGGCTGAAGAAGTGGCCTGTTTGTCGTCATGTAAATAACACCATCATGTTATGGCTCCCCAAGCTGGTTGGTGGTAGAGGTGGGTAGATGTATAATTGCATATGTTAGCTATAGGGGGTGGCGGGCTAGAATTATTAATGTGTACTGTCCATCAGGAAAGGACAGAAAAAAGGAGCGGCTGGCTCTTTTGGGAAATTAAGTTTTTTTCTTCCGGGCAAAATGCCTACAGTTTTAGTTAGAGACTTTAATCTGCATCACAGATGAGAATTGTGTCATAACTGGTAAAAAGTTATCCAATCTTATTTCTGATTTTTCCCTTCTAGATGCTGCTGCTCGGAAATTTGGCATCCCACCACCACCAACATATCATGCTGATAGGGGTGGAATTGCATCCAGGATAGATAAAATGTTGTTTTCCAAAAATATGTTGTGTATGAATTTTGAACAAAATGCTGTACCTTTTTCTGATCATGAGTGTTTGAGAGGTGTGTTTAGTGCGATTGATGGCCGTGTGTATGGTGGTGGGGTCTGGAAGCTGAACGTAAGATTGTTAGAAGATGAGGATGTGATGAATGAATTAAAAATAAAGTATAAAGAGTGGAGAGTATGTAAGAGGGATTTTGTGTGTGTACTGGAATGGTGGGATTGGGTTAAGGAGTGTTGCAAAAAATTCTTCAAAAAATGGGGCTATAAAAAATCTGCTATTTATCGGAGCTGATCTAATGATTTAAATAGGCATATAGACTGGTTAAGGAAGTGTGGAGAAAGTGGGACGGATATGTCTGATGTGATGGCTGAGACAAAGAGTGGATTAAAGCATGTTATGGCTGAAAAAGGGAAAGAAATCATCTATCGCACCAAAATAGAACATCTTGAGAAAGATGAAAAGTGCACGCGGTTCTTTTTTAAGAATGGGAGAAAGGTTGATATGGATAAAATCCTGGATAGAAACGGTTTGTGTGTGTCAGGTGAGAATGTGATAAAGGAGGTGAATAGGTTCTATAGCAAGATATATGATAAAAAATGGATTGATTCTGGTCTTGTTCAGAAGTGCTGAATGGGTTAGAAAACAAGTTGGAAAGTGGAGAATGTGATTATGGATGAAGTAGAAAACGTGATGTACAGTGCTAAAAAGAATAAGACACCAGGTAAAGACGGATTGCTGGTAGAATTCTATGTGAAAGCATGGGATTTTCTGGGTGCTGATTTGACTGAGATATGTAAGTATATGTGGGAGAGTGGTAAGTTGTATGAATCAATGAAAGAGGGTGTGGTTGTGCTTGTGTATAAGAAAGGTGAGAGAAAGTGTTTAGAGAATTGGAGACCTATAGCATTGCTGAATGCAGATTACAAAATCTATATCAAATTGTTGACGAATCGTATGCGTGAGGTGATTGGTGGTGTTGTGTGTTAGGGGTCGAGTTCCCGCTTCTGCACAAGGGGAATCTCAAACCATCCCTGCTGCGGTCTCCCATCCGTCTCCGGCCGCAGTGGACTCTGCTCAGCAGTCTAATACTGTGCAGAGGATTACTGCTGCTTCTCCAGGTTCTGCTATTGTAGCCAGTACTGGTCAGCGGCGAGCAGACCTCTTTGGGACTAAGTCCTGCGTCTCCCCTTCTGAGCATGCCCAGGGTAAGATCTCTCATTGGAGATCAGGGGTCACATGCTCAGGTACTGCAGCAACTCCTATTGGTCCGCCAGGAAGGTCCTGAAACTGCTTGTGTTCTGAAACAGTTTCTTATTGGTCCTTTTCTGGAAGGTCTTGTAGTTGCTGCTATAAAAGGGTTGCATGGCCGCACTGCCATGCGCTAGTATCAATTCTGTTATGTGCTTTGCGCCAGTGTGGTCATGTACGCATGCGGTTATGGTTTGGCTAAAATAAGCCCCTAGAATACCAGCACCTACGGTGAGGAGTTTTTGTATGCACATGTTCAGGGCTTGGCTGAAATAGCCTCTAGAATACCGGCTACTCGGGTGAGGAGTTGGTTGTTTGCGTTATTGTTGCATGACCACGGACTGCTATCCACTCTGCAGTGTTCTGTGTGTTCCTGTGAGGTTAACAGGACACAGTCTCTACCACAGCGACTCTGTGGAGTAACAGAGTTCGCTCTTACCGCCATATAGTGCCACAGCTTCTATATCTGCGACTTTGTGGAGTAACAGAGCTCGCTTATACCGCCATATTGTGCCATCTTACTAGCAGCAGGCTCTACCTGCACGGTGGACCCCGGGCTGCGAACACACCTATTATTTATATTTATTTGGTGCGTTCCGCCAGCCCTATCAGTTGTGGATGAGGATCAAGTGTGTGCTGTGCCCGGGAGGAGTATGAGTGATAACTTATTGTTGTTAAAGCATTTAATTGGAGACTGCATGTGAAGGAAACGGAAGTGTATGGTTGTGACAATTGATTTGGAGAAAGCAACGTTTGATAGGGTCTTGCATGTGTTTTTGTTTAAAGTTTAAGAGATAATGGGATTTCCTAAAAAAATTGTAAATGGGATAATGTCTTTATATGATTGTGTGTCAAGTGAGTTTCTTGTTAATGGGTGGTTGAGTGAGAAAGTGAATATTATGTCTGGTGTAAGGCAGGGGTGTCCCATGTCTTATTTGTATGTGTGATTGAACCTTTGTTGTGCTTGGTGAGACGTGATAAAGTGGTGCGAGGTTTGTTGGTACCTGGGAGTGTGGGAAAGCATGTGAAAGTTCTTGGATATATGGATGATGTTGTGGTTGTGAGTGAAAGTGTTGCATCTATGAGTGGGGTTAAGTTGCTTTTGGAGTTTTTCTGTGGTGCGTCTGGCTTTAGAGTGAATTGGAATAAATGTAGTTTTAAATGTTTTGGGGATGACGGGGTTAAAATGGGAGGGGGTAAAGTGTGAGGAGGGTGCTATCAAAGTGCTGGGAGTATTATTTAATAAGGACTTGGAAGGTAAGGAGAGCTGGGAGGAGTGTGGATTGCGCATAGAGCGTAAGTTAAATTTTTGGCGACTGAGAGACTTGACCTTGTGTGGTAAGATTTTGGTCATAAAAGCAATGATTCTTCCGATTTTGCTTTTTATTGCAACAGTTTTTCCACCGTCTTATAGGAAAATAAAAAGAGTGGAAAAGTTAGTTTTTACTTTTTTCTGGAGTAGTAAAATAGAAAAAACTTATGAGAGAAAGTCTTTTTAAGGTATGTCACCATGGGGCATTGGCCTTTCCAAACATTGAGATTTTTTTGGGACTTCAGTATAATAACAAAACTGTTGTTATTTTGCTGAATAAAGGAAATAAGGGAGCGTATATGGCAAGTTATTCTGCTGGTTGGATGTTATATGGCTTGTGTTGGAGAAAGAGGGAATGCTAGAATGCCTGTTGCTTTCAAGTGTCCGGTCTGGAATGAGGTGATTGAAAAGTTTGTGAGGAGGCATGATTTACTGGGTGTGAATGAATTTAGAATGGCTAAGAATGTGATGAAAATAATACATAAGAATGATGTGGAGTGTAATATTGTGGGTTTAAGAGGGAATGAAGTCTCTGTTGCATTGAAGATTTTGAGAACGCATGGGATGTCTAATAGACAAAGGGATATTGTATGGATGTCCTTGCACAATATTTTGCTCGTGCGACAGGTTCAGAAGAGACGAGGTCTGACCAGGACGGATGTTTGCCCGAGAGAAGGATGTGGTGGATGTGAGACTGTGTGGCATGCTATGTGGGACTGTGATTATGTGTGCAGTGTGTGGAAGTGTGTAGGTGGGTTGTGTAAGGAGTTAGCGGGTGTGAGTTTTATTGACTGGCGTGTTGCAATGTTTGGAATTGGTGCATGTGGTCATGTGAAAAATAGAATCCTATGGTCAACCCCTTAATGTCCACTGACGTGCACAGTCCATCTTGGCAAGGTGTCAGTTTTGGCACCTTGACGGACTGTGCACGTCATGCCTTTGAACTACCATTGCGTGTAAACACGCAGTGGTAGTTCAGTGCCGACAGCTGTCTATGACAGCTGACAGGCACAGCAAACAGTGCGGGGACCTTTGCTGTCGGTCCCTGCACCCAGAGCGCTGTGATTGGTCAGTCAATGTGACTGACCAAACACAGCAGCGATCAGGCAGAAGAGGCTGAAATTTCAGCCTCTTCTGCCCGATCAGTGCAGGAGCTCAGCGCTGCAGTGGCCGAGCTTCCTGCACTGACAGCCAGGAGCGGCGCCCCCGCCGTCCCTGGCTGTTAACCCCTGACTGCTGCGATGTAGCGCGATCACATCGCTCAGGGAGAGAGGCAGAGGGTCGGGAGCTCCCTCAGCCTCAGATCGGCACCCTGCAATGTATTTGCAGGGCCCGATCTCTGCCTTGATGACCGGGGGTTGTCATGACAACCTCCGTGTCATCTAGCTACGGAAAGCCGCTGTGACCATGCTCACTACATGGTCACACCAGCTTTCACCATAGGTACAATGCATTGCAATGCTGGAGCATTGCAATGCATTGTAACTGCAATCAAAAGTAAAAAAGTGAAAGTCCCATAAAGGGACAAGGTAAAAAAAAAGCATTTTTTAAAAAAAATTGTAAAAAAAATATTAAAAAATAATTTTAAAAAATTCCCCTAAAAAATACACATTTTTATGTAATAAAAAAAACAAAAAACAAAAAAATATACAAGTTTGGTATCGCCGCGTCCATAAAAATCCCATCTATAAAAGCGTAACCCTAGTTAACCCCTTCAGTGAAAGCCGTAAAAAACCCACAAAAAAGTAGTAAATTATACTTTTTCCAAGCGGTATCATCATACCGCTTGGAAAAAGTGCAATAACACGTGATCAAAAAGACGGATATAAATAATCATGGTACCGCTGAAAACGTCATCTTGTCCCGCAAAAAACAAACCACTATACAGCATCATCAGCGAAAAAATAAAAAAGTTATAGCTCGCGGAATAAACTGATGCAAAAATAATTATTTTTCTATAAAAATTTTTATCGCGTAAAAAACGCCAAAACATAAAAAAATATATAAATGAAGTATCGCTGTAATCGTAGTGACTCGAAGAATAAAGCTGCTTTATCAATTTTACCACAAGTGGAACGGGGGACAAAAAAAACAATTCCTGAATTGCTGGTTTTCGTTCATTCTGCTTCCACAAAAATCGGAATAGAAAGCGATCAAAAAACGTTATGTGCCAGAATATAGTACCAATAAAAACGTCAGCTTGTCCCGCAAAAAATAAGCCCACAGATTCCTAAGGGTGGTAGAAAATAATGACTGATGGCTGGTGTACTAATGTCAATTAACATTGTCTTATATACACCTGAACTACACACTTTTATTATTTATTTATTATGTAATGTTGGTATACCTGTGCAAGATTTGTGTCCTAATATTTTATGTACTGCTGTTTGTATTGCTGCTGTAATACTGTAATTTCCCCCCGGGATCAATAAAGTGTATCGTATCGTATCGTATAACTCTGTCGGACGAAATATGGAAAAATTATAGCTCTCAAAATACGGCGATGCAAAAATTTCTTGCAAAAAATTCTTCCAAAAAAAAGCATCTTTTAGTGTGTGACAGAAGCTAAACATGAAAAAAGGGTATAAATCTGGTATCGCTGTAATCGCACCGACCCGAAAAATAAAGTCGCCTAATCACTAATACCGCACGAGGAACGGTGTAAAAAATAAAACCAATTCTTCACCTTTTGTGTATTTGTTCATTCTGCCTCCCAAAGATCGCAATAAGGTAATCACAGTGGTTCCCCCCCACATATGGGATATCAGCGTACTCAGGACAAATTGCACATCAACTTTTGGGGTCCTATTTCTCCTGTTACTCTTATAAAAATAAAAATTTGGGGGCAAAAAGATTATTTTTGTGGAAAAAAATATGATTTTTTTATTTTCACGGCTCTACATTATAAACTTCTGTGAAGCACTTGGGGGTTCAAAGTGCTCACCACACATCTAGATAAGTTCCTTGGGGGGTCCAGTTTCCAAAATGGGGTCACTTGTGGGGGGTTTCTACTGTTTAGGCACATCAGGGGCAAACGTGACATGACAGCCCCAGACCATTCCATCAAAGTCTGCATTTGAAATCGGCGCTCCTTCCCTTCCGAGCTCTGCCATGCGTCAAAATAGTGGTTTACCCCACATATGGGGTATCAGCGTACTCAGGACAAATTGCACAATAACTTTTGGGGTCCTGTTACCCTTTGGAAAATAAAAATTGGGGTGGAAAGATCATTTTTGTGGAAAAGATATGATTTTTTAATTTTACGGCTCTACGTTATAACCTTCTGTGAAGCCCTTGGGGGTTCAAAGCTCTCACAACACATTTAGATAAGTTCCTTGGGGGGTCTAGTTTCCAAAATGGGGTAACTTGTGTGGGTTTCCACTATTTAGGCACATCAGGGACTCTCCAAATGCGACATGGCGTCCAATCTCAATTCCAGCCAAAAAAGTCAAATGGCGCTGCTTCCCTTCCGAGCTCTGCTATGTGCCCAAATAGTGGTTTACCCCCACATATGGGGTATCAGCATACTCAGGACAAATTGCACAATAACTTTTGGGATCCTTTTATCCTTTGAAAAATAAAAATTGGGGGTGAAAAGATCATTTATGTGGAAAAAATATGATTTTTAAATCTTACGGCTCTATGTTATAACCTTCTGTGAAGCCCTTGGGGGTTCAAAGTGCTCACCACAGATCTAGATAAGTTCCTTGGGGGGTCTAGTTTCCAAAATGGGGTCACTTATGGGGGTTTCCACTGTTTAGGTACATCAAGGACTCTCCAAACACGACATGGTGTCCGCTCTCGATTCCAGCCAATTTGACATTCAAAATCTCAAATGATGCTGCTTCCCTTCTGAGCACTGCCATGTGCCTAAAGATTGGTTTTCCCCCACACATGGGCTATCGGTGTACTCAGGAGAAATTGTACAACAAATATTGTGGTTCATTTTCTCCTGATAACCTTGAGAAAATTTAAAAAATTGTGTCGAAAGAAAAATTTTGGGAAAGTTAAATGTTCATTTTTTCCTTCCACATTGCTTCATTTCTTGTGAAGTACCTAAAGGGTTAATAATCTTCTTGAATGTGGCTTTGAACACCTTGAGGGGTGCAGTTTTTAGAATGCTATCACTTTTGGGTATTTTCTGTCATATTGACCGCTCAAATTCACTTCAAATGTGAGGTGGTCCCTAAAAAAAATGGTTTTGTAAATTTTGTTGGAAAAATGAGAAATTGCTTGTCAACTTTTAACACATAACTTCCTAACAAAAAGTGGTCAGAAATGTAAAAATTGGCCTGGTCATTAACCTACAAAATGGCTTGGTCGTTATGGGGTTAATTATGACTTGTGTGATGCAGAGTTTGTGGGATGTGAGGAATTTAGGAATTTTCAAAGAGAAGCATATATCTGTAAATAAGTGTGTCGGGCTGATCCTTTCTAGATTATACTTGATTTATAAATTAGACAGTGAAGGCGGTGGTGGTTCTGATGCAGAGGGCGCTTGGAAATTTAAAAAATGGCAGCACCTGATCAAATATCAGTGAATTTTAGTGATGTTTATTGATGTTTATGACGTCTTTTGTGTATACCTTCGGTTTGTTATGCTAAAATAAATATGAACCATGATGATGAGCGTTGAAACAATGACGTTTAAGTTGATGAGCTTATATTGAGTTGTTTATAACTAACCTGAATGGTTTTAAAAAAAAAAAAAAGAAACACAGTGTCTGCAAATTGAGATTCTGGTTTGGCTATTATACTAAGTCATGTGACAAGGCTCATTAAAGGGTCAATATTGACTTGTAGGATTGCTACCTTCCAATAGGTGGCACTAGAGTTCTAGCTCTCTTCCTCTCTGAAGAGACAATTTGCATAATTAGCATATCTCTGCTTCTTCACATTGTTTTATAAAATTCATCAATACCTGGTTCTTTGAGCTCTCTTTGGGTTGTAGTAGGCATGAAAATGTAACATTTTAGGGTACCTTATTGCTGGGCAACCACAAGTATTTGTTTGCTCCTGGGTCCAGACCCACATCTTAAAAATTAAAATATTTCTTCTGTGATCAGATATTTACAATCTTTATAATTTTTTGCGAAACTTAATTTCTTTTGGGGATTAACTGGTCTAAATACATACCTTCCCCAATAGGAACCTATGCCTAATTGTTCACCTGAGCAGAACTGGGCACAAAAGGAAAAAAAAAATTCATAGACTTTGATGACAATTTTTTTTATAATCCTCTTCTTTAAAAAAATATAGTACTTTGTGCACCAAGTGATACCGTATTTTTTGAACTATGGGATGCACGGGACCATAAGAGGCACCCCAAATTTAGGCCTGGAAAATAGCAAAAAAAAGATTTTTATAAGATGGAGGTCCGTCTTATCATCTGAATTTAAGGTATTTTGCCTGAGGGCAGGTGTTGGTGGAGTGGGGTCACAGGAGGTACGGTCCCTTCCTCAGGAAACCGGCTGCGGCAAAAGTGGTACGATGCTGCGGGTCCGGTGTCCGTGGTGAGGCAGGGCAGAGAGAGTTGCATGGAGCAGGGTCCCTTCCTCAGGGAGCCGGTGGCAGAAATGTGGTGATGCTGCGGCCCGGTGTCCATGGTGAGCAGAGCCGAGTGCATCATTGGTTTCTTGGTGGCCATTTTCCTGAAGCCGAGGGCCGCCAAGATCTCAATCTGCGCACACGTGGCCTCCGGTGGCAATTTTCCTGAAGCCCACAGCCTCAGGAAAATGGAGCGCAAGAGGCCCAGCCGAGATCTCAATCCGCGCACGCACCACCTCCGGCAGCCCACGGCTTTGGGAAGATGGCCGCAGGGAAACCAATGATGCACTCAGCACTGCTCACCGCTGACATCGAGTTTCAGCATCGCCGCACTTCTGCCGCCGCCGGTTCCCTGAGGAACGGACGCTGCAGCACCACTGCCCAAACCCCCCGGTAAGCCTGCATTCAAACTATAACATGCACCCCCCATTTTCCTCCCAAATTTTTTTGTGAAAAAGTGCATCTTATAGTCCAAAAAATACGGTATTTCACATGTGGGATCTTGATAAGGATTTGGCCACTTGCACAGTGCCAGGTACAAAAAATGATGGTTTATTTGAATACCCTAATCCTCATTTTATACACCTTGACAAATGTGAGTTTTGCCAGTTGGCACCTGCACAGGATTGTGCCCCTGACCGGGACAGTGAACATAGAAGGCCGTTACAGTGATATGTTTACTATCTCAAATTGTCGGAAAACGTAATTGATGCAGAAATTGAAATTTGATATTACATGAGCCATGGTTTGTTCACCATGACAGTTAGAGAAAGCAACATACATAGTTGATAGAACAGACTGTTACATGCAAATGAAAGGCATTTCGGTATAACAACTCTTTTTTGTGAATACCCCATATTCACATACCTGGGGCCTTTTAGGACTGTACTAGGTTGACATGTGATACTCAGTCTTTTTGTCTTTACTGTTGCTGGGGAATACTTTGTCTTTATGACTCAGTCTTTATGACTCTGCTGTTGCTGTGAAGGGTGTGGATTCTGCCTGACTACATGGTCATGTGATCTTGGAAAGGAGGCTCCCTCACAAAGTCATGCGTCTCCGACATCATCACAGGTCTTGAACACACAAGACCAGGAGGACAGACAACATCCTGTTCATTGTGTGCTACTTGCTGAAGAGACTTTGGAGGAAGGAGTCAGCTTTCTTGTTTCTGGAAAAAGAAACTTTCTGAGATACTAAAATCCAGAGGCATCTACTACACCTAAAAGAAAGTGGTAACCTGCTGTAGGTGAGAGGCGAAGGGTGGCACTTTACACTTAGCACACACACTAACAAAAAGTGTACAACCCTGATTGTAATAATTTTTTTTTTTTTCATTTTAGTTTACTGACTGCTAAGGTTACAATGGCATAGTCTACATCCAGGGGTTTGATTGACAAAGAAATCAAAGCAATCATTTTTGATAGTGATGAAGACAGTGAACATTCTTTGTCTGATGAAGAGTACATGCCACCAGCTTATGTCTATACTTCACTGTCCAGTGATTCTTCATATGATCAAGAAGTAGTGGATCCAGCAGAACGTATAAGTAGAACATCCAAAACTAATGTTTTTTGGAACAGTACTGCTGGGGTTCTTGGACACACCCCATCACATATATATTGTAAGAGTTGCTCAAGGAACTGTAGGAATTCCACAATTCTTGTCCAAAAGAGATGTTTTGTGTAAATTTTTTCAGATGATATTGCAGATGAGGTAGTTTTGTGTACTAACTTAGAAGGAAAACGTATCGCTTCAGGAAGAAAAAAAACATGGAAAAATATAACAAAAGAGGAACTGTAAGCTTATATTGCACTTACTCTTCTGGCAGGGTGTACAAAATCGTACAATGTTCCAATCAGAGAATTATTTCTGAACCCTTTTTCAGATCCACACTACAAAGCTACAATGTCAGTCCATAGATTTGAGAATATTCGGAGAAGCCTTCGTTTCGATGATAAGAGAACTTGTCCTGTGAGGTTGGAAACAGATAAATTAGCCCCTATTAGCTACATCTGGAATCTTTTTATCAAGAACTGTACAAAGCCTTACCATTCTAGTGACAATGTGACAGTGGATTCCGCCAGCCTTAGCTGGGGTCACCAGGTGGTCAGATCCATTACGGATCCCCTCCTGGCGGACCACAGCGCTAGTGGGAATGCAGCCTTACTTTGCAATTTTCAAATAAACTTTGAAAAGTATTTTTATTTGAGTTATTCCATGTTATTTGCACACAGGCCTAAAAGACCCCAGGTATGTGAAAGTGTAGATTTCTATGGTTATGCGTTCTAGGGTGAAGTGAAAACAGCTGTGCATTTTCCATTTAAGTGCCGTTGTCACAGCTCATGCCCAGTCGTGGATGTTAAAGACATGTGCTTGCTACGTAATATAGACGATATATGGTGCTTTTGAAGGGAACTCAGCTCCTGAGCCCCCTCTATATGCTCTCACCACTGCAATTATGTAAATGTGTGTGCTATTGCTGTAAGGAATTAACCCCTTCATGACCCAGCCTATTTTGACCTTAAAGACCTTGCCATTTTTTGCAATTCTGACCAGTGCCCCCTAATGAGGTAATAACTCAGGAACGCTTCAACGGATCCTAGCGATTCTGAGATTGTTTTTCATGACATATTGGGCTTCATGTTAGTTGTAAATTTAGGTCGAAAATTTTTGCGTTTATTTGTGAAAAAAATGGAAATTTGGCGAAAATTTTGAATTTTTATTCTGTTAAACTAGAGAGTTATGTGACACAAAATAGTTAATAAGTAACATTTCCCACATGTCTACTTTACATCAGCACAATTTTGGAAACAAAATTTTTTTTTGTTAGGAAGTTATAAGGGTTAAATTTGACCAGCGATTTCTCATTTTTACAGCAAAATTTACAAAACCATTTTTTTAGGGACTACCTCACATTTGAAGTCACTTTGAGGGGTCTATATGGCAGAAAATACCCACAAGTGACACCAGTCTAAAAACTGCACCCCTCAAGCTACTCAAAACTACATTCAAGAAGATTATTAACCCTTCAGGTGCTTCACAGGAACTAAAGCAATGTGGAAGGAAAAAATGGACATTTAATTTTTCCAACAAAAATTTTATTTTAGCATCAATTTTTTTTATTTTTTCATGGGCAACAGGATAAAATGGATCCTAAAATTTGTTGGGCAATTACTCCTGAGTACACAGATACCTCATATGTGGTCATAAACCACTGTTTGGGTGCACGGCAGGGCTCAGAATGGAAGGAGCACCATTTGACTTTTTGAATGGAAAATATGCTGGAATATTTAGCGGTTGCCATGTCGCATTTGGAGAGTCCCTGTGTGCCTAAACATTGGAGCTCCCTCACAAGTGACCCCATTTTGGAAACTCGACTCCCCAAAGAACTTATCTAGATGCATAGTGAGCACTTTGAACCCCCAGGTGCTTCACAAATTGATCCGTAAAAAAAAGAAAGTACTTTTTTTTCACAAAAATTTTATGTTAGCCTCAGTTTTTTGATTTTCACATGGGCAACAGGATAAAATGGCTCATAAAATTTGTTGGGCAATTTCTCCTGAGTACACAGATACCTCATATGTGTTCATAAACCACTGTTTGGGCACATGGCAGGGCCCAGAAGGGAAGGAGCGCCATTTGAATGGAAAATTAGCTCCAATCGTTAGCTGACACCATGACGCGTTTGGAGAGCCCCTGTGTGCCTAAACAGTGAAAAACCCACACATGTGACACCATTTTGGAAACTAGATCTCTTATGGAACTTATCTAGATGTGTTGTGAGCACTCTGAACCCCCAAGTGCTTCACAGAAGTTTATAACGCAGAGCAGAGCAAAATGATTTTTTAGCCCGCTATTTTTTATTTTCACAAGGGTAAAAGGAGAAATTGGACCACAAAAGTTGTTGTGCAATTTGTCCTGAGTACACCAATACCCCATATGTGGGGGGAACCACTGTTTTGGCGCATGGGAGAGCTCAGAAGGGAAGGAGCACCATTTTGGAATGTTGACTTGATGGAATGTTCTGCGGGCGTCATGTTGTGTTTGCAGAGCCCCTGATGTGACTAAACAGTAGAAACCCCCCACAAGTGACCCCATTTTGGAAACTAGACCCCCCCAAGGAGCTGATCTAGATGTGTAGTGAGCACTTTGAACCCTCAAGTGCTTCACAGAAGTTTATAAACGCAGAGCATTGAAAATAAAAAAATCATTTTTGCTTCTCAAAAATCATTTTTTAGCCCGCTATGTTTTATTTTCCTAAGGGTAACAGGATAAATTGGATGCCAAAGTTGTTGTCCAGATTTTCCTGAGTACACTCATGCCCCATATGTGGGGGGGAACCACTGTTTGGGCGCACGGCAGGGCTCAGAAGGGAAGGAGCGCCATTTGACTTTTTTAATGGAAAATTAGCTCCAATCGTTAGCAGACACCATGTCGTGTTTGGAGAGCCCCTGTGTGCCTAAACTTCGGAGCTCCCCCACAAATGACCCCATTATGGAAACAAGACCCCCTAAGGAACTTATCTAGATGCACAGTGAGCACTTTTAACCCCCAGGTGCTTCACACAAGTTTATAACGCAGAGCCTTAAAAATAAAAAATCATTTTTTTTTCTCAAAAAATGATTTTTAGCCCCCTATTTTTTATTTTCACAATGGTTACAGGAGAAATTGGACCCCAAAAGTTGTTGTCAAGTTTGTCCTGAGTACGATGGTACCCCATATGTGGGGGGGTAACCACTGTTTGGGCACACGTCAGTGCTCAGATGGGATGTAGTGACGCTTTGAAATGCCGACTTGATGGAATGGTCTGCGGGCATCTTGCTACGTTTGCAGAGCCCCTGATGTGCCTAAACAGTAGAAACCCCCCACAAGTGACCCCATTTTGTAAACTAGACCCCCCAAGGAACTTAAACAGATGTGTGTTGAGCACCTTGAACCCCCACGTGCTTCACAGAAGTTTATAATGCAGAGCCGTGAAAATAAAAAATAATTTTTTTCCTCAAAAACTAATTTTTTTTTAACCCGCAATTTTTTATTTTCCCAAGGGTAACTGGAGAAATTGGACCCCAACAGTTGTTGTACAGTTTGTCCTGAGTACACTAGTACCCAATATGTGGGGGGAACCACTGTTCGCGCACACGTTGGGGCTCGGAAGGGAAGTAGTGACGTTTTGAAATGCTGACTTTGATGGAATGGTCTGCGTGCATGATGTTACGTTTGCAGAGCCCCTGATGTGCCTAAACAGTAGAAACTTCCCACAAGTGACCCCATTTTGGAAACTAGATCCCACAAGGAACTTATCTAGATGTGTGGTGAGCACTTTGAAACCCCAAGAGCTACACAGAAGTGTATAACGCCCCGGCATGAAAATAAAAAAATCATATTTTTTCCACAAACATGATCTTTTAGTCCCCAATTTTTTTTATTTTCCCAAGGGTAACAGTAAAAATTAAACCCCAAAAGTTGTTGTACAATTTGTCCTGAGTACGCTGATATCCCATATGTAGGAGAAAACTACTGTATGGGCACACGTCGGGGCTCGGAAGGGAAGTAGTGACGTTTTGAAATGCCGACTTGATGGAATGGTCTGCGGGCGTCATGTTACGTTTGCAGAGCCATGATGTGCCTAAAGAGTAGAAACTCCCCCAAGTGACCCCATTTTAGAAACTAGATCCCCCAAGGAACTCCTCTAGATGTGTGGTGAGCACTTTGAATCTCCAAGTTCTTCACAGAAGTTTATAACGCAGAGCTGTGAAAATAAAAAAATCAACACACCTCTAACCCCAACCCTAACCCCTACACACCCCTAACCCTAATCCAAATCCTAACCATAACCCTAACCCCAACACATCCTTAACCCCAATCCCAATTCTAACCATAACCCTAACCACAAGCCTAACCGTAATCCCAACCCTAACCCCAAAACACCCCTAACACTTATCCTAACTCTATCCCTAACCACAAACCTAACCCTAATCCCAACTCTAACCCTAATTCCAACCCTAATTCTAACCCTAACCCTAATTCCAACCCGAGAGGCACTGTCACACTTAGTGATCGCACCAGCGATCACGACAACGACCCGACCTGGCGAGATAGTTGGTACTATCGCTATATGGTCGCTAGTTAGCTTCCAAACACAAAGATCTCATCAGAGATCAGCGATCTGTATAACGACCTCTGCGGTCGTTGGGAAAACTTAGTCCCGCCTGCGCCGCTGGTAAAGTCGTTCATAAAGGGTGTCACACTCAGCGATTCAGGCTCACCAGCGGGACACCAACGACCAAAAAACGGCTCAGAACGTTCATGAACGATCATCGACATCGCAGTGAGGGCCACATCACCGCTACATGTCACACACAGCGACGTCGCTAATGAGATCGCTGCTGCGTCATAAAATCGCTGACGCTTTAGCAATCTCGCTTAGTGTGACAGTACCTTAACCCTAATTCTAACCCTAATTCTAACCCTAAGGCTAACCCTAGTTCTAACCCTAACCCTAAGGCTGGGTTCATATTGCATTTTACCAGTCCGTTCTGCGCATAGCGTTGATGGGCTGGTAACGGTATAGTATAACGCGATCGCGTTATGCTATACCCGCTATATGATTCATCTGCGCTAGCGGTGACGGAGCCCAGACGCTGCAGGCCACGTCCGAGGCTCCGTCACTGAATGATGGCACATCGCAAATGCATGCCGCTTTACGGCATGCGTTCACGATGCGCCCGCAAATGGGGGTGAATGGCAGCGTTAACGGACTGCGTTACACTGCATTATACCACGGTGTAACGCAGTTCGTCTAACGGACTGCCATAACGCAATATGAACACAGCCTTTTAATCGTAACCCTAACCCTAATAAGAAAAAAATATATATATTTTTTTTATTTTATTTGTCCCTACCTATAGGGGTGATAAATGGGGCGTTTATTTACTTTTTTTTATTTTGATCACTGTGAGAGTTTATCACAGTGATCAAAATAAATTTCTGGACACTGGAGGACTCACTGTGCATGCGCTGGCCGGCGAGCGCACTGCGCATGCGCCCGCCATTTTGCAAGATGGCGGCGCCCATGAAACATCCCGGACAGACGCCGGGACGGATCCAGGGACATCGGAGGACCGGGGAGGTGAGTAGGGGGGTCGGAAGGTAAGGGGGGATCGGAAGGTGGAGGGAGCTGAGGCAAGGAGGAGGGGAGCAGAAGGTGACGGCGGTGGCTTATCGCCGCCATCACTCGGTGTGGGGGGGGGTCGGTTCTCGGTCTCCAGCCATGGCCGATGCTATTGCAGCATCGGCCATGGCTGAATTGTAATATTTCACCAAATTTCATTGGTGAAATATTACAAATCGCTCAGATTGGCTGTTTCACTTTTAACAGCCAATCAGAGCGATCGTAGCCACGTGGGGGTTAAGCCAACCCCCCTGTAGTGAAGCACAAAGGGTCTTGTGCCTTCGAGTCGGGTGACCTTTCATTGACCCCGGTTACCCGACCCGCAGAAATGCGATCCTTTCATGACACAGGGTATGCGTCATAGGTCGGATTGAGCACCGACTTTCATGACGCATACGCTGTGTCACAGGTCGGGAAGGGGTTAAAGAGAATATTTCAATAGTGAAGGTTTTCATTTTATCTTATTCCCATTGTTTCCTGATCATTCTGTTTTTTTTCTTTTAAAAAAAATCACTGTATGGTTCCACAGATATGGATCTTTTGATTTAGTGCTAATTTTTATGGTCTTTAATAGAGATGAGCGACTTTGCCTTTTTTAGGGTCGAGTCGGGTTTCATGAAACCCGACTTTCTCAAAAGTCGAGTGGAACGAAATCGGCCGACTATCGGGAAAAGTTGGAGGTCCGACTGAAACACAAAACCCAATGCAAGTCAATGGGGAAGCAAAGTCGCAGGGAGTGGAGTACAGTAAACACACCTACAGTGCCCATTTCAATTCCAACGACATGAATTCGTATTACTTAAGCTTGGCAACCTTAATTTACTTTATAATAATAGTTGCGCATTGAAAACTGGGGGTTATTTGGCTAAAGTTGTGGGGAGGTAGGGCTGGCTCCAGGTTTTCGTGTGCCCCGGGGCAAAAGTGACAGTGTGCCCCTTTAACACATACCACAATTCATGATGCTCCGAGACGGCAGAGAAATATAGGTATAGTACAATGACAAATACTTCACTTCTTACATTACATGACTCTATTTTAAATTCTCCAATAGCTCAAAAATCGGACAGTATATTCCTCCATACAGTATTATGGCCACCACATAGTGCGCCATATAGAATAATGAGCCCCATATATTGCTCCATACAGAATAATTGGTCCCATTTAATGTTCCATACAGTATATGATGAGCTCCACATAATGCTACAGTATATGATGGTCCCCATATAATGTGCCATACAGTACAGGACGGTCCCCATAGAGTATAATGAGCCCCACATGTTGCTCCATACAGTATAATGAGTCGCATATAAAGCTCCATACAGTATATGATGGGCCCCATATATTGCTCAAAACAGAATGGGCTCCAAATAATGCTCCATACAGAATAGGCCCCATATGTGCTCCATATGATGCTCCATACCCTACATGATGCCCCATAAATAATGAACCCCATATGATACTCAAGTATTTGATGGGCCCCATGGATGATGCTCCAGTGTATGATGGGCCCCGTAGATGCTGCTCCAGTGTCTGATGTCCCCCATTTAGAATGCTCCAGTATATGATGGGCCCCATGGATGATGCTCCAGCATATGATGGGCCAATTTAATGCTCCATATATAATGGACCCCATTTATAATGCTCCAGTGTATAATGGGCCCCGTAGATACTGCTTCAGTGTCTGATGTCCCCCATTTAGAATGCTCCAGTATATGATGGGCCCCATGGATGATGCTCCAGCGTATGATGGGCCAATATAATGCTCCATATATAATGGGCCCCATTTATAATGCTCCAGTGTATAATGGGCCCCGTAGATGCTGCTCCAGTGTCTGATGCCCCCCATTTAGAATTCTCTAGTATATGATGGGCCCCATGGATGATGCTCCAGTGTATGATGGGCCAATATAATGCTCCATATATCTTGGTCTCCATTTATAATGATCCAGTGTTTAAGGGCCCCTTAGATGCTGCTCCAGTGTCTGATTTCCCCATTTAGAATGCTCCAGTATATGATGGGCCCCATGGATGATGCTCCAGCGTATGATGGGCCAATATAATGCTCCATATATAATGGACCCCATTTATAATGAACCAGTGTACAATGGGCACCGTAGATGCTGCTCCAGTGTCTGATGTCCCTCATTTAGAATGCTCCAGTATATGATGGGCCCCATGGATGATGCTCCAGCGTATGATGCGCCAATATAATGCTTTTTAATTAAACCAAAACCATGGGTAACATGTCTTGACATGGTTCCAAAATTGGACCAGGGCAACTCCCTAAATACTCATCCCTTACAAGAAAATCGGAGCATTGAGCCCATATTAAATGAAAAATATGAGAATTTTAATATTAAAAATAAATTTTTATTGAAGACTATATAAAAACATTTGTTCACAATAATCTATTAAATGTAAGTGAGATAGTGATAGAGCAAGAAAAACATCCTGGAGCACAAAAATGATAAATACGCACTTCACTGAATATAAATCCTCAGAATGAATGGAGAGGAATACTGATAACAGTAGTATTGAGATGTGAGGGTGGATTTAGAAATACCGACAGATTATTACAGAAAAAGTAAAGCCCCAAAAAGGGGTTAATAGATATCTAATCCATACGATACTTATAATAGATCACGAGTGTAATCGCAAGCCAAATGGCAGAATGCACCACTAAACATGCTCAAAATATATGCATACCGCAATGGCAAGGGTTAAATATGGTAAGTATTAGGTCAGTGCCTCCTACAGATGCCATACAGGGTGCATATCAAAGTGCCAAAGTGCTTACCCATAATGGGAAAAAGATGTGCAGTGCCAGGAACGTGCCCCGACGCACGTTTCGCTAATCCAGCTTCTTCGTCACAGCCTGAGAGGATAACTACACCTAAAGATAGAAAGAGGAAAGCTATCTGCCCCGGAGCAGATCCCCAAAGAACATAGGAAGCCCCCAAACATGTAATGGCGGTTAGACAAGAGGAAATACAGACACAGACAGAAAATAGTATGAGCAAATGTTGGGGCCCAATCTGCCTAGACAGAAACGGATAGGAAGGATACTTACTGCAATCCAAAAAACCCTAAAAAAAGCCAACGCTACTAATTGCAAAAACACCTGCGATCACACGACCTCTACCACCTAAATTAGTTCTCTGGTGTAACAAAACTCAGCCGCAGCCACTGAAAAAACTGGAAAAGGCAAATGAACACAACAACAGTGGCTCCAGAGGAACCGAGAGGGGCCCAAGCCCCCTGGGGAGGGGAACCTGGCCAACCTCACAGAAATGCAGAGAAAAATGCAAATGGCAAGCACAAAAACAAAAACAGAAAATATCTTATCTGAGAGCAGGAGAAGAGGCAAGACTCAGCAAGCTTCCAAGTGAACCAGGAAACAACGTTAAGACAGGAACAATTGATCACCAGCAACCATGATGGGGGGAAACCTCCCTTATATCCAGCCAGTCTGTAATTCCTGATTGCCAATCCTCATTGAATGGTTCAGTATTGAGGGAGGGAGGGAGCTTCTGCTCAGAATTCATTTCTAAAACATTCATAACAGTATACAGTCTAGAGATAATTATAAATCTCCTTATATATTTGAGGAGTCAGACACAGACGCTCACAGGCTCAGTATGGATTAGACCAGAATATAAAAAGCTGAAAAAGGGTACTGTATCACCAGATACCAGGTGTATATATTATAGTGAAAATATTGTAATTCTTTTCACTATATATTTCAGGAGTCAGACACAGACCCTCGCAAGCTCAGTATGGATTAGACAAGAATATAAAAAGCTGAAAAAGGGCACTGTATCACAAGATACCAGGTTTATATAGTAATGTGAAAATATTGTAAATCTCCGTATATATTCCAGGAGTCAGACACAGACGCTCTCAGGCTCAGTATGGATTAGACAAGAATATAAAAAGCTGAAAAAGGGTACTGTATCACAAGCGTACAGCTGTATACAGTCTAGGGGTAATTGTAAATCTCCTTATATATTTCAGGAGTCATACAATGACGCTCACGGGCTCTGTATGGATTAGACAAGAATATAAAAAGCTGAAAAAGGGCACTGTATCACAAGATACCAGGTTTATATAGTATTGTGAAAATATTGTAAATCTCCGTATATATTCCAGGAGTCAGACACAGACGCTCTCAGGCTCAGTATGGATTAGAAAAGAAAGGAACGAACAGTCCAAAAATCCCAATAAAATGACCTTTATTCAACAAATAATAATATAACTACCAAGACAGGTACATGATGCATAGGGGAGCTGACAGTGGTGTCAGCACAAAAACGCCATAAGGGGACCAGGGTCCATCCACCCACCCACAATCATTGTCATAATTATAATGTCATATCTGAAGAAATAATCCTACACATACATCATAAGCTAAATAGCAGCATAATCATATCCCAGACATGACAATTAGCAACCATACCTATTCGGGTGAAGTAGAGAAGGGCCGCTGACCCGCCCCAAAGCGCGTTTCGGAGACACACTCCTTCCTCAGGGGGCCTAGTGTGGTAATGACTACACCCATTTTATATAGAGGCAGAGATATATGCCGCCCAGTGACACCGCATCCAGAACCATGTATCAAGCGCATGTGTAATCAATGAATAATCACTAATACTTGCTGTTAAGATGACAACATAGCGATGCCTGCCGCCGCCTACAGGATCCACGTCCATCATGGACGCCATACCGGAAGTACGTGGGGCCCCACGTGACCGGAAAATGGACATACAGAGGGCGGAGATTAATCAGGAGGCAAGGCAGGCGCATGCGCACATCCAACAGGAAGTTTGCGCAGCCATTGATAAAAAGGGCATAAGGTGAACTGGATCTACAATAGCGAAATATCACATAAATCAGCAAGAACGTTACAATGAATATATAACTTATAATTGGCAGCCCAAATCTGATGGTATTATATAAACATGGAACAAAAAACGGCGCCTGCACATATAATATAGATAATTAATACTTATAAGTAAGAATCACAAATGTGCATATGTGCAAATAAACAACTATCAAATATTGTGACGCATACAATAACCAAATAGTAGCAAAGAATAACAAAGAAGGAGAAAAAAACAAAAATAAGAATGAATAATAAAGAATTAACGAAAAAAGAAGAAAAAAATAAAAATAAAATAATTTGAATTAAAAATAAAAATAGAAAAAATTTTTGAAATATATATATCTCTCTCTCTCCACATATATATGTGTGCATCCATGTTAATTATCTTCATATCTTGCTGAATTGATAGAGGAATCTGGGCAGTCCAACGATGTCACTCCTCATGTAATCATCATCACCAAAACACATAATGACAAAAATCTAAACAAATAAGAATAAAAATCAATAAAAGAATAAAAACAATGCAAACACCAGTATGTAAATCTATAGGCAACAAATAGGGATCATAGATATGGGGCGAAAGATAGATTCTCATTCAGGCCTTTCGGATGGATTGTTCTAAGAGTCCAGATCCATCTGGACTCCAGTTGTCCCAGCCTCTTAGTTAAATTTCCACCCCTAATGTTGATATTGAGCATATCGATGCCCCGCACTCTAAGTAGGGTGCTGTCACATCGATGGAAGTCAAAGAAATGACGCGGAAGAGTCTTCAGGGTGGATGCATCCGTGCAAGAGGAGGCCGCCTGAATCCCCAATACGTGTTCCCGAACGTGGACTTTCATTTGTCTCGTCGTAAGCCCTACATAAATAAGTCCACATGGACACGTGGCATGATAGATCACATATCGTGATGTACAGGTTATATTCTGTTTGATTTTATATTCTTTCATACCATCTGAACCAAAGAAAGAAACACTTCGTTCAATGTTGGGGCAGGCGACACACCTCCCGCACGGAACACATCCACCCCCCGCAGTTAACCTATCCAGAAACGTGGGTCTAGGTGGATTGAAATAATGACTTTTAACCAAAATATCACGTAAGTTCCGTGCTCTACGAAATGCCATCAATGGGTGATCAGGCAGGAACTTACTGATAATTGGATCCACCCTCAAAATTGGCCACGCCTTTTCAAGGGCTGCTCGTACAAGATTGTGCTGAGAATGATAGGTCGTCACAAACCTAGACACGTCCTTTTTTCCTATTTTACGAATCCCATGAAGAACATTGTTGCAGTTAGAATATTTGGCACGATGGTATGCCTTTTTTAATGCACGTCTAGAATAGCCACGGGCCAAGAAACAAGCCTTCAACTCTTCTGCTCGAATCCTGAAGTCATCATCTGTGGAACATATTCTCCGCAATCAGAGAAACTGCCCCACAGGGATGGCCCTGATCATGTGTTGTGGGTGGCAAGAGGACGCATGCAACAATGCGTTAGTGGCAGTTTTTTTACGGAAAACATCCGTCTGAATTATTCCAGTTCTATCTCTTCGAATAGTCACATCCAGGAAATCAATACTGTCTTTATCCCACACAGGGGTAAGTCGTATATTCATATCATTGCTGTTCAAATCTGATATAAATTGCAGAAGGCCGATGGAGGTGCCCTGCCAGACAAAGAAGATGTCGTCAATATAACGTGCCCAAAATAGGACATGCTCAATTGACCCCAATTTGTCGGACAGGAAGAGATCCCTCTCCCACAGCCCCAGGAACAGGTTGGCATAGGATGGCGCAAAGGCTTCTCCCATGGCTGTACCCTGGAGCTGCAGGTAGAAGGATCCCTTAAACACAAAAAAGTTGTGTGTCAGTGTGAACTCTAAAAGCTCCAGGATGAGATCCCTAAGTCCCAGAGGTATTGTAGACATATCTAAAAAGAATTTTACCGCCCTCAACCCATCTGAGTGGCGGATATTTGTATATAGGGATTCTACATCAACTGAAGCAAATAGAGACTCACTGTCGAAACACAGTCCATCCACCTTCCGCAATAAATCACTGGTATCTTTGAGGAAAGAGGGGAGGTTGAGTACCAGTGGTTGTAGATAGTAATCAATCCATCTATTGATGTGTTCGAGATAGTTCCCCCTCCCAGACACGATGGGTCTGCCAGGTGGTGACTTGATGTCTTTGTGAATTTCAGTATGGATTAGACAAGAATATAAAAAGCTGAAAAAGGGTACTGTATCACAAGCGTACAGCTGTATACAGTCTAGGGGTAATTGTAAATCTCCTTATATATTTCAGGAGTCATACAATGACGCTCACGGGCTCAGTATGGATTAGACAAGAATATAAAAAGTAGAAAAAGGGTAATGTACTAGAAGCGTACAGCTGTATACAGTGTTGGGGTAATTTTAAATCTCTGTATATATTTCCAGAGTCAGACACAGACTCTCACAGGCTCAGTATGGATCACACCAGAATATAAAAAGTAGAAAAAGGGTAATGTATCAGAAGCGTACAGCTGTATACAGCTTTGGGGTAATTTTGAAATCTCCGTATATATTTCCGGAGTAACACACAGACGCTCACAGGCTCAGTATGGATTAGACCAGAATATGAAAAGCTGAAAAAGGGTACTGTATCACTAGATACCAGGTATATATAGTATAGTGAAATTATTGTAAATCTCCGTATATATTTCAGGAGTCAGACACAGACGCTCCAGGCTCAGTATGGATTAGACAAGAATATAAAAAGCTGAAAAAGGGTACTGTATCACCAGATACCAGGTATATATAGTATAGTGAAAATATTGTAAATCTCCTTATATATTTCAGGAGTCACACACAGACGCTCTCAGGCTCAGTATGGATTAGAACGGAATAGAAAAAGCAGATCCGCAAGAAATAATTACACATGAGGGCCAATGTTCCAGGTGTCAATAATGCACTTAGAGTGGTGGGTGGAGGAGGACTTTCTGCCAAAAGGGTACTGTATCATAATCGTACAGCTGTATACTGTCTAGGGGTAATTGTAAATCTCCGTATATATTTACAGAGTAACACACAGAGGCTCACAGGCTCAGTATGGATTAGACCAGAATATAAAAGGTGAAAAAGGGTACTGTATCACCAGATAACAGGTATATATAGTATAGTGAAAATATTGTAAATCTCCGGATATATTTCAGGAGTCAGACAAAGACGCTCACAGGCTCAGTATGGATTAGACATGAATATGAAAAGTAGAAAACGGTAATGTATTAGAAGCGTACAACTGTATACAGTGTTGGGGTAATTTTAAATCTCTGTATATATTTACAGAGTAACACACAGACGCTCACAGGCTCAGTATGGATTAGACCAGAATATGAAAAGCTGAAAAAGAGTACTGTATCATCAGATACCAGGTATATATGGTATAATGAAAATAATGTAAATCTCCGTATATATTTCAGGAGTCACACACAGACACTCACAGGCTCAGTATGGATTAGACAAATATATAAAAAGCTGAAAAAGGGTACTGTATCACAAGTGAATAGCTGTATACAGTCTAGGGGTAAATGTAAATCTCCGTCTATATTTCAAGAGTAACACACAGACGCTCACAGGCTCAGTATGGATCACACCAAAGTATAAAAAGTAGAAAAAGGTAATGTATCAGAAGCGTACAGCTGTATACAGTGCTGTTTTTAATTTTGAAATCTCCGTATATATTTCCGGAGTAACATACAGATGCTCACAAGCTCAGTATGGATTATCCAAGAATATAAAAAGTAGAAAAAGGGTAATGTATTAGAAGCGTACAGCTGTATACAGCGTTGGGGAAATCTTTAAATCTCTGTATACATTTCTGGAGTACCAGACAGACGCTCACAGACTCAGTATGGATTAGACCAGAATATGAAAAGGTGAAAAAGGGTACTGTATCACCAGATATCAGGTATATATAGTATAGTGAAAATATTGTAAATCTCCTTATATATTTCAGGAGTCAGACAAAGACGCTCACAGACTCAGTATGGATTAGACCAGAATATGAAAAGCAGAAAAAGTGTACTGTATCAGAAGCGTACAGCTGTATACAGTGTTGGGGTAATTTTAAATCTCCGTATATATTTCCAGAGTCAGACACAGACTCTCACAAGCTCAGTATGGAGTAGACCAGAATATAAAAAGCAAAAAAGGCTAATGTATCCGAAGATACCAGGCGTATACAGTGTAAGGGTAATTGTAAATCTCCTTACATATTTCTGGAGTAACACTCAGACGCTCTCTCACTATGGATTTGACCGTAATACAGAAGGCAGAAAAACTGTACTGTATCAGAAGATACCAGCTATATATGGTTTTGGGTAAAACACACAGATAGTCAGCATGTATTTGTCCGTGATACCAGCCGGTACACGGTAGTGTGTGAGGAGCGTACAGCTCTATACGGTGTGGGAAAAAATGAACGCTCGGTAACTGTGCAGAAAAAAAGAATAAAAGTATTAGTGCTTTGTAGGTGCTGTGTAAAAAGCAGTCTGCACAGCAGTGTGCACACAGCAATACAGCTATCAGGCAGCCTAATCATCAGCTCTGCTGCTGCACACAAGAAATTCCTCCCCTGTCACTGGCAGGCAGCCTAATAATCAGCTCTGCTGCTGCACACAAGAAATTCCTCCCCTGTCACTGACAGGCAGCCTAATAACCAGCGCTGCTGCACACAACAAAATCCTCCCTTGTCACTGCACACTAACTGTACAGCTAATTGCTATCAGCACAAGCACAGAATAACTTATTTTTTCCTGCCTAACTCTCTCCCTACTGAGAAACAGCGGCAGCAACCTCTCCCTACGCTAAGATTGGTAGAAGTAAAATGGCGGTCGGCGCTCAGGGCTTTTATAGCCACTGTGACGCCACAAAAAGCAAGCCAATCCCTGCAATGCCCGTCTCTATGATGGTGCTGGCCGCTGCCTATGTCATCTCATTGCCCACAGTGTGCGTCCTTGCTCATTGGCTGAGAAAAGGCGCCTGCAAGCATTATGGGAAAACTGACTTTGGCGCTCGGGTCAACGACCGCATGGCTGACCTCACGCTATGGTCGGTTTTCGCTCGGTGAAACCCGACTTTGGCGAAAATCGGTCATTTTTGAATCTGACCGACATGTTTCGCTCAACTCTAGTCTTTAACAATGGACTGGTGCTTCATTGTTAAAGACCATATAAGGCTGGGGTCACACATGCGAGAGATTAGCACAATTCTCGTGCGAGTCTCTCACATGAACACTCAGCACTGTCACCGACACTCGGACCGGAGCGTGCTGCTGCATAGAAATACATACAGCCGCATGCTCCGGTCCGAGTTCCGGCGGCACTGCCGGGTGTTCATGTGAGAGAATTGTGCGAGTCTCTCACATGTGTGACCCCGACCTAAAAGACACACCCTCAGATAATTGTGTGAGGCACACACCCTTGATGTGACTGTAAGAATTAGCACTAAATAAAAAGGCCCATATCACTGAAATTATTGTGGCAGATGTAAAAAAATAAAAAATATATATATATTTTTAAAAAATGGAATAAGAGCAAAAAAGGCAACTATTCACCTGTTGAAATGGTCCTCTTTAAAGAGTAATTATTCATAATTGCAGATCTTCAATACTTCAATATTTAAACCTGTAGAGAGTAAGTGAAAAAATTGAGCATCTGCTGTAACCTACTGAACCTGCACTACACAGTCTGTTGCTCTTTGCAAATCTTAAAAATTCCAGTTTCTATTAAGCTAAAGAAGATTCTTGTTCCAGTAGTACTGCAGATATTCTATTTTATGGCACCCAATCTGGTGAGACTCAGGAGGAATTAGTTAACACTACAGCTTAATTAAACTCATATACATTAGATCACTTCCTTAAAAACTATATTTTAGAATTTGAGCAACAAAGTATTTAGTTCTAGTAACAACAAAAAACAATACTGTAGTCTTCTCCTTCTCTTCTTCTCTCCTTTCTAATTTTCCCTTCCCCTTCCTCCGTCTTCTGCCTATTCCAAAAATTACATTCCTGCTTCTGTCAGTAAGTATAGTAAAAGAATGGAGCAAATGGTTCCATCCATAAAATCCAGAGGCAATTATCATCTGTGCTGGCTATTGGTATGCAGAAGCCCTTTTGATTACATTCAAAATCAAAAACATTATAGGGCTAGTTCACATGTAGTGCTTTGATGTGTTTTTTTTCCATAATTTTTACCACTTTTACAGTAACAGAAACTTGAATGAGATTTCTAAAATCACATTCGCATAGTGTTTTTTTATATTTTTGACCTGTGGTGTAATATTATAAAAACAGAGCATGTCAATTTTTTTCATTGTTTAAACCGCAGTTTTTCACATTGAGATCAAATCAGTTTGACTATAAAAACACTACAGAAACACCTAGGTGACATAGCTAAAAAAAAGTTTGGAAAGATACAATTCATTTAAAGGGAATCTGTCACCCCATTTTTGCCCTATGAGATAGGGCCAGCGCCATCAGGGGCTTATCTACAGCATTCTGGAATGCTGTAGATAAGCCCCCAATATCACCTGAAAGTGAAGAAAAACGAGTTATATTATACTCACCCAGGGGCGGTCCGCTGTCCGGTCAGGTACGAGGGGCGTCGCGATCCGGTCCGGGGCCTCCCATCTTGTAGCGAAGCCAGCCTCTTCTTTCCGTCCCATCGCGGCACCAGTGCAGGCGCACTGCTCTGCCCTGGTGAGGGAAAGGTCAGAGAGGTCCGGCGCCTGCACACTGTAGTACTCTGCTCTGCCCTCACCAGTGCAGGAGCCGTGACAGGACGGAAAGAAGAAGCCGGCTTCTCTACATGTTGGGAGGCCCGGACCGGACCGCGACGCCCATCGGACCCGACCGGACGGCTGAACACCCCTGGAATGCTGTAGATAAGGAATGCTGTAGATAAGCCCCTGATGGCGGTGGCCCTATCTCATAGGGCAAAAATGGGGTGACAGATTCCCTTTAAGTCCAATGTTGAAACTTATTAGGTCCATCCAGATGCAATTGTCTCATAGTTAAACATTAATTCTCAACTTCAAATATTAGAATGCCATTCAATGAGTACATTTAGTAAACTAGTGCCCCTAACTTGGTCACTCACTTCTACCACAGCTCTAGTTCTGCAACTGACTAAGCAGTGATGAATCAAACCTGAGTTAATACAGCTACACAGTTTACGTGACTTCTCTTATATTTAATGATGGAGTGGCTGCACTCTGCATCTTCACACAAATGTTACTTTTCTACACCAAACTTTTTTTGGCAACATCTGTATCTCTTCCTTATACAGCACATAATTTTGTGCACAGTACTCCATGTGTAGTCTGACTTAAAAAGTAACCGTCCTTTTAATTTTTATTTCATAAATCAATAATACACATGAAAATAAGTAACTTTGTAATACATCTTATCAGACAAATTTCCTTCTTTCTCTGCCAAAATTGATCAGTCACAATTTTCAAAATTCTCAATTCTGAGGTAACATCACTATTTATTGAAGACAAAGTTTCCCATTACTGAGATAGGAGATGGCAGTTGCTACTGATGATATTCTATATAGATGTAAGGAGCGAGGAGGGAATAGCGCTGTCTCTTACTCCTCCCTCCTTCCATCTACATAGAATCTCATTACGGTGGCTCAGTGGTTAGCACTGCAGCCTTGCAGCGCTGGAGTCCTGGGTTCAAATCCCACCTAGGACAACATCTGCAAGGAGTTTGTATGTTCTTCGCGTGTTTGCGTGGGTTTCCTCCGGGTTCCTCCGGTTTCCTCCCACACTCCAAAAACATACTGATAGGGAATCTAGATTGTGAGCCCCATTGGGGACAGCGACGATAATGTGTAAAGCGCTGCGGAATATGTTAGCGCTATATAAAAATAAAGATTCTTAGTAGTAGTAGCAACTGCCATCTCCTATCTCAGTAATGGGAAACATTGTCTTTACTGAATACAGATTTTACCTCAGAATTGAGAATTTTTATTAATGATAGATCAATTTTGGCAGAGAAAGAAGCACATTTTTCTGATAGGATACATTCCAAAGTTGATTATTTTCACATGTGATATTGATTTATTAAAAAAAAATGAAAGCAACAGTTACTCTTTAATTATTTGTATAAAGGCAAAAGATGCCTTTATTGATGATTCTAAATCATGGCAGTTTTATCAAGGGTTTTACCATTTAATACTAAGGATGAGCAAATGTGCTAAGTGATACTCAGATATCACTCGAGTATCTGGATGCTTGGATGTGCTCAGCACTCGGCGAGCATTAACCGGTGTTCGATTCCCCGTCCCGCATGTTTGGCACCTGTTACCCTGCCAGTAAGCATGTTGGAATTAATGCCACAACAATATTGGTAGTGGCATTACTGTGATTGGCTGGCTGTATGACATCATCAGGAGTTATAAAATGACAAGTGCAGCCACTCTTGGCACACTGACACCATGGTGGCACAGCTCTGTGACAGTTCTTATTTTAGGGAGAGAGTGCTTGTCCAAGACTGTGTGTGCACAGTTGAACGAATCAGAGTCCTTTAGTGTTGACACTGGTGATATTCTGAACCATCATACTAACAGCCCCTGTATGCTTTGCTTTTTGCATCAGATAATTTCTGCACTTAGCCTAGGGAGGAACACTTGCAGGAACATGGAAGGTTGCAGAATGCAGTCTCTAAGCAAGTTTTTGAGCTTTGTGATCCATTGCTAAAATATCTGATGCAGTTGGCCATATTTTTTGAGGGGTGAAAAAATGGCTATATTGTCATCCATAGAGTATTATGTGCTTTGTGGTACATTTCACTGTATATAACACTCCAAAAAAGCCTTGAAAACTATTTTTGAATTCAATCACTCATCTATAGAGTTATACGTGCTCTGTGATACATTTCAGTGGTATATAACACTCCAAAAAAGTGTCGAACATTTTTTATGGATTCAATTACTCAAACAGAGAGTCTTTTGTGCTCTGTGGTACATTTTAGTAGCATATAACACTCAAAAAAAGCGTCGAAAAATATTTTCTTGTTTCAATAAACTCATCCATAGAGTATTGTGTGCTTTGTGGTACATTTTGGTGGTATATGACACTCCAAAAAAGCATTGAAAAATTTTCCTGGATTCAATTACTCATCCATACAGTATTATATGTTTTGTGGTACATTTCCGTGTTACATAACACTTCAAAAAAAGCAATTTAACATTTTTCTGGAATCAATTACTCATTCATAGAGTATTATGTGCTCTGTGATATATTTAGGTGGTATATAACACTTCAAAAAAGAACTGTAACATTTTTCTGTATTCAATAACTGATCCATATAGTTTTATATTCTTGTGGTACATTTTGGTGGTATATCACATTTCAAGAAAGCATTGAAATTTTTTTTATTGATTCAATTACTCATCCATAGAGTATTATGTGCTCTGTGGTGAATTTCGATGGTTCATAACTTGCAAAGTATTTTAGTACCCACTTATGCATTATTCTTATCTATTGGATTATTCTGACAATTTAATTTGTTTATATCTAGTCTGCAATATGTATTTTTATTGTTATCAGTGCCCGTTTTCTTTCTCTTATTAACATATTTATGCCTTATCTGTTGTGTATGTTCACATAGCTTTTCTTGTACTTTTATATAGGTTTTTCCTAATGATTTCTGCTGTATTTTGATTTGCCAGTTTTCACCCAGAGGTGGAACGCATTTGCCTTCCCCCATCCGATGTGGAATGCATACCTGCATATCACGCAGCTGCGGTATAGATTTCCGGTCAGTGGAACGCATGTGTCCACTTCCAGTCTACATGGAACACATACCAATCTATTGCGCAGGCGCGGCATTGGTTTCCGCCAGGTGAGACGCATGGGAGCCATCGCTGGTATTTGTGGAACACATATCATCCCATTGTGCAGGCTCCATGTCCTTGACAGTCACCATTAATACCCTGTGATCGCCTCCAACAGGTTTTGGTGATCATGGGTCTATCAGTAAGTGCACTTAATAGTATAAAAGACTTGACATGATGGACCATACCTCACTCCCCTGACCTCCCCTTTTTTTGAACTCCACGTTGTGGCAAGTATGTGTTATGGATGGGCTATCGTATAATTTTACTATATTACATGGCTGTATGGGTGAATATATGATAAATGTTATGCCCTCTGCACTTTATCTATGTTTTGCTGTGGTTGACACTATATTATAGTGCCCATTACTATTTTTACCATCCTAACACATTTTGTTTCTCTCAGACCACATTTACATATTTTTTGGATTATATTTTCTGTACTTTCATATGCCTTGTCATCATTTCACCATTGTCCAATTATATTTTCATTTGAGGGCTTTTGGTGCTTCACTGTTATTATATTGCATGAGCATT
>JARQOD010000005.1:242559817-242620205 GCA_033576555.1 Oophaga sylvatica
TTCTATAGTGTTTGCAACCAATGTATTGGATACGGATGGAAGCGCGTCACACTAATAGATTATATTTATTTTAAATGGAATGGAGCAGAACCAATTGGAGAGAAATGAAAAGGATGAGGCACTGAGACACGCTCAGCAGAGTACAAGCAGCAGTGCTTGAACAAGTAACTGGAGCGTGATGTGCACTCAAAAAATAAAAAACACAGACTGAAGTGAACACTGAAACACAACTGTTCACAATCTGTGAAAGGCTACTCCTTTGTCTACTTCTATAGTGTTTGCAACCAATGTATTGGATACGGATGGAAGCGCGTCACACTAATAGATTATATTTATTTTAAATGGAATGGAGCAGAACCAATTGGAGAGAAATGAAAAGGATGAGGCACTGAGACACGCTCAGCAGAGTACAAGCAGCAGTGCTTGAACAAGTAACTGGAGCGTGATGTGCACTCAAAAAATAAAAAACACAGACTGAAGTGAACACTGAAACACAACTGTTCACAATCTGTGAAAGGCTACTCCTTTGTCTACTTCTATAGTGTTTGCAACCAATGTATTGGATACGGATGGAAGCGCGTCACACTAATAGATTATATTTATTTTAAATGGAATGGAGCAGAACCAATTGGAGAGAAATGAAAAGGATGAGGCACTGAGACACGCTCAGCAGAGTACAAGCAGCAGTGCTTGAACAAGTAACTGGAGCGTGATGTGCACTCAAAAAATAAAAAACACAGACTGAAGTGAACACTGAAACACAACTGTTCACAATCTGTGAAAGGCTACTCCTTTGTCTACTTCTATAGTGTTTGCAACCAATGTATTGGATACGGATGGAAGCGCGTCACACTAATAGATTATATTTATTTTAAATGGAATGGAGCAGAACCAATTGGAGAGAAATGAAAAGGATGAGGCACTGAGACACGCTCAGCAGAGTACAAGCAGCAGTGCTTGAACAAGTAACTGGAGCGTGATGTGCACTCAAAAAATAAAAAACACAGACTGAAGTGAACACTGAAACACAACTGTTCACAATCTGTGAAAGGCTACTCCTTTGTCTACTTCTATAGTGTTTGCAACCAATGTATTGGATACGGATGGAAGCGCGTCACACTAATAGATTATATTTATTTTAAATGGAATGGAGCAGAACCAATTGGAGAGAAATGAAAAGGATGATGCACTGAGACACGCTCAGCAGAGTACAAGCAGCAGTGCTTGAACAAGTAACTGGAGCGTGATGTGCACTCAAAAAATAAAAAACACAGACTGAAGTGAACACTGAAACACAACTGTTCACAATCTGTGAAAGGCTACTCCTTTGTCTACTTCTATAGTGTTTGCAACCAATGTATTGGATACGGATGGAAGCGTTTCACACTAAAATTTAAATTGCATGGAGCAGCAAGAATTACACTGAAGAAAAAAAAAAGAGTCTGTGAGTGACACGTGCAGATGCCTACAGACAGCGTTGCATGCAGAGCAAACTGCAGCGTCACCTGCACTCACACACACCTTGCAGAGCTGTTAAAACAACACTGCAGGCAAAAGGAAGCTTTACACAGCGGTTGGTGCTAGCCTGCCTAAAGCACACTACACTAAATCGCAATCTCTAACTGTCCCTCAGAGTCAGCACAGCAGCGTTCTGTCCCTAACTGAATTCACAGCACAGTGACGCTAAAATGGCGGCGGCGCCTTTTATAGTGCATTCTGACATCATTTCAGCATCCAATCACAGCCATGCTATTAGTTAACATGACCGCAGCAGTACAGGATGTGCCCACACTTCTTAGGATTCCTCATTGGCTGACTAAAATCACATTGCCTCTCAAAGAATTATGGGAACTTCCGATTCCGGTATACGATATATGGAAAATATCGAAACAAAGTATCGAAAGGCCGATAGAGCTAATATCGGCCGATACCCGATACTTGCGGTATCGTATCGCTCAACACTATTCACCACCACTGAGTGGGCCTCTATGAAGGACATCTGCCATGTTTTGCATGCGTTCGATGATTCCACGCGGATGGCGAGTGCAGATGATGCACTAGTCAGCATCACTGTCCCCCTTATCTGCCTGCTTCAAAAAACACTGCAAGCACTAAGGGATGAGGTTTTGAAAGAGGTGGAGGATGAGTCACAAATTCCATCAGCTTCTGGACAGTCTGCGCAACGTGGTTCCTCACAAAGGCCTAGGCAGGGGACACTTTGTGAGGAGGATGAGGAGGAGTCAATGGAGGAGGAAGACATCGCTCCAGAGGAGGGAGGTAAACAATGCTCTAGTAGTCAGTATGTAGAGCGAGGGTGGGGTGATGCAGAGCAGGCAGAGATGACGCCTCTTGCAGGGGACAGCGTTTCTTGGCCAGTTGGGAGTCTGCAGCACATGGTTGATTTCATGCTGCAGTGCCTGAGAAACGACCGCCGCATTGCCCACATTCTCACCATGTCTGATTATTGGGTGTACACCCTCCTAGACCCTTGCTACCGGGACAACTTAGAAAGCCTCATAACACCGTTGAACTGGGAGCGTAAAATGCGGGAGTACCAAGACACACTGGTGCATTCTATCATGTTCTCCATTCCAGCCGAGAGCACTGCTGCTAGTGCTTTACAAAGCAGCTCTGAGCGTCGAGGCAGTGGAGGAAGCTCTGCACCAAGAGGGAGCAGAAGCACGCCTCTGCACAGGGCAAGACCAGTATGGCCCAACTGTGGCAAAGTTTTGTGTCCTCGCCATAAATTTCTACACCATCACAGACGGCTCCAGTCAGCAGGAGGCAACGTTTCCGTCAGATGGTGACAGACTACATATTTTGCCCTCTCAGTGTACTCCCAGATGGCTCTTCCCCCTTCAAGTTTTGGGTCTCTAAGCTGGATACATGGCCAGAGCTTAGCCAGTATGCATTGGAGGTGCTGGCTTGCCCTGCTGCTAGTGTATTATCGGAGCGCGTCTTTAGTGCCGCAGGTGGTGTACTGACAGACCGTCACATGCGACTATCCTCAGATAATGTTGACCGGCTTACTTTTCTGAAAATGAACAAGGCATGGATCTCGCCTGAATTTGCCTGTCCGGTTTCAGATTAAATAATTGGTTGGCAACAGTATCCATGTCTCCTGTTGTGTTCATGTTTTACCACCTAAACTGTACTCTCTGGGCTCCAACACTGCCAGTTGCTGCTCAGAAGTGCCATCTGCACAGAGAAAAACACAAGCTCCTGTATTAGTGGGGTTCAGTAATGCCAGCTGTTCCCCTGCTGTGTGTCCGGCAATAAGTCCTGCTCCATCCAATTTGAAAACACATCAGATTTTAAACTTGCTCACACTAGGCCTCAGCCTACACCCTCCTTGACCCTGGGCTCCAACACTGCCAGTTGCTGCTCGGAAGTGCCGTCTGCACAGTCAACATATGCTCCTGTGTTATTGGGGTTCTGTAATGTCAGCTGATCCCCATCTGTGTAGCTGGCAACTTTTCCTGCTCTGTCCACAATCACACAAGTCCACAGTTTAAACTTGCTCCAATTTGTCCTCTGCCTCCACTCTGTTTCTACTCTCATCCCTGGTCTCCAACACTGCCAGTTGCTGCTCGGAAGTGCCGTCTTTACAGTCAACGCTAGCTCCTGTGTTATTGGGGTTCAGTAATGTCAGCTGATCCCCAGCTGTGTAGCTGGCAATCTTTCCTGCTCTGTCCACACTCACACAAGCCCAGATTTTAAACTTGTTCCAATTAGGCCTCTGCCTCCACTCTGTTTCTACTCTCATCCCTGGGCTCCAACACTACAAGTTGCTGCTCGGAAGTGCCGTCTTTACAGTCAACACTAGCTCCTGTGTTATTGGGGTTCAGTAATGTCAGCTGATCCCCAGCTGTGTAGCTGGCAATGTTTCCTGCTCTGTCCACACTCACACAAGTCCAGATTTTAAACTTGTTCCAATTAGGCCTCTGCCTCCACTCTGTTTCTACTCTCATCCCTGGGCTCCAACACTGCCAGTTGCTGCTCGGAAGTGCCGTCTGCACAGTCAACATATGCTCCTGTGTTATTGGGGTTCAGTAATGTCAGCTGATCCCCAGCTGTGTAGCTGGCAACTTTTCCTGTTCTGTCCACAATCACACAAGTCCACAGTTTAAACTTGCTCCAATTTGTCCTCTGCCTCCACTCTGTTTCTACTCTCATCCCTGGGCTCCAAAATCGCCAGTTACTGCTCAGAAGTGTCTTTGACATGGGTACTCCCTCCTGCCCAGCCAGGTTACAGCACGCCAGCTGTTTCCCGGCAGTGTCAACGTCACTTTGCCTCCAATACGTTGTCCTGTCGTGTTGCGGTCGGGTTAGCCGACTCTATGGTGCCTGCAGTTTAGGTGCTTCCAATGTGGGCTGCGGGATATGGAACTAAAGGTTGTTTCCATAGTGCCAATAGGACAAGCACCCCCTGTAGGACTGTGTGATTCGGTAACTGCGGCCGGCTCCCGGCATTGCAACTTTATTTTTCATGGGTACCTTCTGCTACCCATCCGGTTCCAGTACCGTCAGCTGGTTCTCGCAGTGCCTTTGGCCTAGGTGCCTCCATCTCGGTATCCGAGTTCCAGCAACGTCTGCTGGTCCTTGGTAGTGCTTTCTAGCACAGGTACCTCTGCTTAGTAACCATGTCCTACCGTCAGTGGTCCTCGGTTTGCCAGGCTCTGTTCCTTCATGCTGCCCCCCGGGTTCCACACAGTCAGCTGGTCCTCGTTACTTCCATTGCTTTGTACCTTCTACAACCCATCCGGGTTCCAGTACCGTCAGCTGGTTCTCGGCAGTGCCTTTGTCTAGGTGCCTCCATCTCGGTATCTGAGTTCCAGCAACGTTTGCTGGTCCTTGGTAGTGCTTTCTAGCACAGGTACCCCCGTGCTTAGTAACCGTGTCCCAGTACCGTCAGCTGGTCCTCGGTAGTGCCATTGGCTCTTGTTCCTTCTACTACCATCCGGGTTACAGGACAGTCAGCTGGTTCTCGGCAGTTACTCAGCCTTCTTGTACCTTCAGCTACATTTCCAAGTTGAAGATTTTTAAATGGTTTTTGGTAATCACTCTTGATCTCCCTGAAGACGACCCTGAAGACGACGACCAAGAAGACCACCCCGAAGAAGACGACGACCCCGAAGACGATGACCCTGAAGACGACGACCCTGAAGACCACCCCGAAGAAGACGACGACCCCAAGGACGACGACCATGAAGACAACGAGCCTGAACACCACCCCAAAGAGAACAAAAAGATTACCAGAAGAAGATGACCAAGAGGACAAAGAACATGAAGACAACCAACAAGATACAGAACAAGAGACAGAAGACCAAGAAGCAGAAGAACAAAAAGCAGAAGAACAAAAAGCAGAAGAACATTAAGCAAAAGACCAAAAATCAGAGCAAAAGATATGCTCTAAATTATAAGCAGAAGAAGACTAAGCAGTGTATGGGGGTGAGTCCGTTGTCACGGGTGTGTCGCGGCGGAGATCGTCGCGATTGCACACCCTGACTTCGCACAGCTGAGTTTCTGCTGCTGGGTGTTTTTCGGCACTGAGGGAGTTAATTCTTTCTCTCTCGGTGCTGGGCTGACCAGCTTCGCCCAGCTGCGATTGATGTTTTGTTAATTAGCTTCCTTCATATACCTGCTGGTCTGCTGGGGAAGTTGCCGGTGAAAGCATTCATTCAGACCAGCAGAGCAGATCGTTTCTGAGAAGACTTAAGCTAAGAGTGCCTGTTGTGGTTTTTCCTCTCCTCGCTTATTGTTTATCTCCTTAACCTTTTGTGTTCCTCTGTAGTGGAAGTGTTGTATGCAAGGCTGTGTTTTCTTTACCCCTTGTCTGTCTCGTTTGTCTTAGACTGTGTGTAAGCTGTGACCTGCCCATTCCCTGTGGTGGTAATCAGGGTCCTTCTCAGGACTAGATTACAGTGGTCAGGGATCTACAGGAGACAGGGTTACGCTGGCGGCCTGGACCTCTGTACCATTAACAGTACCTCCAGGTAGAGGGACTAGACAGGACCCCAGTTCAGGGTCAGCATAGACCCCGGTCCACCTCTATCCAGAGACAGCGTGACACGTACACAGTATTGACCCACAATACATAGGATATTATGTCAGGTAAGACATTGCTGGCAGATACTATGTATACATGTTGTTTTTCTCTATTATATGAAATTTAGAATGATGTCACATTAGATATAGGTTGCTATCTTTGAATATATCTGTTATACGTCGTGACATTTTCAAAGGCCATCTAAGATTCTCCCCAGCCACCATGGATCCAGTAGCCCATTTAGCTCAGCAGTTGCAGAGTTTGTCCATGGAGCTGACGGACGTTAAATCCAAGGTTTTGTACCCCGGGAGCAAACCAGATTTGAACCTAAAGTAGCTCTCCCGGACAGGTTCACTGGTGGGCGGGACAAGTTTTTTACTTTCCGGGAAGCGTGTAAATTGTATTTTCGGCTGCGGCCGCAGTCGTCGGGGAGTGAGGATCAGAGGGTGGGAATTGTCATCTCGCTCTTACAAGGGGACCCTCAATCCTGGGCGTTCTCTCTCCCCCCGGGCTCCCCGGCTCTCCAGTCAGTGGACCGATTTTTTACAGCCCTGGGTCTGGTATATGATGACCCGGATCGGTCTCCCTTGCTGAAATGAAGTTACGTAGGATACAGCAGGGAGATCGTCCGGCGGAGGAATTTTCTTCAGAGTTCCGTAGGTGGGCCACGGATACTCAGTGGAATGACCCGGCTCTTAAGAGCCAGTTTTGTCAAGGTTTATCTGACAAATTAAAAGATGTGTTGGCTCAGTATGATTTCCCCCGTCACTGGAGGCCGCTATGGCTCTTGCTATTCGCATTGATAGACGGCTTCGGGAGAGGTGTGGGGTAACTCCGCCCCCTGTGATGACTCCACCTCCTTCTAAAGTCCCTAATATTGAGTTTCCCCTGGTTTGTTCTGAGGAACCTATGCAGTTGGGAGGGACATCATTCCGAGGGAGGGGATCGGCGGTGCGCCGCAAAACAAGAAGGTGTTTCTTCTGCGGGAGAGAGGGACATTTTATTGAGGGGTGTCCATCCCGTACTGTACTAAGCAAGAAGTCGCCGGAAAACTATTAATCCCAGGTTGTGTGGTGGACGACAATCTGGGAGTATGTATTTCGTCCCCAAGTCCGTCTCAGTTTCTCGTACCAGCGGAGGTGGTGGTAGGTTCGAGAACTGAGAGGATTTCTGTTCTTCTGGATAGTGGGGCCGCGGCTAATCTGGTGGACGCTCGGTTTGCCCAGGTGCAAGGTATGCAACTGAGTGTATTGGCCAAACCTATCCCTATATTCTCTATTGACGCCAGGCCTCTCGGTCAAGGTAGCTTTGTGCAAGCCGTGCATAACATAGACCTTCGAGTGGGGGCAATACATAAAGAACTATTGTCTTGTTATGTGTTGGAGGGCCTTCCCACTCCTATTGTGTTGGGACTTCCTTGGTTAACTAAACATAACCCAGTTATTAATTGGCAATCCAGAGAGATAAGCCAGTGGGGTGAATTTTGCAATAGTAACTGCATGAACACGGTCATCGGTACGGTCGTGCCTAGAACCTTACCTCCTTTTCTGGAGGACTTTGAGGATGTGTTTTCAGAGGAAGGGTGTCAGGAATTACCTCCTCATCGTGCATATGACTGTGCTATAAAATTGCTTCCTGATGCTAAGTTACCAAAATCTAGGTTATATAACCTTTCTGGTCCTGAGAGGCAAGCTATGAAGGATTACATTTCGGAAAGTCTGGCCAAGGGGCATATTAGACCTTCATCTTCCCCAGTGGCCGTGGGATTCTTCTTTGTGAAGAAAAAAGATGGAGGCCTACGCCCTTGCCTGGATTTCCGTGAGCTTAATCGGATTACGGTCCGAGATCCGTATCCGCTCCCACTTATTCCTGATCTCTTCAATCAGATTGTGGGCGCCAAATGGTTCTCTAAGTTGGATCTCAGGGGGGCGTATAATCTGATTAGGATAAAGGAGGGGGATGAGTGGAAGACGGCGTTTAACACTCCGGAGGGACATTATGAGAACCTTGTCATGCCTTTCGGTCTGACTACTGCCCCGGCGGTGTTTCAACATTTTGTTAATGACATCTTTCGCCACCTAGTGGGACAGTTTGTTGTCATTTATCTAGATGACATCTTAATTTACTCGCCGGATCTTGTGTCTCATCAGGAGCATGTGAGACAAGTGTTGCAGATCTTGCGAGATAATAAACTGTACGCCAAATGGGAGAAGTGTGTATTCGCTGTACAAGAACTTCAGTTTTTAGGATTCTTGGTGTCAGCCTCGGTTTCCGTATGGACCCTGGGAAAGTGAAGGCTGTGCTTGAATGGGATCGGCCAGAGGATCTTAAAGCACTGCAGCGTTTCCTGGGGTTTGCTAACTACTACCGGAAATTTATTCGTAATTTCTCATCTGTTGTCAAACCTCTCCATGACATGACAAAAAAAAGGGACGGATTTTTCTAGGTGGTCTGACAAAGCTTGTCAAGCATTTTCCTCCTTGAAAAAATGTTTTGCTTCAGCACCCATACTCATCCAACCTGATGCATCACAACCGTTCATTGTGGAGGTAGACGCATCTGACGTAGGAGTGGGTGCGGTATTATCTCAAGGTCCGTCCCCTGGTAAATGGCATCCGTGCGCTTTCTTCTCTAAAAAATTGTCGTCCGCCGAGAGGAATTATGATGTCGGCAATAGGGAACTCTTGGCCATTAAGTTTGCTTATGAAGAGTGGCGTCACTTTTTGGAGGGGGCAGTCCACCCGGTCACCGTCATTACTGATCACAAGAACCTGCTGTATTTAAAGTCTGCAAAACGTCTGAATTCCAGACAAGCTAGATGGTCGTTGTTTTTTACCAGGTTTAATTTTGTTGTCACATATCGTCCTGGGTCAAAAAATGTAAAGGCTGATGCCTTATCTCGTAGTTTCCCGGGGGCCGGGAAGACGGATGACCCGGATCCTATTCTTCAGGAGGGAGTTGTGGTGTCGGCTGTATGCTCTGAGCTTGAGGAGGAGGTATTGGAGGCTCAGGGGGACGCCCCTGTAGGACCTCCAGGGAAACTGTTTGTTCCAGATCAGTTAAGACAAAAGGTTATCGAGGCACATCATAATTCTGCTCTGGCAGGACACCCAGGGAGTAAATCAACTGTAGATCTCGTTTCTCGCCGGTTTTGGTGGCCTAACTTAAATAAAGAGGTGGTAACTTTTGTCGCGTCCTGTGGGGTATGTGCGCGCTCTAAGACCCCACATACCCGTCCGTCTGGGGCCCTTTTAACCGTTGAAAATCCCGGAGCGTCCATGGACCCATCTGTCTATGGACTTCATTACGGACCTTCCTCCGTCTTCAGGTAAAACTGTCATACTAGTTTGTAGTTGACAGGTTCAGCAAAATGGCACATTTTATTGCTCTTCCTGCTCTTCCTAATGCTAAAACTCTGGCGCAGGTGTTCATTGGGGAGATTGTGAGACTTCACGGGTTGCCTTCCGATGTGGTGTCGGATCGGGGGTCTCAGTTTGTGTCCAAATTCTGGAAGGCATTTTGTTCTCGTCGGGGATGCAGTTGTCATTTTCTTCGGCTTTTCATCCGCAAACCAATGGTCAGACAGAGCGTCTGAATCAGAGCTTAGAGACATATCTCCGGTGTTTTGTCTCAGAGAACCAAGAGGACTGGTCTTCTTTCTTGCCTCTGCAGAGTTCGCTCTTAACAATAGGCGGAGCGAGTCCACTGGTAAGTCCCCGTTTTTTGGGGCATATGGTTTTCACCCCCAGTTTTGTACTTTCAATGGGGGGGCTCTTCTGGGGTTCCTGAGGAGGAACGATTTTCGTCGTCACTTGCTTCAGTGTGGAGAGGAGTGCTTAATAATCTGAGCACTATGGGGAACCGATACAAACGTATGGCTGATAGGAGGAGAGTGTCTGGTCCGGACCTAAGTGTGAACGATCTGGTATGGTTGTCTACCAAGAATATAAAACTTAAGGTTCCCTCCTGGAAACTCAGTCCCAGATTCATCGGGCCATACAGGATCAGTTCAATAGTTAATCCGGTGGCTTTCCGTCTTGACCTCCCTCCTACATTTAAGATCCACAATGTGTTCCACAAATCGTTGCTTAAGAGGTACGTGGCACCAGTTATACCGTCACCTCTACCTCCTCCTCCAGTGGTGGTCAATGGTAATTTGGAGTTTCAGGTATCGAAGATCATTGACTCACGTCTGAATCGCCGGTCCCTTCAGTACCTTGTTCATTGGAGGGGGTATGGTCCTGAGGAGAGGATGTGGGTTTTTGCGTCGGATATTAACGCAGACCGTTTGGTTCGGGCCTTCCACACTACTCACCCAGATAGACCAGGCCCTGAGGGTCCAGAGGCCCCTCGTAGAAGGGGGGGTACTGTCACGGGTGTGTTCGCGGCGGAGATCGTCGCGATTGCACACCCTGACTTCGCAAAGCTGAGTTTCTGCTGCTGGGTGTTTTTCAGCACTGAGGGAGTTAATTCTTTCTCTCTCGGTGCTGGGCTGACCAGCCTCGCCCAGCTGCGATTGATGTTTTGTTAATTAGCTTCCTTCATAAACCTGCTGGTCTGCTGGGGAAGTTGCCGGTGAAAGCATTCATTCAGACCAGCAGAGCGGATCATTTCTGAGAAGACTTAAGCTAAGAGTGCCTGTTGTGTTTTTCCTCTCCTCGCTTATTGTTTATCTCCTTAACCTTTTGTGTTCCTCTGTAGTGGAAGTGTTGTATGCAAGGCTGTGTTTTCTTTACCCCTTGTCTGTCTCGTTTGTCTTAGACTGTGTGTAAGCTGTGACCTGCCCATTCCCTGTGGTGGTAATCAGGGTCCTTCTCAGGACTAGATTACAGTGGTCAGGGATCTACAGGAGACAGGGTTACGCTGGCGGCCTGGACCTCTGTACCATTAACAGTACCTCCAGGTAGAGGGACTAGTCAGGACCCCAGTTCAGGGTCAGCATAGACCCCGGTCCACCTCTATCCAGAGACAGCGTGACACGTACACAGTATTGACCCACAATACATAGGATATTATGTCAGGTAAGACATTGCTGGCAGATACTATGTATACATGTTGATTTTCTCTATTATATGAAATTTAGAATGATGTCATATTAGATATAGGTTGCTATTTTTGAATATATCTGTTATACGTCGTGACATCCGTTCCTCCTCGTAGTGCCCCTGGAAAATGCCTGCTGCTGCAGGCCAAACTGAACGCGGACAAATACTGTTGTAAATCTTTTGTGACAGCAAGAACGGAAGGTGTAATCTTCAAACTTTTAGAGATTACAACTACAGGAATGCCTGTCACAAATAAGAATATGATGAAGAAGATGAATAGGAAGAAGATGAAGTAGAATATGAAGAAGAATAATAGTTGAAGTAGAATATGAAGAATGTAAAAAAAAATAAGAGGAAGAAGATGAAGAAGAAGATAAATAAGGTGAAGAATAAGTTGATGAAAAAGATGCTGCTGCTGAGGATCATGAAGGAGAAAGTGTGGGAGAAGTAAAAAAGAAGGTGAAGAGCATGGAAGTAGTGAAACATATATATGTGCCAAAATAGAAAAAAGGTTAACAACAGAGTCAATTTCTTTGTAACTCCGAACATCTTAAAAAAAAAAAATATTCCTGCTATTCCATTTGATTGGGCTAATCCTCTATGCCTTTAATGTCTCCTCCACCTTCCCCAATACATTCTACATTATTCTTAGTTGTTTTCCTTCATGTACAATTAACCTAAAGGGTTTATTTTAATTCCGATATTTATGTCTCATTGACTTGCATTGGTTTCCGGTATCGAAATCGGCGATATCCGATACTTTTTGAGTATCGGTCCGATCCAATCCGATCCGATATTTCCCAATATCGGAAAGTATCGCTCAACACTAATAATGAGGGATGACTCTCTGTCTTTGTCTTTTTTTGCACTTAATTTGTGTTTGCCCTAAAAGAATTTTATTTGTGAGGAGCAATACGCTCTTTATTGAATTACAGGACATGGACTGATCTTTCAGTTAATAAAATAAGTGATTTTGCCAGATTGAATTAGTTGTTTACCCCTTGACCATGAAACAAAAGTCCATAATACCAAACACCTTTCTTATTGTTATGTTATTTAGAAATCTGATTTTGCTTTGACCTACATTTAGCTAGAAACAATCTTGCTTTGACTTCTCATTTTGTTGATTCTAACTTTTCGATTTTTACTCCACAAATACCACACAAAAACCTATATAGTTATACAAAATTTCTCTTTTAGTGTTCTTTAAATTCTGGTGTAGTAATGTAGCCTCCAGGCCTGCACTAACAATAATACAATTTATAAACTTTGCCTGGAGTGATCCTTCATGACGATATAATCATTGGGTTGCTTCTGATCAATTTTAATTTACTGTATTTATTATGTGGAAAATGTTATTTTGCTGATATTTCAAAATAAGACTGATCATTTTTAAGTATGTTACTGCATTCTCAAATTTATTGAACTAAAGGAATTCTTTGAGATATGTGAGAGTAGAGACATTTATCAGAGGGTTGAAAACCACAATGAGAATTTTAGGCTCACATGCATAAATCAAAATCAAAAGGTGAACATTCAAATATTATATTTATAGTCTGTCTCTTGTGTGACTTAGCTTTTAGGTCAATATGTAATTATCACTTATTCTTTCATTACTACGTGGAAAGAGTATAAACTAGGGGAATAGCTACATACAGTATGTAAAGAAAAAAATGAATTTCTATTAAAATTTTTCATATACATCCATAATATTGTATATAATTCTTAATGAATTATAAACCCTCACTATTGTCTTCTTCACTAGTCTGTCACTCAATAAGTTCTTGAGATGAATAATTATTTTGAAATTTGACCGGGTTCATTGAATTCTTCCAAAAAATGTAATTCTCAATGAATCGCAATACTGTGAGTCTCAATTGCAATGCTACATAGTCTCCAACTGCCCAGAAAAAATGTGTGTAACATTCTGAGGTCTCCTAGGACTATATTAAACTCCTTTTGAGCTCTATAATGCAAACACAGACTTAGTAATGTCAAAGAGACCTCAACATACACTCCACAGCATTGAAATTGCAATACCATGTAAGAAAAGTTGTGGAATTACAGAAATCACAGGACTGATAGACATGTTAATGATATGCAAATTATAAAAAAGGGAAACAAACTTTTCAAAACATCTCAATTTATCCAATATCATGTATGAACACTGCAGACATACATGCCGTGGAATGCTATCAATGACGTTATTAATAGTTTTCTGAGGACTGTCCTGCCAGTGCTGAATGAGCAAATCATCAAGGTCTGATCCGTTCGCAATTGCCAACCAATCACGGCTCAGATGTGCTCAAAGGGAGACAAGTGCACAGATGATGCAGGCCATGCTAACTTGTTTACACCATACAGAATGCTCACAGTAGCACTAGTAACATGTGGCCTGATGTCATGTTAAAAAACAACTTAAAAATTGCTGTACCACTAGTTCCAAGATTAAATTGATGTAACCCTGAGCTGTTAGTCTACCTCGAATAAAGACTAGAGGAGTTTGGCTATCTTACATTATGACATCCCACAACTTAGTCACAGTAGTAGTAGTAATAGAGTGATGTTTCTTTGTGAAAGCCTCTTTATGGCATTGCTCACTTGGTCTACAGAGGGAACTTTGGCTATCATTGCATCCAAGTCAAAAACAGGACTCATCTGAAGAGGACAGACCTCTACTCCAGGCTCATTTGCCATCTTGTGCTCCACCATTATATCCTTTAAGAGCAGTGGCATTGGATCATTGGAAGACTTAGAACCAGACATCTTGCTCATAGATAAATGTTTTGCAAAGCCATCTGATAGTTTTTTTTATAGAAACAGTTTGATGCTTTTGGCTTGGAATGTGATGTCCGCTTCCACTTGTAATACAGAATTGATCAACCATGGGACCAGCAGTATGGCCATTACTCCAAAGTATTCAGGGGCCCATTTTAATAACCAGTAAAGGCTAAGTATAAAGCTGTAAGCTGATATTAATAGCCTGGGAGCTCCATGGGTATTACTCCCTTCCCTGGCTAAAACATCTGCCCCTAGCTATCCACTTTCCCTCTGCTGTTTAATAAAACGTCAGCGATCCCACGTCATTTTTTTTTTCAGAAAATAATTTAGTATGTAAAAAAATAAATGTACAGTAAGCTACACAAGCACTGTGCTTATTATACAGTATATGTAATTGACATCTTTAAATCTATCTATTCTGTGTAGAAAAAGAAAACAAAGCAGCACTCTATATAAGCCAAGATATATGCAAACACTGAAGACATTGAATCTAAACTGTGTTATTACTCAATAAGATGTACTTACAAAAATGAAGGTTCTTAGCGCATAAATTGGCCAATTCATGTATGCCCATCAACCACCGCAAGATGATCTCATTCTGATGGGTCTTATTCTACTGTACATACCTCTTTTGAGCTAACAACCTACAGTTAAATGGACAAACATGTCTCTCCGGGGCTTTGTGTATATATCTATTCTATCTATTCTGTCGGGTCACGCTGTGATTTTACTGTAAGCGGCAGATGAATTGACGGCTTTTCAAAGGACATCGTGTTTAAAAATCGAACAGCACTCACATGGTCTGAGTGCCGTGCAAATTTTTTTCTCGCACCCATTGACTTGCATTGGCGTGTCTCGGCTGAGATACGAGGACAATTGCAACAATTTTTTTCTCTGTCCGATTTCAGCTGAGAAAAAAAATGGCAGATGAACTGCACTCATAGATTAACATTGATCAGAGTGCAATCTGATTTTTTTATCGGATTGCACTCTTCCCTTTTCCTTGCAGATGAGTATGAGCAATAAATCTGTGATCACTTTTACCACACACTGAAAGACAAAATAAAACAAAAAAACAATTCCTGAATTGCTGTTTTTTGTTCATTCTGCCTCACAAAAATCAGAATAGAAAACAGTCAAAAAATGTTATGAGCTTGAAAATGATACCAATAAAAAGTCAACTAGTCCTACAAAAAACAAGCCCTCACATGATTCTGTCTACAGAAATATAGAAATATTATCGCTTTCAAAATATCGCTTTTTTAAGTTTTTTTGTGTGTGATAGTTGCCAAACATAAAAAAATTATACAATTGATATCATTGTAATCAAACCAAACCAAAGAATAATGTAGTCTAATCACTTATACTGAAATACAGTGGCATGTAAAAGTTTTGGCACCCCTGGTAAAAATGACTGTTATTATGGACAGTTAAGCATGTTGAAGATGAAATGATATTTAAAGGAAACCTGTCAGCAGGATTGTGCACAGTAGCCTGCAGACAGTGTCAGGTCGGTGCCATTATACTGATTAAAATTACACATGTTGGGCTCTCCATGCTTGTGCTGCGACTGTGACACAGTCGTGACACATGCAGCTGTGGCGATGAACAGCTGATCAGCCGGCGTTCTCCATGTATCCGAGTTCCCAATGCAGCTTATTCGGTAAGCGCTATAGCTTGCCAAAGAAGCAGGGACTCGATCAAATTAGCTCAACTCTATTAATGATTAGAGATGAGCAAATAGTTCAATATTCGGTTTGGCTCACTTTCGTCAAATTTGCAATATTTGCAGATTTAATATTCTAATCACCGAACCGAATCAGCCGAGTTTAATCAGCCGAACATACACAGCACAAAAGCCGGTGTTTCCCACACTGTGCGACAGCATGGGAAACACCGGCATAGTGCTTATGATCGGCAGTGAAATCTCACCGTGATGTGCAGTGAAGTCACTCAGCTTGAACGGCAGTGACATCATTACTGACTTTTTACCGCATTGCTGAGGTCACGGCAGCTCAACCCTGCTGGGAACGCAGCCTAACTGACTGGAGGTAATCTCTGACGTCACCGCTAGTCACTGAGACTGCGCTCGCAGCAGCTCATTCACCAGTGATTCTCAGCCTGGATGGTCGCATCTTGGCACTGTCCAGGTTGAAAAGCATTAATCCCCCAGACATGGATTACATCTTGGGACAGAATGACTGAGAGGTGAGGGATATTGTTGTTTTATTATTTTTGTTTTATTACAGGAGAACGAGGATTTCAGTGGAATTAGGCGTTAGATGAGTATAACTGTGTTTGTTATTTTTAAATAAAATGGAAAACTGTGTTTAGTCTTATTTATAATAAAGGAATTTATTCTGGCTGTGTCTTTATTTACCATGTAACTATAGGATTAGTAATGGATAGGTGTCTCCATTACTAAGCTGTGCGCTTGATGTCACCTGACAATATAAAGGTGACATAGATCCCACAAATATGAACCCACTTGCCACTGCTACAGGGTAAGAGGGAAGAGCTGGGCAAAGCACTAGAATTGGCGCATCTTATAGATATACCTTTCCAGGGCAGCTGCAGGCTGCTATTTTTAAGCTGGTGTTGTCAATATCCATGACCCCTTACCAGCCTGAGAATACCAGCCCCAGCTGTCTGCTTTAGCAAGGCTGGTTGTCAAAAATGGGGGGGACCTCATGCCGTTTATTTAAATTATTTGTTTAAATAATTTAAAAAATGCTGAGTGAGGACCCCTCTATTCTTGTTAACCAGCATTGCTGAAGCTGACAGCTGAGGGTTGTAGCCCCCAGCTGTGAGTTTTGTCTGGATGGATATCAAAAATACAGGGGAACCCAAGCAAGTTTTTTTTTTAAATTATTTATTTACAGCGCAGGAGTGGCTGATGAATACTCCCATCATCCGCTCCTGCTCTCAGTGATATTAGTGGATGCAGATGATGGATGATGGGATCAGTAGTCCATTGGCTGACACTGGTGACCAGAGGTAAATTTTATACCTCCGATCACAGCTAGGCGCTCACACTGTCTTCTGACAGCACAGGAACCGCAGCTCTCTGACTGGCGGGGATGATTTCACTGCCGATCAGAAGTGCTACACCAGTGTTTCCCACGCTATCACACAGCTTGGGAAACATCGGCTTTTGTACTGTGCATGTTTGGCTATATTAGGTGATTTAATGACGATTAAATCGGCGAATATTGCAAATTTGGCGATCGTGAGCTGAACTGAATATTGAAATATTCGCTCATTTCTAGTCCTAACAAAAAAATGATGTTTCCAAAATTGTGCTGATGTAAAGTTGTATGATGGGAAATGTTATTTATGAACTATTTTGTATGATATAACTCTCTGATTTAAGGGCACAAAAATTAAAAGCTTGAAAATTGCAAAATTTTCAACATTTTTGCCAAATGTCCATTTTTTTCATAAATAACCGCAAGTCATATCAAAGAAGTTTTACCACTACCATGAAGTACAATATGTTATGAAAAACCGATCTCAGAATCAGTGGGATTCTTTGAAGCGTTCCAGAGCTATAACCTCATAAATTGACAGTGGTCAGAATTGTAAAAATTGTGTAAGGTTCTGTGTATCTGTTTCTGAAACTCAGTTTGTTCGTCGGCCATTTTGCTTTCTGTTTTGCTGCAGCTATCTTGCCCTCAGTCAAAATGGAGTTTTCCAGCTTGCATGTTCCCGCCCTGATTCTCTCCGTTTGCTTCTTAAACAGCCACAGCTGAGCAATCAGTGCTTCAGAATCTAGCCTGCAGTGAACCTGTGTTCTGACTCCTGAAGCCTTGGACCTTGTACTCCAGCCATTCCTACTGAGGAACTCTGAAGCACTTGTGGACTCTGAACTCTGCTCTTGAGAGCCTCACGTTTGCATGGACTTGCGGTAACAGAGAAGAAGATCTGAATCTGTTGTGGAGAGTTATTGCTGAGCTTAGATTACTCTGGCCTGCTGTGTCTCCTGCTTCTGTGTTTGCAACCTGTGTGTTTATTTTTGCCAATTTGTATGAAGCAATACAAGACTTTCTTTATCAACCTGTGTCTCAAGTATTTTCATCGCACCCAAGCACAAGACGCTATATGAACTGTACCACATACATTACAAGATTCTGAAACCAAACGTTAGTGTCTGCTGGGTCTGGAAAGGCTTGTCTGCTGTACTGTGGATATCGGATGTCTGGTTGTACTTTCTGTGATGACAGTGGTTGTGACTTCTCACAACCATTCCAGGTGAGCAATTCCCTTAAGTTTTTTTTCTGCAGTGTTATCACAGGTAAACACTATTGTTTTTTTTTTCTTCTCTTTTTGTCTGCTGAAACTCTGGATATCAGATGTCTGGTTGAAAGCTTTCTGTGATGATAGTGGTTGTGACTTCTCACAACCATTCCAGGTGAGCAGTTCCCTTAAAGTTTTTTCTTTCTTCAGTGTTGCCACAGGTGAACACTATTGTTTTTTTTTTTTCTCCTCTTCTTCCAGTATCCTGTCTTAAAAGATCTGGAAAATGGAGGCCCGCATAAAGGAACTTTGCGGAGTGACTGATAATATCCTTGCAGATTTGCAGAATATAAAGACCCGTTTTACAAATCTTCAGGACCTAAATAATCACAATTTGCAAGTGGTTGGACAGACTACCCAGGATTTGCGAGCCAGGATTGAGGTTCTGGAGGGGCGAGTCCAGGCTCCTGCCGTGGCCCGAGTTCTGGGATTCCCAAGTTGCCCCTTTTCGTTTTGGTGGTGAACGTGAAAAATTCAGGGGATTTGTTAATCAATGCAATCTTTTTTTTTCTGCACATGCTTCACAATTTCCTACTGAACGATCTAAGGTGCTTACTATAATTATGTTGCTTACCAACAAGGCTTTGATATGGGCAAACCCTCTGATTGAGACTGAGGATGATTGTTTGAATCACCTTGATGATTTTATTTCAGCCATGGGGCAGGTGTTTGATGACCCCAATCGAGGTGCAACAGCTGAAGCAGCCATGTTAGCTTTGCGCCAAGGTAAGCACTCGGTAGCTGAATATGCCTTGGATTTCAGGAGATGGGCCCTTGATACCACCTGGGACAATTCCGCCAAAAAAATCTATTTTTCGAAAGGGGTTATCCCCACTGATTAAGGATGAACTTGCTCGTGCCGACCCTCCCACTGCGTTAGGTGACTTTATTAACTACTGCATCCGTATTGATACTCGTTTAACTGAACGCAGGCAAGAGAGATGGTTCGAAAGCAATCGTACTAACCTTTTCCTACCTTCCTCTCCAGCTAAGGAACCTTTGAATAGGATTACACGGGAACCTGAACCTGAACCCATGCAGGTAGACTCTTTACTACGACGGGTTAGTGATGCACGCAAGGAACATCGTTTTAAGGAGAATCTATGTTTTTATTGTGGTAAGTCAGGGCACTTTATTATTAACTGCCCCAGCCGTTCTCGCAAGACTACTGCAGCACTCATTCATTGTGAGTGTTGCGAGAGGGGATCTGTCAGGTCCGAGCCTCAGGCTCCAGAGAGATCTGCAGCAACAGATCTTGATTTCTCGGACTTAAACTCCGTTACCTCTGAGGACGTTGACTGTGTAAATGCTGCCATCTTTCAAGTTTCCTCAGCGGTGTCCCAGCTGAGTTGTAAAAAAAACAATTCTCACTGTTTTCTTTCCATCAAACTCTGGGTTGACTCAGCCTGGGTGTCTAGCTCTGCTATGATCGACTCAGGTGCAAGTGGAAATTTTATGGATGTCTCCTTTGCTCTGAAACAGGGAATACGTTCAGTGAAGAAGGCTACTCCAGTACAGATGGAAACTGTGGATGGCTCCCTGCTGACCTCTGGACCAGTGGATCAGGAAAGGTTCTTATGGGTAAAGATCATCAAGAGAAACTGTCCTTTATGCTTATCTCTTCTCCTCACTTTCCCATTATTCTAGGGCTACCATGGCTGCAGGCTCAGAATCCTACCATTAACTGGGAGACCAAGGAATTACACTTTCCAGAGAAACAGATGAGTCCAAAAATTTCAGCTTGCTCTGTTCCTAAAGGAACCATGTCAGTCCCTGAACTACCAGCTGTATACCAGGACTATGTGGATTTATGTGACAAGAAGAACGCTGACCAGCTTCCTCCTCACCGTCCATATGATTGTCCAATTGAATTATTGCCTGGAGCAGAGATACCTTTTGGTAAGATCTACCCCTGGCGGGGCCCGAGCTGAAGGCTTTAAAAGAGTACATAGACGAAAATCTAGCCAAGGGCTTCATACGCCCCTCTTCATCTCCTGCAGGGGCACCCATATTCTTTGTAAAGAAGAAAGATGGATCCCTGAGACCATGCGTAGACTATAGGGAACTCAATAAGGTTACTATTAGAAACCGTTATCCATTGCCTTTAATCCCTGAGTTATTGGAGAGAGTGCGACATGCCAAAATTTTTTCTAAACTAGATCTTCGTGGGGCCTATAACTTAGTCCGTATTAGACCTGGGGATGAATGGAAGACTGCATTCAGGTCACGCTATGGACACTTTGAATATCTAGTTATGCCTTTTGGTCTGAGTACCGCCCCAGCCACTTTCCAACACTTGGTGAATGACATCTTCAGGGATCTCCTGGATACATTCGTGGTAATTTATTTGGATGATATTTTAATTTTTTCTAACTCCACAGAGGAACATCATGGACATGTGAGAATGGTCTTGGAACGTCTAAGACAAAACCATCTTTACATCAAGCTTGAAAAGTGTGAATTCAATAAGACCGAAATTCAATTTCTGGGGTATGTACTGTCTACACAAGGAATTAGTATGGATGGAAGTAAAACCCAAGCCATCAATGATTGGCCAAGTCCTAGAAATGTGAAGGAGGTACAGCGCTTCATCGGGTTTGCAAACTTCTATAGACGTTTCATTAGAAATTTCTCTGAGGTAGTGTCACCTATCACCCAACTTACCCGGAAAGAGTCTAAGTTCTCCTGGACTCCCCAAGCCCAGGAAGCATTTTCCCGTCTAAAAGATAAATTTACCACTGCACCTATCCTAGTACATCCCAACCCAGAGCTTGCCTTCATAATAGAGGTGGATGCTTCAGACTGTGCCGTGGGAGCTATACTCTCTCAGAGAACAGGTGAGAAGAATGTCTTGCATCCCTGTGCCTTCTTTTCCCAGCAGTTGTCTTCGGCTGAGAAGAACTACGATGTGGGCAATAGAGAGTTGTTGGCCATTATTGCCGCCTTCAAAGAATGGAGACACCTTCTTCAAGGAGCTGCACAGCAAATAGTTGTTCTGACAGACCATCGTAATCTTGAGTTTATCAGGTCGGCTAAGTGCCTGACTCCTCGCCAGGCTCGCTGGAATCTTTTCTTAAACCAATTTAATTTTATTATTTCTTATAGACCAGGATCGCGCAATGGAAAGGCTGATGCACTCTCTAGGATTTACTCAGCAGAGACACGTCCAATTACTCCTCCTAAGACTATTCTTCCTGACTCTAGATTCCTAGGAGTGATTCATCATCAAGACCTAATTAAAGACATCAAGGAAGCATACCATGCGGATTCTTTTTTGGCTCAACCCCCAAGGGACGTAAGTCTTGTCTTTAAGAATGGTGTGTGGATTCTGGGACAACGTCTGTATATACCTGAAACAGTCAGATTGAGAGTATTGCAACTCATTCACGATTCCAAAATAGCCGGGCATAGAGGAATTCTAAAGACACAGGAATTTCTTTCTCGTTTCTTTTGGTGGCCCACTTGTAGGAAGGATGTTTTGGACTATGTCACTTCGTGTGAGGTTTGTGCAAGATGCAAAACACCTCGCTCTTCACCAACTGGTCTGTTACAGCCTCTTCCCACCCCGTCCCGCCCGTGGGGATCCATTTCTATGGACTTCATTGTGGAATTACCAACCTCTCAAGGGAAGAACACTATTCTAGTGGTGGTTGACCGTCTAACAAAGGCAGCTCATTTTATCCCTTGTGTCGGCTTACCCACTGCAAAACAGACATCAGATTTGATGATTAAAGATGTGTTTTGCTTACATGGAGTACCGGATGAGGTTATTTCGGATCGAGGGGTGCAATTCACTTCTAGGTTTTGGCAAAATTTCTGTGCAGCATTGGACATTAAAGTAAATCTTTCTTCTGCTTTTCATCCCCAGACTAATGGACAACCCGAACGAACCAATCAAACCCTGGAGCAGTATCTCCGCTGCTTTATCTGCCACCTACAGGATGATTGGGTGGATCTACTTCCATTGGCTGAGTTCTCTTACAACAACTCTCAGAGTGCCTCCACTAAACAGTCTCCTTTTTACTCTAATCTAGGTTATCATCCTAACATTCTACCACGATTTCCCATAGAGACGCCTTTGCCAGCAGTGGCTGAAAGAGTCACGACTTTACAGAAGAATATGGATCTTCTAAAGGAGAATCTGGAATCGGCTCAGGAAAGGTACAAGAAGGCAGCAGATAAATTTCGTAAACCTGCACCAGCTTTTAAGGTAGGAGACCTGGTTTGGCTGTCAACCAGAAATCTTAAGTTAAGGATTCCATCGTCTAAGTTGGGACATAAGTACATTGGACCCTATAAAATCAGTAAAATTATAAGTGCCGTTGCTTGTCGTCTTCAATTGCCCAGAACTATGAGAATCCACCCTGTCTTTCATGTATCCCTACTAAAGGCTGCGACACCCAATACGTTTCCTGGACGTTCTTCTCCTTGCCCTGACCCAGTGCTAGTCGATGGTCAGGAGGAATTTGTGGTGGAAAGGATTTTAGATTCCAGGTTGTATAGAAATCAGTTACAATATCTGATTAAATGGCAGGGCTACCCAGTGGAGGACAACTCATGGGAGCCAGTCAATAACGTTAATGCTCCTCGCTTGCTCCGTCAGTTTCATCAGAGGTACCCACACAAGCCTGGTCTGAGGTCATCCGGAGGTTGTCCCTAAGGGGGGAGTAATGTAAGGTTCTGTGTATCTGTTTCTGAAACTCAGTTTGTTCGTCGGCCATTTTGCTTTCTGTTTTGCTGCAGCTATCTTGCCCTCAGTCAAAATGGAGTTTTCCAGCTTGCATGTTCCCGCCCTGATTCTCTCCGTTTGCTTCTTAAACAGCCACAGCTGAGCAATCAGTGCTTCAGAATCTAGCCTGCAGTGAACCTGTGTTCTGACTCCTGAAGCCTTGGACCTTGTACTCCAGCCATTCCTACTGAGGAACTCTGAAGCACTTGTGGACTCTGAACTCTGCTCTTGAGAGCCTCACGTTTGCATGGACTTGCGGTAACAGAGAAGAAGATCTGAATCTGTTGTGGAGAGTTATTGCTGAGCTTAGATTACTCTGGCCTGCTGTGTCTCCTGCTTCTGTGTTTGCAACCTGTGTGTTTATTTTTGCCAATTTGTATGAAGCAATACAAGACTTTCTTTATCAACCTGTGTCTCAAGTATTTTCATCGCACCCAAGCACAAGACGCTATATGAACTGTACCACATACATTACAAATTGGCTAGGACATTAAGGTCAAAATTGGCTTGGTCACTAAGGCATTAAATATATGGAATCCTGTTTTTTTTCTGTAAAAATTAGATAAAAACTAATGTAAGTTAACTTTTGAGAATGAATAAATATGGTTGCAATAAACAAATCTAATTATTTGGCAATTTTATGGTCAACTTGATTGACATCCTTATGAGATAAATGTCAGCCAAAGTTGCTATGTTTCGTAGGACAGGACAGACTTTTTAAGGATATGGGGTCCTCTCGATCTGAATCTGAAAATCCTTTTTTTAGTCCCCAGTACAACTTTAAAGTATAGCTGTGAAAAAACTGGGCAATATTTACCTTAAAAGCTGCCTATTATTTTAGAATACTTTAGGCTGCTATGTCAAGAGAGAAGTAAAAAAAAAAAATCAAAATTTGACTGTATATGTACATTTTAGCAAGACAATGAACAAAATATCATGTATAATGTGATGTCACAACAAAGTCAGTGCTAAAATCTAAACTGAAGACAATATGTATAATAAGAATCCGATATATAAACTTAACAAAAAAAATCCTAGATGTTTCAAAGACGGAATTAGTGCTTGTGCTTTTGCCCTTTAGCTTGCTTCAGACCAATAAGCATAAAAAGCATTTGCATTTGGCTTTATCTATGAACAGCCAGCTATGTATTTGACTAGTTATGCTTTCACATTTCAGACTAAACTTAATGAGCTCTGAAGAAGTAAATCGGGAATTTCAATTCTACTTTACAGTCTCTCATCAAACTGTTCTTTTTCATTCCCACTGAAAATCGTGAGAACATGTTTTCAGAACAATTTTACAAAACAAGTCTTTAGATTTTTCCACAAGCTTGCACCAAAATGTTTTTAGCAGTAATAAAATGTTCGGAGCTGTGGATATAAGGTAGGTTTTGTCAAGTGCTACACCATTTGAAAGTATCTTAATTGTTTTAAAATTAGACAGCATGATAACATTTGCAAAGGTCATCAACTCTACTTTTTGTACCGTGCTTGGCAGAGAAAATAATGTTCAGCTTATGTTTCACTCTTCAGGTTTAGGTCGAACAACCAGGTTATGAACTATGGCAGATAAGAAGAGCAGCACACTTTCAAAAGCCATTAAATGTTCTTTTATTGAGCTACCCAATATAATACCATTCCACCTGTCCCGAAACCTTAAACTGTGGAAAAAGAAAAAAAAAAATCATTCTACGTATACCGTATATACTCGTGTATAAGCTGAGATTTTCAGCCCATTTTTTAGGGCTGAAAGTCCCCTTCTCGGCTTCTACGTGGGTCATATACGGTGGTCGGCGAGGGAGGGGCAGCGGGGGTGTCAGATCATACACACCCCTCCGCCGGCGCGGTCTCTGCAGCCCCCCTGCTTCTCCCACGATCTCCGGCTCCTTCCTGCAGCGGTCACATGGTACCGCTCATTATAGTCATGAATATGCACATATTCATGACTTTAATGAGCGGTACCACGTGACCACTGTAGGACAGAAGCGCTGCGGAGACCGCCGGGAGTAGAGGAGAGGCTGCAGAAACGCGCCGGCGGAGGGGTGAGTATAGCGATATTTACCCGTCCTCGGTCAACCGCTGCGCTCTGCTCCGACCTCCTCGTCCGACTCCTCTGGCTGTGAATGATCAGGCAGAGGACGCGATGACGTAGTTAGTCATAATATAATAATATAATGGTGATAATGGTGATGTATCATGAGCATGGGGTAAGTGTTTGATGAGGGGAGGGGGTTTGCAGAGCTCAGGGGCGTGGCATGCTTGTAATGAGTAATTTTTTCCCCTAACTTTATGTTTGCATATTGTGGCTAGCCAATCAGGGTACAGGAAACATCCACAATGTCCTGACACAATGGCTTGTGTCATTGGCTGCTGAAATCACATGTCCCTACCCATATAAAGAGTGGACATCTTGTTTTAGCGTCATTTTGACTGTAACAGAGAGGCTGCTCATTATTCCTGATGCTGGCAGTGTTAGCAGCTAGATTTTATATAGTTAGCTAGGCTAGGTTGTATATTACTCAGATAGTTTAGCTAGGTAGGATCCTGTGTGGCTGTGAAATCGACCTTCCAGCAAATTTTTATTTATTTTTTTGCCATTACTGAGGTCCACAGACAAAAATAACAGGGCACATGTCATACAAGTGTGTTGTGTACTGCTTCCATTGTGCTCCATGCATGAGTATAGCATTCTAAATCTTATTTTTTCACTAGCTAAATGTGAAATGCCATATCCCACGTTGTCATTTAGTGGTGTGCTAACATTGTTCTATGGTTTGAGCTGTTGTGCATGAAGAAATTTTTTTGGTGTAGTTGCTAGCGTGATTCACCTTGCCATATCTCACCTTGTTATTTAGTGGCGGTGAAATTCCACAGTGTGCATAGCTCATGCATATTAAAAAAAATATTTTTTTTTTCTGTTGCTAAACGTGATACAGGCCTCCGTATTCTATATTGTAATTTTGTTACGGTGATATGAAGCTGTCTGCAGACCTAACACACATTAAAATTTTTTAATAATTTTCTGTGTTGCAAAACGTGACACAGCCCGCTATATCCAACGATGTCATTTTTTGGCGGTGATATGGAGATGTCTGCAGACCTCACGCACATTAAAAAAAAATTCTGTTGGTAAACGTGATACAGCTGCGGTATTTCATGTTGTAATTTTGTGGTGGTGATATGAAGCTGTCTGCTGACGTCATGCACATTAAAATAATTTTCTTTTTCTATTGCCAAACGTCATACAGACGTTTCAATGCCTTCTCATTTAGTGGCATTGAAATTGTTTTGTGTGAAGAGCTGTTCACATTAACCCTTACTGCCATCGGACGTACTATCCCGTCCATGGTACCTGGGCCCGTATGACCATGGACGGGATAGTACGTCTCGTGCGATCGGTGTCGTGTGCATTGCCACGAAGATCGTCGCGGTTGCACATTTTGACTTCTCACAGCTGAGCTGCTGTTTCTTTGTGTTTGGCAGCTAGGGAGTTAATTCTGTCTGTGCTCGGTTCTGGGACTGGGTGCAGTTTCTCCCGGCTGCAATTGATTATTTGTTGATTGGTTTCCTTTAAATTCCTGGTTGTCTGCTTGGGGAGTTGCCAGTGAAACCTTCATGCAGACCACAGATAGGAATGAATCTGTATAGACTTTAGTTGTGAGCTCCTTAGTTGTTCTAAGCTCAACTTGGTTAGAGTTTATTTCCCAGACCATTTAATTTCCTTTGGTGTTTGAGTGTGTATGCAAGCGAGTGTAATTGGTCTGTCTTATATGTCTAATCTGTGTATTTAGCTAAGATCAGCCCATATCCCTTTGGTGGTAGTCAGGATCCTTCTTAGGACTGATTACAGGGTTCAGGGTCTGATAGGAGACAGGGTTAGGTTGGAGACTTGGACCTCTGAACCATTATCAGTACCTCCAAGGTGAGGGATTAGTTAGGACCCCAGTTTAGGGTCAGGTTAGATCCCGGTCCACCTCTTTCCTGTTTCAGCTCATCAAGTCCTCAAGATTAACCCTGAGTTCAGCAGATATCGTGTCAGGTAAATCTATTCTATACTTACATGCTGATGTTGCTATACTAGTTGTTGTATAGAGTGTTGTTCCTGTATTAATAGTTTACTGACATTGTATACATATCATTAGACAGCGTGACATTTTCACTGGCCATAAAAATTATCTCCAGTTACCATGGATCCAGTAGCCCAGCTGGCTCTGCAGTTGCAGGGATTATCCATGGAGCTGACGGACATTAAGTCCAAAGTTTTGTCTCCCCTGGAGCAAACCAGAGTTGAACCTAAGGTTGCTCTCCCGGACAGGTTCACTGGTGGGCGAGACAAATTTTTCACCTTCCGGGAGGCATGTAAATTGTATTTTCGGCTTCGGCCTCGATCATCAGGGAGTGAGGAGCAGAGAGTGGGAATTGTTATCTCACTTCTGCAAGGGGACCCTCAATCCTGGGCATTTTCCCTTCCTCCGGGATCCCCGGCTCTACTGTCTGTAGATCAATTTTTTACTGCCCTGGGATTGGTATATGATGACCCAGATCGGGTCTCTCTTGCTGAGACAAAATTACGTAAGATACAGCAGGGAGATCGTCCGGCAGAGGAATTTGCTTCTGAGTTTCGTAGATGGGCCACAGATACTCAGTGGAATGACCCAGCTCTTAGGAGCCAGTTTTGTCATGGGCTTTCTGATAAATTAAAAGACGTTTTGGCTCAGTATGAGTCTCCTCCTTCTCTGGAGGCTGCTATGGCCTTAGCTATCCGTACTGATAGACGGCTTCGGGAGAGGGGTGAGGTAACCCCACTCCCTGTTGTTTCTCCACCTACCACTAAAGTCCCTTATGTTGAGGTTCCCCTTGTCTGTTCGGATGAGCCTATGCAGTTGGGAGGGACATCATTTCGTAGGAGGGGATTGGCGGTACGCCTCAGGACTAGAAGATGTTTTTTCTGCGGGAAAGAGGGACATTTTGTTGGAGAATGTCCATCCCGTGCCTTGTTGAGCAAAAGTCGCCGGAAAACTGTTAATCCCAGGTTGTGTGGTGGACGACAACCTGGGAGTATGTATTTCATCCGCCAGTTCTTCTCAGTTCCTTGTACCAGTGGAGGTGGTAGTTGGTACGAGAGTGGAGAGATTGTCTGTTCTTCTTGATAGTGGTTCCGGGGCTAATCTGGTTGACGCTCAGTTTGCTCAGGCTCAAGGTATGCATCTGAGTGTATTGGTCAAACCGATCCCTATATTCTCCATTGACGCCAGGCCTCTCGGCCAAGGTAGCTTTGTTCATGAGGTTCATAACATTGACCTTCGGGTAGGGGCAATACATAGGGAACAATTATCTTGTTATGTGTTGGAGGGTCTACCTACTCCCATTGTGTTGGGACTTCCTTGGTTGGTTAAACATAACCCTGTGATTAATTGGCAGTCCAGAGAAATAAGCCAATGGGGTGAGTTTTGCAAAAGCAACTGCATGAACACAGTCATCAGTGCGGTCGTGCCTAGTACATTGCCTCCTTTTTTGGAGGATTTTGGGGATGTTTTCTCTGAGGAGGGGTGTCAGGAGTTGCCTCCTCATCGCGTGTATGACTGCTCTATTAATCTCCTTCCTGATGCTAAGTTGCCTAAAGCTAGGTTGTATAATCTTTCTGGTCCTGAGAGGCAGGCTATGAAAGATTATATTTCTGAAAGTCTGGCCAAAGGGCATATTAGACCTTCATCTTCCCCAGTAGCCGCGGGGTTCTTCTTTGTGAAGAAGAAAGATGGAGGCCTACGCCCTTGCTTGGATTTCCGCGAACTTAATCGGATTACTGTTCGAGATCCGTATCACTCCTCTTATTCTGATCTCTTCATCAAATTGTTGACAGTAGTAACACAAACGTTTCGGTCCTATATCATGACCTTCATCAGTCACAGATACTACTGGGTAGTATCTGTGACTGATGAAGGTCCATGATATAGGACCGAACGTTTCGTGTTACTACTGTGAATAAAATCTTTATTCTCACTATACTAAAGTTGAGTGCGAGTCATTTTCTATTAGATACGGTTTGGGAACCTACTCTGGCACTTCTTGGTTGTGCACATGGTTATTTTCATTCATCAAATTGTTGCGCAAATGGTTTTCTAATTGGATTCAGGGGGCGTATAATCTGATTAGGATAAAGAGGGGGATGAGTGGAAAACGGCGTTTAACACGCCAGAGGGACATTATGAGAACCTAGTCATGCCTTTTGGTCTGACTACTGCACCAGCAGTATTCCAACATTTTGTTAATGACATTTTTCGTCACCTTGTGGGGCTGTTTGTGGTTGTATATTTGGAAGACATTTTAATTTACTCGCCAGATCTTGTGTCTCATCAGGAGCATGTGAGACAGGTGTTGCAGATCTTGCGAGACAATAAATTATACGCCAAACTGGAGAAGTGTGTATTTGCCGTACAGGAACTTCAGTTTTTGGGTTTTTTGGTGTCAGCCTCCGGTTTCCGTATGGACCCTGAAAAGGTGAGAGCAGTGCTTGAATGGGATCAGCCAGGGGATCTTAAGGCTCTGCAGCGTTTTTTGGGGTTTGCTAATTACTACCGGAAATTTATTTGTAATTTCTCATCTGTCGTCAAACCTCTCACTGACATGACAAGAAAAGGGACGGATTTTTCTAAATGGTCGGACAAAGCTTGCCAAGCCTTTTCCTCTTTGAAGAAATGTTTTGCTTCGGCACCCGTTCTCATCCAACCAGATGCATCTCAGCCGTTCATTGTGGAGGTGGATGCGTCTGACGTAGGGGTGGGTGCTATATTGTCCCAGGGTCCGTCCCCTGGTAAATGGCATCCGTGCGCTTTCTTTTCTAAGAAATTGTCGTCCGCCGAAAGGAATTATGATATCGGCAATAGGGAACTTTTGGCCATTAAGTTAGCTTTTGAAGAATGGCGTCACTTTTTGGAGGGGGCAGTCCACCCGGTTACCGTTATTACTGATCACAAGAACCTGTTGTATTTGGAATCCGCTAAGCGTCTGAATTCCAGACAAGCTCGATGGTCGTTGTTTTTTACCAGGTTTAATTTTGTCGTCACTTATCGCCCGGGGTCTAAGAATGTAAAGGCTGATGCCTTGTCTCGCAGTTTCCCAGGGGCCGGGAAAACGGATGACCCGAGTCCTATCCTTCAGGAGGGGGTGGTAGTGTCGGCTGTATTTTCTGAGCTTGAGGAGGAGGTGTTAGAGGCTCAGGGGGACGCCCCTGCAGGACCTCCAGGGAGACTGTTTGTCCCAAATCTGTTGAGACAAAAGGTTATTGAGGCACATCATAATTCTGCTCTAGCAGGACATCCAGGGAGTAAGGCTACTTTAGATCTCCTTTCTCGCGGTTTTGGTGGCCTAATGCTAATAAAGATGTTATAACTTTTGTCGCGTCATGTGGGGTGTGTGCTCGCTCTAAAACCCCTCATACCCGTCCGTCTGGGACCCTTTTACCCTTGAAACTTCCGGAGCGTCCATGGACTCATTTATCTATGGACTTCATTACGGACCTTCCTCCGTCGTCAGGGAATACTGTCATACTGGTGGTTGTTGACAGGTTCAGTAAGATGGCACATTTCGTTGCTCTTCCTGCACTCCCTAATGCTAAAACTCTGGCGCAGGTGTTCATTAGGGAGATCGTTAGACTTCATGGGTTGCCTTCTGATGTGGTGTCAGATAGGGGGTCTCAGTTTGTGTCCAAATTTTGGAGGGCATTTTGTTTACGTCGGGGGATGCAATTGTCATTTTCCTCGGCTTTTCATCCGCAGACCAATGGTCAGACAGAGCGTCTGAATCAGAGCTTAGAGACATATCTCCGGTGTTTTGTCTCAGAGAACCAAGAGGACTGGTCTTCTTTCTTACCTCTGGCAGAGTTCGCTCTTAAGAACAGGCGGAGCGAGTCCACTGGTAAGTCCCCGTTTTTTGGGGCATATGGTTTTCATCCCCAGTTTTGTACTTTCAATGGGGGGGCCCTTCTGGGGTTCCTGAGGAGGAGCGTTTCTCGTCGTCACTTGCTTCTGTGTGGAGAGGTGTATTGAATAATCTGAGTGCGATGGGGAACCGTTACAAACGTATGGCTGATAGGAGGAGAGTTTCTGGTCCAGATCTGAATGTGAACGATCTGGTATGGTTGTCTACCAGGAATATAAAACTAAAGTGCCCTCCTGGAAACTGGGTCCCAGATTCATCGGGCCGTACAGGATCAGTTCCATAATTAATCCTGTGGCATTTCGTCTGGACCTCCCTCCTACGTTTAAAATTCATAATGTGTTCCACAAGTCATTACTTAAAAGGTATGTGGCACCAGTCATACCGTCACCTCTACCTCCTTCTCCTGTGTTGGTCAATGGTAACTTGGAATTTCAAGTATCGAAGATCATTGACTCACGTCTGAATCGCCGGTCCCTTCAGTACTTGGTGCATTGGAAGGGGTATGGTCCAGAGGAGAGGACGTGGGTCCCTGCGTCTGATGTTAACGCAGATCGTTTGGTTCGGACCTTCCAAAGAACTCACCCGGGCAGGCCTGGCCCTGAGGGTCCGGAGGCCCCTCGTAGAAGGGGGGGTACTGTCATGTGTGCATTGCCACGAAGATCGTCGCGGTTGCACATTTTGACTTCTCACAGCTGAGCTGCTGTTTCTTTGTGTTTGGCAGCTAGGGAGTTAATTCTGTCTGTGCTCGGTTCTGGGACTGGGTGCAGTTTCTCCCGGCTGCAATTGATTATTTGTTGATTGGTTTCCTTTAAATTCCTGGTTGTCTGCTTGGGGAGTTGCCAGTGAAACCTTCATGCAGACCACAGATAGGAATGAATCTGTATAGACTTTAGTTGTGAGCTCCTTAGTTGTTCTAAGCTCAACTTGGTTAGAGTTTATTTCCCAGACCATTATTTTCCTTTGGTGTTTGAGTGTGTATGCAAGCGAGTGTTATCGGTCTGTCTTATATGTCTAATCTGTGTATTTAGCTAAGATCAGCCCATATCACTTTGGTGGTAGTCAGGATCCTTCTTAGGACTGATTACAGGGTTCAGGGTCTGATAGGAGACAGGGTTAGGTTGGAGACTTTGACCTCTGAACCATTATCAGTACCTCCAAGGTGAGGGATTAGTTAGGACCCCAGTTTAGGGTCAGGTTAGATCCCGGTCCACCTCTTTCCTGTTTCAGCTCATCAAGTCCTCAAGATTAACCCTGAGTTCAGCAGATATCGTGTCAGGTAAATCTATTCTATACTTACATGCTGATGTTGCTATACTAGTTGTTGTATAGAGTGTTGTTCCTGTATTAATAGTTTACTGACATTGTATACATATCATTAGACAGCGTGACAATCGGACGCGCTCCCGGGGGGAGCGCAGCCGATCGCGGCCGGGTGTCAGCTGATTATCACAGCTGACACCCATGACTGTGTGTCAGGAGCGGTCACGGACCGCTCCTGGCACATTAACCCCTTGCACACCGCGATCAACAACATGATCGCGGTGTACTGGGGGCACAGGGGAGGATCGCGCAGGGTGGGGGCTCCCTGCGCGCCCCACTGAGACCCTCAGAGCAGCGCGATGTGATCGCGCTGTTCTGAGGGCTTCCTCCCTCCTAGGACCCGGATCCAAGATGGCGCCGGGGTCCTGGAGGGAGGCGGCTACCTCAGTGCCTGCCTGGAGCAGGCACTGAGAAGCCTGCTGCACTGCCTGAGCGATCGCTGGTGTGACAGAGTGCTGTGCACACTGTCACACCAGCGATCTGATAAAATACAGTGATGTCCCACCCTGGGACAAAGTAATAAAGTTAAAAAAATAAAAATAAACATGTTTTAAAAAAAAATCCAAAATAAATAAAAAAAATATATATATTCCCCAATAAATTCACTTCTTCCTGTAAATAAAAAAAACAAAGCAATAAAAGTACACATATTTGGTATCCCCGCTCCGTAACGACCCCCCCTATAAAATTGTCCCACTAGTTAACCCCTTTAGTGAACCCCTTAAAAAAAAAAAAAAAAAACGAAGCAAAAAATCAATGCTTTATCATCAAACCGCAGAACAAAAAGTGGAATAACACGCGATCAAAAAGACCGATATAAAAAAACATGGTACCGCTGAAAACGTCATCTTGTCCCGCAAAAAACGAGCCATCATAAAGCATCATCAGCGAAAAAATAAAAAAGTTATAGCTCGCAGAATAAAGCGATGCAAAAATAATTATTTTTTATATAAAATTGTTTTTATTCTATAAAAGCGCCAAAACATGAAAAAATGATATAAATGAGGTATCGCCATAATCGTACTGACCCGAAGAATAAAACTGCTTTATCAATTTTACCACACGCGGAACGGTATAAACGCCTCCCCCAAAAGAAATTCATGAATTGCTGATTTTTGTTCATTCTAACCTCCCAAAAATCGAAATAAAAAGCGATCAAAAAACGTCACGTGCTCAAAAATGGTACCAATAAAAACGTCAACTAGTCCCGCAAAAAATAAGACCTCACATGACTCTGTGGGCCAAAATATGCAAAAATTATAGCTCTCAAAATGTGATGATGCAAAAACTATTTTTGCAATAAAAAGCGTCTTTTAGCGTGACAGCTGCCAATCATAAAAACCCGCTATAAATAGTAAATCAAACCCCCCTTTATCACCCCCTTAGTAAGGGAAAAATAATAAAATTAAAAAAAAGTATTTATTTCCATTTTCCCATTAGGGTTAGGGTTAGGGTTGCGGCTAAAGTTAGGTTAGGGTTGGCGCTAAAGTTAGGATTAGGGTTAGGGTTGGGATTAGGGGTGTGTTAGGGTTAGGTTTGTGGTTAGGGGTGTGTTGGGGTTAGGGTTGGAGTTAGAATTGGGGGGTTTCCGCTGTTTAGGCACATCAGGGGCTCTCCAAATGTGACATGGCGTCTGATCTCAATTCCAGCCAATTCTGCGTTGAAAAAGTCAAACGGTGCTCCTTCACTTCTCAGCTCTGCCATTCGTCCAAACAGTAGTTTATCCCCACATATGGGGTATCAGCGTACTCTGGACCCCAAGAGTTATTGTGCAATTTGTCCTATTTCTTGTTACCCTTGGGAAAAAAAAAACTGGGGGCGAAAATATCATTTTTGTACAAAAAAAAATATTTTTTTGTTTTTACGGCTGTACATTATAAACTTCTGTGAAGCACTTGGGGCTTCATAGCGTTCACCACACATCTAGATAAGTTCCTTGTGGGGTCTATTTTCCAAAATGGGGTCACTTGTTGGGGATTTCCACTGTTTAGGCGCATCAGGGGCTCTCCAAATGCGACATGACGCCCCCAGACCATTCCATCAAAGTCTGCAATCCAAAACGTCACTACTTCCCTTCCGAGCCCCAACGTGTACCCATACAGTAGTTTTCTCCCACATATTGGATATCAGCGTACTCAGGACAAATTGGACAACAACTTTTGGGGTCCAATTTCTCCTGTTACCCTTGTAAAAATAAAATATTGGGGCAAAAAAATCATTTTTGCAAAAAAAAAAAGGATTTTTTATTTTTACGGCTGTACGTTATAAACTTCTGTGAAGCACTTCGGGGTTCAAAGTGCTCACCACACATCTAGATAAGTTCCTTGTGGGGTCTATTTGCCAAAATGGGGTCACTTGTGGGGGGTTTCCACTGTATAGGTGCATCAGGGGCTCTCCAAATGTGACATGACGCCCCCAGACCATTCCATCAAAGTCTGCAATCCAAAACGTCACTACTTCCCTTCCGAGCCCTGACGTGCGCCCATACAGTAGTTTTCTCCCACATATTGGGTATCAGCGTACTCAGGACAAATTGGACAACAACTTTTGGGTTCCAATTTCTTCTGTTACCCTTGTGAAAATAAAATATTGGGGCGAAAAAAATCATTTTTGTAAAAAATAAAAGGATTTTTTATTTTACGGCTGTACGTTATAAACTTTAGTGAAACACCTGGGGGTTAAAAGTTCTCACCACACATCTAGATAAGTTCCTTGAGGGGTCTAGTTTCCAAAATGGTGTCATTTATGGGGGTTTCCACTGTTTAGGCAGATCAGGAGCTCTCCAAACACGACATGGCGTCCAGCCAATTCTGCGTTGAAAAAGTCAGACGGCGCTCCTTCCCTTCCAAACTCTGCCATGCACCCAAACAGTGGTTTACCCCCACATATGGGGTATCAGCGCACTCAGGACAAATTGCACAATAACTTTTGGAGTCTTGTTACCCTTGGAAAAATAAAAATTGGGGTGAAAAGATCATTTTTGTGGAAAAAATATGATTTTTAAATTTTACGGCTCTACATTATAAACTTGTGTGAAGCACTTGGGGGTTTAAATTGCTCACCAAAGATCTAGAAAAGTTCCTTAGGGGGTCTAGTTTCCCAAATGGGGTCATTTATGGGGGGTTTCCACTGTTTAGGCACATCAGGGGCTCTCCAAATGCAACATGGCATCCAATCTCAATTCCAGTCCCAATTTTGGTTGGAAAAAGTCAAATGGTGCTCCTTCCATTCCGAGCTCTGCCGTGAGCCCAAACAGTGGTTCCCCCCACATATGGGGTATCAGCGTACTCAGGACAAATTGGACAACAACTTATGTGGTCCAATTTCTCCTGTTACCCTTGGGAAAATAAAAAATTAGTGACTAAAAGATAATTTTTGTGGGAAAAAAATAGGATTTTTTATTTTCATGCCCGGGCATTATAAACTTGTGTGAAGCACTTGGGGGTTCAAAGTGCTCACCAAAGATCTAGATAAGTTCCTTAGGGGGTCTAGTTTCCAAAATGGGGTCACTTGTGGGGGGTTTCCACTATTTAGGTCATTGGGGCACTGCAAACGGAACATGACCCCCATCAACGTCTGCATTCCAAAACGTTACTACTTCCTTTCCAAGCCCTGCCGTGCACCCAAACAGTTTTCCCCCCCCCACATATGGGGTATCAGCGTACTCAGGACAAATTGGACAACAACTTTTGGGGTCCAATTTCCTTGGGAAAATTCAAAATTTGGGACTAAAAAATCATTTTTGTGGAAAATTGTTTTTTTTTTTTCACACCCAGGCATTATAAGCTTTTGTGAAACACTTGGGGTTTAAAGTGCTCACAACAGATCTAGATAAGTACCTTAGGGGTCTAGTTTCCAAAATGGTGTCACTTGTGGGGTTTCCACTGTTTAGGCGCATCAGGGGCTCTCCAAACACGACATGGCGTCCAATCTCAATTCCAGCCAATTTTAGTTTGAAAAGTCAAACGGCGCTCCTTCCTTACGAGCTCTGCCGTGTACCCAAACAGTGGTTTTCCCCCACATATTGGGTATTGGCGTACTCAGGAGAAATTGCATAACAGTCCTTATCTGTCCATTTTCTCCTTTTACCCTTGTGAAAATAAAAAAAAGTTTGTAAAAGATCATTTTTGTGGCTAAAAAGTTAAATATTAATTTTTTCCTTCCACGTTGCTTTAGTTCCTGTAAAGCACCTGAAGGGTTAATAATCTTCTTGAATGTGGTTTTGAGTACCTTGAGGGGTGCAGTTTTTAGAATGGTGTCACTTTTGGGTATTTTCTGCCATATAGACCCCTCAAAGTGACTTCAAATGAGAGGTGGTCCCTAAAAAAAATGGCTTTTTAAATTTTGTTGTAAAAATGAGAAATCGCTGGTCAACTTTTAACCCTTATAACTTCCTAACAAAAAAAAATTTTGGTTTCAAAATTGTGCTGATGTAAAGTAGACATGTGGGAAATGTTATTTCTTAACTATTTTGTGTGATATATTTCTCTGTTTTAAGGGAATAAAAATTCAAAGTTTGAAAATTGCAAAATTTTACAAATTTTCGCCATATTTGCGTTTTTTTCAAAAATAAACGCAAGTTATATCGAAGAAATTTTACTTCTAACGTGAAGTACAATATGTCACGAGAAAACAATCTCAGAATCGCGAAGATCCGTTGAAGCGTTCCAGAGTAATAACCTCATAAAGAGACAGTGGTCAGAATTGTAAAAATTGGCCCGGTCATTAACGTGCAAACCACCCTTGGGGGTGAAGGGGTTAATATTTTTTTTTTTTAACAAACGTGATACAGCAGCTGAGATCTGAGTTTGAAATTGTTTTCAGCCTGTCTTCTAGATTATGTGCATCTTTGGCATTCAATTTCTTACAGAGCATCTTTTATGCCCAGCTTGAGACACGCATCTGTTACACCTAACTTCTGACAAGCATTAAACGTTTTCTGGTAATTGATGTTGGATAAACGGCTAATCACTGTAGGCTGGATCCTGGCTCACATACCTCCCATAGCCACCCTGTTATTGATCCTGTTGTATGTTTCCATTCCCGCCTTCGTCATGCCCCTTTTCCTGATCAGTTCATCTAGCAACACGTCAGCCAGATTTCTCCAGCAAACCTGCACTTTACTAGAGTAACTGTAGGAAAGAGGGCATTCCAACAAGGGCAAATCCTAGCACACTATCTGAGCAACATGACTGGGAAAAAGTGAGGTCATGGTAGAAGGAGGATTAGGGTTGGTGTTCGAGGTGTATGTAGGGTAGGTGTTAATGTTTCTGAAAGCACTAGTGAACAATGTGAAGTCCTATCCAAAGACAAGTGACAACTTTTGTTACTGAATGTTGTAGTTTTAGTGTGCTGCATTGTTCTTGCATAATTGCAATCTCTGATATCTTTAGTGGGGCTTCTGTGCTTGCTGTTGCTGCTGGAGATGTTAACTAATTTGTGGAAATATGAACAGTCCTGCTTGGGTGTTCATCTGCTGAGTTGGGTGCATTGGAAGACCTCTCGGTCCCTATTATAATATTTCTACTGTGGTTAAATTGATGCCACTTTGTTAGTGCCTACCACTAATTTTTGGAAATGTGAACACACCTGGTTGGGTTTCCATCTGCTGGGTTAGGTGTAGTGAAAGACCTGTCAGTCCCCATTATAATATTTATACTGTGGTAAAATTGATGCCACTTTGTTGGTGTCTGCCACTAGTTGTTTTAAATGTGAACACTCCTGGTTGGATGTCCATCTGCTGGGTTGGGTGTAGTGGAAGACCTGTCAGTCCCTATTAGACTATTTCTACTGTGGGGAAATTGATCTCACTTTGCTAGTGTCTGCCAATACATTTTTGTAAATGTGTAGACTCCTGGTTGGGTCTCCTTCATGTGAGTTGGCTGTAGCAGTAGGCCTCGATTCCAGCAGTCCTCCACTCTCTTTGAGTAAACTACCCGTGTTACTATCCTTACATTTTTTTGACAATAGTAATCTACGAAACTGATATGTGTGGCTGAGCATCAGTTTAATTTTTTTTTGTTTTATCACTTATATAGCGCCAATGATTTAACATTCGCTTTACAGACATTACTGGCACTGTCACCATTGGGACTCACAATCTAAATTTACTATTTGTATGTCTTTGTAGTGTGTGTAGAAAAATAATTACTGGGAGTAAACCCTCACAAACACGGGTAGAACATACAAACTCTGCAGATGCTGTCCATGGGGTTGGAACACAGGACTCCAGCGCTGCAAAGCTGCTAATATTTTTGCATTGACACCTGAACATTTTTGTGGTTGCAAGGCTATCACTGTGATGCAAACTGTGTGCCTCACTGTTGTCTTGAGGAAAACCACTAACCAAGATTGTCTTTCAGCGTGTTTTGATACTGCAGCATGGGCTTGTCCCTTTCCAGGGGGAAAGCAACAGGCAAAATTTACATTTGTATTGTGGATAGAATACACTGTTAACCCAGTAGTCAGCATTATTTTAAATCATAACTATATGGGTAACAATCATGTTGCAGAAAGTGCTACAAGAAGGAGGTCATGGGTCAGTCTCTTTCATGAGGTCCAACTCCACAGCGTTCTGATGGAGGTTAACACTCAAGCTTTCTTCCTCCATTCCCTTTTGATCACAACAGACAACATAGAGGGAATCATTATCCTCTTCATCTCCTAACTGTTGTGCATCTATCACCTCTTCCTTCTCATCCTTTTCATGATCCTTCTTCATTTGTTCCTCCCATGGCAATCGCCTGTGAGACGACAGACCTGAACTATATATATAGATATTGTTAACCCTAAAGGAATCCTCCTCTGCTTCCTCCTCTTCCCCCAGAACCACCAGCACCACTTTCTCACCCAGACTAATTAAAGTGTGCTTCACCATGTAGATGACAGTAATAGGGATGCTGATGACGGCATAGTCACCGCTAAACATCATAGTAGCCATTAAGAAAATGTGCAGAAGGGTGCAGAGGTCCTTCATCTGTGTCCACTACATAAGTGTGAATTGCACTACGTTCATACTGCGTTGTGCCATGCTATGAGAAGTGTCATACTGCACCAGGTCTCGGCGCTGCTGCCAGAGTCACTGCAACATGTGCAGAGTTTAATTCCACAGTGTGGTCATATCGCATATCAACCGGTTAACTGGTAGTCCAAAAGATCTCTATACCAACTGAAATGGAATGATGGAAGTGAGCACACGATAGTGGTTTCTGCAGCAGTGCATCCAGTCTGGTACAGTGGTGGAGGAATTGCTCTACCATCAGGTTGAGGATGCGAGCCAGGCAAGGCACAAGTGTATGGTTGGCCCGGTGTAGTTTAGTTATCCATCTTATAGTGTGTAGTGGTTTAGTTCTATAACCCTAGCTCTTTAGTAGTTTAGTTCTAAAACCCTTGTTGTCTAGTAGTTTAGTTATCCATCTTATGGTGTGTTGTGGTTTATATCTCCATCCCCAAGCACCCTGTGAGCCTTGGGGATTGCAAGACTTGTGGAGCAGCCCCTTCCCCTACTGCTCCCACAGCCACCAGAGTCACCCAGTGCCCAGTCATTGAGATGTAACTTCCTAGATAACTCACCTCTTACCATTTGCCCCCATGAAATTAGAAGTATAACCACAACTTAGACATTTTTAGACGCTCTCTAAAAACACATCTGTTTAGGGCGGCCTATCACGTTCCCTAATCAAAGTCCTTTTTACATATATATAGCCTATTATCTACTTCTCTGAACATAATTCACCATCAAGCTCAACACATGTTCTTTCTGGCCCTCATCTACAAAGCATACCGCTGCACGGCTGTCAAAGAAAGGGAATGTAGTAGCGCATCCAGTAACAGAAGGTATAAAAATGCTGCGCAATTGCTCACTACAGCAAAACAAACCGACGTCTCATCCCTCATATCATACCTGTCTCACTACCCTAAACAGCTATTCAGTACTTTCAATTCTCTCCTGTGTCCACCACTCCCCCTCCTTCTCCTCTCATCTCAGATGAAGACTTTGCCTCACCACCTGTGAACTTGACACAATAATGTCCCACCTTCATCCCAAGCCTAATCCACCTCTTCAACCTGTCACTAACAACTAGTGTCTTCCCTCTTGATTGAAACATACATCGATCACACCCATCCCTAAAAAGGCCCACCTTTGACCCATCCTCTGTGTCTAGCTATTGCCCCATATCATTTCTCCCCTATGCCTCCAAAGTACTGGAACAACACGTCCATTTTGATCTATCCTCCCACCTCTCCTCTTGCTCCCCCTTTGACTGCTTACATCCTGGTTTCAGACCGCACCATTCCACTGAAACTGCCCTGACTACACTGTGTTCCAAATTATTATGCAAAAATTGTTTAGGAGTGATAAGGTAAGAATTTTTTTGTTTGTCAGTTAAATTCATTGATGGTGATGTGTGTCAGGGCTCTTTATGTCACTGTAAGCAATTGCAGACACCTGTGCTAATTAGTTTGGCAGGTGTGTCCAATGAAAGGTAACGAATGGAAGTGGAGGCAGAGATGGTGAAGTTCACATTCGTCTTTATTTTTAACGTGGAACTTCGAGACCGCGGTCCGAGGGGCTCCGAAGGGGGAGTGACTATTGAGCCCCGGGTACCCGTAGTAATGACCCTCGAACAGGAACAGAATGGAATACCTGGAGGACACAGGTGCTACCTCCAGTTAGACCCCAGATACATGGCAGCTGTCCCAGAGGGGACAAAAAAGGGTAACAGGTAAAATAGCAGAAACCGTGGAGGGTTAGACGGAGATGAGGAAGGTTCTGGTTCAGAGTGGATGGTAACAGGCTGGCTCCAGTGACCTTGTTACAGTCCACGGATACGGATGGCTGATGGCGGAACGGGAAGACACTTGCGCCAGTAATAACCAAGATTGTCAGAGTTAGCCGGATACAGGATACCAATGATCTGTGGAGACAAATAGAATAAGCGAAGCACAGAGAATGCTAAAGCTGCGCAGACAGATCAGGGTCAGAACCGGATGTAGCAATGATAGAAACACATTGCTCCGGCACTCCCCTTATGGTGGAGTGACCAGATATAGTAATGAGTGCGCTGCCATTGGTTGATTGACATTTTCAAAAAATGCACGCTGCCCCTTTAAGAGAGACGGTGGGAGTGGCCTCACGTCCTAAGCATTCCTCCTAGAGGCCTGCTGGCAGCGTGCCAGGAACTGGGAGAGGAAGCAGGACGCTGAGAAGAAGATGGAGCAGGGGACTTCAGCCTGTGCACAGACAGCTGCAAAGGGACAGCTGGAGGAGCAGCAGGTAAGAGACCAGGAGGGAGTGCAGAGCCAGCACGGGGACCGAGTGTAACAGTAGGCAAGACTACTTAAGAAGGCTGTCCCACATTATTAAGCAGCCTACATTTTCTGCCAAAATGGCAAAGAAAAGGATGTGTCGGCTGCTGAGAAGCAACAAATTGTGGAATGTTTAGGTCAAGGCATGACTACAATCAACATTGCCAAGACACTTCATCGCGTTCATCGCACAATCAAGAAGTATTTAGCTGATTCACAGTACACACATGTGCGTGCTGATAAGGGAAAATTGAGGACTTTTTCCTACAGGCAATTACGTCAGGTTAAAAGAGCAGTGGCAAAAAAGCCTTGTCATAGCAGCAGACAAGTTTTTGAAGCTGCTGGTGCCTCCAACGTCCCCCGAACAACAAGATGCAGGGTCCTTCAGAGGTTTGCAGCTGTGCGTAAGCCATCCTGTTGACCTCCTCTATCCACTGCACACAAGCAGAAACGCTCCAGTGGGCCAAACAATACATGAAGACTGACTTCAAAACTGTTTCTTTCACCGATGAGTGCCGTGCAACGCTCGATGGTCCAGATGGATGGAGTGGAGGATGGCTGGTTGATGGACACCCCATGCAAACATGGCTATGGCGCCAACAAGGAGGAGGTGGAGTAATGTTTTGGGCTGGAATCATGGGGAGAGAGATTGTAGGCCCCTTTAGGATCCCTGAAGGGGTAAAGATGAACGCCATAGTGTATGTTGAGTTTCTCAAACAGCACTTCCTGCCATGGTTCAAGAAGAAGAACCGTGCATTCCGCAGCAAGATCATTTTGATGCATCATAATGCACCGTCTCATGCTGCACATAACACATCTGCATCTCTGGCTGCTATGGGCATAAAAGGGGACAAACTTATGGTGTGGCCCCCATGCTACCCTGACCTCAACCCCATTGAGAACCTCTGGAGCATCATCAAAAGGAGTGTCTATGATGGCGGGAGGCAGTTCACATCTAAGCAACAGCTCTGGGAGGGTATTCTGTCCTCATGCAAAACAATTGAAGCAGAAACCATCCAAAACCTGACAAATTCAATGGACGAGAGAGTTCAGACGCTCCTTTCGAACAAGGGGTCCTATGTGCAAATGTAACATCACCTAGAATAAAGTTTTGAGTTGAAAACTGTTTGATTTCAGTTTGTAATAACCTGCTAATGCTTATGATTTCAAAAATAACCATTTTTTTGTTCTTTATTAAAATGAAAAGGTAGAAAACTCTACTGTGCACAATAATTTGGAACATGCATTTTGAGTGCAGCTTGAGTGTTTTATTTTTTTTAAAATATACTGTTATCATAGGCAGTTTGTACAAAAACCTTTCAATTGTACTCTAATAGTTATTTGACTGGAAAATTACAATGACTGCAATTTATATAGGTAATTTGGGAAAATCTGAAAAAATATTATTTGCATAATAATTTGGAACACAGTGTAAAGTCACTAACAACCTGCTAACCACCAAATGAAAGAGAAGCGAGTTTGTACTCTTCCTTCTCCTGGACCTGGCATCTGCCTTTGACACAGTGGACCATTCCCTCTTACTACAGACTTTCTGATCTGTTGACATTATAGACTTTGCCCTTTGTTGGATCTCCTCGTACCTAACAGACAGGACATTCAGTGTCTCCCACTCACACACCACCTCCTCATCTCACCCCCTATGTTCTGTTGTCCCCCAGGGTTCAGTTTTAGGACCGGGCACTATGCTTAGGGTGCGCGCACTCCCTCCCTCTTGAAGGGACCGCCCGCATCAATCTATGGTATTTCCAGCCTATTTCCTGCTACTGCTTTTCTGTTCTTCAGCCAGACCCATCTGCACCCATGGTTCCAGAGTCCCTACAGTGCCTGCCTGCATCCTTTATCCCTCCTCCGTAGCAGCCTAACCGATGTATGGTGTCAACTGCCACCTTCTGTAGGTCAGCCATGAAGTAGCACCTGGTGCCACCTGGTTGTCCCTCCTTGGTTCGCAGTTTACGCCTGCTGCCACTTATCTGAGTTGGGATTTGGTAGGCTACATATATGCCCCCCTCCAGGCTTTCAGAGGGATACAGCACAGTGGTTCCACAACCTTGCCCGTTACAGTCTACATCTGCTGGGTTGGCTGTAGTGAATGAGGTGTTGGTCCCCGCTATACTAGTTCTACTCTATTGCAATTGATGCCACTTTGTTGTTGTCTGCCACAAATTTTTGTAAATGTGTAGACTCCTTATTGGGTCTCCTTCATGAGTGTTGCCTGTAGTAGTAGGCCTCCAAGACAGTCAGGCCTCCACTTCCTTGAAGTCAACTACTCGTGTTACTATCTTTAGATTTTTCTGACAATAGTAGTCTACGAAACAGATATTTGTGCCACCTGAGTATGGCTGAGCATGAAAGCAGGTTGAGCTGTTGCATGTGGTATCAGGGCTCCCAGCACAGCAGGTCGACACCGATCCCTCACCCACCTCATCTTACTTTGACGTTTAATTGAAAGCTGTAAATGCTGGCCCAGACTCTGATGCCTCATACATGGCTGATTGCTGCCATGCTACAATTTGTACTGTGGGTGAATTGAGGCAACTTTACTGCTGTTTCCCCTAATTTGATATGTTTTGGCAGCTTTTTGGGCCGTTTCAAGGTGTTGTGCATGCTTTTGTTTTTGCCTCCCACTGACTTGAATAGTGTTCTGTTATGTTCGGCAAATATTCGATGAATAAAACAACGAATATTGGAAATTCGGCATTGAAATATTCGCTCATCTCTAGTGATAAGGCATTAAAAATGAAAAAGAGAAAACTAATTGTGTAAAAGACAAAATAAAGATATATTTAAACATAGAATCATTACTTAAAAAAGTATATCCAAAAAAGTAAAACTAAAACATTTGAAAGACAGCACTGATGGAAAAAGTATCACATGCTGTGTTTCAACACTGATCAGACTTCGTTTTCAAATTAAAGAAACACAATCTGTTGTTTTTTTTACTTGAGAAAGACACCTGTTCAGCATTGAAATGAATTGTCACTATAAAAAAATCTTCATTGCCACTTCATGTAGCATATGAGGTTTTTTGCCATCAGCACAGCCTTTCAAGTGTTTTTTTCCCTTTTATGACATTTTTACCCGAGGTTTCTCCCCAGCCACGAGGCAACAGTAAGTCAAATTTTACAACAGATGCACCATACCATCCCCTAAGTGTGCAATACCATTTTTTTTTTCATTTTTGCTCCTCTCAAATAGGGTTACCTTATTTTGTGCACTTTCCCAACAGCTTGAACTTCATACCTAAAAAATTAAAAATAACAAAAAATGTTTTCCAACCACATAGTAACGAACTTGAATATGAAACTGTTGGCTCCACGACAATAATTTTGGTGCAGTAGTTGTTGAGATTGAGGAAAACAAAAATCTGTTAGCTGCCCCTTTTTGTAGTGTATTTATTCAGAAAAATTTAATGACAGATGTCATGATATCTGATAATACACATTCGCCATTATATGTGATCTGCTTAACACAGCAAGAAGCAGCTGCAAAAGCACAAAGGCTCTCTGAGTTCTACAGGAATTAATGCTGTCATAGACCACTATTTTAAAAATTTAAGGATTTCACATTGACATGGTATGTTCAACAGAAAAAGGGCATGGTAAATGTGGTGCCAATGTTCAATAAAGGGTAAGGAAAATAAGCTTTCTAGCTCCATGCCTGTACACTTTAACACCTTATCTTCGATAAAACATTTGAGGGTCTTAATAGCAGCAGTTTATGAGGGGTCAGCCCTGTTAAACTAATTTGGCTAGTTTCTAAAAGAAAGTAAGTTCAATAATGTACCTGGCTAAGGCCTAATTCAGGCGTTTGTGATTTACATATGTATTCTATCAGTGATTTTCATGAATAGCACATGTATCCATTAAAGTGCTATTCAAATGTACAGTGGGTCAAATAAGTAAGGAACATGTCAGCAATTTTCTGAGTAAATATAATTCTAAATTTGTTATTAACATGAAATTTCCATCAGATGTTGGTAACAACTAGAGATGAGCGAACCTCTCAAGGTTCGGTTGGTTCGATTCTCCGAACGTTTAGACATTTGCAGAACAGTTCGATAAACATACCCGAACAACATTAAATTCAATCTGAGGCCAAACCAAATGCATATACAACACCTTAAGGGGTGACAAAAAGCTTCACAAACAGCTAAAATTAGGGGTAGACACCATGAAAAGTGGCATCAATTGACCCACAGTAGAAGTGTGCAAATGGCACAGCAGCAGTCAGCCATGGGCCATGTATGAGGTATCAGGGACTGGGTCAGCATTTATACCTTTGGATTAAAGTTTCAATGAGGACCTGTTGGAAGTTGTGTAAGCCTTCTTTGATGGAAGCCCTGATACCTCATGGCACAGCTCCATTTTTTTCCCAGCCACACTCAGATGGCACAAACATGAGTTTTATACTGTACTATTGGTAGAAAAATGTAATGAAAGTAACACATGTAGTTAACTGTTCATTTGACCCAGAGTTGAACAATTTATAATGACACAGAAGCAGTCAGCCATGGACCATGCATGAGGTATCAGGGTCTAGCCCAGCATTTACAGCTTTGAATTGAAATTTCAATGAGGACCTGGTGGTTAAGGGAGCGGTGTAAGCCTTCTTAGCTATGAGACCTGATACCTCATGTAACATCTTCAATTTTATTTTCAGCCACACTCACATGGCACAAACATCAGTTTCATACAGTACACAGTACTATTGGTAGAAAAATGTAAGGAAAGTAGCACAGGTAGTTGACTGAAAGTAAGTGCAGGCCTGCCTGTCTGGGAGCCCTACTTACACAGGCAACCCACCAGATGGAGAGCCAACTTGGAGTCTCCACATTTCAAAGTATAATTGTCAGACATCACTAAAGAGGTATCGATTTTCCATAGAGTAGAAACAGTATCATAGGCCTCTGACACCTTCCACTACAGGAAACCAACAAGATGGAGACCCAATGTTGTGTATCAGCAATTCAAAAAATTATTGTCACATACCACTAAAGTGGCATAAATTTCCACACAATAGAAATATTATTATAGGACTCTGACACACCTTCCACTACAGGCAACCCACCAGATGGAGATGAAACTTGAAGTCTCCATAATATTTAAAAAAATTGTTTGGGATATCAGCAGCAGTAGCAACAGCAGGCACAGAAGCGACGACAAAGGTGACACAGACTGCAATAATACTAATTCAATGCATAACACTAAAAACTACACCATCGCCTAGTTTACCTAGTCTGTGACTGGGGTGCCGAAGTCATTGGAAATCCATGACTTGTTCATTTTGCTGAAAGTTAGGCGGTCTACACTTTCAGGGGACAGCCGATGCACTTTTCCATCATGATACCACCAGCATTGCTGAAGACACGTTCTGAGAGAACGCTGGCTGCCGGACATGACAAAGCCTGCAAGGCATAACCGGCGAGCTCAGGAAACTCTTTCATTATTAACCCCTTCATGACCCAGCCTATTTTGACCTAAATGACCAGGCCATTTTTTGCAATTCTGACCAGTGTCCCTTTATGAGGTAATAACTCAGGAACGCTTCAACGGATCCTAGCGATTCTGAGAATGTTTTTTCGTGACATATTGGGCTTCATGTTAGTGGTAAATTTAGGTCGATAATTTTTGCGTTTATTTGTGAAAAAAATGGAACTTTGGCCAAAATTTTGAAAATTTCGCAATTTTCAAATTTTGAATTTTTATTCTGTTAAACCAGAGAGTTATGTGACACAAAATAGTTAATAAATAATATTTCCCACATGTCTACTTTACATCAGCCCAATTTTGGGAACAACATTTTTTTTTGTTAGGAAGTTATAAGGGTTAAAAGTTGACCAGCGATTTCTCATTTTTACAGCAAAATTTACAAAACCATTTTTTTTAGGGACCACCTCACATTTGAAGTCACTTTGAGGGGTCTATATGGCAGAAAATACCCAAAAGTGACACCATTATAAAAACTGCACCCCTCAAGCTACTCAAAACTACATTCAAGAAGATTATTAACCCTTCAGGTGCTTCACAGGAACTAAAGCAACGTGGAAGAAAAAATGGACATTTTAATTTTTCCAACAAAATTTTTCTTTTAGCATCAATTTTTTCATTTTGCATGGGCAACAGGATAAAATGGATCCTAAAATTTGTTGGGCAATTTCTCCTGAGCACACAGATACCTCATATGTGGTCATAAACCACTGTTTGGGCGCACGGCAGGGCTCAGAAGGGAAGGAGCGCCATTTGACTTTTTGAATGGAAAATATGCTGGAATATTTAGCGGTTTGCATGTCGCATTTGGAGAGTCCCTGTGTGCCTAAGCATTGGAGCTCCCCACAAGTGACCCCATTTTGGAAACTAGACCCCCCAAGGAACTTATCTAGATGCAGAGTGAGCACTTTGAACCCCAGGTGCTTCACAAATTGATCCGTAAAAAAAAGAAAGTACTTTTTTTTCACAAAAATTTTCTTTTAGCCTCAGTTTTTTCATTTTCACATGGGCAACAGGATAAAATAGATCCTAAAATTTGTTGGGCAATTTCTCCTGAGTACACCGATACCTCATATGTGGTCATAAACCACTGTTTGGGCGCACGGCAGGGCTAAGAAGGGAAGGAGCGCCATTTGACTTTTTGAATGGAAAATATGCTGGAATATTTAGCGGTTGCCATGTCGCATTTGGAGAGTCCCTGTGTGCCTAAACATTGGAGCTCCCCACAAGTGACCCCATTTTGGAAACTAGACCCCCAAGGAACTTATCTAGATGCAGAGTGAGCACTTTGAACCCCAGGTGCTTCACAAATTGATCCATAAAAAAAAGAAAGTACTTTTTTTTTCACAAAAATTTTCTTTTAGCCTCAGTTTTTTCATTTTCACATGGGCAACAGGATAAAATGGATCCTAAAATTTGTTGGGCAATTTCTCCTGAGTACACCGATACCTCATATGTGGTCATAAACCACTGTTTGGGCGCACGGCAGGGCTAAGAAGGGAAGGAGCGCCATTTGACTTTTTGAATGGAAAATATGCTGGAATATTTAGCGGTTGCCATGTCGCATTTGGAGAGTCCCTGTGTGCCTAAACATTGGAGCTCCCCCACAAGTGACCCCATTTTGGAAACTAGACCCCCAAGGAACTTATCTAGATGCAGAGTGAGCACTTTGAACCCCAGGTGCTTCACAAATTGATCCATAAAAAAAAAGAAAGTACTTTTTTTTTCACAAAAATTTTCTTTTAGCCTCAGTTTTTTCATTTTCACATGGGTAACAGGATAAAATGGATCCTAAAATTTATTGGGCAATTTCTCCTGAGTACACCGATACCTCATATGTGGTCATAAACCACTGTTTGGGCGCACGGCAGGGCTCAGAAGGGAAGGAGCGCCATTTGACTTTTTGAATGGAAAATATGCTGGAATATTTAGCGGTTGCCATGTCGCATTTGGAGAGTCCCTGTGTGCCTAAACATTGGAGCTCCCCACAAGTGACCCCATTTTGGAAACTAGACCCCCAAGGAACTTATCTAGATGCAGAGTGAGCACTTTGAACCCCCAGGTGCTTCACAAATTGATCCGTAAAAAAAAGAAAGTACTTTTTTTTTCACAAAAATTTTATTTTAGCCTCAGTTTTTTCATTTTCACATGGGCAACAGTATAAAATGGATCCTAAAATTAGTTGGGCAATTTCTCCTGAGTACACCGATACCTCATATGTGGTCATAAACCACTGTTTGGGCGCACGGCAGGGCTCAGAATGGAAGGAGCGCCATTTGACTTTTTGAATGGAAAATATGCTGAAATATTTAGCGGATGCCATGTCGCATTTGGAGAGTCCCTGTGTGCCTAAACATTGGAGCTCCCCCACAAATGACCGCATTTTGGAAACTAGACCCCCAAGGAACTTATCTAGATGCAGAGTGAGCACTTTGAACCCCCAAGTGCTTCACAAATTGATCCGTAAAAAAAAGAAAGTACTTTTTTTTTCACAAAAATTTTCTTTTAGCCTCAGTTTTTTCATTTTCACATGGGCAACAGTATAAATTGGATCCTAAAATTTGTTGGGCAATTTCTCCTGAGTACACAGATACCTCATATGTGGTCATAAACCACTGTTTGGGCGCACGGCAGGGCTCAGAAGGGAAGGAGCGCCATTTGACTTTTTGAATGGAAAATTAGCTCCAGTCGTTAGCGGACACCATGTCATGTTTGGAGAGCCCTGTATGCCTAAACTTTGGAGCTCCCCCACAAATGACCCCATTTTGGAAACTAGACCCCCTAAGAAACTTATGCAGATGCACAGTGAGCACTTTGAACCCCCAGGTGCTTCACAAAAGTTTATAACGCAGAGCCGTGAAAATAAAAAATCATTTTTTTTTCTCAAAAAATGATTATTTAGCCCCATATTTTTTATTTTCACAATGGTTACAGGAGAAATTGGACCCCCAAAGTTGTTGTCTAATTTGTCCTAAGTATGCTAGTACCTCACATGTGGGGGAGAACCACTGTTTGGGCACACGTCAGGGCTTGGAAGGGATGTAGTGACTAGAGTTGAGCGATACTTTCCGATATCCAAAAGTATCGGAATCGGAATGGTATCGCCGATACCATTAAAATATCGGCGATACCCGATACCGATACCGGAAGTCCCATGTAAGTCTATGGGAACAAAATATCGTAACTAAAAAAACCCATTCTTTCCTTGTAAACACTAAATATACACACATAGAATACATATATATATATATATATACATGTCATTGTGACATATATATATACATATATGTATAGTTTATACACTTCTACATAGTAAAATATCCTCTGATTCAATTGCCGGGTAAAGCCGGCTTCTGTGAAAAGACAGAAGCACCCGACATGAATCGACACTTGGTGTACATAGGGTTAACCATGTATTTTCATGTCGTTTGCTATCTGATTTGCACAAACAATTAAATCAGTCTATGTGTGCAAAATTTCACACCTGTAGGGGTTAATTAAAGGTGTAAATTCGTTGTAAAAAAAACGGACTTTTTTGCTACGAATTTACACCTTTAATTAACCCTACAGGTGTGAAATTTTGCACACATAGACTGATGTAATTGTTTGTGCAAATCAGATAGCAAAGGACATGGTTAACCCTATGTACACCAAGTGTCATTTCATGTCGGGTTCTGCATTTTCACAAAAGCCGGCAATTGAATTAGCGGCTATTATACTATGTAGAAGTGTATGAACTACAAATATAAATATATATATATATGTGTCACAATTCAATGACATGTGTATATATATATATATATATGAGGTGTAAAATTGCTGAAAAAAAAATGCGTGGGCTCCCGCCCTATTTTCGCAACCAGACAGACAAAGCCAGTGAGTGGGGGCAGATAATAATAGCCCAGAGAGGGACCATTATTTTTGGCCCCCCCCGGCTACTAACATCTGCCCCCAGACACCCCAGGAAAGACAAATCTATAATTAGGTTCGCCCTTTCTGGCACTTTGCCCGTCTATTCCCATTGCCCTGTAGCGGTGGCGAATGGGTTAATATGGGGTTAAAGCCACCTTGCTATTGAAAGGTGACCTTAAGCCAGGTTAATAATTGAGAGCTGTCAATTAGACAACTATCAATTATTAATCCTATTGCATGAAATAAAAATAAAACACACACACTTTAATTAAAAATCATTTTAATGAAATAAAGACACATGTTTTTGACCATCTTTTATTTTACTGCAAAAACCATTTCCTGTAATAAAAATAAAATAAAAAAGCAAAATTATTCTTACCTATCCCATGCACAGTCAGGTCCCACGGTGTAATCCTTCAGAAAGGGTTAATGTTTACTGCAGGGACCGCAGCTAATGCTGCAGCCTCACAGTAAACCCCCAAATGAATGAGTTCCTCTCCTGGCTGACAGGAGAGTAAAGGCTGGGTGTCACATAACGATACACCAGCGATCCCGACAATGATATGCACTTGTCAGGATCGCTGGTGTATCGCTACATGATCGCTGCTGAGCTGCCAAACAGGCAGCTCAGGCAGCGATCTGGGACAGCGACACTGCGGGTAACATCGCTTAAGAGCCCGTCTCACATAGCGATATCGCTACCGAGATCGCTGCTGAGTCACTAGTTTTGTGACGCAGCAGCGAGCTCACCAGCGATATCGCTGTGTGTGACATTCAGCGACGATCAGCCCCCCTGCCGGGTATCGCTGATCGTCGCAGAAATGTCAGGACCTTTTTTTGATCGCTGGTTTCCCTCTGACAGGCACGCATCGCTGCGTGTGACAGGCGGGAGACCAGCGATCCGCTGGTAACCAAGGTACACAGCGGGTTTCCAGGCACCGCGCAGCGCTTGGAAACCCGCTGTGTACCTTGGATACCAGCTCCCTGCATCAGGGCGCTGGTATCCAAGGTACACAGCGGGTTTCTAGGCACAGCCCCGCGCCTGGAAACCCGCTGTGTACCTTGGTTACCAGCGGATCGCTGGTCTCCCGCCTGTCACACGCAGCGATGCGTGCCTGTCAGCGGGAAACCAGCGATCAAAAAAAGGTCCTGACATTTCAGCGACGATCAGCGATACCCGGCAGGGGGGCTGATCGTCGCTGAATGTCACACACAGCGATATCGCTGGTGAGCTCGCTGCTGCGTCACAAAACTAGTGACTCAGCAGCGATCTCGGTAGCGATATCGCTATGTGAGACGGGCCCTTAAGTGGAAAGCTTAATTGATTGCTTTCCACTTTCACTTCAGGTCAGCCAGGGACACAATCAGTGACGTCAGAGGGAACTGATTAACAAAAAAAGGGGTTCCCTTCGAAAAAAAAATGGCGTGGGGTCCACCCTATTTTTGTTAACCAGCCAGATGAAGCAGACCGCTGAGGCCTGGATTTTCAGGCTGTTAAGGAGCCAAGATCCATGGACCTTGCCAGCCTGATAATACCAGGCCACAGCAGTCTGCATATCTTGGCTGATTAACAAAAATAGGGGATCCCCTCGAAAAAAATTGGCGTGGGGTCCCCCCTATTTTTGTTAACCAGCCAGATGAAGCAGACCGCTGAGGCCTGGATTTTCAGGCTGTCAAGGAGCCAAGATCCATGGACCTTGCCAGCCTGATAATACCAGGCCACAGCAGTCTGCATATCTTGGCTGATTAACAAAAATAGGGATCCCCTCGAAAAAAATTGGCGTGGGTCCCCCCTATTTTTGTTAACCAGCCAGATGAAGCAGACCGCTGAGGCCTGGTTTTTCAGGCTGGTAAGGATCCAATATCGATGGACCTTGCCAGCCTGATAATACCAGGCCACAGCAGTCTGCTTAGCTTGGCTGGTTAACAAAAATAGGGGATCCCCTCGAAAAAAAAAACGGCGTGGGGATCCCCCCTATTTTTGTTAACCAGCCTAGTAAAATGCAGACTGCTGCGGCCTGGTATTAAAAGACTGTCAAGGCCCATGGATTTTGGCCCTCAACAGCCTGATAATACCAGGCTACAGCAGCCCCACATTTGGCGCATCAAAAGATGTGCCAATTGTGGCACTTTACCCGGCTCTTCCCACTTGCCCTGTAGCGGTGGCAAGCGGGGTAATAAGGGGTTAATGTCACCGTTGATTGCACGGTGACAATAAGCCCGGTTAATAATGGAGAGGTGTCAATAAGACACCGATCCATTATTAATCCCAAAGTTTTTAAATGTTTAAAAAAAAGACACAGCAAGAAAAAAGTCTTTTAATGAAATAAAAGAGACAGCACAGTTTTCATTTATTTTATTACTCTCTCATTCCTGCGACGCCATCTATCTCCTGTAAAAAAAAGAAGAAAAACAAACCAACAGTATACCACCTGTCCGACGCAGTCCATAGTAACGACAGTCCCACGACGATCCAGCTTTGCTACATCGCAATGACAGGCAGAGCCTGTCATCGCAACGCAGCACAGCTGATTACCTGCTTCCCCGGCGGTGACGTCATCGGACTGACTGCTTTACGGCCGGGATTACCCAGCAGTCACTGCAGTTATCGCGAGAAACTGCATGTGACCGCCGGGAAAGAAGATTGCGGCCATGAAGCAGTCCAGCCCGTGACCGCCGGAGATCTTCTGCCAGGTAAGTGCCGCTGACTCCTGACAGACCCGACCGACGGACACTGACAGTGACAGTGACAATCCCGATTCCGGTATCCGATATGACGAAAATATCGGAACTCGGAATCGGAATTCCGATACAGCCAATATCGGCCGATACCCGATATTTGCAGTATCGGAATGCTCAACCCTAGTAGTGACGCTTTGAAATGACGACTTGATGGAATGGTCTGCGGGCGGGCAGAGCCCCTGATGTGCCTAAACAGTAGAAACCCCCACAAGTGACCACATTTTGTAAACTAGACCCCTCAAGGAACTTAACTAGATGTGTGGTGAGCACCTTGAACCCCCACGTGCTTCACAGAAGTTTGTAATGCAGAGCCGTGAAAATAAAAAATCATTTTTTTCCTCAAAAACTGATTTTTTTAACCCGCAATTTTTTATTTTCGCAAGGGTAACAGGAGAAATTGGACCACAAAAGTTGTTGTACAGTTTGTCCTGAGTACACTGGTACCCCATATGTGGGGGGGAACCACTGTTTTGGCGCATGGGAGAGCACAGAAGGGAAGGAGCGCCATTTTGGAATGCAGACTTGATGGAATGTTCTGTAGGCGTCATGTTGCGTTTGCAGAGCCCCTGATGTGCCTAAACAGTAGAAACCCCCACAAGTGACCCCATTTTCGAAACTAGACCCCCCAAGGAGCTTATCTAGATGTGTAGTGAGCACTTTGAACCCCCCAAGGGCTACACAGAAGTTTATAACGCCGGGCCATGAAAATAAAAAAATCATATTTTTTCCACAAACATGATCTTTTAGTCCCCAATTTTTTTATTTTCCCAAGGGTAACAGGAGAAATTAGACCTCAAAAGTTGTTTTCCAATTTGTCCTGAGTACGCTGATATCCCAAATGTGGGAGAAAACTACTGTATGGGCACACTTTGGGGCTCGGAAGGGAAGTAGTGACGTTTTGAAATGCCGACTTGATGGAATGGTCTGCGGGCGTCATGTTACGTTTGCAGAGTCCCTGATGTGCCTAAACAGTATAAACTCCCCACAAGTGACCCCATTTTGGAAACTAGACCCCGCAAGGAACTTATCTAGATGTGTGGTGAGCACTTTGAACCCCCAAGTTCTTCACAGAAGTTTATAACGCAGAGCCGTGAAAATAAAAAATCATTTTTTTTTCCACAAAAATAACTTTTTTAGTCCCCAATTTTTTTTTCCCAACAGTAACAGGAGAAATTAGACCCCAAAGTTGTTGTGCAATTTTTCCCGAGTACGCTGATACCCCATATGTGGGGGTAAACCACTGTTTGGGCACACGTCGGGGCTTGGAATAAAGGGAGCACTGTTTGACTTTTTGAACGCAAAATTTGCAGGAATCAATGGTGGCGCCATGTCGCGTATGGAGACCCCTGATGTGCCTAAATAGTGGAAACCCCTCAATTCTAACTCCAACCCTAACCCCAACACTCCCCTAACCCCAATCCTAACCCCTACACACCCCTAACCCTAATACAAACCCTAACCATAACCCTAACCCCAACACACCCCTAACCCTAATCCCAACTCTAACCATAAACCTAACCACAAGCCTAACCCTAATCCCAACCCTAACCCCAAAACACCCCTAACGCTTATCCCAACCCTAACACTAATTCCAACCCTAACCCTAATTCCAACCCTAACCCTAATTCCAACCCTTACCCTAGTTCTAACCCTAACCCTAGTTCTAACCCTAAGGCTGGGTTCATATTGCGTTTTACCAGCCCGTTCAACACGTAGCGTTGACGGGCTGGTAACGGTATAGCATAACGCGATCGCGTTATGCTATACCCGCTAGTGCAGAGGAATCAGCGATGATTCATCTGTGCTAGCGGTGATGGAGCACAGACGCTGCAGCCTGCGTCCAAGGCTCCGTCACTGAATGACGACACGTCGCGAACGCATGCCGCTTCATGGCATGCGTTGCGATGCGCACACAAATGGGGTGAATGGCAGCGTTAACGGACTGCGTTACACCGCGTTATACCGCGGTGAAACGCAGTTCATCTAATGGACTGCCATAATGCAATATGAACCCAGCCTGACCCTAAGGCCCCGTGCACACGTTGCGGATTCACTTGCGGATTTTTCTAAAATCCGCAGGTAAAACGACCTGCCTTTTACCTGCATATTTAGCGCGGATTTGCTGCGGTTTTTCTCTGCGGTTTTACGCCTATAATGGAGTAGGTGTAAAATCGCTGCGGAATCCGCACAAAGAATTGACATGCTGCGGATTTCAAACCGCAGCAAATCTGCGCTGAAAAATCTGCAGCATGTGCACAGCGTTTTTTTTTACCATTTATTTGCATTGTACTGTACATGGTTTCTGGATCTGCTGTGGATCCGCAGCGCCAAATCCGCTGCGGATCCGCAGCTAAATCAGCTGCGGATCAGCAGCGAAATCAGCTGCGGATTAGCAGCGAAATCCGCTGCGGATCAGCAGCGAAATCAGCTGCGGATCAGTAGCGAAATCAGCTGCGGATCAGCAGCGAAATCCGCTGCTGATCCGCAGCTGATTTCGCTGCTGATCCGCAGCTGATTTCGCTGCTGATCCGCTGCTGATTTCGCTGCTGATCCGCAGCGAAATCAGCAGCGGAATCAGCTGCGGATCAGCAGCGAAATCAGCTGCGGATCAGCAGCGAAATCCGCTGCGGATCAGCAGCGAAATCCGCTGCGGATCAGCAGCGAAATCAGCTGCGGATCCGCAGCAAAATCCGCAACGTGTGCACAGGGCCTAATAGGAAAAAAAAAAAATTCTTTATTATTTGTCCCTACCTATGACAGGGGGGGTTCACTTACTTTTTTTTATTTTGATCACTGTGACAGTTTATCACAGTGATCAAAATAAATTTTTTGACTATGCAGGGCGCACTGCGCATGCGCCGGCCGGCGGGCGCACTGCGCATGCGCCCGCCATTTTCCAAGATGGCGGCGCCCATGAAGAATCCCGGGCAGCCGCCGGGAAGAATCCAGGGACATCGGTGGACCGGGAGAGGTGAGTATGGGGGTCGGAAGTGAGGGGGGGGATCGGAAGGTGGCGGCAGCGGAGGCCAGGACGAGGGGAGCTTTTAGTGACGGCGGTGACCGACCGCTGCCATCTTTCGGTGGCGGCGGCCGATCGCCGCCGTGAATCCGTGTGGGGGGGTCAGGGCTCGGTGTCCAGCCATGGCAGATGCTATTGCAGCATCGGCCATGGCTGGATTGTAATATTTCACCAATTATATTGGTGAAATATTACAGATTGCTCTGATTGGCTGTTTCACTTTTAACAGCCAATCAGAGCGATCGTGGCCACGGGGGGGTTAAGCCAACCCCCCTGTGGTGAAGCACAAAGGGTCCTGTGCCGGCAGGTCAGGTGACCTTTCAGTGACCCCGGTCACCCGACCCGCAGGGACGCGATCCTTTCATGACGCCACATAGGCGTCATGGGTCGGATTGGCACTGACTTTCATGATGCCTATGTGGCGTCATGGGTCGGGAAGGGGTTAAAGAACAAAATGCAAAAGGATCCAACTCCCTTGGTCTGTCATTATAAGGATGTCATTTTAAGGATAACTATCTAAATATGCCAGATGAATAACTCCCTGCTATAGATGCTTCACTGTTATTATTGCTATGCTTCACTATTGCTATCTAATCTGACAATCGATCTGCTTCATCCCCAGGTATGTGTCCTGACTGCAATACCATCATCACCCATCTTTCCTGAACCCCCAACCACCCTGTATCCGTCTGCTATCAATGGTATGTGTCCTGACTGTAATACCATCATCACCCATCTTTCCTGAACCTCCAACCACCCCTGTATCTGTCTGCTATCAATGGTATGTGTCCTGACTGCAATACCATCATCACCATCTTTTCTGAACCCCCAACCACCCCTGTATCTGTCTGCTATCAATGGTATGTGTCCTGACGGCAATACCATCATCACCCATCTTTCCTGAACCCCCAACCACCCCTGTATCTGTATGCTATCAATGGTATGTGTCCTGACTGCAATACCATCATCACCCATCTTTCCTGAACCCCCAACCCCCTGTATCTGTCTGCTATCAATGGTATGTGTCCTGACTGCAATATCATCATCACCCATCTTTCCTGAACCCCCAACCATCCCTGTATCTGTCTGCTATCAATGGTATGTGTCCTGACTGCAATACCATCATCACCCATCTTTCCTGAACCCCCAACCACCCCTGTATTATCTGTCTGCTATCAATGGTATGTGTCCTGACTGCAATACCATCATCACCCATCTTTCCTGAACCCCCAACCACCCCTGTATTATCTGTCTGCTATCAATGCTTTATCTATCCTTTTGGATCAGACTATTTTTTTATCTCTCTTGACTTCTAATTAATCCCCTCCTGTGTGTGTGAGCAGTTCTCACCTGGCCTGTTTGATGTGCATTTGCTTATGTATAAATTCAGAGCTACTGGTCTGTCTGACCTTGGTCTGTCATTATAAGGATGTCATTTTAAGGATAACTATCGAAATATGCCAGAAATGCGCCAGAAGTGACCAGAAGGTATGCCTAAACTCTGTTAAAATTTCCTAAATTTCTTTGTTAACTCCACTATTACTTTAACCATGCTGACATATGCTCTAATGGTTTTGCCTCCACTACTCGTAACTCTCCTTCGCTATCCACAGACCCCAGCATCTCTAACCAAGTAATAATCTCTCCATTCCTCTTGCACCCCACCTGACCCCCTCTGCTGACCTGCTCCTCAACCTCAGATCTCTCCTAATAACTCACAAAACAATCGCCCACTCTCCTTCTCCCATCTGCTCTGCCTCTCTCTGCTTCTCCTCACTGCTGGCAACATATCTCCCAATCCTGGACTCCCACAGCTCATACCTTCCATTATTACCCCTTCTATCGCTCCCAATCCAATATAAACACCCGAAATCTTTCCAATCTCAAATACGTGCCCATGACACCCACCACTCAGCTCCCTCTCTCTGGATCATTCTGGAATGCCCGCTCCATCTGCAATAAACTCCATGTGATTCACGACCTCTTTACCTCTCAAAATGTTTCCTTCCTTGGCCTCACTGAAACATGGCTGACACCCTCTGACACCACCTCCCTGCTGCGCTATGCTATGGCGGCCTCCAATTCACCCACACTCCTCGCCCTGGCAACAGACATGGTGGAGGAGTGGGCCTTCTCCTTTCTTCCAACTGCACCTTCAACCCAATCTCACCTCTTCCCTCGCTTGTCCTCACCTCTTTTGAAGTCCACTCTGTCCGCATCTACTCTCCCTCCAACCTCCAAGTGGCTGTCATATACCGACCTCAGGGCCCAACCACTGCCTTCATGGACCAATTCTCTACATGGCTCCTTCACTTTCTCTCTGCTGACATTCCCACCATCATCATGGGTGACTTCAACATACCCATTGACACCCACCAGTCGGCTGCTTCCAAACTCTGGACCTTACTTCATCCTTTGGACTTACCCAGTGGTCCTCCTCAGCCACCCACACAGACTGACACACATTAGACCTGATCTTCACCCGCCTCTGCTCCCTATCTAAATTCACAACCTCCCCTCTCCCTCTATCTGACCATCATCTACTCTCTTTCTCATCCCTGTCCTCCTCACCTGTCACCCATGTCCAGCAACACACGCACCCCACAGAAACCTTGCACATCTAGACACTCACTCACTCTCTGACACTATCCTACCACTGTCCTCCATATCTTCACTAAACGACACTGCCACTAGTTTCTACAATGCCACTCTTGCATCAGCCATCAACTCGGTCGCCCCTGTCATGCATAACAGAGTGCGACGAATCAATAGACAACCCTGGCACAATAACACCACTAAAAAGCTTCGGCAGCATCCAGAATTGCTGAACGGCGCTGGAAGAAAACGCATTCACAAGACGACTTCACTGCACTCAAACAAGCAACACTTGCATTCAAATCAACTCTCATCTCTGCTAAACAGGCCTACTTTACATCCCTTGTATCTTATTTATCCCACAACCCCAAACAGTTGTTCAATACTTTTAACTCCCTCCTCCGCCCACCACTGCCCCCTCCAACTTCCCTAATCTCTGCTGAGGACTTCACCATGCACATCAAAAACAAGATAGACCAAACACGGCAAGTCTTTATTATTCAACCAACACAACCCCTTTGTATACCTGACCAATGCCCAAACCCGTAACCTCCTTATCCAACATCACTAAAGGGGAGCTTGCTCATCTTCTCTCCAAATCACACCTCATCACTTGTGCACTCGACCCCATCCCATCCACCTCCTCCCCAATCTCGCCACCACTCTTGCCTCATCACTAACTCACCTCTTCAACCTATCACTAACTTCCGGTACATTCCCATCTGCTTTCAAACATGCCACAATCACGCCTATCCTCAAAAAGCCAACCCTCGACCCAACCACTATGTCCAGCTATCGCTCAATATTGCTGCTCCCATTCGCTTCCAAACACCTGGAGCAGCATATCCACGCTGAACTTTCCTCCATCTCTCATCTAACCTGCTCTTTGACAATCTACAATCTGGTTTCCGCCCCCATCACTCTACTGAGACAACACTGACCAAAATTACTAACGACCTTCTTACAGCCAAAGCGAACGGACAATACTTTATACTCCTTCTAGACCTGTCCTCTGCTTTCGACACAGTTGACCACTGCCTCCTACTACAGATCCTCTCTTCCTTTGGCATCAAAGACCTCGCCCTGGCTTTAACCCATTATTAGCCCATTAGCCACCGTTACAGGCAATGGGAATAGACGGGCAAA
>JARQOD010000005.1:242620305-242622805 GCA_033576555.1 Oophaga sylvatica
TTGGCTCCTTAACAGCCTGAAATCCAGGCCTCAGCGGTCTGCTTCAATCTGGTGGTTAACAAAAATAGGGGGGACCCCACGCCATTTTTTTTTCGAAGGGAACCCCTATTTTTGTTAATCAGTTCCCTCTGACGTCACTGATTGTGTCCCTGGCTGACCTGAAGTGAAAGTGGAAAGCAATCAATTAAGCTTTCCACTTAAGGGCCCGTCTCACATAGCGATATCGCTAACCGAGATCGCTGCTGAGTCACTAGTTTTGTGACGCAGCAGCAAGCTCACCAGCGATATCGCTGTGTGTGACATTCAGCGACGATCAGCCCCCCTGCCGGGTATCGCTGATCGTCGCTGAAATGTCAGGACCTTTGATCGCTGGTTTCCCGCTGACAGCACACATCGCTGCGTGTGACAGGCGGGAGACCAGCGATCCGCTGGTAACCAAGGTACACAGCGGGTTTCCAGGCGCGGGGCTGTGCCTAGAAACCCGCTGTGTACCTTGGATACCAGCGCCCTGATGCAGGGAGCTGGTATCCAAGGTACACAGCGGGTTTCCAAGCGCTGCGCGGTGCCTGGAAACCCGCTGTGTACCTTGGTTACCAGCGATCGCTGGTCTCCCGCCTGTCACACGCAGCGATGCGTGCCTGTCAGAGGAAACCAGCGATCAAAAAAAGGTCCTGACATTTCTGCGACGATCAGCGATACCCGCAGGGGGCTGATCGTCGCTGAATGTCACACACAGCGATATCGCTGGTGAGCTCGCTGCTGCGTCACAAAACTAGTGACTCAGCAGCGATCTCGGTAGCGATATCGCTATGTGAACGGGCCCTTAAGCGATGTTACCCGCAGTGTCGCTGTCCCAGATCGCTGCCTGTTTGGCAGCTCAGCAGCGATCATGTAGCGATACACCAGCGATCCTGACAAGTGCATATCGTTGTCGGGATCGCTGGTGTATCGTTATGTGACACCCAGCCTTTACTCTCCTGTCAGGCAGGAGAGGAACTCATTCATTTGGGGGTTTACTGTGAGGCTGCAGCATTAGCTGCGGTCCCTGCAGTAAACATTAACCCTTTCTGAAGGATTACACCGTGGGACCTGACTGTACATGGGATAGGTAAGAATAATTTTGCTTTTTTATTTTATTTTTATTACAGGAAATGGTTTTTTGCAGTAAAATAAAAGATGGTCAAAACATGTGTCTTTATTTCATTAAAATGATTTTTAATTAAAGGTGTGTGTTTTTATTTTTATTTCATGCAATAGGATTAATAATTGATAGTTGTCTAATTGACAGCTCTCAATTATTAACCTGGCTTAAGGTCACCTTTCAATAGCAAGGTGGCTTTAACCCCATATTAACCCATTCGCCACCGCTACAGGGCAATGGGAATAGACGGGCAAAGTGCCAGAAAGGGCGAATCTAATTATAGATTTGTCTTTCCTGGGTGTCTGGGGGCAGATGTTAGTAGCCGGGGGGGCAAAAATAATGGTCCCTCTCTGGGCTATTATTATCTGCCCCCACTCACTGGCTTTGTCTGTCTGGTTGCGAAAATAGGGCGGGAGCCCACGCATTTTTTTTCAGCAATTTTACACCTCATATATAAATACATGTCATTGAATTTGTGACACATATATATATATATATTTATATTTGTAGTTCATACACTTCTACATAGTATAATAGCCGCTAATTCAATTGCCGGCTTTTGTGAAAATGCAGAACCCGACATGAAATGACACTTGGTGTACATAGGGTTAACCATGTCTTTTCATGTCCTTTGCTATCTAATTTGCACAAACAATTAAATCAGACTATGTGTGCAAAATTTCACACCTGTAGGGGTTAATTAAAGGTGTAAATTCGTAGCAAAAAAGTCCGTTTTTTTTACAACGAATTTACACCTTTAATTAACCCCTACAGGTGTGAAATTTTGCACACATAGTCTGATTTAATTGTTTGTGCAAATTAGATAGCAAAGGACATGAAAAGACATGGTTAACCCTATGTACACCAAGTGTCATTTCATGTCGGGTGACATGAAATGACACTTGGTGTACATAGGGTTAACCATGTCTTTTCATGTCCTTTGCTATCTAAGGCCGGAGTCACACTGGCGACAAAATCGGACGACTGCAATGCGATGAAATATCGCATTGCAGTCGGACCTATGTTAATCTATGGAGCAGCTCCAGTATCAGATTTTTTGTGGTCCGTTTTAAACGTCCGTGTACAATCGCAGCAATGCAAGTCTATGGGAGCGATGAAAAATCTGATTACAAACGGACCACACTGTGTGACTTGCGATGAAATCGCATCGGTGTCCTTTAGAAAAGCCGGCAATTCATCCCCGCCTATACTGTAAAATCACACTGACAGCTTTAATAAAGACTAGAAAGAATAGATATATACACATAGAACACATACATATATATATACATGTCATTGTGACATGTATATATACATATATTTATAGTTCCTAGACTTCTACATACTGTAATAGCCGCT
>JARQOD010000005.1:242627805-242658496 GCA_033576555.1 Oophaga sylvatica
ACAAGGAAAGAATGGGTTTTTTTTAGTTGCGATATTTTGTTCCCATAGACTTACATGGGACTTCCGGTATCGGTATCGGGTATCGCCGATATTTTAGTGATATCGGCGATACCATTCCGATTCCGATACTTTAGGATATCGGAAAGTATCGCTCAACTCTATTCACCAGTAATACACCAGTAATACAGAGCTGGAGTAATTCACCAGTAATACAGAGCTGGAGTAATCACCAGTAATTCACCAGTAATACAGAGCTGCAGAGCTAGAGTAATTCATCAGTTATTCATCAGTAATACAGAGCTGCAGAGCTGGAGTAATTCACCAGTAATTCACCAGTAATGCAGAGCTGGAGTAATTCACCAGTAATTCACCAGTAATACAGAGCTGGAGTAATTCACCAGTAATACAGAGCTGGAGTAATTCACCAGTAATACAAAGCTGGAGTAATTCACCAGTAATGCAGAGCTGGAGTAATTCACCAGTAATTCACCAGTAATACAGAGCTGGAGTAATTCACCAGTAATACAGAGCTGGAGTAATTCACCAGTAATGCAGAGCTGGAGTAATTCACCAGTAATTCACCAGTAATACAGAGCTGGAGTAATTCACCAGTAATACAGAGCTGGAGTAATTCACCAGTAATTCACCAGTAATGCAGAGCTGGAGTAATTCACCAGTAATTCACCAGTAATACAGAGCTGGAGTAATTCACAGTAATACAGAGCTGGAATAATTCACCAGTAATTCACCAGTAATACAGAGCTGGAGTAATTCACCAGTAATACAGAGCTGGAGTAATTCACCAGTAATACAGAGCTGGAGTAATTCACGAGTAATACAGAGCTGGAGTAATTCACCAGTAATTCACCAGTAATACAGAGCTGGAGTAATTCACCAGTAATACAGAGCTGGAGTAATTCACCATGTAATATCCTCTGCCAGGAACTGTAGGACAGCTCCTTTCAGTAGGATAGGATGGAGATGTAATCCAGTACTTGGCAGAACTTCTGCTATTCAAAAGAATAGGAGCTATTGTCCAGTACTCGGCAGCTGCCAGTGTCCATTGAATAAAGCTGTGCTCTGCAGATCCATTCCATTTGTTTACATCTGGCCATATATGGAGCAATAACAGCTATTCAGTGGGGTCTGCCTGGACTCGGACCCCCAATAATCTCATTTTGATAATCTCTCACATACTGTAGATACGTCATCAATATGGTGTGACCAAACAAGACCTTTAAAATCTATGAATGAGTCTTATATTAATAATGTAGAAATCACATGCTATTGATCAGGTATATATGGATAGGTCATCTACATGTTGTGAATAGATGAACCCTATAATCATATGAACTGCCAAAAATAGAAGACTTCAACAAATAAAAACACTAAAATTACATATATTGTTTACTCCAAAATCGCAAAATTTGCTCCTCAATATTTAATTAGTAAGAGACTACTCATGTGAGAAAAGTGAGAGCTTTATAGGGAATGTGTCATCAGAAAGTGGCTGATTACTTATACCAATTTTATTTTTATATTAAATATATTTTTTAATCCTTCATGAGCAGTGTATTCAAGGTGTTCAACACATAAATCTCCATCCAAGATTTCCACTTATTTACATCAGGTGCATACAGGATATAATGTGTGGGAGACAAATGTGCAGTAACAGCTGTTTCACATTTTTTTTCTTGTGGTGGACTGTATTTTTTTATTACTGATCATATATATTTTTTATGTGCAATTTTCTCACTCGTCATTAGGGCTGAGTGCACATGGCATCTTTTAGATGAAAAGTGCAGCCACCAAGTTTTTCAAGGCTGCTTCAGGAAAACACCTGGTGGTCATTTCCCTGAAGCGGCTTCGCCAGAGGTTTTGTCATCGTTCTTGTCCCAGAGGATGAGCATGTCATTTCTTTTAACCACGTCAGGGTTTCCAAATGTTTAATTGGTTAAGAGACATGATATGGGATGGAACATAATCAGGTGAGTATGGTAGACACCAGATGGTGGGTCGCGTGCCCACATGAATCCAACATGAATAGAAACATGAAGTCCAACATGAGTAGAAAAGATAACATGAGACATCCATGGATGTGCCATGGTGTCTTTTCTACTCATAAGATGAAAAATAGTCACAGCAATGTCGTTTTGACTTTATTGTGCATTTTGTTCATTTTATGGGAAAGTTTGTGACACCGGCGGAATTCCGGACAAAATACACCTGAAAAAGATTCTGTGTGCACATAGCCTAAGACTATTTTATACAGATTACTTTTCAGTAGTGGCTCAGGCTCATTGGCTTTTTCAGGTAATTTTTATAGGCATACTCTGATATGTAAGGTCGTTGTGAAGAGGGAGAGGGAGACTGTCATTATCACCTGTTGTGAAAGGTCGTTGTAATCCTGCCTGTAATAATAATGCCTGATGAACAGTCATCTATACAGAGCGGGAAGCATGAGACTAGTGTTCGGCTTAGAGGTCCGTGTGCAAATGATTAGAGTTATCATTTTTATAATGCAAATAATAATATGCAAAAAAATAGATTATAATTTTTTAAATTCACTATTTAAATGTTAGGTTACTTTCTGATGACACGTTCTAAGAGCCTTGTACTCTGTGATTTAAACATCCTATAAATCATCACGCAGTTTACACTAATAGAGATCATTATCGTCATCTACAGCAACACCTTAATACTTTGACAGGTGGATGTGGCATAATTTTCACGGAAAAATAATCACCACCTGCTTCTTTCTCCACATCACTTCCAAGTGTAGGCACCTCACATGAGATAATTACCTGCCTCCCCCTGACAGAGGTCCAGTTGGCAGCTATTGTATAGGTTGCAGGATATAGACATGCAGAAGCAAGCTTTTAATTCTGTATTCATTATTTTCTGAACTATGGATCATAATGAGTAAACACATTGGCAATTTAGTGTGATGGAAGTATATTTACGACAGTGATTTCCACAGAATAGCTTCAGAGGAAGTGTAAGTGTAAGCCAACGATATCTGCGACATACCTATTTTTATTCATTTACTTGCATGGGAAAGATGTAGTGATTAATATTGGTACGAATAGAGAAAAGCATGTACAAAATTGGAGCTGAAGGACCTGGTATTTTTTTCCAAACCACCCAAATCCTCTTGTTTTCCTTTTTGTGCTTTGGTGCTTTGTTAAAGGGAATTTGTCACCCTAAATTGGCGGGATATTTAAATGATGGCAGTCAGGTCAGATGGGCGGTGTTTTGGGTACTTGCCTTATCATGTTGTTCGCGCTGTCTCCATTATTTTTGGGAATTGTAGTCGTTGCCCTCCATATAACGCGCCTGCGCATTGCAATCTGCGGGCAAAGCATACTGCGCGTGCGCAATTCAAGATTGCAATGCGCAGGCGCGTTATATGGAGGGCAACGACTACAATTCCCAGAAATAATGGAGACAGCGGCGAACAACATGTTAAGGCAAGTACCCAAAACACCGCCCACCTGACCTGACTGCCATCATTTAAATATCCCGCCAATTTAGGGTGACAGATTCCCTTTAAATGGAACAATAGGAATGGGGGAAAATGAGAGTCTCCTCACCACTTGTTGCAGCAACGTCCTGTTGAAGCACGCACGGAGAGCTCCGGATCCGGCTGGAGCAAAGCACAAAGAAAAAGATTCCTGCCTGAAGGCAGGTAAGTGCATATAAAATCCAAAATTTATTGAATAATCAAGTCCATAAAAAACATGGTGTTATGCGACTCTGGCGAATACAACTGACGCGTTTCAACTCCTTATGGTTGTTGGTCCATAAATAAGGCTTCTCGGCGCTGAAATGCGTCGGTTGTACTCACATTGGCCAGAGCCGCTTAACACCGTTTTTTTTTAATGGACTTTATTATTCAATAATTTTTGGATTTTATATGCACTTACTGCCTTCACGCTGGAATCTTTCTCTTTGTTGGTGCTTTGGTAGGATGACCAGATATACGCCATATCACCACATAGATATGCCTGTATTTTAAGGTAAATTCAATACTTAAAAACTAAAAACAAAACCTTTTGAAGAGATCACAAACTCAAAAGCTTTGATTTTGCTCAGGACTGATTCATGGTATCCATACTACATAAATCCAGGTTTAGGGTTGGTCCACATTAACGTATAAAAATTCTGTCCCATTCTCAACCACAACAGTTGGATGATTTTTTCTCACTTGCTATCCTGTACAATCTGTTTTCCCTGTACAATCTGTTTTTTTTACTCATCAGCTAGTTATCATTTACAGGACCATTTAAAGTTTCCTATATTGCACAATTGTAATGTACCATAATAATCAGATGACATACCGATGGCTTGAGATTTTTTTTCTAGCATTGTCCCATTTCGGAGTGAAATCACAGCATGCCGCATTTTTTTTTTTCACGCTGAATACTACTGAGAAAAAATATGCAGATCTGCACTGTCTCATTGGATAACAATGGTCTGAGTGCTTTCCGATTTTTTTATCGGATTGCATCCATCCTCGTTATATGCCAGTGTGAGCGAGTCCTTATACTGATACTGACTCTATCTCCTCCTTGATTGAAGAGGAGAAATTTTCAATTACGGTTCCTCACAGACTAGTGCAGCGTAATGTTTATGGAGAAAGCACAAAAATCATCTAAAGGCTCATTCAGATGTCTGTTTATCATGTACGAGTTTTATCTGCGTTTTTCACAGATGCCCATTATAGTCTATGGGGCTGTCCAATGTCTAAGTTTTCTTGCAGATATAGTGGCCTGCAAAATGAGCAAAACAGAGACACATTATCGTTTTTTTAAATTTTGAACCACGGATCAATCTTACCTATTGAAGTGAAAGTCTAGGACAGAGCATGAAAGTCATCCTAGATTAATCAGTGATTCTCTCTCTTTTGATAGCAAAGGCTAGGAATCTTTCATTGTTTGTTTTTTCTAGCAGATGAAAAAAACTTGATGTAAAAACTGCAACACTGACGAAATACAGACCAAACATATTCATCAGACTGATGAGGATCAGTCATTTTTCACTTATGAAAATTCTCTCCCCTACAAAAAACAAAAAATAAAAAAAAAAAATGTCAGAATGAGGCCTAACTTGTACTTATCAAGTTTTATTATTAAAGAGAATCTGTTAGCAGGTTTTTGCTACCTCCTCTGAGCAGCATAATGTAGAAAGAGACCCTGATTCCATGATGTATCACTTAGATTACTGAGTGCGGGAGTTGTGATACAAAATTCTTAAATGTAGCAGTAGCAAGCTGAAAAGCTAACCCTGCCACACGCTCAGCTTTCTGTGTACATTGTCTATTGACAGTAAGCTGTGAATCAGTGTGGGGATTTGCTGGACCAGGACTCACATGAGTGTAGTCCAATAGTTTTAATCTCCCGCTAATAAAACATCATTGTGTTGAAACAACTAATAAGTTACACATCTTTGAAATCAGTGTTTCCGTCCCTACCTCATTCTGCACTCAGATTACATAGCAAACAACTTCTGACAGATTCCCTTTAAATAGATCCAAAGTATTACTACGTCTTTGTTCTGTTCTGTACTACACCATGCTTTCTTCTGTATACCGAGACCATGACAGCTACGAGGAATCGGATAAATCATGGCAGAATTTTATTGGCTATAATTGGGTCCCTCATATATGGGTTTGGGTTCCTATAAAGGTAGAAAAAATTACAGCTACAGACTATGTTATTCTTGCTGTAACATGATGGAAATCTGATGATTAAGTATGATAATGGCGGAAAGGTTTTCTAAAGGGGTAAAACCTCTTGGAAACAATGACTTTTGTTTGACTAGCAGTTAACATGTAAAGCAACAGAAAGCAAAAGTTACTAATACTGCTATTCTAGCAGTAGCAACACACATATTCATGCTCAATAATAGAGCCGGACTAAATTATAGACTACGTTTTCAATCCTGCTCTTACGCATTGTGATTATCTGACAATAAAAGTCATAGCCAGTGATCTATCACTTTTTCATTCATCTCTCTGCATTTTTAACTTGTAGAACAATGTTAGAATCTGTTTCTAGATTATAATTAAAGCCACTCATCATGTCTCACTTCAACTGCCGCAAAATTTCCTATTTGGCATCCTAATAAGCCTATGTTCCCACTCGAGTCTATTCAAAACATTGCATCTATGCTCATCCATCTAAAGGCACCACAAGATGCTGTCATCCCCATAGAATTAGTTCAACGTTGTCCTGATATCTTCTAGTTACAACTCAAATCAACTTACTCGTTTACTAACTTAAAAGAATATTGAATTGCAATGTGTATCCTTAGTAATATCCTTATTACTACTTATTACAAGCATTTCCATATTACTACTTATCCTTCTCCGAGTATACTTGTTTATTCTTGCGTTTTTATAACCCAAATTAACAAAAGTATAAAATACGCAATTTGATTTTAACTTTGTGTTTATAGGGTTTGCCAGCAGTCCAGGAGCAAAAGGAGTAGCTGGAGAGAAGGTAACAATGTCAAGACTTTGACTAGACTTGATGTTCCTTTTTAAATGTCATTTTTGAAGGTTTTTTCACCTTACTTTTGTATGTTTACAACTGTTAATTTTGGCAGATCATTCTTGCAATCTGTACTACACATATACTTTGTCTGTTGTTGAAAGTTTATTAGCTAGAAATGATTTGGGAATAAAAGAAAGATGTTCAATCTTAGGGTTACAATGTAGCCATTGAGAAAAGTATTCAGAGTTAAAAATAAATGTATATTCATCCAGTCTGAGTAATGTTGTTTTTAACATGGTGAGGCAGATTGGCTTTTCCCGCAAAAATTTATTATTTATAGAGGAAGCAATATAGTGATTACAGTGGCTGTAAATTGGAATTTGATTTTTGATTTCGGCAAACAACTTCTAGTCTTGATCAGATTTTCTGCCAGGTAGTAACTTCATTTCCCCACAGACACTATGCAGTCAAAGTTTAATGACAAACCGGAGTATTAACTAAAGAGTATCCTTGAGGATTGTATCCATGATATATTTGTAAGGAAGACTCATGCTTTATTTAGAGAGCCATAGGCACTCTAGTGTGACATATGAGTTCTGTATGGAATAGTTTTATATACAATTCTTTGTTAGGACTAGAGATGAGCAGATTTGGTTCGGATTTTGGCCCCCGAATCTGATTTTGACATATTTGGGCCATATTTGAACACTATTCATGCCAAATGTATGTCTTATGATTGGTTCCGAACATATTCGGAAATTTTTACTCCCATTGACTCTAATGACGTTTGTGCTGTGTTTTCGAGGAAATATTGCAAAAACAATATTCGAGTCCAATCATATTTGGAACTGAATCCGAACAAATTCGCTCATCTCTAATTAGGGGGAGTTTTTTTAAAGAAGTTATCCAAAACTTTTTTTTAACTATGAGCTAAAAAAATAACATTTGTTAGTAGAGGCAACTACCGGTCTGTTCTACTGGATGCTAGCCCAGTGGGTCAATAGTGCTTCTTTCACTCTTCTGTAGTGGCGGGGGTAGAGTGTGAAGTCAAGATGATTGATAGTCGACTCCCGCAGTTAGGCAGCATGATGCCAGCTGTCAATGAGCATGACATCGGCATTCGTGCCACATTAACAGAGCAGAGTGGAAAAGAAGCTGCTGCTGTGTTGATGTGACATCAGAGGAGCCACAGAGTTTCAGGCAGGAGTGGTTCAATGACTGCTCAAGCCAGCAGGGATGGCTTTAAGGTACAATAGGTAGGTAGTTAGAAACTACCCACCTGTTAGTTCTTAGGGCCCAAAAAAAAATTAAATGTCCTGGATAAACACTTTTTAAAAATTGCATTTTGCAAAATGCTGGAGTTTGATGGGATGCATTTTAATAAGTTTAGATTTGTTTATTTTGGAGGGATTTCCACAAATTTCTTTTAATGATGCCTATCCCAAATGTCTTCTTGCCTGGAATGTTTTTAAGGGTAAAAAGCTTATTTTTTAAATGTTTCTAACTAGTATTGATGTTGAGGCGTAAAAAATTGTGCTTCAATTCCAATATTTTTCTCTAATTTTTTAGGGTAACTTGGTTCCCGGTGTAGTGGATTAAAGGGAAAATCTGGTAAACCTGTAAAGATTTAATTTTTTTTTTTCTGAAAAATTTTTTTTTTTATTTGACCTCATACCAACACAAGAAAAAATAAGACTCCGTTTTAATATTTAAGATTGAATCCCCCAAAATTAAAGTGCTCAGCTTCTTAAAGTGGGACTCGGTTTTTTTTATCAAAGCTAATGAGACCATCGTTTATATCTTACAGGTGACAAGGATCAAGGAGAAGTCGGCCCAAGAGGACTGTTGGACCTTCAGTAAGTAAACATTTAGAAAACATTCATTATTATACCAACATTGATTTTAGGAAAGAGGTGGATGGCCCTAAAGGCAATGAGACAATTCTTAACACTTTTAAAATTTAATTTTCAATTAAAATCCTTTTAATTTGCATTGAAAATAAAGAAGCAATTCGAAGAATCTAAAAAGTTAATTTTTGTTTAGAAGGAGTTATTTGGATATTAAATGCGAAAGTGCCCCAAGATTCAGAGGACTATGACCAAGAAATATAATAAGCGCTAATTTTTTTTTTCCCGTTAATGTCAAAACTTCGTTAGGGTTAATTAGCAATAAAGACAAAGGACCAGCCCTTTATAAGTTCCAAATATTTGAACGGGATGCTAAATCACATTTTCTATTTATGTATAGTATATATGCATGAAGTCAAGACCTGTCTGAGCCCTGGTATATGAGGAATATGGAGCATAATATTAACCTTTAGGGCATAGTTACATAAAACCTATTGTTACTCTGTTGGATATGTTTTCTAATTGAGTTCCCTCTTTTATATGTACATGTGTAATATCTTTTTATTCCTTATTGTTGATTGAGTGTGGTGGTTATTGTCCCTTGGGGGTTTATTTTTTTTTTAAACTATGGATAATGTAGGTTTTTATGGTTTTTAAAACTTTGGTTTTATAGATTGTTTTTTCATTCACGTATGGGTGTTTTGGTTGAGTTTACAGTTTAATTATGCCCCTATGGTAAAAAATATGGATTGAATGATGGATTAAGGTTTTCCTTCAACCTTAAATACAAATTTATATATTACACTGATCACCTGATACACACAGCACACGGACTGAATATGGAATTCACATCGCACACACAGACAGAACATGGATATGACAGGACTGTGAAGGAGGCCTTGCACCAGAATTTGCCCCAGTCCTGATTGGAAAAAATTTGTGCAAAGGGTGCCACTTTTCAGATGTAGATTTTAAGGGGGTGCGCATCTTAATGAATCAGGGTGCCTCAGACTCCCAGCATGCAGTACAAGACAGATGAAAAATCAGGGGGTAGCAAGGATATATTCGTCAATATGAAGGGCTAAAAGCATAAAAGGTTTATAGCCTCCGTGATAATTTTTTCCCGTGATAAATACAGGGATTTTAAAACCAAAAATGAGAAAGGTCACTGACCCCATGATGCCATAGTTTTGCAGAGTGAATATCCATATATACTTTAAAAAAAAAAACGCTTCTGCAGGCAGGGGTGCCGCCGGAGATATCCAGATGTACTGTGCAGGCAGGGGGGAGTGCCATCTTGGAGGAGGATTTTTTTTTTTCTCCAGCAAGATAGCACTGCCATGCATGTCTGTAGCAGCTACGGATCACAGCTAGACACGATAGCAGCTACTGCGCGGCATGGGGGCGCCATTTTCAAATTATTTTTTTTCTCTAGCTGAATAATGACTAAAAGTATTATTTGCACCAAAACATGGGGTTTTGCGCAGAGCAAGTGCCCCGGCCGCACCTGCCTGCAGAAGGTTTTTTTTTAAGTATAACGATATTCATTTTGAAATAGGGGGCAGGTCAGTGAGCATCAGTATCTGTCACAGTGCTTATGAATATTAATAGAGCACCAATAATGACCTCGCTTAGGGCACGAGAATCTCATTAAACAAATAAATAAATTAAAGAAAACCCCCAAAAAAAAAATTTATCACCCAAGATATCATTTTTTTTCAATTAACCACCCCCTGACAGTGTGTGTTTTGTACAACCTCTGACACTTCCTTTTTAAAAAAGTAAATAGTTAGCTCCCCCCCACAGTTGCTAATGTAACATTAACAAAACCCCCTTTAAATGTAACATAGACATGCCCCTTGATAAAAAACTGGGGACAAAGCAAATGAATTTTTTAAAAATAATAACTTTTTTTTAATAATCTTAAAAATTTTTTTTTTTCAAAGGAAAAAAAAAAAAAAAAAGGAGTAAAAATTAAAATAGTTTAAAAAAAAACCCCGGGTGGAAAATGGGGGGCAGATTAATGAAAATAAATAATAGGGGTCAAAAAAAAACCAAAAAACCCCAAAAAGATAAAGAAAATTCAGTGTTGTGCCACCAGCACCAATATGGCGGGTAACTATTATAATGGGTTTTTCTTTTTAATTTTTGCAATGTGAAGACTTGTCGTTTTTCACACATAACCCCCGCGTGAGCTGATTCCAGGGGTCAGCAACCTTTATAGGATTCACTTTAAGTCAAAACGGGATTTGCCACTTAAAGCAAATTTTGGGTCAATTAGCGCGTGATTCATGATAAACAAAAGTGACTGCTTCATTATATATATTTTTCTGGGAAAATTTTGACATATTTTCCAAAAAAGCCCAATTTTGTTATTTAGCGGTGCAGGTGCAAGCAGGGAACCCTTTTTTTTTAATTTGGGGTATTTTGGTTTTTTTTTGATCCTATATTTATTCTCATTAATCCCCAAATCCTGTTTCCCCTTTGGAAATTTTTTTTTTTTTTTTTTTTGTTATTTATTTTTTTTTTTTTTTTTTTTTTTTTTTTTTTTTTTTCGTTTTCCTTTGAGCAAAAAAACTTTTAAGTTGTTCAATAAATTATTATATTTAAATTTAGCTTTGACTTTTCCCCTCTTTTTTGATCTTTTTTATGAGTCCAGCATGTGCAATATTGTTAAAAAAAAGTGGTTTTCCACCCCTATTTAATTTTTAGCGTTTTGGAGGTATTTTTTTTATCCCCCTTAATAGTGTACCCAAAATGTTACCCCCCTAAACCCCCAAATACTTCACCTTGATTATTCTAGCTTTTTCCAAAAAAGGTTTTTCTGGTATTTTTTAATTACCAGGGGAAACAAGTAAGTTTACTTCTAACCAAAAAAAAGCCCTGCCCCATTGGTCTGAGGGCCCCCAAGGACAGGAAATGATGACTTCCAAACCACCATCATGACATTGCCCCCCAAAACCCTCAACAGCCCATATTGGGGGGTCATGAAGTTGTCATTGGGTTGGGGGACATAAAAAACACAGGGTGAAAGGGAGTTATTCGGTGGTGGTAGAGTTTTTTTTTTTTTTTTTTTTTAATAGGGGGTTTTTCCTACGGAATTAAAAAAAAAGTCCTCAAAACCCTTTTAAAAATGGGACTACATTGCAATTTGGGCCCCGCACAATGTTGCGTGACAAGGTATTTTGTCGCCCCGCTGCTATTTTGAAGTAATATAAGTGGAGGGCTGCTTTGTGACAGGGGGATACTGCGACTGTAACAAAAATTTGCAAAATTGAGGGTTGGCCTTTGTGATGTTTGTGCGTACAGTACCCTTTTTTGCAGGGGCCCCCCATTCACTTGATTTGTGGCTTTTAAAATGGGGGGCACTGAGTGAACTGTGGTCAGGAAGGTGTCTGGCCAAAACCCCGTGCAATGTACCTTTAAAAAGGGAATGTAGCAGTTTTACATAATGCTGAAAATGCACACAAATTAACAACCCCCCGTCCCATTTTCCATATGACTGAAACCCCCCCCCCACCGATATGAAAGCCGCCCCTTTGAGTTTTTTTAAATTTCGTACACAGGGGTACCCCAAAAAAAATAAAAATTTTTGTGGGGAAAAAATTTATACAACCATATCATTTTTTTTAATAAAAAAAACTCTTAAAAGAAAAAGGGGAAAAGATTCTTTTGATATTTTTGCGGCAGATTTTTTTCCTTTTTGAATAAGAAAAGGACTTTAGGTTTTTTTCCCCTTTTTAAGCAGGAGAAAATTTTAGTTTACAGTTTTCACAAAAAAAATCATATAACTAACGAAAAAAAAAAAAAAATAAGTTATTTACAATTTTAAATTAAAAGCAGGTTGGAAAGTATTTTGCATTCTGAAATATGTTAATTTGAAAATATGAACATGAGGCCCCCAGAAATTTTAATGCAAAAAAGGTCCCCTCCCCCCCGTACCCCTCTGTCATTGTAAATTTGTTTCTGTAAAAATTCTATAACTTGTATGTAACCCCCCTTAAAATACAGCACCTGGGGAATTAAGGGGGTATATAAATAAATAATAATAATAAATAATAAAAAAGATAGACCATTGCATATTTTTTATTTAAATGGAAATCTTAAAGGGGAACTGTCACCCGGTTTTTTAGTAAACTGGGACGCATGGTAAGGTTAAAACACAGATTTCAAAAGTTCAGTTTTTGGGGGGTTTTGCTGTTGTTTTTTTACGTGAGGTTTTATCACATTATTATTATTATTATTATACTTTAAAAAGCCCATTTATTCCAGGGGGCTTTACATGGAAAAGGGAAAATAAAACAAGTACAATAAACTTCAGACAAGGGAACACAAGTACGAGGAGAGAAGACCTGCCCGGGGGGCTCCAGTTTGCGGGGAGGGGGGAGGATACATAGGAGAGGGTAGAGCGGTTGGGCAGTGGATCACTAATGGGACTTCGGCCCCTAGCTTGTCGGGAAAAGTGGGGGTTTTTGGTTTTTTTGAAGGTTTCCTTGTTGGGAAGTCTGATTTTTTGCTGAGGGATTCCGATATGGGGGAAGCCCGGAGAAGTCTTTTGGGGTTGGGAAAAAAGAGAGAGGGGGAGTAAGAAGGAAAACTTGAGGGTTGCGATGGGTGGTATGGGAGACCTGTCCCAGATTATGGAGGAAAAAGGTTGGGATGTTTTTTTATGTCGGGGGAGGGTTTTAACTGGAGCTCGGGGGAAAAGGGGAACCCGGAAAGGCTGGGAAAGGGGGGGCTGGGGAATAGGGGGGAGAAGGGGATTAGTCGGCAGCGAGTGTAGGATGGAGGAGGGTGCCAGAAAATAGAGGGGGGCCACTAGGACATTTCACTATCGGATACAACTCAACCCCTGCTAGACCGCCCCCCCCCTCCTGGATAACCCCTTATTGTTTGGGTAATGTAATAAAAGTTTGGTGTGGGCGGGGGCCTTCTGACTCTGCTGCTTTTTTCTTTTAAAAACCCGTTGTATCAAAAATGTGTACCCCCGTAAAACTAAGTTTTTTTTAAAATTTAAAAGGGAGCATAAATGAAAAGGAAAAGCGAAAAAATTAACTTTGTTTGGGAAAAAAATCGCATAAACCGTTTTTATTCTTGAAACCCCCGAATAGGTTGCATATAAGCCAGTGGGTGGGTTTCCACTAAAAGATTAAAAGTACTTGAGTATTTTCATAAAAGGAAAAAAAGGAAAGACCCCCGGGAAAAATTTTAACCCCTTTTTAAAATTCCGGGGGGAAAATGCGAGGGGGGAGTAAAACGGGGGGACGATCGTTTCCCACACGAAAATTCCAAAGGGACCCCCCCTTTTTTCCCCCCGCGAGTCTAAATAAATTTTTAAATTTTTCCCCCCGGTGATTTTTTTTCCCCATCTTTTTCTTCTTTTTTTGCATTTGGATTTTTTTTTTTTTTGGAAAAAGCCCCCGGGGGGTTTTTTGGGTTTTTTGGGGAAACCGGCTGCAGCTTTTAAAGATTTTTGGGGGGGGCAAGGTGGTGTGACACCCCCAAAACCGCTTTTTTTTTTGAAAGTTTTTTTCAAACAGGGAAGATTCAATAAAAAAAAGGGGGAAAACCCCCCTTTTCGGGGCCCCCAAAAATTCATAAAACCCCCAAAGGGGAAATTTCGGGGGAAAAAACCCCCCCAAACAAAAAATTTTTACAATTTTCAATCTGATACTCCTTCTGCTCAAACCCCATTTCCTTGTGACTGTCAATCCCTTTTCAAACATAAAAAATTCCCCCTTTAAAAAATGTTTTTTTGCATCCCCCCCTTTTTTGGAGCAGTGCTATGGCAAAGAAATGCCGGGGAAATTTTTTGTGATTTTTTTTTTTGTTTTTTTTAAATTTAAAAAAACCCCCTACTGCCCTGTTAAAAAATTTTAAAAAAAATTGCTTTCATCTGTGTCTATAAAAAGGTTTTTTTTTGGGTTTTTTAAGCTTATGTATGTTATCTTTTTTTTTTTTTTTTTTTAAAAATTAAAGGGGGGTTTGGGGGGGGCCCCGAGTCTGGTCCGGGGGGGGCCCAAAACCTGGCCCCCCGGGGAAATTTTTAAAAAAGAAAACCATATTTAAGTGAGAATTTTTATAAGGGGGAAAAATTTTTTTTGTGTTGAAGCACTAAGAAAGAATTTTAAAAAATTTTTGAAAAAAAAAAAAATTTTCAAAAAAACAATTTTTTTGGGGAAAAATTCAAAGACAAATGTTTTTTTTTTGGGGGAAAAAAATTTGTAAATTTCAGAGCAGCAAAGTGAAAAGATGTTCTCCCCCCGGGAAGAAAAAAAGGGCGATAAACCCCCCCTTTCTATAAAGGGGGGCCCCGGAAATTTACGGGGGCCCCGGCACAGGGGTCCGTTTTTAAAAGGGAATTTTAAAATGTTAAAAAGGGGAATGAAAACCCCTTTGGGGTTTTTTTTTTTAAAGAAAAAGGGGGGGGGAAAAAATTTTAAAACATTTTTTTGCTTTTTTTTTCCCCTTTTTCCCTTTTTTCAATAATGAAAATTTTTTTTTGGGGAAGAACAACACAGTATCGACTTTATTGCAAAAATTTTTTAAATGTCATTTTTTTTTTTAAAAGGGCCCCCACGAGGTCCCCCTTTTTTTTTGGGCCCCCCCTGGCCCCTCCCTTTTGGGGGAGTTAAAGGTGAAGGGGGGGGAAAACTGTGTCTTTTTCATGTCCAAAGTACACTGAAACAACTAAATCATTTCTACTAATTTTAAATTTTTTTAGAAATTTTAAATAATATTTAAATATATGAATAAGTTTTAGTTGAAAAATTTTTTAAAATTCATGGTTTTTTAAAAAATTTGGGGGTTGGCCCCCAAAAAAGTTTAAACCAAAAATTTAAATTTTCCCCCAAAACCCCCGTATGAAAAGCGATCGTGCGGGAGTTTACCCTGGTTTGGGGGCCCAATGCAAAATAAAATCTTAAATTTTTTTAAAACAAAAGATTTTTTCCCCTGTAAAAAAGAAAAAAAAGGGGCAACAATTTGGGGAAAAAATTTTTAACAAAATGAAAGGAGAAATTTTTTGGGGCCAGAAATTTTTAAATTTGGGGGTTTTAGAACGGGGCTTTTCCCAAAATTATGCAGAGAAAAATAAAAAACGGTGCAAAAAACCCCAAAAAAAAATTTTTTTTCCAAAATTATGTGTCAACGTACATCAAGGCATTAGGTTAATTTTTAGGCAAAACAAATTTTGAGCCTTTAGTTTAAAAACCCTTTTTGCATGATAAAAGGGGGTTGATATCTGAATAATTTTTTCATAGAGAAAAATTTTGGGGACCTATCATACCAAGAAGGGGGGGTTTTAAATAAGTTGTAAATAAAATTTTTTATTTGGGGTTTTTTTTTTACTACCCTCCGGGGCCTTTTTGGTATAATTTTTTGGGATTCTGTTTTTAGGAAAAAAATACTTAATACGGAAAAAGGGGGGGTTTTTAAATATTTTAAAGGGGACTTTAAAAAAAATCATTTTTTTAATATAAAATATAAATTGCACAAAATAAATAAAGTTTCCCCCTTTTTTCCCCCTTTTCCCCTTTTAAAAAAACATACGGGGTTTTCCCAAAATATTTAAAAGGGGGTCTATTCATTGTACTGTACCAAATTCTCTGTTAGGCTGATCCCCCATAATCCCCAAGAATCGGGCAGGTCAAAACAGTAAAATTTTATTTTTGCTCCCCCCCGTTTTATTTTGAGGTTTTTCCCGGCACAATCGAGGTGAATTAAAAGGGGGTTTTTGACCACCCCTTTTTGGGGTTTGAAATTTTCTTTTTTGGGAGGGGTTTTGTTTTTTTTTTGGGGTATTTCCCCTTTTTTTTTAAGGGGTTTTTTTTTGGGAAAAACCCATATATAGCAAAAGTGGACCTTAGATTACTGTCCCAACTTTTGTTTTTCCCCCTGGGCCCCCCAAATTTTTTTCAAAAACCCGGGGGGTCTATGGTGCCCCCCTGTTTTTGGGGCGGGGGTCGACCCCTTTTTCCTGCTTCTCCATTTATTTTTTAATGGGAATAAAAAAGGGTAAGCTTTGCCCCCAGTGCCCCGGAAAATTTTTTGGTTTTTGGGGGGGATGACACATTTTGCCCCAAACCCTTTTACAAAAAACTCCCTCCCCACTAAGCGAACCCCTTTTAAAAGATGGTGCTGATTCAAAGTTTTTTGACGCAACGCTAATCCCCCAGCGAATCGTGTGTTAAAAAACTTTTCATTTAACCCCGGCCTCCCTCCGGGGTATCGTTATTTTTGTCGAAGGGCCCTGGCCTTTTTTTGTTCGTTGATCTCCCGTGGCCAGCACAATGCTGCGGTGGAGGCGGGGAGACCAGCGTCAGCGAGTGGAGCAAAAACCCAAAAGGTAAACAGGGGTTTCCCTTTTCCCCCCCGCGTTTTTTTAGAAACAATTTTTTCCCTTGGTTCCAGTCCCTGCCCCACCCTGGTATCAGGTACACTGCGGGAAACTAACGATGTGACCAAAAGTCGCTTTTTTTTGGTTGCTGAATGGTTTTGGCAGTCCCCAGTGACATGTGGATCCCACGCCCCGAAATTTCATTCGTTTGGGGATCAGGAAAACCCCTATGTGTGGGGGGGACCGAAGATTTCAACCCAACCCAAGGGCCAGGGGGGGTCAACTCTCAACGAATGAAAGTTACTGCTTTCTATGAATGGGAATTTATAAAACTTGAGAATCCTCTTTAAGTAAATGATTTTTTTGTTTTATCTTCCTTTGATAAACGGGGTTTTTTTTTTTCAAATGTTTTAGCTTTCCCCCCCAGCTTTTGTGGAAAAAGTTTTTTTAGGATAATTTGACATGTTGAACCATTTTTACCTAATGATTAGTTGAAGGGTTTTAAATACACTTGAAATTTTTGCAACTTTTTTAGTATGTCCCCATTTTTTTAAATTTTCCCCTACTAGCAGAGAGTGATTTGCAGTCTTTATTTACAGGCCTTTCAAAAAAAATTTTATATAGTGAAAATTTATTTTCCCCCAAAAATTTGTTTTTCAATTAAAAAAATTTCATTTATTTGTTCATTACACCAACTAAAATTTTCAGGCCCTTTTTTGTTTTAATATGATGATTTTGGTTCAATCCTGATAACCAAAAAAACCCCGTCTCAAAAAATTGCTATCAATAAAAGGGTTTTCTAAACGACCCCTTCCCCATTTTGAAAAAAACTAATTTTAATTAAACACATGCAAAATTCCCCAGGCTTTTAAAAAAACCCGCCGTTCATTACTCAAAACCCCTCATGGGAAACTAGGGGACCTGATGTGTCAAGAAGGGCCCCCCATGACCCCCAACAAGGGGGTAAGACCCCGAAAGAAAAATTTTTAAAAATGGCGTTCCGAGTGCGTTCAGGTAATGGGAAGTCGTTTGGGAAAGGGAAAAAAGTGGGGGGAAAACGCGTACAACGAGAAGAGGTGACCGGGGCCGGGAAATTGTGGGGAAGGACCATTCCCCCTTGGGGGCCTTTTGGAAGGGGGTGGATGGTTGGGGTAGAAACACCCCACCAGTTTTACAGGGTTTTTGCAGGAAAAGGGCTACAGGTTTTGCATTCCCGGTAAAACCCCTTTTGAACCTAAAAAACGGGAGGGAAATGCCCGCCGGGCACCCCAGAAGCAGCATGGTTTTAAGTGGCCAAAAAACTTTTTTCTGATAAAGCAAATTTGATGTCATTCGGAAAACAAAGGGCCGGTTGGGGGAAACTGGGGAAAAAGGAAAATGCCAAAAAACCAATCCAGTGCAAGTCCCACAGTCAGTGATGGGTGGGGTGCCCGTCCCCCTGGTTTTTTGGTCCCTGGTTTTTTCAAAGGGAGGGTCAAAACAGCTGTACAGGGGATTTTTGGAAACTTAAGCTTCCATGGCGGGGAAAAAATTTATGAAAATTTAAATTTTATTTTTCAGCAGACCTGGACCTGTCACAGTGCCAAACCCTGGAAATTTGGTTTTCTGACCATGGTATTTCTGTGCTAAATTGGCCCCAACTCTTGGGCCCCAAACCCCCAAAAATTGTGGGATTTTGGAAGAGAAAGTTGAGGGCCAAAAAACCCCCACTCGGGGGGAGCTTTTTGGCCCCTTTTGAAATCCTGGGCCTCCCAAAAACCCCCGCAGTGTCACGGCGATTTCCTCCCCGCCACGCCATTGAAGCAGTCTTTTTTTAAAAAGGGTTCCCCAACCAAGATTGAGTGCAAAATAACATTTTTTTTTTGATGGTTTTTTTTTTTTTTTTTTAAAAAAACCCCTTTTATTTTTTTTGGGACGGGTGAAAAAAGTTAATTTTTTAGGGGCAGGTTTTTTTGGGTTTCAGGGGGGTTTTCCCAAAAAACTCAGTATTAAACAATAAAAGATGCCCAAATTTAGTTGGTGTTAATGAATAAAAAAAATTTTTAAAAATTTAAAATTTTTACATTACTTTTAGGGAAAAAAATGAAATTTGAAATATGCTTTTTTTTTGAGGGGGGGCCGTATAAAAGTGGGGGGTTTTTTACCCCTTTCTGATTTTTTTAAGTTTCCCTCTGACAAAAAAGTTTTGTTTAAAATTTTAAGTATTTTTTTAAAGGGTAATTAATTTTAAAATTGAGAAATAGAATTTTAAAAAATAAAATACAGAAAATACTTTGAAAAATTTTAAATTTTTTGCATTGTGCAGGGGGAAAAAATTTTTTTGCCCCCTCCCAAACCCCCTTCAGATTTCGGTCCTAAGGCCAATTAGAGCTTTAAAAAAACCCCTACCTACTTTAAAGACGCTGTCTTACAAGTCCCTTTTAAAAGATCCTGTCCGGGGTTTTAATTAATCGTCAGACTTAACCTCTAAATATGGGCAAACCAAAGAGTGTTGTGAATATGTGGGGCGGCTTCTGAGCGGGGGGGTCCCCCTGGTGGTTGCTGAGGGAAAAAATGATTAATGAATGGCCTTAGCTGGTGCTAAAAGGAGGATAAATTTCCCCGTTTTTCCGCAGCCTTCCCCGGTTTCAATTTTTTTTTGGGGCTTTTTTTGAAGCAGCTGTTTCCTGTTTCCCCTTAATAAGTTTTTGCGTTTTTTTTTTCTGTTTATTTTCTTCTGGTTTCTCCCCGCGTGGTTTTTTCCCGCCGTCCCTTTTGGGGGCCCGGAGGGAAAGGCAAAAAAAAGCAAAAGGGGGAAAACCGAGAGGCGGGAAACCCCATTGATTCAGAAAACCGAATAACCACACAACAGAGGTACCCCTGGAAAAATTAGTTGACCCCGCGCTTCAACACCCCCGAGAAAAAAATACATAAAGGAGGAAATGAAAGCTATCTCCCCCCGAGCGACCCCCAAAAAAAGGGGGAAAACCCCCAAAAATGTTGGCGTTGACAAAAAAAAAAAAACACGGACACAGACAGAACAAAAAAAGAGCAAGTGGGGCCCAAAAACTGTCTAGCAAAAAAAAATACGGGAAAAAAAAATTTGACTGAACCCAAAAAAAACCAAAAAAAATACCACATTCTGTTTTCCAAAAAAGAGATACACGACCCCTTCCCACAAAAAGATTTTTGGGTAACAAAACCTTTAACCCCCCTTGTTAGAGTTTTTCCCCCCCTTTTAAAAACCCTGCCATTTGCCCTGGAGGGAATTTTCGTCTTGGGATTAGCTGCGCCCCCCGGGGGGACGCAGCTAATCGCCGGGGGGGCAGCTGAATCACAGCGACCCTGATGTGGTAGGGCGGTCACGGACCCCCCGGCAAAAATTAAAACCCCTTCACACCGCGATCAAACATATCGCGGTGTGCTGGGGGCCCCCGGGGGGGATCGGGAGGGTTGGGGGCTCCCTTTTCCCCCCCCTGAGACCCTCAGAAAAAGCGCGATTTGACGCGTGCTTGAGGGGGTTCCCCCTCCCCGGGCCCCGGTCCAAGATGGGCTGGGGTCCGGAGGAGGGGCTTCCCCGTGCCTGCCCCGGAGGGCTAGGAACGTTGCAGCCGTCAATGCGGGGTACAGAGTGTTTGGACACTGTCACACCAGCGATTGATGAAAAACGTATGTCCCCCTGGGGGGAAGTAAAAAAAGAAAAAAAAATAAAAAAAAAAATGTGGGGAAAAAAAATCCCCAAAAAAAAAAAAAAAAAAAAAATTCCCCCCAAAAAATTAATTTTTTATTTAAATAAAAAAAAAAAACAAAAAAAAAATTTTTTGGTATCCCCCGTCTAACACCCCCCCCCCCCAAAAATGTCCCCTATTTAAAACCCTTTTTTTTGGGAACCCCCTTTAAAAAAAAAAAAATTTTAAAAAGAAGCAAAAAAAAAGTGCTTTTCATCATACCCCTGAACAAAAAGTGGAAAAAAACCCATCAAAAAAGGATTAAATAAAAATGGGGACCCCGGAAAAGTATCTTGTCCCGCAAAAAAAGAGCCGTCAACGCATCACCAAAAAAAAAAAAAAAAGTTAAGCTGAGAATAAAGCGATGCAAAAAAAATTTTTTTTTTTATAAAAATTTTTTTTATTCTATAAAGCGCCAAAACTAAAAAAATTAAAAAAGGGGTCGCCATAAAACCGACCCCCAAAATAAAACGCTTTATCGTTTTACCACAGGGGGGAAAAATAAAAAAAGCCTCACCCAAAAAAATTCATGAAAGCATTTTGTTCTTTAACCTCCCCAAAAAAGAAAAAAAAGCACAAAAAAAGTCCTGCTCAAAATGGTACAAAAAGCGTCACCCGCCCGCAAAAATTAAACCTCACATGACCTGGGGCCAAAATATGCAAAAAATTTTAATCTCAAAATGTGGCGATGCAAAAACTACTTTTTGCAATAAAAAAGCGTCTTTTAGCGTGACAGCTGCCAATCATAAAAACGCTATAATTAGAAATCAAACCCCCCTTTATCACCCCCTTAGTTAGGGAAAAATAATAAAATAAAAAAAATGTATTTATTTCCATTTTCCCATTAGGGTTAGGGTTAGGGTTTCGGTAAAGTTAGGGTTAGGGTTGGCGCTAAAGTTAGGATTAGGGTTAGAGTTAGGATTAGGGTTAGGGTTGGGATTAGGGTTGGGACTAGAGTTAGGGGTTGTGTTGGGGTTAGGGTTGGAGTTAGAATTGGGGGGTTTCCGCTGTTTAGGCACATCAGGGCTCTCAATGTGACATGGCGTCTGATCTCCATTCCAGCCAATCTGCGTTGAAAAAGTCAAACGGTGTTCCTTCACTTCTGAGCTCTGCCATGCGTCCAAACAGTAGTTTATCCCCACATATGGGTATCAGCGTACTCTGGACCCCAAGAGTTATTGTGAAATTTGTCCTTTTCTTCTGTTACCCTTGGGAAAATAAAAAAACTGGGGGCGAAAATATTATTTTTGTAAAAAAATAAGATTTTTTTTTGTTTTTACGGCTGTACATTATAAACTTCTGTGAAGCACTTGGGGCTTCATAGCGCTCACCACACATCTAAATAAGTTCCTTGTGGGGTCTATTTTCCAAAATGGGGTCACTTGTTGGGGATTTCCATGTTTAGGCGCATCAGGGGCTCCCAATGCGACATGACGCCCCCAGACCATTCCATCAAAGTCTGCAATCCAAAGTCACTACTTCCCTTCCGAGCCCTGACATGCGCCCATACAGTAGTTTTCTCCCATATTGGGTATCAGCGTACTCAGGACAAATTGGACAACAACTTTTGGGGTCCAATTTCTCCTGTTGCCCTTGTGAAAATAAAATATTGGGGGCGAAAAAATCATTTTTGTAAAAAAAAAAAAGGATTTTTTATTTTTTACGGCTGTGCGTTATAAACTTCTGTGAAGCACTTCGGGTTCAAAGTGCTCCCACACATCTAGGTAAGTTCCTTGTGAGGTCTATTTTCCAAAAGGGGGTCACTTGTGGGGGGTTTCCATGTTTAGGCGCATCAGGGCTCTCCAAATGCGACATGACGCCCCCAGACCATTCCATCAAAGTCTGCAACCCAAAACGTCACTACTTCCCTTTCCGAGCCCTGACATGCGCCCATACATAGTTTTCTCCCACATATTGGGTATCAGCGTATCGGGACAAATTGGACAACAACTTTTGGGGTCCAATTTCTCCTGTTACCCTTGTGAAAATAAAATATTGGGGGCGAAAAAATCATTTTTGTAAAAAAAAAAAAGGATTTTTTATTTTTACGGCTGTGCGTTATAAACTTCTGTGAAGCACTTCGGGGTTAAAAGTGCTCACCACACATCTAGATAAGTTCCTTGTGGGGTCTATTTTCCAAAATGGGGTCACTTGTGGGGGGTTTCCACTGTTTAGGCGTATCAGGGGCTCTCCAAATGCGACATGACGCCCCCAGACCATTCCATCAAAGTCTGCAATCCAAAAGTCACTACTTCCCTTCCGAGCCCTGACGTGCACCCATACAGTAGTTTTTCCTACATATTGGGTATCAGGTACTCAGGACAAATTGGACAACAACTTTTGGGTTCCAATTTCTTCTGTTACCCTTGTGAAAATAAAATATTGGGGGCGAAAAAATCATTTTTGTAAAAAAAAAAAAGGATTTTTTATTTTAAGGCTGTACGTTATAAACTTTAGTGAAACACCTGGGGGTTCAAAGTTCTCACCACACATCAGATAAGTTCCTTGAGGGGTCTAGTTTCCAAATTGGTGTCATTTGTGGGGGGTTTCCATGTTTAGGCAGATCAGGAGCTCTCCAAACACGACATGGCGTCCAGCCAATTCTGCGTTGAAAAAGTGAGACGGCGCTCCTTCCCTTTCCCAAAACCCTCTGCCATTCACCCAAACAGTGGTATACCCCCACATATGGGGTATCAGTGTACTCAGGACAAATTGCACAATAACTTTTGGAGTCTTGTTACCTTGGAAAAATAAAAATTCGGGTGAAAAGATCATTTTTGTGGAAAAAAATATGATTTTTAAATTTTACGGCTCTACGTTATAAACTTGTGTGAAGCACTTGAGGTTCAAATTGCTCACCAAAGATCTAGATAAGTTCCTTAGGGGGTCTAGTTTCCAAATGGGTCATTTGTGGGGGGTTTACACTGTTTAGGCACATCAGGGGCTCTCCAAATGCAACATGGCATCCAATCTCAATTCCAGCCATTTTGGTTGGAAAAAGTCAAATGGTGCTCCTTCCCTTCCGAGCTCTGCCGTGCGCCCAAACAGTGGTTCCCCCCCACATATGGGGCATCAGCGTACTCAGGACAAATTGGACAACAACTTATGTGGTCCAATTTCTCCTGATACCTTGGGAAAATAAAAAATTAGTGCTAAAAGATAATTTTTGTGGGAAAAAAATAGGATTTTTTATTTTCATGCCCGGGCATTATAAACTTGTGTGAAGCACTTGGGGTTCAAAGTGCTCACCAAAGATCTAGATAAGTTCCTTAGGGGGTCTAGTTTCCAAAATGGGGTCACTTGTGGGGGATTTCCACTGTTTAGGCTCATCTGGGGCACTGCAAACGGAACATGACCCCCATCAACGTCTGCATTCCAAACGTTACTACTTCCTTTCCAAGCCCTGCCCTGCGCCCAAACAGTTTCCACCCCCACATATGGGTATCAGCGTACTCAGGACAAATTGGACAACAAATTTTGGGGTCCAATTTCCTTGGGAAAATTCAAAAATTTAGGACTAAAAAATCATTTTTGTGGAATTTTTTTTTTTTTTTCACACCCCGGCATTATAAACTTTTGTGAAACATTGGGGGTTCAAAGTGCTCACAACAGATCTAGATAAGTACCTTAGGGGGTCTAGTTTTCCAAAATGGTGTCACTTGTGGGGGTTTCCACTGTTTAGGCGCATCAGAGGTTCTCCAAGCGCGACATGGCGTCCAATCTCAACTCCACCAATTTTATGTTTGAAAAAGTCAAACGGCGCTCCTTCCCTTACGAGCTCTGCCGTGTGCCCAAACAGTGGTTTTCCCCCCCATATGGGGTATTGGCGTACTCAGGAGAAATTGCATAACAACCTTTCTGTCCATTTTCTCCTTTTACCCTTGTGAAAATAAAAAAAAAGTTTGTAAAAGATCATTTTTGTGGCTAAAAAAATTAAATATTCATTTTTTCCTTCCACGTTGCTTTAGTTCCTGTGAAGCACCTGAAGGGTTAATAAACTTCTTGAATGTGGTTTTGAGTACCTTGAGGGGTGCAGTTTTTAGAATGGTGTCACTTTTGGGTATTTTCTGTCATGTAGACCCTCAAAGTGACTTCAAATGTGGGTGGTCCCTAAAAAAAATGGCTTTGTAAATTTTGTTGTAAAAAATGAGAAATCGCTGGTCAACTTTTAACCCTTATAACTTCCTAACAAAAAAAAAAATTTTGATTCCAAAATTGTGCTGATGTAAAGTAGACATGTGGGAAATGTTATTTCTTAACTATTTTGTGTTACATATTTCTCTGTTTTAAGGAATAAAATTCAAAGTTTGAAAATTGCTAAATTTTCAAAATTTTCGCCATATTTGCGTTTTTTCAAAAAATAAAGCAAGTTATATGGAAGAAATTTTACCACTAACATGAAGTACAATATGTCACGAGAAAACAATCTCAGAATCGCGAAGATCCGTTGAAGCGTTCCGGAGTTATAACCTCATAAAGAGACAGTGGTCAGAATTGTAAAAATTGTCCCGGTCATTAACGTGCAAACCACCCTTGGGGGTGAAGGGGTTAAGCAAATTAAAAGTAACAAAGAGCAAAGCAAAAGTGCAGACACAAACAGAGCACAATTGCAGCGCCAGACCCCAAAAGGGGACAGGCTGCAATCCACTGCAGGCAGCAAACCAGCAGAGAAAATCAAACAGAGAAAAAAAAAACTGCAAACACTTATCTGAAGGAGAGCAGGAAACTAGCAGTGCTTCAAGCAAGACCAGAAGAACAATTGATAACCGGCAAGGCTGCTGGGAAATCAGGCAACTTATATCCTACCATTCAGCGCCAGCTGAAGGCCATTCATTAATCAGTTCATTACCTCAGCAACCACCGGAGGGAGCCCCAGCTCAGAAGCTGCCTCCAGCATATTCACAACAAAAGAGCTTTATAAGGATGTCAAGGAGAAGATAATAGACCTGCACAAAGTTGGAATGGGCTACAAAACCATAAGTAAGACACTGGGTGGAAGGAGACAACTGTTGATGCAATAGTAAGAAAATGGAAGAAGTACAAAATGACTGTCAATCGACATTGATCCGAGGCACCATGCAAAATCTCACCTTGTGGAGTATCCTTGATCATGAGGAACGTGAGAGATCAGCCTAAAACTACACGGAGGGAACTTGTTAATGATCTCAATGCAGCTGGGACCATAGTCACCAAGAAAACCATTGGTAACACATTACATCATAAATATTTAAACTCCTGCAGTGCCCGCAAGGTCCCTCTGCTCAAGAAGGCACATGTGCAGGCCTGTCTGAAGTTTGCCAGTGAACACCTGGATGATTCTGAGAGTGATTGGGAGAAGGTGCTGTGGTCAGATGAGGCAAAAATTTAGGTCTTTGACATTAACTCAACTCGCTGTGTTTGGAGGAAGAGAAATGCTCCTATGACCCAAATAACACCATGCCCACTGTCAAGCGTGGAGGTGGAAACATTTTGTTTTGGGGTGTTTCTCTGCTAAGGGCACAAGACTACTTCACCGCATCAATGGGAGAATGGATGGAGCCATGTACCGTAAAATCCTGAGTGACAACCTCCTTCTCTCCGCCAGGACATTAAAAATGAGTCGTTGCTGGGTCTTCCAGAACATACAGCCAAGGCATCAAAGGAGTGACTCAAAAAGAAGCACATTAGGGCATGGAGTGGCCTAGTCAGTCTCCAGACCTTAATCCCATAAAAACTTATGGAGGGAGTTGAAGCTCCGAGTTGCCAAGCGACAGCCTCAAAATCTTAATGATTTAGAGATGATCTGCAAAGAGGAGTAGACCAAAATTCCTCCTGACTGTGTGCAAACCTCATCCTCAACTACAAAAAAACGTTTGACTGCTGTACTTGCCAATAAGGGTTTTGCCACCAAGTATTAAGTCTTGTTTGCCAGAGGGATCAAATACTTATTTCTCACTGCAAAATGCTAATAAATTTATATAAGTTATACAATGTGATTTTCTGGATTTTATTTTTGATATTCTATCCCTCAATGTTAAAATTTACCTACCCTTAAAATTATTGACTTTTCATGTCTTTGTCAGTGGGCAAACGTACAAAATCAGCAAGGGATCAAATACTTATTTCCTTCACTGTACATTATTTAAGATTTATAGGAAATGTGGAAAAACATGTATATAATCATTTCCTTAAAGGTCTGTTTGAGACTGAGATATTGCTGACATACACAAACCAGCTGTTGCCATTGGAAGTGCACAATGAAGATGGCCATAACATCATAGCTCCTTCGTACAGTGTCTAGTGACTGTTCTTTGGTACTCCAGCTCAGCTTCTATTGAAATAAATGGGAGCTAAACTGCATTACACTGCGTACTCCGGCAGCAAGTATAAGCTGATTAGGGGGGGTAGTTGGTGTTCGACCCCATCCATCTGATATTTCTAACATATCATTAGGATAAATCATTAATATCTCAATCCAGACAAACTCATTAATTTCAGAGGGCTGAAAGTTACTAATTTTAATGACAACTAGAAATATTAAAGTTGGTTATATTAGCGTATAATAAATCATAATTACATGAAAGTACAAATGGGCAGTTGTTTCCTACACAGATAACACACGAGGACTAAAATACCTTTAGAATAGTCATTTAAAAGACGTTCAAATGTAAAATTCTTCTTTGACTTAAATCATTTTTACATTACCGGCTGATTTGATTTAGCAATTACAACAATAACAACTCAGTGGGTATTTTTTTTTAGAATATTTAATATATCATAAGGCTATGAATTAGGGGCATCCCTGCTAAGAATAAAATTGAAATCAAAATAAAAAAGCCATAAAAAGTATTAAGCTGATTCATTTTCTTATCAAAGAACCTGCCACTGGCATGTTTTTTTCACAAGAGTCATATATTTTTTTTTTTTTAAAAGGTCACACGGATATGTTTGCAAAACTAGATGTATAAACTTTATTTGATAGAAAATGCTTTATGGATATTACACTATTACTAAACTCACTAACATGAATACTCTGGCTGTGCAGTTGGGGTCATATTGGTCTTGGGTACAATGAGAACAATAGAGAAAAGAATTATCCTCTGGGAATAATACTTTCCATAAGCACATCTCCATAAGAAGTTCCTATTGTGGCAACAGGTAGTTGTGAGTACTATTTGGAACAGTTAGGGTCAGCAATACTAAGAACCAATGTTCGAGTCAAGAGCACCACTCCAGTATATGTTTTTTATTGCAATGCTAGAGTTGGGCTACTAATCTAAGTTTCTAACACTTAAGGTACTGCACACTAAACAATCCCGCTAGCGATCACTATAACGATGCATACTAATGCGATCGCTAGGGGATTGTTTCTATATCGCTAAATGCTACCGCATTTAGCGATATAGTTAACGACGCTATCGCCGTTAGCGATCTTCTTAACGACTTTAGCGGTACAAAAGTACCGCTAAATCTCTAAGAAAAGGTGCCACACAGCGATAAGATACTTACCAGCGGGAGCGCCGACGAGAAAATAGGGTCCGGAACGATTCCAGCGACGAGCGAGATCACAGCAGGAAGCTCGTCGCTGGAAGCTGCCGCACTGAACAATATCGCTAACGGGATCGCTAAATAGTGACGTTTTTTAGCGATCCGTTAGCGATATTGTTTAGTGTGGCATACCCTTTAGTCTCATACTTACCAGCCTCCGTCTTTATCTTTTAATCGCGCCTCTCTAGTCGGTCTCCAGCAGTTGTGTACTGCCGAGTGTTCCAGCGTTTGATGGCCGATCCCGAAAGTCACAAGCAATGTAGTCTATGAGAGCCAGAACGGTTCAGAACGATATTCTTGTAGACTTGCATTGAAAGCTTGTGACCATTATATCTGACTTACGGACAGTCAGAAGTTGTGGTCACAAGATGGCGGCGCAGAAATGGACCGTCGCCAGGATGAGCTGAAGACACCAACTGGTAAGTGTAAGACTAATAGAAGGCACCTTACATTAGAAGCACTAGCATTGCATTGAGATTATTACAGAAGATTGTCTTGAAGGAGTGGCCATGATGACCCGCTTAACAATAAAATGTTTCCTGCATCTAGATAATTGGTCATGGCACATTCTTTTATAGATAAAATTTCGAGTTGGCAGTTTGCCATTATTGTGGCCCCCAAAAGGTAGTTATCTATCCCTGGTATATAGCTCATGTGTCATTCAGAAATCACACACTTACCCAAAACCCTCAACTTGTTGCCTGTTAGCAAAATCACTTGTGGGGCATTTTACAATATCTCACAACGTGAAACTGTGGAAAAGCCAGTATATTAAGAGACTGTTTAAAGAATCTGGGGGCTTCTATGGGCAGTGTTTAACAGGTCACATGGAAAACTTTGGTGTTAATTTTTCCACCACTTTCCAGAAATCTAACCTTTGCTGTAAAGCAGAGGTCTCAAACTGCATTCCTCAAGGGCCGCAAACAGGTCATGTTTTCAGGATTTCCTTGTATTGTATTGTACCTGCACAGAAAATAATTCCAGCACCTAGTGCAATGCTAAGGTAATCTTGAAAACAAGCACGGTTTGCGGCCCTCGAGAAATGCAGTTTGAGACCCCAGCTGTAAAGGTTTTTGTGTTCAAGGAGTATCTGCTGCCGGGTGGAGTGAGCTGAAAGTAGAATTGATAATAAGTTAAGTCAGAACCAGATCGATGGAATAAATGATAGAATCAACAGGCAAAGACAAGATCAGGATGATAGACAATACAACAGGTTTAGGCTGTCAACCATATTTTGCACATACAGATATGTCTTTCCTTAATTTCCTCTTGGCTTCACATACCTGACATGGATGGCATATGAACCACTTTGAAAAAACATGATCTTTTGTGTTACTTGTCAGGAGTTGTTTATGCTATATGTGGCCACCCACTGGTGACACTCGTTCAAAATGTTACAACGTTGCTAGAATGTATTGAATTTGTATAGTGAGAAATTAGATTCCTTAACAAAATTTGGGATATTTGGATAATAGATATACTTCTGTAACATGTTAGCCATCAAGGTAAATCCATTGCTCACTGATTTAAAATTGGAATGGTAGGATCAATTAAATGTGGAAAATGCTTGAAGTACTATATTTTTGGACTGTTATTTAATTTTCTAGTGTAGGAGGTACGTGAGCCATAGTAAGTTTAAATTCATCATGTAATGGAATAATTATTGATTTAAGCATATTTATGTATGCTACAATGGAATTTTGGCAAGTTGCTGATATATTATTGGTAGGTTAGTGTCTCCAGCTACTAAATCGAATGTGCAGGCAATACAGGAGTCATAGAAGCTCCTTCACACAGGAGGGCCCCTGAAGAAATTAGAAACCTCTATGACCATGAAATGACCATCAAATGGAGTTTTAGATGGTGGTATTATATGTATAGTTAATTTGATTAATAGGTTAATTTGCAACATATTTTTAAAGAGGTTGTCCATTACTTGAACAACCCCTTCTCATTCCTCATGGTTGCCCCCATTAAAATAAAAAAATCTTTATGCATCTCTCTTGACAGCGCAATTCCAGTGGTGTTGGCACTTGCGTTTCTGGGGCTCACATGAGGTTGTAAGTCACGTTAGCCCTGCACACCAATCAGCGCTGGCTTCACTGTCCCTTCCTTCAGACATATAAGTAATCAAGAGGTAGTAAGAAAGCAGCGGCAGCTCCTCTTGATTACTTATACGTCTGAAGACAATAACGCCAGCGCTAATTAAATGCACGGCTCACGGGACATAACAACTGACAAGAGCCCCGGGAATGTGAGTGTCGCACACCGCTGGAATGGCGCCAGCAAGAAAGGTGAGTGTAGATGTTTTTATTTTAACTAGAGTAAATATGGAGCATGAGAAGGGGTTTCCTAGTAGTGGACAACCCCATTAAAGGAGATTTCCAGCATTTTGCACACAATAAAAAAGAATAAAATCAGAATATACTCACCCTTCCCCAGTCCATTACTGCTTCTCCATCAGTGTTTATGGCAGTGGTGATGACATCACATTACTATACTCAATGATTCTGCCTATGTAGACGATGTAGTCCAGGAACTGCCTACAGCGCTATGGATATGATGCTGTTGCTGCAGATATAAATAATTACCAGTGCAGCAGAGAAAGGGGCAGTGATGGACTGGTGGAGGATAAGTACATGCTGATTTTATTGTTTTACTGGTCATGACAATGTCTCCCAAAGTGGTGAAGATAGAAAACCCCTTTAATTTTTATCGTGGCTGAAATCAAATTCCAGGGAAGATTTGAATCTTCAGTCATAATCATTTTTTTAT
>JARQOD010000005.1:242658596-242695373 GCA_033576555.1 Oophaga sylvatica
ACTTATACAGCAGCTATAAACTAGTGTCAGATTTACAAGGCCAAACATTTCAAAATTTTGTTAATGTTTTTTTTTTTTTCAAACAAAACCAGAGAGAGAAATTGCTATTGGTATGAAAAGTTTCTACTCTTATGAAAATAAAGTTTAAATATTGTATGCAGCTAATAATATTACACTACTTTTATTACACCGGCTGAAAAGTATCAATGTAGCCAGTAGGATATCTACCAAGGAAAGGCAGAAGGGACTCACGCATTGGTGCCCTCTCGGAGAACCTGACACTCTTAGGAGGGTGCTTTCACACTGCGCTTTGTCCTAAGTTCGTTCGTCCAATCCAGGAGACTGTATGTGGGGGACTGTAGGGTGGGGAGAATATACTTTGGAGACATCATGCTGTGTATGGGTGGAATGTATTGTAGGGACATCAGTACATTATTACATTTGTTGAAAAACCTAGAGCATTATTAAGTGTCAAGGGGACTTTCATGGGGCATGATTAAATGTTAAGTGGGTACTTCCAGAAGGCAATTTTACCATGTATAGGCCACAAAGTGGGAATTTTAAGAAGTGCAGCGGTAGCCATTAGTTCTGTGTGGGGCATTAAAAGGAGAAATGTTACCATACTACACACAAGGTCCAGTAATAGGGGCAATTACAGTAACAAGAGGCTCAGCATTTGAGTACCAATAGGATGGGGAGTTTGTGCAGGTTGGGAATAGATGGGGACAATGCTAGAAATGTGACAAGTCAAATGTGTCTTTCTTACAAATGCTGCAGACGAGTAATGGCTGGAACAAGTCTGTACAAGATGGAAAAGAATGGAAAAGTGAATAACCCCATCAGAAAGACATCAGCTGTTAGTCACTATCTATATCTGTGCTGTAATCTGTTTATATATAACTGCAGAACTGGTATCTAATAATATATGGTCACTGTATGGTGGTAGTATCTCTGTGTATTGATTTTTTTATTCTTTAATATCATTGTCATTTGCCGTGTTTTCCCTTTATCTGGTATGAATAAAGTGCACCATCGTAGTTAGGCCGGGTTCACATTGCGTTGCGGGCAATGCGCTGACGGCATCCATCACATAGCGGCACTAACGCTATGTAACGGATGTGTTAACGCCGCCATTGCCCGCAATAGTAGTAGCGCATCCTAACGCATGCCGAAATCGTCATGCGTTAGCGATGTGCCATCATTCTGTGATGGACCTCGGACGTGGTCTGCAGCATTCGGGGTCCGTCACTGATAGCTCAGAATAGAGACGCTGCACCAGCGTGATCACATAACGCGATCACAAAATGACACTAGCGTTAATGCAGTCCGTCAACGCTATGTGTTGAACGGACTGCATTAACGCTATGTGAACCTAGCCTTAGTTAGGTTACGGGCCCACTCAGATTTATTATCCCACCACTTCCTGTGCTGAACCATTAGCTATATCTCTGAGTTTAGCTAAGAACTATCAGTCTGGAGTCTGAACATGAGAAGGATTTGTCTTACTGCTTTATTAGGTTTACAAATGATAGTTTATGACCACCTTTAGATAGGCCCTAGACAACCACATGATCATATAGATATGCCGATTAGCCGTCGTTTACTGGCATGTTTAGAAAAACTGCCGAACATTCTACGCGCATAGAAAGATTGTTAATACAGTGTGATCACTTTGTGTGTGTAGAATATAATGTTATGGGCAGCATGTCACCTGTTTGTATGGGGCCGTGTGCTGCTGATAACAATGATATTTATGCTGATCATCGCACTTATTAAATAAGAGTTTTCCACTTTTGTCACGTAATTGCCTCCCTACTTAGATGGACCGATAGTCGAAACGAGTAGTCTAACAAACACTTGTTTATCAATTATTGGCTCATCTAAATGGGCTATCTAACTGCATACTTTCTAACAAGTCATGAAGTGCATAAATAAGGCAAGGTCAGAACTGGGAAGTAGTATGTACAGTGGGGAAAATAATTTGATACACTGCCAATTTTGCAAATTTTCCTACATACAAAGAATGGAGAGGTCTGAAATTTTTATGGAAGGCACACTTCAAGACAAAATCTTTAAAAAAAAATCTAGAAAATCACATTGTATGATTTTTAAATAAATTGCATTTAATTGTCTGAAATAAGTATTTGATCGCCTACCAACAGTCAAAACTTCTGGTTCTCACAGACTGTTAATTTTTCTTTAAGAAGGTCTCCTACTCTGCACTTGCTATAGAGCAAACTGGTGCTGCAATAACTCTTCTTTGAACACTTACCCAATACTTATTTTCCCCACTGTATATATATTACTGACAACAAGATGAGATTTCAAAAATGGTGAGAAATTGAAGCACAAAGTATTAGTAAACTGTTCAGTATTGAACGACTCTTAAGATAAATTCTTCTTATACTCATCCTAAAAGATTAAAATGTATGTTAACTTTAAATATATTACTTATATTATGCCCTTATAAACATAGCTGCTCCTTATGTAAGCATTTAAGCAGGACTTTGAGTCTGCGAGTGCTTTTGGGTTCCTTTCACACTCATCAGTACACAGTGCAGTGGGATTTTATTCTTCTTCTACATGACTGTAGTAAATAAAATAGTTTTGACATCACCATGCAGACGTTAAAACTTTTACAACAATCCAGTCTCATCCCTGCAGCCTGTCAAATATCAAGTCTACTGGAGGCATAAATGATTAGTGTTCACAATCACAATGGAATAAACATGGAGAAACATGAAGCCCAGTCTCTTCGCTTGTAAACGCCTTGTGCTTCTTCCTTTTCTCCATTTATGTTGCTGGATATAAATCTTATAGAAAAGAAAAAAGAATCCATGGAACTGCTGCCATCAAATGCAGGTGAAACATTTCCTCTTCCCATTGTAACTTATTCTTAAAGATGGCCAACACCCTGGGAGAATGTCAGTCTTCTTTCAGTGCTCAATAATTATATATATGCCACCTATTACATGCTTTTACACCGACTGTGCGCATAGACAATTCCCCCATACAGAGGAACCTTAGACATGAAGTTCTCCACGTAAGACTGAAGTCTCTGAAGTGTTTCTATTCATGTCAAATATGTATGTGGATGTCTGGAAGACAGCCCGCTGTTCGCCACAGACTACAATGGCGTACAGCAAGAAGATTCATACATGTGCAGGTAAAGGCTCAAACTGGTGGCAATAATAGCTTTTTTTCTATTAAACTATTTGACAGTTTCTGCATTGTTGTGCTAAAAATTCTTTGACAGCTAACCTGACCTGATTATACCAAAAGGTGAATGTGACTCCAGATTATTGCTAGTTCATCTGATAAAGGAGTTGTCAGAAATTAATAGCTCATCCTCTAATAATTCATTACTAAAAAAGTGAAACAATATGGTAAACATCTAGCAGAAACTCAGTCTCCAATGGATACATGATGTATTTGTTCATGCACTTCTATACAGCCAAACCTCTGGATAAATGGTGTGCACTGAGGTCTATGAATAAAGCATATCCAGAGAGGCTCCAGTACAGAAGTTCGTGTGAAAATAGGGATATTAGGTCCATGCAGTGCAGTCGCCTGGATGTATAGAAATAATACGATTCGCAATTTATCAGCATTATTTATTAATATCAATTAATCCTTTTGTGTTAATCTAAATTCCGAAGGCCTTTAACCAGATTAATTATAGCAATTCCTTTTATCTTGCAATTACATACATTTCCTACACCAACGCCCCCCGAGGAAGCGACAGCGAAACGTGCGTCGGGGCACGTATCTGCACATGGAGTGTGCCATGGTAATTAGGTTATATTGCAACCCTTTTCTGCATTCCCCTTCAGTTTTACTTATGACCCCCATATCTCCTGACTAGGTCAGGAACTATAGTCATTGTGACTGATCATTTTCATTGACATTTAATGGAGAGGTTTATTGTCATCTTCTGTGTATTGGGGATATATAACATAATAAAATCTACTTAGAAGATATATAGCTTTATGACAGGATTAAGAGCAATTTGACTGTTTAAATCTTTACCCCTGGATTCGATCCATGTGTACTGTGATGCATGTCTAGCTACCTGGTTCCACTAAAAGCACATGTTTGTTTCATATATACACTATCTTTTGTTGAAATTGTGTCATGTTTGTATTTTAAACTTTATTAAAAGTAAAACTGTTTTGATACTACTTAGTGTCTTTTGTACTATGGTATTTTTTGCTCCATGTTCTTTGGTGTTAGAGATTTCCTACATATGTGAAGCCTATCAACAACAACTGTTGAGGCAGATTTCCTCTTTTCTTATAGTGTTTTAGAATCTTTAAAATGATTTTCCTAAATGCCAACGCTCAGAGCAGTTACCAACCACTCCTGCCAGTGATTCAGCTGCTTCACATCAACAGAGCAGCTCTTCTTCTTTCGCGCTGCTCTGTTGACGAACGTGACTCCCAAGTCATGCTGATTGACAGCTGGCTTCCCACAGTTAGGCAGCTGTGAGACAGCATTCAATCAGCATGACATTAGCAGTCACTCTGCATCAACAGAGCAGAGCAGAAGAGAAGGCGCTGTTCTGTCAATGTGACATCAGCAGAAGCCACTGAATCGCTGGCATGAGCAGTCTGGTAACTCTCTGTGCCAGCAGAGATTGGCGCCGCACACAACAGGCAGGTAGTTTTTAATGGCCTGTTAGTTCTTAGTCACCATGTAAAAAAAAAGTCCTGGATAACCCTTTTAACTTATGAACTAAACCAAGGTGTAGTATATTACGATTTAGACTTTGCTTGCAAAATTTCTGTTTTAACTTCTAACAGGAAAACAACCAAACATAATTTCACAAATTCAAACATGATCTGGGCTTTTCTGATAGTCCCAAGTTACCCAGAGGAAAATACAAGGGTTTCAATAACGCAATTTCACTGTGACATCCTGGAGATCAAAAGTCGCTGTGGAACCCTAGTCTAAGGAACCTAGTAACCCTAGTTTAAGGAACCCTAGTTTTCTACCAGGGGAAAATCGCCAATATTAGCCATAAAAAGGGCAAAGAGTCCAGCAATGGAGCAGACCCTAAATGTTACATGACTGTTTTTAATTCCAATGAACCCTCTAGTAACAGCCCTAGTAAATAATAATCTGTAATACCTTGACAATTAAAGATACCTTAAGAATTTAGATATAAATATTACATTTTTTTGTTATTTTTAACTATTTAAAAGCATTTACATACAGTATAACAACAAAGTTAATCTTGAAGGACAGTGCCATCGAACACAAGCCTGTCAGAACAATCTTTGGATGAGCAGATCAATTCATCAAGTTTGCAATTTACAGTTCACATAAACTCAACCATTCACGAGATAAAATCAAATTGATTCATCAGCTTTAAAGCTCAAAGCTGGAAAATCAAATCCTAAAATCAATTGGTTTGCTGATATTTAATATTGGACTAGACTAAAAAATAGACTTATGAGCTGAAGATTCCAAATCTTATCCTGGAATTTGATTTCAGCCACGATAAAAATTAAAGGGGTTTTCTATCTTCACCACTTTGGGAGACATTGTCATGACCAGGTAAAACAATAAAATCAGCATGTACTTATCCTCCACCAGTCCATCACTGCCCCTTTCTCTGCTGCACTGGTAATTATTTATATCTGCAGCAACAGCATCATATCCATAGCGCTGTAGGCAGTTCCTGGACTACATCGTCTACATAGGCAGAATCATTGAGTATAGTAATGTGATGTCATCACCACTGCCATAAACACTGATGGAGAAGCAGTAATGGACTGGGGAAGGGTGAGTATATTCTGATTTTATTCTTTTTTATTGTGTGCAAAATGCTGGAAATCTCCTTTAATGGGGTTGTCCACTACTAGGAAACCCCTTCTCATGCTCCATATTTACTCTAGTTAAAATAAAAACATCTACACTCACCTTTCTTGCTGGCGCCATTCCAGCGGTGTCGACACTCACATTCCCGGGGCTCTTGTCAGTTGTTATGTCCCGTGAGCCGTGCATTTAATTAGCGCTGGCGTTATTGTCTTCAGACGTATAAGTAATCAAGAGGAGCTGCCGCTGCTTTCTTACTACCTCTTGATTACTTATATGTCTGAAGGAAGGGACAGTGAAGCCAGCGCTGATTGGGTGCAGGGCTAACGTGACTTAACAACCTCATGTGAGCCCCAGAAACGCAAGTGCCAACACCACTGGAATTGCGCTGTCAAGAGAGATGCATAAAGATTTTTTTATTTTAATGGGGGCAACCATGAGGAATGAGAAGGGGTTGTTCAAGTAATGGACAACCTCTTTAAAAATATGTTGCAAATTAACCTATTAATCAAATTAACCTATACATATAATACCACCATCTAAAACTCCATTTGATGGTCATTTCATGGTCATAGAGGTTTCTAATTTCTTCAGGGGCCCTCCTGTGTGAAGGAGCTTCTATGACTCCTGTATTGCCTGCACATTCGATTTAGTAGCTGGAGACACTAACCTACCCAATAATATATCAGCAACTTGCCAAAATTCCATTGTAGCATACATAAATATGCTTAAATCAATAATTATTCCATTACATGATGAATTTAAACTTACTATGGCTCACGTACCTCCTACACTAGAAAATTAAATAACAGTCCAAAAATATAGTACTTCAAGCATTTTCCACATTTAATTGATCCTACCATTCCAATTTTAAATCAGTGAGCAATGGATTTACCTTGATGGCTAACATGTTACAGAAGTATATCTATTATCCAAATATCCCAAATTTTGTTAAGGAATCTAATTTCTCACTATACAAATTCAATACATTCTAGCAACGTTTGTAACATTTTTGAACGAGTGTCACCCAGTGGGTGGCCACATATAGCATAAACAACTCCTGACAAAGTAACACAAAAAGATCATGTTTTTTCAAAGTGGTTCATATGCCATCCATGTCAGGATATGTGAAGCCAAGAGGAAATTAAGGAAAGACATATCTGTATGTGCAAAATATGGTTGACAGCCTAAACCTGTTGTATTGTCTATCATCCTGATCTTGTCTTTGCCTGTTGATTCTATCATTTATTCCATCGATCTGGTTCTGACTTAACTTATTATCAATTCTACTTTCAGCTCACTCCATCCGGCAGCAGATACTCCTTGAACACAAAAACCTTTACAGCTGGGGTCTCAAACTGCATTTCTCGAGGGCCGCAAACCGTGCTTGTTTTCAAGATTACCTTAGCATTGCACTAGGTGCTGGAATTATTTTCTGTGCAGGTACAATACAATACAAGGAAATCCTGAAAACATGACCTGTTTGCGGCCCTTGAGGAATGCAGTTTGAGACCTCTGCTTTACAGCAAAGGTTAGATTTCTGGAAAGTGGTGGAAAAATTAACACCAAAGTTTTCCATGTGACCTGTTAAACACTGCCCATAGAAGCCCCCCAGATTCTTTAAACAGTCTCTTAATATACTGGCTTTTCCACAGTTCACGTTGTGAGATATTGTAAAATGCCCCACAAGTGATTTTGCTAACAGGCAACAAGTTGATGGTTTGGTAAGTGTGTGATTTCTGAATGACACATGAGCTATATACCAGGGATAGATAACTACCTTTTGGGGGCCACAATAATGGCAAACTGCCAACTCGAAATTTTATCTATGAAAGAATGTGCCATGACCAATTATCTAGATGCAGGAAACATTTTATTGTTAAGCAGGGTCATCATGGCCACTCCTTCAAGACAATCTTCTGTAATAATCTCAATGCAATGCTAGTGCTTCTAATGTAAGGTGCCTTCTATTAGTCTTACACTTACCAGTTGGTGTCTTCAGCTCATCCTGGCGACGGTCCATTTCTGCGCCGCCATCTTGTGACCACAACTTCTGACTGTCCGTAAGTCAGATATAATGGTCACAAGCTTTCAATGCAAGTCTACAAGAATATCGTTCTGAACTCGTTCTGGCTCTCATAGACTACATTGCTTGTGACTTTCGGGATCGGCCATCAAACGCTGGAACACTCGGCAGTACACAAACTGCTGGAGACCGACTAGAGAGGCGCGATTAAAAGATAAAGACGGAGGCTGGTAAGTATGAGACTAAAGGGTATGCCACACTAAACAATATCGCTAACGGGATCGCTAAAAAACGTCACTATTTAGCGATCCCGTTAGCGATATTGTTCAGTGCGGCAGCTTCCAGCGACGAGCTTCCTGCTGTGATCTCGCTCGTCGCTGGAATCGTTCCGGACCCTATTTTCTCGTCGGCGCTCCCGCTGGGTAAGTATCTTATCGCTGTGTGGCACCTTTTCTTAGAGATTTAGCGGTACTTTTGTACCGCTAAAGTCGTTAAGAAGATCGCTAACGGCGATAGCGTCGTTAACTATATCGCTAAATGCGGTAGCATTTAGCGATATAGAAACAATCCCGCTAGCGATCGCATTAGTATGCATCGTTATAGTGATCGCTAGCGGGATTGTTTAGTGTGGCAGTACCTTAAGTGTTAGAAACTTAGATTAGTAGCCCAACTCTAGCATTGCAATAAAAAACATATACTGGAGTGGTGCTCTTGACTCGAACATTGGTTCTTAGTATTGCTGACCCTAACTGTTCCAAATAGTACTCACAACTACCTGTTGCCACAATAGGAACTTCTTATGGAGATGTGCTTATGGAAAGTATTATTCCCAGAGGATAAATTCTTTTCTCTATTGTTCTCATTGTACCCAAGACCAATATGACCCCAACTGCACAGCCAGAGTATTCATGTTAGTGAGTTTAGTAATAGTTAATCCATAAAGATTTCTATCAAGAAAAGTTTATACATAGTTTTGCAAACATCCGTGTGACTTTGTAAAAAAAAAAAAAAATGACTCTTTGAACAAACATGCAGTGAGTTTTTGATAAGAAAATGAATCACTTATACTTTTTATGGCTTTTTTATTTTGATTTCAATTTGATTCTAGCAGGGATGCCCTAATTCATAGCCTTATGATATATTAATTTCTAAAAAAAATACCCACTGAGTGTTATGTTGTATTGCTAAATCCAATCAGCGGTAATGTAAAATGATTTAAGTCAAAGAGAATTTTACATTTAAACGTCTTTAAATGACTATTCTAAAGGTATTTTGTCTCGATGTGTTATGTGTAGGAAACAACTGCCCATTTGTACTTTCATGTAATTATGATTTATATACCTAATATAACCAACTTTAATATTTCTAGTTGTCATTAAAATTAGTAACTTTCACCCCTGAATTAATGAGTTTTCTGATGAGATATTAATGATTATCCTAATGATATTTAGAATATCAGATGATGGGTCGAACACCAACACCCACTAATCAGCTTATACTTCCTAGGAGTACCAGTGTAATGCAGTTTAGCTCCCATTTATTTCATTAGAAGCTGAGCTTGTACCAAGAACATCACTAAGAACTGTAAAGGGCTATGATGTTATGCCATCTCATTGTGCACTTCCAATGGCAACAGCTGGTTTTGTATGTGCAGCATATCTCGTCTCAAACAGACCCTTTAAGGAAATGATTAATACATGTTTTTGCACATTGCCTAAAATTTAAATAATGTACTGAAGGAAATAAGTATTGTCTTGCTGATTTGTGTTTGGCCCACTGACAAAGCATGAAGTCATAATTTTTAAGGGTAGGTAAATTTTAACAATGAGGGATAGAATATCAAATAATACAGAAATCACATTGTTATTATATAAATTTATTAGCATTTTGCGTGAGAATAAGTATTTGATCCCTTGCAAACAAGACTTAATACTGTGGAAATCCTTATTGGCAAGTAAGCAGTCAAACGTTTTTTTGTAGTTGAGGTGAGGTTTGCAACATTCAAGGAGGAATTTTGGTCTACTCCTTTGCAGATATCTCTAAATCATAAATTTTTGGGATGTGCTTGGCAACTCGAGCTTCAACTCCTCCATAATTTTTTATGGATTAAGTCTGAGATGACTAGCATCCATGCCTTAATGATGCTTCTTTTTTCATCCTTTTTTGCCTGGCTGTATGTTCTGGAGACCCGAAGACTCATTTTTAATGTCTGGCGGAAGAAGGAGTTGTCACAGGATTTTACGTTACATGGCTCCATCCATTCTCCCATTGATGCGTGAGTGTCTTTGCCCTTAGCAGAGAAACACCAAAACAAAATGTTTCCACCTCCAGCTTGACAGTGGTGGTGTTATTTGGTTAGAATTTCTTTCCTCCAAACACAGGAGTGAGTTAATGTCAAGACCTAAATTTTTGCTATCTGACCACAGCACTTCTCCCAACATCTCAGATCATCCATGTTCATGGCAACTTCAGACAGGCTGACTTTGCTTTTGAGCAAGGACTTGCGGGCACTGCAGAGTTTAAATATTTATGATGTAATGTGTTACTATGTTTTCTTGTGACTATGTCCAGCATGCTTGAGATCTTAACAATTTCTCCTTTATTTTAGCTGATTCTCAGGGTTCCTCATATCAAGGATACTCCACAAGGTGAGATTTTGCATGGTGCACTCGTCAACTGTCGATTGACAGTCATTTTGTACTCTTCCATTTCTTACTATTGCATCAACAGTTGTCTCCTCTCCCCATGTCTACTATGGTTGTACCCATCCAACTTTGTCAGGTCTATGATACTCTCCTTGACATCCTATAAACTGCTTTTGTTGGGAATATCTGGAGGCGGCTCTGAGTGGGCTCCCCTCCGGTGGTTGCTGAGGTAATGAACGATAATGTATGGCCTTCAGCTGGCTGTGAATGGTAGGATTAAGTTGCTGATTTCCAGCAGCCTGCCGGTTTCATTCTCTGGTCTCTGAAGCATGCTAGTTTCCTGCTCTCTTCAGATAAGTGTTATGCAGTTTTTCTCTGTTGATTCTCTGCGGTTTGCTGCGCTGCAGTGGATGCAGCACTTCCCTTTGGGGTCTGCGCTGCAATTGTCCTGTTTGTCTGCACTTTTGCTTTGCTCTTTTGTTACTTTTAATTTGCTTAATAGCGTTTTGTTACACCAAAGATCTGATTTAGGTGGAAGAGGTCGTGTGATCTCAGGTTTTTTGGCAATCAGAAGTGTTGGTATTTTTGTTAGGGTTTTTGTTGGATTGCAGTCAGAATTCTTTCCTGTACTTTTCTGTCTAGACAGATTGGGCCCCAGCGTTTGCTCATTCTATGTTCTGTCTGTGTCCTGCTTTCTTCTTGTCTAACTGCCATTACATGTTTGGGGGCTTCCTATTTTCTTTGGGGATCTGCTCTGGGGCAGATAGCTTTCATCTTCCTGCCTTTAGGTGTAGTTATCTCTCAGGCTGTGATGAAGCGTCTAGGATCAACGTAGGAACTCTCCACGGCTACCTCTAGTTGTGTGGTTAGTTCAGGTTACTGCAATCCAATAGGTTCCAGCCTCTCTGGTGTATTACCGCTTTTGCTATTTTTTGCCATTTCTCCTCCGGGGCCCCAAAAGGGGACAGGCTGCAATCCACTGCAGGCAGCAAACCAGCAGAGAAAATCAAACAGAGAAAAAAAAACTGCAAACACTTATCTGAAGGAGAGCAGGAAACTAGCAGTGCTTCAAGCAAGACCAGAAGAACAATTGATAACCGGCAAGGCTGCTGGGAAATCAGGCAAATTATATCCTACCATTCAGCACCAGCTGAAGGCCATTCATTAATCAGTTCATTACCCTCAGCAACCACCAGAGGGAGCCCCAGCTCAGAAGCCGCCTCCAGCATATTCACAACACTCTTTGGTCTTGCCCATATTGTAGAGGTTAGAGTCTGACTGATTAATTGAGTCTGTGGACAGGAGTCTTTTATAAAGGTGACTATGTAAGACAGCTGTCTTTAATGTAGGTAACGAGTTGATTAGAAGCATCTAATTGGTCTGTAGGAGCCAGAACTCTGAATGGTTGGTAGGGGATCAAATACTTATTTCCCACTGCACAATGCAAATAAATTTATAATTTATACAATGTGATTTTCTGTATTTTATTTTTGATATTCTATTTCTCAATGTTAAAATTAATCTACCCTTAAAATTATACTTAAAATTATAAACTATTCATGTCTTTGTCAGTAGGGAAACTTACAAAATCAGCAAGGGATCAAATACTCTCCCACTGTATACAGGTCCTTCTCAAAAAATTAGCATATAGTGCTAAATTTCATTATTTTCCATAATGTAATGATTACAATTAAACTTTCATATATTTTAGATTCATTACACACCAACTGAAATTTGTCAGGTCTTTTATTGTTTTAATACTGATGATTTTGGCATACAACTCCTGATAACCCAAAAAACCTGTCTCAAAAAATTAACATATTTCACCCGTCCAATAAAATAAAAGTGTTTTTTAAAAACAAACAAAAAAACCATCAAATAATAATGTTCAGTTATGCACTCAATACTTGGTCGGGAATCCTTTTGCAGAAATGACTGCTTCAATGCGGCGTGGCATGGAGGCAATCAGCCTGTGACACTGCTGAGGTGTTATGGAGGCCCAGGATGCTTCGATAGCGGCCTTAAGCTCATCCAGAGTGTTGGGTCTTGCGTCTCTCAACTTTCTCTTCACAATATCCCACAGATTCTCTATGGGGTTCAGGTCAGGAGAGTTGGCAGGCCAATTGAGCACAGTAATACCATGGTCAGTAAACCAATTACCAGTGGTTTTGGCACTGTGAGCAGGTGCCAGGTCGTGCTGAAAAATGAAATCTTCATCTTCATAAAGCATTTCAGCCGATGGAAGCATGAAGTGCTCCAAAATCTCCTGATAGCTAGCTGCATTGACCCTGCCCTTGATGAAACACAGTGGACCAACACCAGCAGCTGACATGGCACCCCACACCATCACTGACTGTGGGTACTTGACACTGGACTTCAGGCATTTTGGCATTTCCTTTTCCCCAGTCTTCCTCCAGACTCTGGCACCTTGATTTCCGAATGACATGCAAAATTTGCTTTCATCAGAAAAAAGTACTTGGGACCACTTAGCAACAGTCCAGTGCTGCTTCTCTGTAGCCCAGGTCAGGCACTTCTGCCGCTGTTTATGGTTCAAAAGTGGCTTTACCTGGGGAATGCGGTACCTGTAGCCCATTTCCTGCACACGCCTGTGCACGGTGGCTATGGATGTTTCTACACCAGACTCAGTCCACTGCTTCCTCAGGTCCCCCAAGGTCTGGAATCGGTCCTTCTCCACAATCTTCCTCAGGGTCCGGTCACCTCTTCTCGTTGTACAGCGTTTTCTGCCACATTGTTTCCTTCCAACAGACTTCCCATTGAGGTGCCTTGATACAGCACTCTGGGAACAGCCTATTTGTTGAGAAATTTCTTTCTGGGTCTTACCCTCTTGCTTGAGGGTGTCAATGATGGCCTTCTTGACATCAGTCAGGTCGCTAGTCTTACCCATGATGGGGTTTTGAGTAATGAACCAGGCAGGGAGTTTTTAAAAGCCTCAGGAATCTTTTGCATGTGTTTAGAGTTAATTAGTTGATTCAGAAGATTAGGGTAATAGGTCGTTTAGAGAACCTTTTATTGATATGCTAATTTTTTGAGACAGGTTTTTTGGGTTATCAGGAGTTGTATGCCAAAATCATCAGTATTAAAACAATAAAAGACCTGACAAATTTCAGTTGGTGTGTAATGAATCTAAAATATATGAAAGTTTAATTGTAATCATTACATTATGGAAAATAATGAAATTTAGCACTATATGCTAATTTTTTGAGAAGGACCTGTATATATAAAGACTGCAAATCACATCTCTGCTAGTAGGGAACATGTAATAAAATGAGGACATACTGAAAATTGTTGCACATTTGCAAGTGTATTTTACTCCTCTTCAACTAACTCATTAGGTCAAACAATGGTGCAACATGTCAAGATGTATCCTGGACAATAGAAACTTTGAGCCACAAGAGCAGCTGGAGGGTAAAGCTAACACAGTTGTAGACTTAAAAACCCCAGTTTATCAACAGGAAGATGAAAACAATGCTAATCATTTACTTAAAGAGGCATTCTCAAGTTTGATAGTTATCCCTCATTCATAGAATGCAGGATAACTTTCAGTTCGTTGAGAGTCTGACCGCCATGGCTCCTGGAAATTGAGGCTCTGATGAGTCTTACGGTCCCGTCACACATAGCGACTCACCAGTGATCCCGACAACGATATGAACTTGTCAGGATCGCTGGTGTATCGCTACATGATCACTGGTGAGCTGCCAAACAGGCCGATCTCAGCAGCGATCAGGACAGCGACTACGCGATGCACATCGCTTAGTTACCCGCAGTGTACGCTAGATACCAGGGTGCTGGTGCAGGGAGCTGGTAACCAAGGTAAACATTGGATTTCTAAGCGCCGCGCGGCGATTGGAAACCCGCTGTTTACCTTGGTTACCAGCTCCAGCTCGCTGATCGCTGGTCTCCCGCCTGCCACACGCAGCGATGTGTGCTGGCCAGCGGGAGATCAACGATCAAAAAAAGGTCCAGGCCATTCGAGCACGATCAGCGATACCCGGCAGGGAGGCCGGTAGCTGATAAGTGTCACACACAGCGATATCGCTGGGGAGATAGCTGTTGCGTCACAAAACTTGTGAATCAGCAGCCATCTTGCTAGAGATCTCGCTTAGTGTGACGGGAGCTTTAGCTGAATGGAGCAGATGTGTCGATCCTGCCAAAGCCAAAGAATGCCGGGCACTGTGCACAGCTTATCCTTGGTATTCCCATTAGAATAAATGGAGAAGCAGTGCACATGATCGACCTCCGCTCCAATCAGCCGGGCACCATAGAGCCCCAGTTCTTGAAATAAATTTGGGGTCCCAGCGGAAACACAAAAGTAGGTACAGTACATCTTAATGGATCCACTCTTGCTAAATAGGGTATGGTTTGCCAAAGATAGAACCTTAAAAATAATGAGCAAATACCCTCAAAAAAACACAAAAGCCATCCCACTACGACAATCTATACCCAATCAGGATGGTCAATAACTCTTGTAATTCACCTCGATTGTGCCAGAAGGCCTCAAAATAGACAGGGGCGGAGCAAAATCTAGTTCTGACTGTTCTGACCTGCCCGATTCTTGAGATTGATGGGGGTCTCAGCGCTAACAGAGAAGTAGGTACAGTACATATGAATAGATCCACTCTTACTATATAGGACCCAGCTATGTTTAGCAAATGTAGTAGAGGAAAAATGGTGGCATCTGTATTTATGATTGTGCATATTTATAGTTATATTAAATAAATGATTTATGACAAGTACCCCTTACATACTTAAAAATCATTTTATCCGTAGTTAAGTATTTCTTTCCTATAAACAGAATGCAATAATTGATACCATATGGCCCTGGAGGGTAGTGATGAAAAAACCTAAATGAAAATTATATTTACAACTTAGTTAAACCCCGTTCTTGGTATGATAGGTGCCAAATTGTTCTCTATGAAAATATTAAGTTCAGATATCAACATTTTCATCATGCAAAATGGCATATCAAACTAAAGGCTCAAAATTTGCTTTTGCCTAATACTTAAGCTCTACTGCCTTGATGTACGTAGACACATAATTGGAAGAATTTCAATGGTTATGTGCACCTTATCATTATCTCTGCATAATTTGCAAATGTTCCAGTTCTACCTCAATTATACATTTCTGGCCAAGAATTGCTCCTTCTCATTCTGTTAATTACATGCCCTAGTTGTTGCTTGCTGTCTTGCCAGCAGGAAGATATCCTTTTGTTAAAAAATGTCAGAGATTTTATTTTGCATTGGCCACATGCTGCAGTGTAAACTCTGCAGCGATCGCTTACATACAGTATATGGATAAATTAAATTTGGCTTATAAGACGTTATGGACACATCGTAACTTTATTAGAATCCAGTGCATAGACTTATGCAACTACAACTGTATTCATATATTTTAAATATTAGTTTACTTTCTCATGTATAATATTAGTAGAATGATTTAGTTGTACAGTGTACATAGCGACATGCACATGACACAGTACTTACCCTGTCACCTTTAACTCCAGGAAGGCCAGAGGGGCCAGGCAGACCTAAAAAGCCAGGATCACCTCGTGGACCCTTTAAAAAAACACTGACATTAATATTCTAGCACATAAAGTCGATACTGTGTTGTTCTTCAAATGCAAATTGCATTATTTGAAATAGGCAAAAAGGAAATGACAGCAATGACTGTTTATTCTTGGCTTCCCCTGTGTGCTACGATCCCCAAGGTTTACATTCCTTATGAACAGTGTATTCTTTCAAAGCGGACCCTCTGTGCCGATGCTATGTAAATACCGGCCAGCTTGCATAGAAAGGGGGCATTCATCGCCATGCTCATTACTTCCAGACAGAGAACATCTTTTCACTTTGCTGCTCTGAAATTCACAATATTTTCTTTCCCTAAAGAAAGTTCATTGCTCTTTGTAATTATTCCAACCGGCTTGTATTTGTAGCATTTTTTAGGATATTCAGATTTTTAAGATGTCTTTCTTAGTGCTTCAACACAAGAAATATATTTCTCATTATCAAAAATTCTCAGCTTAAATATGGTTTTACTTACTAGTTTTCCAGGTGGTCCAGGTGGGCCTACAGGACCTGACTCGCCCCTGTCACCCTTAATTAAAAGAACAAAACAGATAGATAACATACATAAGCTGTAATGCCAATGTAATACTCTCATAGATCACAGATGAAACGCAATTACGTGAATTACATAACAGTCAGTAGGGGTCTATCAATTCAAGAAAAATCAAAAGAAGAAAGTCACAAATGTTCCCCGGCATTTCTTTGCCATAGCACTGCTCCAATCAGGCAGTAGTGCAGAGAACTGCATTTTAAAGGGAATGTGTCATGTTGAAAATGGTATCTGATCAGTCAGCAAGGAGAATGTTATAGAGCAGAAGGAGCTGATCAGATTGTATATTGTGGGAAAAGTTTTAGTGAAATTTGCATTTATTCATTGAAATCCTTGGTATTTATATGAATATGAGTCCAGAGGGAGGTCCTATTCAGTGATTGAATCTTCCCTGTATGAATATCACTCACAAAGAAAAGCGGTCGGCACTGCTCACACCACCTGTGCCATCAGGCAAACTCTGCAGGAGCTGCAGCCGGCTCCAAAGTCCAAAACCCACGGGTGCTTGTCCAAAAAAACAAGAAATCCAAATGCAACATAGAAGAAAAAGATGGAAAGCACTCACCGGGTAAAATTCAATCCTTTATTTAGACATGCGCGGCGGGAGAACGGGAGCTGGTGACCTTTGGAAGTGCAGTGTGCGCGAAACGATCGTCGTCACGTTGCTACTCCCCAGCTCGCATTTTCCCGCGCGAATGTCTGAATAAAGGATTGAATTTTACCCGGTGAGTGCTTTCCATCTTTTCCTGTATGAATATACATGCAGAGATAGTGGTCAATCACTCAGTAGGACCACCCACTGGACTTATATGCAACCTATTCTAGGGATTTCAATGAATAAAATACAGGTTATGCTGATTCTTTTCCAACAAATGTATAACTTATTCAGCTTCTCCTTCTCTATGCTATGCTGCCTACAATTCAGAATGTATCTTAGTGTACTGGGTACAGCAGTTGCGATACAATCAGAGTTCTTAAATGTAACATGCAGCAGAGCTCAGAAAGGTAGCCCTGCCCACACCACAACTTTCTATGTACATTATCTATAGACAATAAGCTGCTTATCCGAGGAGGGGGCGTGGTCGGTCTAGCAGGTGCTTGAGTTGTAGTCCGAGTAGTGATAATGTCCTAGTGGCCTCCCCTCTAGCATTCTGGCACCACTCCAGTCCATCCTACACTCTGCTGCCCGACTAATCCACCTGTCTCCCCGCTATTCCCCAGCCTCCCCCCTATGCCAGGCCCTTCACTGGCTTCCTATTGCCCAGAGACTCCAGTTCAAAACCCTAACCATGACATACAAAGCCATCCACAACCTTTCTCCTCCATACATCTGTGACATGGTCTCCCAGTACCTACCCACTCGCAACCTCTCAAGATCTCCTTCTCTACTCCCCCCTCATCTCTTCTTTCCACAACCGCATACAAGACTTCTCCCGGGCTTCCCAATACTCTGGAACTCCCTGCAGCAAAACATCAGACTCTCACCAACAACGGAAACCTTCAAGAAGAACCTGAAGACCCACCTGTTCCGACAAGCCTATGGCCTTCAATGATCCTCAGTCTAGTGATCCACTGCCCAACCAGCTCTACCCTCTCCTAGTGTATCCTCACCCATCCCTGCAAACTGTGAGCCCTCGCGGGCAGGGTCTTCTCTCCCTCTGTACTTGTGTGTCCCTTGTCTCGCACATGTTTATTGTACTTGTCTATATTTTCCCTTTTCACATGTAAAGCGCCATGGAATAAATGGCGCTATATAAATGTATAATAATAATAATAATAATAGTGATAAAACCTTCATCGTAAGAAAACAACAGCATACACCCTAATAACTGACACATTGCTGAAATCTGTGTTTTAACCTCTACAGCATGCTGTCCTCAGTTTACATAGCAAAAACCTGCTGACAGATTCCCTTTAAGATTTCCATTTAAATAAAAATATGCAATGGTGCTATCTACTTTATTATTTATTATTATTATTTATTTATATAGCGCCATTAATTCCATGGTGCTGTACATGAGGGGTTACATACAAAGTTATAGATATCGTTTACAGTAAACAAATTTACAATGACAGACTGGTACAGAGGGGAGAGGACCCTGTCTTTGCGGACTTACATTCTACGGGCCGTCATGTTCATATTATCAGAATTATCATATTATCAGAATGCAAACAATACATTTCCAACACGTGCAGTTACAATGTTGAAAATCTGTAAATAACTTATTTTACTTATCTTGTATTACGTTAGTTATATGATATTTTATTTGTGAGACAGAACTGTAAACTAAAACTTCTGCTGACTATAATAAAGGGAAAGAAGAATCTAAACTGTCCTATTCTTAGTTCTCAAAGGAGATAATCTGCCAGCAAAAATATCAAAAGAATCTTATTTCCCTTTTCTCTTAAAGAGTATATTTTTATATATAAAAGTAATGATATGGTTGTATAAATGTTTAGCCTCCACAAAAATTATACTTTTTATTGGGATATCCAATGTGTACGTAATTAAAAATCTAGCAAAGAAGGCAGGCATATGCATATCAGGCTGGATGGGGACGTTTCAGTACATATGGAAAATGCGGACAAGGGCATTGTTATATTTGTAGTGCATTTTCAGCATTATGTAAAAACGTGCTGACAGGTTCCTTTTAAGGCTACATCTGCACGGCGATTTTGGCCATGACACCTGTCGCATGACCACAGTTCACTCAGTGCCACTATTACATAGCACCACAAATCAAGTGAATGGGGCCACACTGCAAACAAGAGGGTACTGTAACTGCGACAAACAAGTCACAAGAAGTCCAACACCATCAGATTTCTTGCAAATTTCTTGTTACAGTCGCAGTATCCTCGTGGTCACAATGCAGCCCCATCCACTTATATTGCACTTCAATGTAGCAGCGGCACTGAGCAAACCTACCTTAGTCACGCAACATGTGTTGCGGCCAAAGTTGCAATGTAGTCCCAGTTTAAAGGGTTTTGAGAGACTTTTTTTTAATTACCAGTGAGAAGCCACCCTGATTAAAAAAATATAACAAAAAACTCTACCTACCACCAGAATATACTCCCTTATCTAGCCCTGATGTTTATTTAGTGTCCATCAGACCACAAGTGACAACTTCATGACCACCAATCACTGGACTGTTGAGGCTTCTGGTTGGGTACAATGTCAGGTGACTGGTGGTTGGCAAGTCATCATTTCCTGTCCGTTGGAGACCATCAGACCAATGGATCAGGGCTTAGATTTTGGTAGTAAGTATAACTTACTTGTTACCCACTGGTAATTAAAAACATACCAGAAACCCTTTTAGGAACATGCTAGAATAAGTCAAGTGTGAATGTATTTGGGGATTCAGGAGGAGTAACTATTTTGGCTGACTACTATCTAAGGTGCATAACAAAAAATACCTCCAAAACATGCTAAGTATATAAATAGGGGTGGAAATCCACTTTTATACTAAACAATATTGCAACATAGCTGCGACTCATAATAATAGATCAAAAACTGAGGACAAAGAGTCAAATGCTAATTATAAATATAATAACTTTATTGAATCAATCTTAAAAGTTTTTTTGCTCAAAGGAAAACGAAAAAAAAGGAGTAATAACATAACAATAGTTCAAAAAAATATCCAACTGGGTGGAAACATGGACTTGGGCAGATTAAGTGAGAGATAAATAATAGGAGGTCAGAAAAAGAAACCAAAATACCAAACTGATAAAGAAGAGGTGTCCTGCTTGCACCTGCACCGCATGAAATAACAATTGGGCTTTTTTGGAAAAATATGTAAAAATTCCACAGAAAAAATATATATAAATGAAGCAGATCACATGTGTGTTTATCATGAATCACAGCGCTGAATTGAGCCCAAGTTCTGCTTTAAGTGAGCAAAATACTCGCACTCTGATCTTCAAGTGAGATCCTACTAATAAGTGTGTGCTGACACCCTGGGAATGCAGCTCAGCGCTGGGATTATGTGTGGAAAGCACGACAAGTCTTCACATTGCAAAAAGTTGAAATGAGACAACCAATTAATAATAGTTACCCGCCATATTGGTGCTGAGGTGAGCACAGGACACGAATTTTCTTTATCAGTTTGGTATTTTGGTTTCTTTTTCTGACCTCCTATTATTTATTTCTCACTTAATCTGCCCATGTCCATGTTTCCACCCAGTTGGATATTTTTTTGAACTATTGTTATGTTATTACTCCTTTTTTTTTCATTTTCCTTTGAGCAAAAAAACTTTTAAGATTGATTCAATAAAGTTATTATATTTATAATTAGCATTTGACTCTTTGTCCTCAGTTTTTTATCTAAGGTGCATGTCTATGTTTACAGTTAGAGCTTATGTGTAATGTTACATTAGCAACTGTAGAGGGCAGCATAACTATTTACAGATTTAAAGGGAACGTGTCAGCAGGATTGTGCACAGTAAGCTACACACAGTGTCAGGTTGGTGCCGTTATATTGAATAAAATGATATCTTGGGTGATGAAATCCGTCTTGTGGTTGTTCTTTAATCTTTATTTTCAGTTTTGTGTTAATGAGATTCTCGTGCCCTAAGGCGAGGTTCATGTATGTGGTGCTCTGATTAGATATTCATAATGCAGACTGCTGACAGATCACTGATCGCTCACTGACCTGCCCCCTAGTTTGCAAAATGAATATCTGTATATACTTAAAAAAAAACCTTCTGCAGGCAGGTGCCGGCCGTGGCACTTGCTCTGCAGCAAAACCCCATGTTTTGTGTGCCAATAATACATTTTAGTCAGGTTATTCAGCTAGAGGAAAAAAAATCAATTTGAAAATGGCGCCCTCCATGCCTGCGCAGTAGCTGCTATCGGTGTCTAGCTGTGATCCGATAGCTGCTACAGCACATGCACTGGCAGTGCTATCTTGCTGGAGAAGAAAAAAAAAATCCTCCTTCAAGATGGCACTGCCCATGCCTGCACAGTAGCACCTCTCGGATATCTCCGGCTGGCACCTGCCTGCAGAAGCGTTTTTTTTAAAGTATATATGGATATTCACTCTGCAAACTAGTGGGCAGGTCAGTGAGGGATCAGTGACCTGTCTGCAGTTGTAGCGTTGAGAAATCCCTGTATATTATCAGCAGGAAATTATCACTGGAGGACTAGTAAACCTTTTATGCTATGTAGTCCTTCATATTGAGCTGAATATATCCTTGCTACACCACTGATTGGTTGTGCATGCTAGTCTTGATGAATCTGCATGCTGGAGTCTGAGGCACCTGATTCATTAAGATGCGCACCCCTCGTAATAACTACATCTGAAAAGTGGCACCCGCTTTGCCACAAATTTTTTCCAATCAGGGACTGGGGTACAATTTCTGGTGCAAGGCCTCCTTCACATGTCCTGTCATATCCATGGTTCGTGTCTGTGTGTGCGTATGTGACATCCATATTCAGTCCGTGTGCTGTCCGTGTATCAGGTGTATCAGTGTAATATAGTAACATAGTATTTAAGGTTGAAGGAAGACCTTAAGTCCATCTAGTTCAATCCATATTTTATTACCATAGGGGCAGTAATTAAACTGTAACTCAACCAGAAGACACCCATACGTGAATGAAAAAATCAATTTATAACACCAATGTTAAAATCCATAAAAACAGCTACATTATCCATAGTTTAAAAAAACATACCCCAAGGGGACAATAACCACCACACGTCAATACAACAATAAGGAATAAATGATATTACACATGGTACATATAAAAAGAGGAGAATCTCAATTAGAAAATCATATACCAACAGAGTAACAATAGGTATTTACATGTATACTATGCCCTAGGCATTAATATTATGCTGCCATATGTGCCTCATATACACAGGAGCTCAGACAGGTCTTGACTTCATGCATATATACTATACATAAAGTATGAACTGTGATATTTATGCAATCTCTGTTCAGAACATTTGGAACTATAAAGGACTGGTCCTTGATCTTTATTGCTAATTAACCCTAACAGAAGTTTGACATTTAAGCGAAAAAGAAAGATTAGCGCTCTATTATATGTTCTTGGTCAGTAGTCCTCTAGAATCTTGGACACTTTTCGCATTTAATATCCAATAACTCCTGGTACTAAACAAAAATTAACTTTTTAGATTCTCTTGAATCTGCTTCTTTTATTTTCAGTGCAAATTATAAGGATTTTAATTGAAATTATTGTGAGAAGTGTTAAGAATTGTCTACAGTCTGCCTTTTAGGGCACATCCACCTCTACCTAAAAGTCAATGTTGGTATAATAACTGAATGATCTCTAAGATTGTTTACTTACTGAAGGTCCAACAGGTCCTCTTGGGCCGACTTCTCCTTGAGGTCCTTGATCACCCTGTAGAGATATAAACAGATGGTCTCACTAGCTTTGAATGTACAAAACCGAGTCCCACTTTAAGAATGCTTGAGCACTTTAATTTTGGGGATTCAATTCTTATAGATATTAATAACGGAGGATCTTATTTTTCTTGTGTTGGTATGAGGTCAATGATAGATTAAAAAAAAATTGCAGAAAACTAAATTAAATCTTACAGGTTTACCAGATTTTCCCATTAATCCAGCTACACCCGGAGAACCAGAGTTACCCTAAAAAATTAGAGAAAAATGAGTTAGGAATCTGAAGCATCAATATTTTACGCCTCAATCATCAATACTACGTTAGAATACATTTAGAAAAATAAGCTATACCCTTAAGAACATTCCAGGCAAGATAGGACATTTGGGATAGGCATACATAAAAGAGAAGATTTGTGGAAAATCCCTCCAAAATAAACAGAATCTAGTAACTTATTAAAATGCATGCACATCAAACTCCAGACAGCTTTCATAAAAGTGCAAGTTTTAAAGAGTTTATCCAGGACTATTTAATTTTTTATTTTGGGCCTAAGAACTAACAGGTGGGTAGTTTCTAACTACCTACCTATTGTACCTTGAGCCGATCCCTGCTGGCATTGAGCAGTCATTGAACCACTCCTGCCTGAAACTCTGTGGCTTCCTCTGATGTCACATCAACACAGCAGCAGCTTCTTTTCCACTCTGCTCTGTTAATGTGGCACGACTGCCGATGTCATGCTCATTGACAGCTGGCATCATGCTGCCTAACTGCGGAGAGTCGACTATCAATCATCATGACTTCAGCAGTCACACCCCGCCACTACAGAAGAGTGAAAGAAGCAGCTATTGACCACTGGGCTAGCATCCAGTAGAACAGACCGGTAGTTGCCTCTACTAACAAATGTTATTTTTTTAGGCTCATAGTTAAAAAAAAGTTATGGATAACTTCTTTAAAAAACTCCCCCTAATTAGAGATGAGCGAATTTGTTCGGATTCAGTTCCAAATATGATTGGACTCGAATATTGTTTTTGCAATATTCCTCGAACACAGCCAAACGTCATTAGAGTCAATGGGAGTAAAAATTACCGAATATGTTCGGAACCAATCATAAGACATACATTTGGCATGAATAGTGTTCAAATATGGCCCAAATATGTCAAAATCAGATTCGGGGGCCAAAATCCGAACAAATCTGCTCATCTCTAGTCCTAACAAAGAATGTATATAAAACTATTCCATACAGAACTCAATATGTCAGCACTAGAGTGCCTATGGCTCTCTTAAATAAAGCATGAGTCTTCCTTACAAATATATCATGGATACAATCCTCAAGGATACTCTTTAGTTAATACTCCGGTTTGTCATTCAACTTTGACTGCATAGTGTCTGTGGGGAAATGAAGTTACTACCTGGCAGAAAATCTGATCAAGACTAGAAGTTGTTTGCCGAAATCAAAAATCAAATTCCAATTTACAGCCACGTGTAATCACCTGATATTGCTTCTCTCTATAAATAATACATTTTTGCTGGAAAAGCCAATCTGCCTCACATGTTAAAAACAACATTACTCAGACTGGATGAATACATTCTATTTTTAACTCTGAATACTTTTTCTCAATGGCTACATTGTAACCCTAATGATTGAACATCTTTCTTTTATTCCCAAATCATTTCTAGCTAATAAACTTTCAACAACAGACAACGTATATGTGTAGTACAGATTGCAAGAATGATCTGCCAAAATTAACAGTTGTAACATACAAAATGTAAGGTGAAAAAACCTTCAAAATGACATTTAAAAAGGAACAGCAAGTCTAGTCAAAGTCTTGACATTGTTACCTTCTCTCCAGCTACTCCTTTTGCTCCTGGACTGCCTGGCAAACCCTATAAACACAAAGTTAAAATCAAAATTGCGTATTTTATACTTTTGTTAATTTGGGTTATAAAAACGCAAGAAATAAAACAAGTATACTCGGAGAAGGATAAGTAGTAATATGGAAATGCTTAGTAATAAGTAGTAATAAGGATATTACTAAGGATACACATTGCAATTCAATATTCTTTTAAGTTAGTAAACGAGTAAGTTGATTTGAGTTGTAACCTAGAAGATATCAGGACAACGTTGAACTCATTTCTATGGGGGATGACAGGCATCTTGTGGTGCCTTTAGATGGATGAGCATAGATGCAATGTTTTGAATAGACTCGAGTGGGAACATATGGCTTATTAGGATGCCAAATAGGAACATTTTGCGGCAGTTGAAGTGAGACATGATGAGTGGCTTTAATTATAATCTTAGAACAGATTCTAACATTGTTCTACAAGTAAAAATGCAGAGAGATGAATGAAAAAGTGATAGATCACTGGCTATGACTTTTATTGTCAGATAATCACAATGCGTAAGAGCAGGATTGAAGAACGTAGTCTATAATTTAGTCCGGCTCTTATTATTGAGCATGAATATGTGTGTTGCTACTGCTAGAATAGCAGTATTAGTAACTTTTGCTTTCTGTTGCTTTACAAGTTAACTGCTAGTCAAACAAAAGTCATTGTTTCCAAGAGGTTTTACCCATTTAGAAAACCTTTCCGCCATTATCATACTTAATCATCAGGATTTCCATCATGTTACAGCAAGAATAACATAGTCTGTAGCTGTAATTTTATTCTACACTTTATAGGAACCCAAACCCATATATGAGGGACCCAATTATAGCCAATAAATTCTGCCATGATTTATCCGATTCCTCGTAGCTGTCATGGTCTCGGTATACACAGAAAGCATGGTGCTAGTACAGAACAGAACAAAGACTTAGTAAGCTACTTTGGATCTATTTAAAGGGAATCTGTCAGAAGTTGTTTGCTATGTAATCTGAGTGCAGAATGAGGTAGGGACGGAAACACTGATTTCAAAGATGTGTAACTTATTAGGTTGTTTCAACACAATGAGTGTTTTATTAGCGGGAGATTAAAACTATTGGACTACAGCTCATGTGAGTCCTGGTCCAGCAACATCCCCAGCACTGATTCACAGCTTACTGTCAATAGACAATGTACACAGAAAGCTGAGGCGTGTGGCAGGGTTAGCTTTTCAGCTCTGCTACATGCTACATTTAAGAATTTTGTATCACAACTCCTGCACTCAGTAATCTAAGTGATACATCACTGGAATCAGGGTCTCTTTTCCTACATTATGCTGCTCAGAGGAGGTAGCAAAAACCTGCTAACAGATTCTCTTTAATATAAAACTTGATAAGTACAAGTTAGGCCTCATTCTGACATTTGTTTTTTTTATTGTTGTTTTTTGGTAGGGGAGAGAATTTTCATAAGTGAAAAAGTGACTGATCCTCATCAGTCTGATGAATATGTTTGGTCTGTATTTCGTCAGTGTGGCAGTTTTTACCATCAATTTTTCTCATCTGCTAGAAAAACAAACAATGAAAGATTCCTAGCCTTTGCTATCAAATAGAGAGAGAATCACTGATTAATCTAGGATGACTTTCATGCTCTGTCCTAGACTTTCACTTCAATAGGTAAGATTGATCCGTGGTTCAAAATTTAAAAAACGATCATGTGTCTCTGTTTTGCTCATTTTGCAGGCCACTATATCTGCAAGAAAACTTAGACATGTGGACAGCCCCATAGACTATAATGGGCATCTGTGAAAAACGCAGATAAAACTCGTACATGATAAACAGACATCTGAATGAGCCTTTAGATGATTTTGTGCTTTCTCCATAAACATTACGCTGCACATAGTCTGTGAGGAACCGTAATTGAAAATTTCTCCTCTTCAATCAAGGAGGAGATAGAGTCAGTATCAGTATAAGGACTCGCTCACACTGGCATATAACGAGGATGGATGCAATCCGATAAAAAAATCGGAAAGCACTCAGACCATTGTTATCCAATGAGACAGTGCAGATCTGCATATTTTTTCTCAGTAGTATTCAGCGTGAAAAAAAAAATTGCGGCATGCTGTGATTTCACTCCGAAATGGGACAATGCTAGAAAAAAAATCTCAAGCCATCGGTATGTCATCTGATTATTATGGATACATTACAATTGTGTAATATAGGAAACTTTAAATGGTCCTGTAAATGATAACTAGCTGATGAGTAAAAAAAACAGATTGTACAGGGAAAACAGATTGTACAGTGATAGCAAGTGAGAAAAAATCATCCAACTGTTGTGGTTGAGAATGGGACAGAATTTTTATACGATATTGTGGACCAACCCTAAACCTGGATTTATGTAGTATGGATACCATGAATCAGTCCTGAGCAAAATCAAAGCTTTTGAGTTTGTGATCTCTTCAAAAGGTTTTGTTTTTTAGTTTTTAAGTATTGAATTTACCTTAAAATACAGGCATATCTATGTGGTGATATGGCGTATATCTGGTCATCCTACCAAAGCACCAACAAAGAGAAAGATTCCAGCGTGAAGGCAGGTAAGTGCATATAAAATCCAAAAAATTATTGAATAATAAAGTCCATTAAAAAAAAACGGTGTTAAGCGGCTCTGGCCAGTGTGAGTACAACCGACGCATTTCAGCGCCGAGGAGCCTTATTTATGGACCAACAACCATAAGGAGTTGAAACGCGTCAGTTGTATTCGCCAGAGTCGCATAACACCATGTTTTTTATGGACTTGATTATTCAATAAATTTTGGATTTTATATGCACTTACCTGCCTTCAGGCAGGAATCTTTTTCTTCGTGCTTTGCTCCAGCCGGATCCGGAGCTCTCCGTGCGTGCTTCAACAGGACGTTGCTGCAACAAGTGGTGAGGAGACTCTCATTTTCCCCCATTCCTATTGTTCCATTTAAAGGGAATCTGTCACCCTAAATTGGCGGGATATTTAAATGATGGCAGTCAGGTCAGGTGGGCAGTGTTTTGGGTACTTGCCTTAACATGTTGTTCACGCTGTCTCCATTATTTCTGGGAATTGTAGTCGTTGCCCTCCATGTAACGCGCGTGCACATTGTAATCTTGAATTGCGCACGCGCAGTATGCTTTGCTCGCAGATTGCAATGCACAGGCGCGTTATATGGAGGGCAACGACTACAATTCCCAAAAATAATGACGACAGCGGCGAACAACATGTTAAGGCAAGTACCCAAAACACCGCCCATCTGACCTGACTGCCATCATTTAAATATCCCACCAATTTAGGGTGACAAATTCCCTTTAACAAAGCACCAAAGCACAAAAAGGAAACAAGAGGATTTGGGTGGTTTGGAAAAAAAGCACCAGGTCCTTCAGCTCCAATTTTGTACATGCTTTTCTCTATTCATACCAATATTAATCACTACATCTTTCCCATGCAAGTAAATGAATAAAAATAGGTATGTCGCAGATATCGTTGGCTTACACTTACACTTCCTCTGAAGCTATTCTGTGGAAATCACTGTCGTAAATATACTTCCATCACACTAAATTGCCAATGTGTTTACTCATTATGATCCATAGTTCAGAAAATAATGAATACAGAATTAAAAGCTTGCTTCTGCATGTCTATATCCTGCAACCTATACAATAGCTGCCAACTGGACCTCTGTCAGGGGGAGGCAGGTAATTATCTCATGTGAGGTGCCTACACTTGGAAGTGATGTGGAGAAAGAAGCAGGTGGTGATTATTTTTCCGTGAAAATTATGCCACATCCACCTGTCAAAGTATTAAGGTGTTGCTGTAGATGACGATAATGATCTCTATTAGTGTAAACTGCGTGATGATTTATAGGATGTTTAAATCACAGAGTACAAGGCTCTTAGAACGTGTCATCAGAAAGTAACCTAACATTTAAATAGTGAATTAAAAAATTATAATCTATTTTTTTGCATATTATTATTTGCATTATAAAAATGATAACTCTAATCATTTGCACACGGACCTCTAAGCCGAACACTAGTCTCATGCTTCCCGCTCTGTATAGATGACTGTTCATCAGGCATTATTATTACAGGCAGGATTACAACGACCTTTCACAACAGGTGATAATGACAGTCTCCCTCTCCCTCTTCACAACGACCTTTACATATCAGAGTATGCCTATAAAAATTACCTGAAAAAGCCAATGAGCCTGAGCCACTACTGAAAAGTAATCTGTATAAAATAGTCTTAGGCTATGTGCACACAGAATCTTTTTCAGGTGTATTTTGTCCGGAATCCGCCGGTGTCACAAACTTTCCCATAAAATGAACAAAATGCACAATAAAGTCAAAACGACATTGCTGTGACTATTTTTCATCTTATGAGTAGAAAAGACACCATGGCACATCCATGGATGTCTCATGTTATCTTTTCTACTCATGTTGGACTTCATGTTTCTATTCATGTTGGATTCATGTGGGCACGCGACCCACCATCTGGTGTCTACCATACTCACCTGATTATGTTCCATCCCATATCATGTCTCTTAACCAATTAAACATTTGGAAACCCTGACGTGGTTAAAAGAAATGACATGCTCATCCTCTGGGACAAGAACGATGACAAAACCTCTGGCGAAGCCGCTTCAGGGAAATGACCACCAGGTGTTTTCCTGAAGCAGCCTTGAAAAACTTGGTGGCTGCACTTTTCATCTAAAAGATGCCATGTGCACTCAGCCCTAATGACGAGTGAGAAAATTGCACATAAAAAATATATATGATCAGTAATAAAAAATACAGTCCACCACAAGAAAAAAAATGTGAAACAGCTGTTACTGCACATTTGTCTCCCACACATTATATCCTGTATGCACCTGATGTAAATAAGTGGAAATCTTGGATGGAGATTTATGTGTTGAACACCTTGAATACACTGCTCATGAAGGATTAAAAAAATATATTTAATATAAAAATAAAATTGGTATAAGTAATCAGCCACTTTCTGATGACACATTCCCTATAAAGCTCTCACTTTTCTCACATGAGTAGTCTCTTACTAATTAAATATTGAGGAGCAAATTTTGCGATTTTGGAGTAAACAATATATGTAATTTTAGTGTTTTTATTTGTTGAAGTCTTCTATTTTTGGCAGTTCATATGATTATAGGGTTCATCTATTCCAACATGTAGATGACCTATCCATATATACCTGATCAATAGCATGTGATTTCTACATTATTAATATAAGACTCATTCATAGATTTAAAGGTCTTGTTTGGTCACACCATATTGATGACGTATCTACAGTATGTGAGAGATTATCAAAATGAGATTATTGGGGTCCGAGTCCAGGCAGACCCCACTGAATAGCTGTTATTTGCTCCATATATGGCCAGATGTAAACAAATGGAATGGATCTGCAGAGCACAGCTTTATTCAATGGACACTGGCAGCTGCCGAGTACTGGACAATAGCTCCTATTCTTTTGAATAGCAGAAGTTCTGCCAAGTACTGGATTACATCTCCATCCTATCCTACTGAAAGGGAGCTGTCCTACAGTTCCTGGCAGAGGATATTACATGGTGAATTACTCCAGCTCTGTATTACTGGTGAATTACTCCAGCTCTGTATTACTGGTGAATTACTGGTGAATTACTCCAGCTCTGTATTACTCGTGAATTACTCCAGCTCTGTATTACTGGTGAATTACTCCAGCTCTGTATTACTGGTGAATTACTCCAGCTCTGTATTACTGGTGAATTACTGGTGAATTATTCCAGCTCTGTATTACTGGTGAATTACTCCAGCTCTGTATTACTGGTGAATTACTGGTGAATTACTCCAGCTCTGCATTACTGGTGAATTACTGGTGAATTACTCCAGCTCTGTATTACTGGTGAATTACTCCAGCTCTGTATTACTGGTGAATTACTGGTGAATTACTCCAGCTCTGCATTACTGGTGAATTACTCCAGCTCTGTATTACTGGTGAATTACTCCAGCTCTGTATTACTGGTGAATTACTGGTGAATTACTCCAGCTCTGCATTACTGGTGAATTACTCCAGCTTTGTATTACTGGTGAATTACTCCAGCTCTGTATTACTGGTGAATTACTCCAGCTCTGTATTACTGGTGAATTACTGGTGAATTACTCCAGCTCTGCATTACTGGTGAATTACTGGTGAATTACTCCAGCTCTGCAGCTCTGTATTACTGATGAATAACTGATGAATTACTCTAGCTCTGCAGCTCTGTATTACTGGTGAATTACTGGTGAATTACTCCAGCTCTGTATTACTGGTGAATTACTCCAGCTCTGTATTACTGGTGTATTACTGGTGAATTATTCCAGCTCTGCATTACTGGTGAATTACTCCAGCTCTGTATTACTGGTGAATTACTGGTGAATTACTCCAGCTCTGCAGCTCTGTATTACTGGTGAATAACTGATGAATTACTCCAGCTCTGCAGCTCTGTATTACTGGTGAATTACTCCAGCTCTGCATTACTGGTGAATTACTCCAGCTCTGTATTACTGGTGAATTACTGGTGAATTACTCTAGCTCTGCAGCTCTGTATTACTGGTGAATAACTGATGAATTACTCCAGCTCTGCAGCTCTGTATTACTGGTGAATTACTGGTGAATTACTCCAGCTCTGTATTACTGGTGAATTACTCCAGCTCTGTATTACTGGTGTATTACTGGTGAATTATTCCAGCTCTGCATTACTGGTGAATTACTCCAGCTCTGTATTACTGGTGAATTACTGGTGAATTACTCCAGCTCTGCAGCTCTGTATTACTGGTGAATAACTGATGAATTACTCCAGCTCTGCAGCTCTGTATTACTGGTGAATTACTGGTGAATTACTCCAGCTCTGCATTACTGGTGAATTACTCCAGCTCTGTATTACTGGTGAATTACTGGTGAATTACTCTAGCTCTGCAGCTCTGTATTACTGGTGAATAACTGATGAATTACTCCAGCTCTGCAGCTCTGTATTACTGGTGAATTACTGGTGAATTACTCCAGCTCTGTATTACTGGTGAATTATTCCAGCTCTGTATTACTGGTGAATTACTGGTGAATTACTCCAGCTCTGCAGCTCTGTATTACTGGTGAATTACTGGTGAATTACTCCAGCTCTGCATTACTGGTGAATTACTCCAGCTCTGTATTACTGGTGAATTACTGGTGAATTACTCCAGCTCTGCATTACTGGTGAATTACTCCAGCTCTGTATTACTGGTGAATAACTGATGAATTACTCCAGCTCTGCAGCTCTGTATTACTGGTGAATTACTGGTGAATTACTCCAGCTCTGCATTACTGGTGAATTACTCCAGCTCTGTATTACTGGTGAATTACTGGTGAATTACTCCAGCTCTGCAGCTCTGTATTAGGCCGGCGTCACACACAACCACAAAAAATCGGTCCGTTTTAGACGGTCGATTGTCGGATCAAAATGCAAACATCACACATGCTTCTGTCATCCGATTTTCCTTCAAAGATGCGATTTAGTCGCATGTGTGTGTACCTTGTAACATCCGATTTTCATCCGACTTGCGAGATTTTCTCGCAGGCTTGCAAAACTGACATATACTGGATCCAAAAGAATAGTATTTCAATCACAAAAAAAAGAATAGATATATACACATAGAACACATATATTATATATACATGTCATTGTGACATGTACATATACATATATTTATAGTTCCTAGACTTCTACATACTGTTATAGCCGCTAATTCAATTGCCGGCTTCTGTGAAATCACAGAAGCCGACATGAAATGATACATTGTTTCCACACAGTTAACCATGTCATTTCCTGTATTTTGATATTTGTTTAGAACTTACAATTACATGAGTGTATTTGTGCAAAATTTCAGACATGTAGGGGTTAATTAAAGGTGTAATTTCGTTGAAAAAAAAATGCGTGGGCTCCCGCTGTATTTTCTCCACCAGACAGACAAAGCAAGCGAGTGGGGGCAGATAATAACAGCCTAGGGAGGGTACATTTTTTGTGCCCCCCCTGGCTACTAACATCTGCCCCCAGACACCCCAGAAAGGGCAAATCTATAATTAGATTCGCCCTTTCTGGCACTTTGCCCGTCTATTCCCATTGCCCTGTAGCGGTGGCGAATGGTTAATAATCTCACCTTACTGTCACCTTACTATTGAAAGGTGACCTTAAGGCAGGTTAATAATTGAGAGCTGTCAATTAGACAACTATCAATTATTAATCCTATTGAAGTAAATTAAAAAAACACAGACACATTAATAAAAATTAATTTTAATGAAATAAAAACACATTTTTTTGACCATATTTTATTTTACACTTAATCCGTGCGAAGCCATTGATCTCCTAAAATAAAGATAAAAAAATAAAAAAACATTATTCTTACCTATTCCGCTGATCTGTCACGTCCCACGCTGTAATCCTTCACAAAGGGTTAACTAGCTTTGAGCCAAGCAGTGCAAGTAATCCTGCATGCTCAGATCAAAGCTCCTGAATGAATAAGTTCCTCTCCTGGTGACAGGAGAGGATGTGTTTAATGAATGAAGCTTAATTGATTGTGTCCACTTTCCCTTTAGGTCAGGTCACTACAGTTAAATTGCCAATAAATCAATTAAGCTCCATTCATGAATCTATTCCTCTACTTTCGCTGGGAGAGGAACTTATTCATTCATGGGTTAGAGCTAGTAGACAGAATTATCTCCCTGCTAACTGTAACCTCTTAACCCTTTCTGATGGATTACAGCGTGGGACCTGACTGTACATCGGTTTGGGGTAAGTATAATTTTGCTTTTTTATTTTATTTTTATTACAGGAAATGGTTTTAGCAGGAAAATAAAATATGGTAAAAAACTGTGTGATTATTTAATTAAACTTATTTTTTATTAAACTGTGTGTGTTTGATTTTTCTTTCATACAATAGGATTAATAATTGATAGTTGTCTAATTGACAGCTCTCAATTATTAACCTGCCTTAAGGTCACCTTTCAATAGTAAGGTGACAGTAAGGTGAGATTATTAACCCATTCGCCACCGCTACAGGGCAATGGGAATAGACGGGCAAAGTGCCAGAAAGGGCGAATCTAATTATAGATTTGCCCTTTCTGGGGTGTCTGGGGCAGATGTTAGTAGCCAGGGGGGGCACAAAAAATGTACCCTCCCTAGGCTGTTATTATCTGCCCCCACTCGCTTTGCTTTGTCTGTCTGGTGGAGAAAATACAGCGGGAGCCCACGCATTTTTTTTCAACGAAATTACACCTTTAATTAACCCCTACATGTCTGAAATTTTGCACAAATACACTCATGTAATTGTAAGTTCTAAACAAATATCAAAATACAGGAAATGACACGGTTAACTGTGTGGAAACAATGTATCATTTCATGTCGGCTTCTGTGATTTCACAGAAGCCGGCAATTGAATTAACGGCTATAACAGTATGTAGAAGTCTAGGAACTATAAATATATGTATATATACATGTCACAATGACATGTATATATATATATATATATATATGTGTTCTATGTGTGTATATCTATTCTTTCTAGTCTTTATTAAAGCTGTCAGTGTGATTTTACAGTATAGCCGGGATGAATTGCCGGCTTTTCTAAAGGACACCGATGCGATTTCATCGCAAGTCACACAGTGTGGTCCGTTTGTAATCCGATTTTTCATCGCTCCCATAGACTTGCATTGGCGATAGTCGACCGACAATCGGTGACAATCGCAGCATGCTGCGATTGTACACGGACGTTTAAAACGGACCACAAAAAATCGGATACTGGGAGCTGCTCCATAGATTAACATAGGGCAGACTGCAATGCGATTTTTCATCGCATTGCAGTCGTCCGATTCTGTCGCCAGTGTGACGCCGGCCTTACTGGTGAATTACTGGTGAATTACTCCAGCTCTGCAGCTCTGTATTACTGGTGAATTACTGGTGAATTACTCCAGCTCTGCATTACTGGTGAATTACTCCAGCTCTGCAGCTCTGTATTACTGGTGAATTACTGGTGAATTACTCCAGCTCTGCAGTTCTGTTTCATGTGTTAACGTCTGGCCTCTGCCAAACAGATAACAGCTGATCACAGGAGGTGCCACGTGATGGACCTCCTCCAATCTCATATTGATGACCTATTCATGGGATAAATTACCAATGTGGTGTCACTGGACAACCCCTCTAAATTTGTAAATTAGTTTTTTTTTATGCTGCAGAATTCACATGTTAGTGATCAGGTACTAAAATTTAAGAAGGGACTGGATGCCTTTCTTGAAAAGTATAATATTACAGGCTATATTCACTAGTTTCCTAGATATTGCTTTGCTCCAGGGAGCTAGTCTGATTGCCGTATGTGGAGTCAGGAAGGAATTTTTTTCCCCAATGTGAAGCTTACTGTTTGCCACTTGGGTTTTTTTTGCCTTCCTCTGGATCAACATGTTAGGGCAGGTTAGGATAGGATATGGGTTGAACTAGATGGACTTAAAGTCTTCCTTCAACCTTAATAGCTATGTTTAAGGTATGTTCCATTTGCACTAGCATTTAAGGTTAGTTCCAAACTCTTCTAAACATGAAGAAAATATAACTTCTAACTTCTAATTCATAAATCAAGAAAGAAATAACAATGTGTATAAAGTAAGAATTTTGTTTACTATTGGGTTTATTTTTAAGTAGATTTTACTTTTTAAAGGGAATCTGTCAGCAGGTTTTCATTGTTTAATCTGAGAACAGCATGATGTAGGGACTGAGACACTGATTTCAGTAATGTGTCACTTACTAGGCTGTGTGCTCTTGTTTCGATATAATGAGTGTTTTATCAGCAGGAGATTATCCCTGCCCAGTCTATAGCTTGTGTGCCTCCTAGACCAACCACACCATCAGCACTGATTAACAGCTCACTGTCAATTGGCAATGTACACAAAAGCTGTGGTGTGCCCAATTTTCTGAGCTCTGCTACATCTAAGAATTCTGATTGTGTCACAACCGCTGCACCCAGTCAACTAAGTGACACATCGTTGGAATCAGGGTCTCTTTTCCTACATTATGCTGCTCTGAGATGAGGTAGCAAAACCTGGTGACAGACTGACTTTAAATTGATACGACACATGTATACAAATAGTAACTGTAAATCAACAGCATTAAATATGACTGGATAATTCTTAAAATAGTAAATGATCTTCAAAATGGGGCTGAAGTTCTTGGTTCCCAAGTTTCAGAGCCCATTCTTGAAAATCACTTGAGTATCCTAGTGATAAGATTTCCAGGAATCAAGGGGTAATTTACTATTCTGAAAATAACTCTTTAAGGTATATTACAGCAATGTAGTGTGAATACTGTGTATCAGGTGATCAGGTGCAAACTTACTGGCAATCCTTGCAGACCTGCTTCTCCTGGGGCTCCAGGTTCTCCAGAGTCACCCTAAAATAAATATGAAATATGTAAGATTAGATAAAGAAGATTGCTGCGGCATCGAATAGCTTCAAATTCCACCTAAATCCCCATGTGGTCGAAATTTCACTTTCTGATGCATCATTTAGTCTAAATGTATTCTGGTGAGGCTTTACAACATCCCATGAAAGACATTCATCACTTAGGCTATGTTCCCATGATACGGAAGTAGCAGTGGTTTGGATGCAGCATATTTTCGCTGAATCCAAAATGCTACGTTCTATTGAATACAGGTAAATGTGTTCATTGATCTCAAAACGGAATTCTAACGTATGCACCAATGGGGCCATAGACTATAATGATGTGGGCAGAGCAAACGTGAGCCCTGACGAGCATTATTTTCGGACGTGTGTGCCTACTGGAGATGGACACTCAGAAGAAGTAGACTGCATTTGAGTTTCTGCCTGCAATAGACATACAAGCCCTAAAATGATGCACTTCAGAGTTCACATTCGCTTTG
>JARQOD010000005.1:242695473-242747637 GCA_033576555.1 Oophaga sylvatica
TCCATTAGTGGATTCCAATTCCCCCTTCCCCCTTTTAACCCCATATTTGAGGTGGAATTAATAAAGGGGCCCACGGGTTGCATCCATGGAGAGGCTGCTGGCCAAAGGAGCAAGTCTAAAGGGTATTGCCCCCACTAAACAATATCGCTAACGGATCGCTAAAAAACGTCACTATTTAGCGATCCCGTTGCGATTTGTTCAGTGCGGCAGCTTCCAGCGACGAGCTTCCTGTTTGTGTCTCGCTCGTCGTGGAATCGCTCCGGACCCTATTTCATCGCTGGCGCCCCCGCTGGGTAAGTATCTATCGCTGTGTGGCACCTTTTCTTCGATTTAGCGGTACTTTTGTACCGCTAAAGCGTTAAGAAGATCGCTAACGCATAGCGTCGTTAACTATATCGCTAAATGCGGCGCATTTAGCGATATAGAAACAATCCCGCTAGCGATCTCATTAGTATGCAACGCTAACGAGATCGCTAGCGGGATACTTAGTGTGGCAGAAACCTTAAGGCAAGGATGGTCAAACAAAGCCAAGTCAGTTTTCGGGAAAAGACAAAACTAGTTACAAAACCAGAATATGAAAATTTGCCTCTTCAGAAAAAAAGAGGACTTGAACTCTACAGCGCCACCTGTTGGAAGTAGCGATCCTACAAGTCACAATTTCAACCCTTTAACGAGTCTTGTAATATGATTTAGGATAAAAGTCGAAACCAGAATAAAAAATTGAAGTCAGGGGAAACCCTTGGTCAGATACCAGAAAGATCAGTAAAGAAGGGAGTCAGACAAGACAGAGTCAGAATCAAAAGGAACATAGAACAAACGTGTTCATTGTCTAGCTGCGATCAGAATCAGAAACAGAATATAAAAATAGAAACCAAAGATGTAGGAAAACCAAACAATAGATGGCAATTCCCAAAGGGCAAGTATGCTGGGAGTTGAAGTAGGCCCTGGTACTGCGCCATTGGCAACAGGGAACTGAATATATCTGATTACATTTCCTTAGCTGTTTGACAGAACACACATCCATTCTTCTTCCTGAGTGGCAAAGCAAGTTTCAACCACACTTGTATACCTGGATAAAACAGCAATATTGGCCACAACATTTGCTCTATTACCAGCGACCCACACAGGATAAATATGGCTGTGCCCAGAAACAGAAGTACTGCAGCAGGTGTGGCATTAGAAAGTATATCACAGAGATTGCTAGTTAAAGGCTCGGCACTTCAAACAATCAAAAGACCCGGTCGGCACCATGCATGACCAAGCTCGCATCAGGCTTCACTTTCCTCTGCCTGAATGCTGCTTTGAAGTGTCTTTAGCTGACAAGCCCTGTGATATACTTTCTAATGATCAGCACATCGCACGACTTGTCATCTGAACGGACAGCACTTCAAAGCAGCATCCAAGCAGAGAGGAGAGTGAAGTCTGATTTGAGCATGCATGCTCAGACTGCTGTCACTCACCGAGATGTAGCCCTGCCCCTACTAGTGATGTACCCTGCTCTGTTTGTCCGATTCCGGTCCTCGGATTGGAAGTAGCAGAGCCACAATCAAAACAGAAAGTTATATAACCCACAGAGATCTGAGCTTACAGGAACAGGGCAGGTAATAAAAGTATATTATAAAAGTGTTAGCTAGGAAGAGTTGGGACAAATGAAAGGGGGTTAAATTAGTAGTGGAAAACCTCTTTTTAATTTTTCAAACTATTAAACTCCCATACTACAACTTGTAAAGCACTAATTTATCTTGAGCGGAATTTTTGAAGTCCGTTTTGCTGGAGGCCACGTTGACTTTACTGGCACCAAATTTATCAAAGAGTTGCACAATGACAAATATGGTGCATTTTTAGAAATGCTTTTTTTTACTTTTTTACCAGTTGATCATTGTGAGATTGTTTTGAGAATTGTATTTTTTTTACTCAATTCATAAATATAGCTTAGACCTATCTGCTCAGTTATCTATGTCCACTTCACTATCAACATTTAAAAAATGGTATAAAATTGCAAATTTTCAAGCAAATACGACATACGTCACAATTTGTGACCTTTAGTCATAAAAAAAAAAACAGTTGAAAAAAACCTTTGTAATTTCTTCAGCTGAGCTGGTAGGGTATGCATACTACTATTTTATAATGATTGGGTTTCCTTCTAGGGTTTTTCACATTTTTAAAAGAAAAAAATTGGTTTGGTACCATGTTAGCCAGTAGAAAAATAGATATAGAGTAGGGTTGAGCATTCCGATACTGCAAATATCGGGTATCGGCCGATATTTGCTGTATCGGAATTCCGATTCCGAGTTCCGATATTTTCGTCATATCGGATACCGGAATCGGGATTGTCACTGTCACTGTCAGTGTCCGTCGGTCGGGTCTGTCAGGAGTCAGCGGCACTTACCTGGCAGAAAATCTCCGGCGGTCACGTCCTGGACTGCTTGATGGCCGCAATCTTCTTTCCCCGACGGTTACATGCAGTTTCTCGCGATAACTGCAGTGACTGCTGGGTAATCCCGGCCGTAAAGCAGTCAGTCCGATGATGTCACCGCCGGGGAAGCAGGTAATCAGCTGTGCTGCGTTGCAATGACAGGCTCTGCCTGTCATTGCGATGTAGCAGAGTTGGATCGTCGTGGGACTGTCGTTATGGACTGCGTCGGACAGGTGGTATACTGTTGGTTTGTTTTTTTCCTTTTTTTACAGGAGATCGATGGCGTCGCAGGAATGAGAGAGTAATAAAATTAATGAAAACTGTGTTGTCTCTTTTATTTCATTAAAATACTTTTTTCTTGCTGTGTTTTTTTTTTACACATTTAATAACTTTGGGATTAATAATGGATCGGTGTCTTATTGACACCTCTCCATTATTAACCGGGCTTATTGTCACCGTGCAATCAACGGTGACATTAACCCCTTATTACCCCGCTTGCCACCGCTACAGGGCAAGTGGGAAGAGCCGGGTAAAGTGCCACAATTGGCACATCTTTTGATGCGCCAAATGTGGGGCTGCTGTAGCCTGGTATTATCAGGCTGTTGAGGGCCAAAATCCATGGGCCTTGACAGTCTTTTAATACCAGGCCGCAGCAGTCTGCATTTTACTTGGCTGGTTAACAAAAATAGGGGACCCCTACGCCGTTTTTTTTTCGAGGGGATCCCCTATTTTTGTTAACCAGCCAAGCTAAGCAGACTGCTGTGGCCTGGTATTATCAGGCTGGCAAGGTCCATGGATATTGGATCCTTACCAGCCTGAAAAACCAGGCCTCAGCGGTCTGCTTCATCTGGCTGGTTAACAAAAATAGGGGGGACCCCCACGCCAATTTTTTTCGAGGGGATCCCCTATTTTTGTTAATCAGCCAAGATATGCAGACTGCTGTGGCCTGGTATTATCAGGCTGGCAAGGTCCATGGATCTTGGCTCCTTAACAGCCTGAAAATCCAGGCCTCAGCGGTCTGCTTCATCTGGCTGGTTAGCAAAAATAGGGGGGACCCCACGCCAATATTTTTCGAGGGGATCCCCTATTTTTGTTAATCAGCCAAGATATGCAGACTGCTGTGGCCTAGTATTATCAGGCTGGCAAGGTCCATGGATCTTGGCTCCTTAACAGCCTGAAAATCCAGGCCTCAGCGGTCTGCTTCATCTGGCTGGTTAACAAAAATAGGGGGGACCCCACGCCATTTTTTTTTCGAAGGGAACCCCTATTTTTGTTAATCAGTTCCCTCTGACGTCACTGATTGTGTCCCTGGCTGACCTGAAGTGAAAGTGGAAAGCAATCAATTAAGCTTTCCACTTAAGGGCCCGTCTCACATAGCGATATCGCTACCGAGATCGCTGCTGAGTCACTAGTTTTGTGACGCAGCAGCGAGCTCACCAGCGATATCGCTGTGTGTGACATTCAGCGACGATCAGCCCCCCTGCCGGGTATCGCTGATTGTCGCTGAAATGTCAGGACCTTTTTTTGATCACTGGTTTCCCGCTGACAGGCACACATCGCTGCGTGTGACAGGCGGGAGACCAGCGATCCGCTGGTAACCAAAGTACACAGCGGGTTTCCAGGCGCGGGGCTGTGCCTAGAAACCCGCTGTGTACCTTGGATACCAGCGCCCTGATGCAGGGAGCTGGTATACAAGGTACACAGCGGGTTTCCAAGCGCTGCGCGGTGCCTGGAAACCCGCTGTGTACCTTGGTTACCAGCGGATCGCTGGTCTCCCGCCTGTCACACGCAGCGATGCGTGCCTGTCAGCGGGAGACCAGCGATCAAAAAAAGGTCCTGACATTTCTGCGACGATCAGCGATACCCGGCAGGGGGCTGATCGTCGCTGAATGTCACACACAGCGATATCGCTGGTGAGCTCGCTGCTGCGTCACAAAACTAGTGACTCAGCAGCGATCTCGGTAGCGATATCGCTATGTGAGACGGGCCCTTAAGCGATGTTACCCGCAGTGTCGCTGTCCCAGATCGCTGCCTGAGCTGCCTGTTTGGCAGCTCAGCAGCGACCATGTAGCGATACACCAGCGATCCTGACAAGTGCATATCGTTGTCGGGATCGCTGGTGTATCGTTATGTGACACCCAGCCTTTACTCTCCTGTCAGGCAGGAGAGGAACTCATTCATTTGGGGTTTACTGTGAGGCTGCAGCATTAGCTGCGGTCCCTGCAGTAAACATTAACCCTTTCTGAAGGATTACACCGTGGGACCTGACTGTGCATGGGATAGGTAAGAATAATTTTGCTTTTTTATTTTATTTTTATTACAGGAAATGGTTTTTGCAGTAAAATAAAAGATGGTCAAAAACATGTGTCTTTATTTCATTAAAATGATTTTTAATTAAAGTGTGTGTGTTTTATTTTTATTTCATGCAATAGGATTAATAATTGATAGTTGTCTAATTGACAGCTCTCAATTATTAACCTGGCTTAAGGTCACCTTTCAATAGCAAGGTGGCTTTAACCCCATATTAACCCATTCGCCACCGCTACAGGGCAATGGGAATAGACGGGCAAAGTGCCAGAAAGGGCGAATCTAATTATAGATTTGTCTTTCCTGGGGTGTCTGGGGCAGATGTTAGTAGCCGGGGGGGGGGGCAAAAATAATGGTCCCTCTCTGGGCTATTATTATCTGCCCCCACTCACTGGCTTTGTCTGTCTGGTTGCGAAAATAGGGCGGGAGCCCATGCATTTTTTTTCAGCAATTTTACACCTCATAATATATATATACATGTCATTGAATTTGTGACACATATATATATATATTTATATTTGTAGTTCATACACTTCTACATAGTATAATAGCCGCTAATTCAATTGCCGGCTTTTGTGAAAATGCAGAACCCGACATGAAATGACACTTGGTGTACATAGGGTTAACCATGTCTTTTCATGTCCTTTGCTATCTAATTTGCACAAACAATTAAATCAGTCTATGTGTGCAAAATTTCACACCTGTAGGGGTTAATTAAAGGTGTAAATTCGTAGCAAAAAAGTCAGTTTTTTTTACAACGAATTTACACCTTTAATTAACCCCTACAGGTGTGAAATTTTGCACACATAGACTGATTTAATTGTTTGTGCAAATTAGATAGCAAAGGACATGAAAAGACATGGTTAACCCTATGTACACCAAGTGTCATTTCATGTCGGGTGACCCGACATGAAATGACACTTGGTGTACATAGGGTTAACCATGTCTTTTCATGTCCTTTGCTATCTAATTTGCACAAACAATTAAATCAGACTATGTGTGCAAAATTTCACACCTGTAGGGTTAATTAAAGGTGTAAATTCGTAGCAAAAAAGTCCGTTTTTTTTACAACGAATTTACACCTTTAATTAACCCCTACAGGTGTGAAATTTTGCACACATAGACTGATTTAATTGTTTGTGCAAATCAGATAGCAAACGACATGAAAAGACATGGTTAACCCTATGTACACCAAGTGTCATTTCATGTCGGGTGCTTCTGTCTTTTCACTGAAGCCGGCTTTACCCGGCAATTGAATCAGAGGATATTTTACTATGTAGAAGTGTATAAACTATACATATATGTATATATATATGTCACAATGACATGTATATATATATATATGTATTCTATGTGTGTATATTTAGTGTTTACAAGGAAAGAATGGGGTTTTTTTAGTTGCGATATTTTGTTCCCATAGACTTACATGGGACTTCCGGTATCGGTATCGGGTATCGCCGATATTTTAGTGATATCGGCGATACCATTCCGATTCCGATACTTTAGGATATCGGAAAGTATCGCTCAACTCTAATATAGAGTGCTCTCTGTGGGAGAATCAAAATAGGAATCTTGTGGGTGTGATACCTTTTAATGGCTAACAAAATATAGTGAATTATGTTACAAAGCAAGCTTTCGAGACTGCTTACGTCTCTTACGTCTTACGTCTTGATATCAGCCTGATGAAGAGACGTAAGCAGTCTCGAAAGCTTGCTTTGTAACATCATTCACTATATTTTGTTAGCCATTAAAAAGTATCACACCCACAAGATTCCTATTTTGTTTCTCCCACTGAGAGCACTCTATATCTTTTTCACATTTTTAAATGACTTAGTGTGCATGTTATATTTGTAGTATCTGAACAAAGCAAAATCTATTTATGCATAGACTGGAAATCCTGGAGAACCAGGTAATCGTGGTCCAGAAGGTGGTCGGGGTCTACCAGGTGTAGAAGGTCCTCAAGGTTCTCTTGGCCCCCGTGGCATGCAAGGCGAACAAGGAGCACCAGGGTTACCTGGCAGTCAGGGCCCAGCAGTAAGTGATTGTCTTGTTGCATTTAATTACATATTTTGCTTTTAAATTATATGTATTATCCTGTTTTCTTTGCATGTAAAATGTTATTTTCTTCAATCATAGGGTAGGGAACCAACTGATCAGCACATTAAACAAGTCTGCATGAGAGTTTTACAAGGTATGTTGGGTTATGTTAGGCATACCTTTTTATACAAATTCAGACTCATTTCACTAAACTGTATAACATTGTGGTACTTCTTAAAACTTTTCAATCCTAATACAAAATCAGTAACAGAACCCTGCCATCCCACTTATAGTGTGCAATGTATAATTTTTGCTTCTTATATAGCAGATGGGCCTTAATATTCCCTTAGATAGAACTGGTACATATGAAATTTCGAAAGCTACAACTATGGTTAAACTGAAAAAAGTCCTTTTTGCAAGACAAGACCAGTTTTTCTATAAGAAAGAATATTAAGTTCAATCATATTCTGTCTTACAGTGAAATTTCTAACAGATCTGATGTGCTTTAATCACCATAAATATGTATAGGAAATATGTGTATCTTCGTACCGTGTTAGCCAGTAGATAGAAAAAATTTAGACTTGAGAGTCCTCAGTGGTTGATACCTTTTAATGGCTAACTGAAAAGATGGTAACAAATTGCAAGCTTTCGAGACTACTCAGGTCTCTTCATCAGGCTAGACTAATACAAAATCTGAAGAATCACATATTTATATACACAACAGGACACAGGAATAATGCAATAGGTAAGACAAGTGACGTGAAGCAGAACTGTCATTATGGCAGAGGGATGAACATAAATATTGGAACAGTTCATAGATAAGGAGAGAAAGTTTTATTGCCCTCTGATTGGGGTCTGGTATTGTGTTTCAGCTGCAGATGGAAGGAAGAGAGCCACAGTATTCATTACTGATGGGTAGGCGGAGCCCCAGATCAGGATGTCACCTCAGATCAAAAGAGTGCTGACTGGCTGGCCCCTCCAGCTCGGGCTCCTCCTACTCAGCTCCAGTCTAAGATTTGAGGTCCAGAGGATGGTCGCTGCTAATGCAGCTCCTCAGAAGATTTTATTATTTTATATTCGGACAGGAGACTTGGATCACTAGTTGGTCTAGAGGTCTCAGGGGTACCAGCGCTGCTGTACCCCAACCTCTCCCTTGGCGGATCTGTATTTACTCAAAGTCCCTGCAGAATCCTTGCCGGCCCTGGGGGATGAGGATGGCTTCCCTGGCGGGACGCAAACCACACGTGCGGTCACTGCGCTTCCCGCCCTGGGGGGAAGCATGGGCACAGCGCCAGAAACCCCTGAGGGTCCCTGTGGCGCCTTGGCTGGTAAGTACTCCACACAAAATTTTATTATTAATGTGTGAGTGCTTTAGCGTCTGATGAACAGCGCTATTACATGTGTATCAGTATTCGTCACGCTGTACAGTATGCTTCAGCGCTGCGGTGACAGCGCTATTACATGTTTATCAGTGTATTTCACCAGCCTCTCCCTTGGCGGATCTGTAATTACATAATGGTCCCTGCAGAATCCTTGCCGGCCCTGGGGGATGAGGAGAGTTTTCCCTGGCGGGGGCGCAAACCACACGCTGGGTCACTGTTCTTCCCGCCCTGGGGGGAAGCATGGGCATAGCGCCAGAAACCCCTGGGGGTCCCTGTGGCGCTGAGCTGATGAGTTTTTCCACACAATTTTTATTATAATAATGTGTGAGTGCTTCAGCGCTGCGGTGACAGCGCTACTACTTGTATGTCAGTATGCTTCAGCGCTGCTGTGACAGCGCTGTTACATTTTAGATGTGGTGATCTTTTGTCCGCAGGCAGATACCTGCAGGACAGAGAGGGAGCAGGAGCGGGGAGTTCGCGCTCAATATTTGAGCTAGCAGGGGGCGTGGCCTAACGCTTCCCGGTCTTTTGAGCAGGAAGACGCGCGCTCTGGCGTTTCTCCTGCGACTCCCTCACTGTGGCGGCCATTACACAGGCTCCTGGGCTCCTCAGACCGCTCCTCTCCTCATAAGACACCACGCCAGCTGAGTGAGTGCTGATTCCTCACCCCGCAGCGCAGCGATCGCTATCCTGCAGCTGCAGTCTCATTAGAGACATAAAATTGGCTGGGACTCACACTTCATATATATATATTGTGGTGAGTTTGCAATATTAACCCTTCTGAGGGTTATTTCTACCAGAAAAATTTTTTGACTGAATATCGCTGGGGTAACCCTGCCTGGTGGAGCGTTAACCCTTCAGCATATAAAAAAAAAAAAAAAAAAAGAAAAACCGCATAGTTTTTTGCTGGTATTACCGCTTTAACCTGTTCATACAGGTGAGACATGTCTGAACAGAGTTCAGATGCCGCGGATCACGTCCCAGTGCCATTGCGGCAATCAGATACGCAGACCTCCACTGCGTCTAGCGCTGCGGTCGACAGCGGTGAAAAATTGAACGATATCGCTCGATCGATCAACAACTTGTCTGACCTTTTAGGTCAATATGTGTCTGCTAATTCCTCTCAGAGGAAGCGACGCAGGCCTTACACGGAGCGAGTCAGACGTATCTGATATTGGGCAGAGTTCCCCTTTAAATTCGGATGGAGAAATATCGATTCAGATGCGGACGAGCCGCAGGGGCGTTCCTCTATGGCGAAGCGTACGGAGGCATTGATTGAAGCCATGAGAGATATATTACAGTTACCGGAGGAGGTAACTAGTCGTCCTGGTAAATCAGCACGCATGTTCCAGGAGTCCCGTGCTTCGCGTACAACATTACCAGCTCTGGATGAGCTTAATAGTGTAATAAAGGAGGAACGTCTATGTCCAGATAAGCGTTTTCATGGAACGCATTTCTTGGATACACTTTATCCTTGCTCTGCGGAGTCAAAGGCTAATTGGACTTCTGCTCCTGAAGTGGATGTGTCTTTATCTCAGCTTAGTAAATCCTCACTACTCCCTATTAAGGGAAAAGCGAGCTTACAGGAGCCTTTGGATAGAAAAGCAGAATTGGCGGCAAAAGCAAGCTATGAGGCTGCGGGTCATGGATTCCGAGCAGTGCTAGGATCCATGTGTGCTGCTAGAGCTTCTCTAAGCTGGCTGGCACGTCTGAAGACGGAGTTGCACAATGAATCTCCGTTATCTGAGATACGGGAAACTTGTGAATGGTTAGAAACGGCAGCCTGTTATATATTTGATGCCGGTCTGGATACGGCATCTCTGCTGGCCAAAGCGCAAGCTTCAGCGGTCACAGTCAGAAGAGCTTTATGGCTCAGACAGTGGGCCGGGGACGCAGTTTCCAAACAAGGGTTGTTGGCCTTACCTTACAAGGGTGGCCATCTTTTTGGATCCGACCTCACAGAGCTGATTTCCAAGGCTAAGGCGAAGGAATCAGCATTACCACAGCGTAGGGCCATGGCCTCGGTGTCCAGTAAGCCTGGTGTCTATAGTGGTCGGCGGTCCTTTCGGGGCCGAGGACGATCTAGTCACTCCTCGTGGGGATCGGGTCGTCCTTCCTTCTCAGGAAAGAAATCCTCTCAGAAAACTCGTACTCCCTGGAAGCAGAGTTTCCGCCAGGACAAGCGGGAACTTGACAAAAAGCCCGCAAAGTCTAATTGACGCCAGGGGTCCACTCGAGGATTCTCGAGTGGGGGGTCGCCTGCTTCTTTTCAAGGCGACTTGGATGGCTCGCGTTCCAGATTCCTGGGCAACGCGGATTGTGTCGGCAGGCTATTTCATAGAGTTTGCTTCTCGACCCCCAAATGTTTTTTGTCAGTCTCGCGTTCCGTCGGAACCCGAGCTTGTTGTCGCTCTACAGCGAGAGGTCGAATCTCTACTACAAAAGGGTGTAGTGATACCGGTTCCGTCAGAGGACCGAGGGAAAGGTTTTTATTCCAACCTTTTTATAGTTCCCAAAAAGGAGAACAAATTTTGCCCGATTCTGGATCTCAAGCGATTAAACCGGCATGTCCATGCCCGGAAATTTCGCATGGAGTCGCTTCGCTCCGTTGTGGCAGCTCTGTCACAGAACGATTTTCTGGTGTCAATCGACATTCGCGACGCCTATTTGCATATTCCCATCGGAAAGGCTCATCAGCGCTTTCTTCGATTTGCCATAGGTCAGAATCATTACCAGTTCGTGGCTCTGCCGTTCGGCTTAGCCTCAGCGCCAAGGGTCTTTACAAAAATTCTGGCGCCCCTCATAGCAATCCTTCGAAGACAGGGGATTACGATTCTCCCTTATCTGGACGATCTTTTGATCATGGCTTCCTCGGAGGAGGAGGCGTTGACGGCTCGGGATTTGTCTCTTCAGTTTCTGAAGGACTTCGGTTGGCTGGTCAATTGGGAGAAGTCGTCCCTGGAACCATCGAGGACAATCCTCTTTTTGGGAATGCATCTCGACACGTTTCGGTCGGTAGTTTCCCTACCACCAGACAAACAGTCATGTCTTCTTCGACATGTACAGATTATGAGATCCTCAACGGCAATGTCTCTACGGAAGTGTATGCGTCTTCTAGGACTGATGGTGGCGTCCATGGAGGCAATTCCTTTTGCCCAGTTCCACTCCAGGACTCTCCAAAGGTTCATCTTGAGTCGATGGAACCAGTCGCAATCGCTGGATTGCAGTGTCACCATTTCTCGCGCGGTGCGGGATTCTCTAGAATGGTGGTTACGTCCAGGGGCATTCTCCCTGGGGAAGTCTTTCCTCCCCCCGAAGTGGTCAGTCATAACCACCGATGCCAGCCTGACGGGCTGGGGGGTGTTTTGGAACAATCTCTGGATTCAGGGGGTATGGTCATCGGAAGAGTCTGTGCTTCCGATCAACATTCTGGAATTGAGGGCGATTTTCCTTTGCCTCCAACATTGGACGGTCCCTTTGAGCGGTCTGCCAGTCCGAGTGCAGACAGACAATGCGACGGCTGTCGCGTATATCAATCACCAAGGTGGGACAAGGAGTTCCAGACTCATGGTAGAGGTGTCCCGAATTCTGATTTGGGCAGAGGCCAATGTACCAGCCATTTCGGCGATTCACATTCCAGGGGTTCAGAATGTTACAGCGGACTTTCTCAGTCGCAGAAGGATGGATTCCGGGGAATGGAGTCTCCATCCGGATGTGTTTGCACTACTGTGCTCTCGCTGGGGAACCCCCCAAGTGGATTTGATGGCATCCAGGTCCAATGCCAAGTTACCGACATTCATGTCCAGGTACAAGGATCCGAAGGCGGTGGCGGTGGATGCTCTAGTGGCTCAGTGGGATCAGTTCGAACTGATCTATGTATTTCCACCGATATCCTTACTTCCTTAGTACTGCGTCGGATCAGACTAGAGAGAATTCCAGCTATTTTGATAGCTCCAGACTGGCCAAGAAGGGTGTGGTTCTCGACAATAATGTCGCTGTTGGCGGCACCTCCTTTTCCACTCCCTCTTCAACCGGACTTGTTGACTCAGGGGCCCGTTTGTCATCCGGACTTGATGTCTCTGCGTTTGACGGCGTGGCTCTTGAGACCGAAATCTTGACCCGTAGAGGTTTCTCAGCCGAGGTCATTGCTACCCTTCGTGCTGCAAGATGTCCGGCTACTACTAGGATTTACCACAAAATTTGGGAAACCTTCTTTTCGTGGTGTTTGGGGTCCTCTCGGAACCCGAGAAAATTTTCCATTCCCAACCTGTTGGCTTTTCTGCAGCATGGGCTAGACAAGGGTTTGGCAGTCAGCACTCTGAAAGGTCAGATTTCTGCTCTGTCCTTATTGTTCCGGAGAACCATTGCTTCAAATAGAGACGTGCTCTCCTTTTTCCGAGGTATATCTCGTAAGTTTCCGCCGCGGAAGGCACCCGTGTCTCCTTGGCGGCTCAACCTTGTTTTGGAGGCTCTTCAGCATAAACCTTTTGAGCCTATGGTTTCTGCTAGCCTTTCTTTCCTTTCTTGGAAGGTGGCTTTCCTTGTTGCAGTCACTTCCTTGAGGAGAGTTTCTGAGTTGGCAGCTCTTTCTTGTTCGCCTCCTTTTCTGGAGTTTTTTCCGGATCGTGTAGTGCTTCGCACTCGGGGTGATTTTTTGCCAAAAGTGGTATCACAATTTCATGTTAACCAGGATATTGTGTTGCCTTCACTCTGTCCGGATCCGAAGAATGCGAAAGAGCGAGATTTACACACATTGGATTTAGTGCGGGCCTTGAAGTTTTATCTTTCTATTACTCAAGGTTTTCGTAAGACGGACTCCCTGTTTGTGGTTCCAGCAGGTCGTCGGCGTGGTCAACGAGCTTCCAAGGATTCTATAGCTCGTTGGATCCGGTCAGCTATTTTGGAAGCTTACCGTCTTCGGGGTGAATCTTGCCCGATTAAGATTCGAGCCCATTCTACGAGAGCTGTGGCCTCATCGTGGGCTTTTCATCAAGGTGCCTCGGCAGTGCAGCTCTGCCGAGCGGCAACTTGGCGCTCTGTCCACACGTTTACAAAGTTTTATAAAGTGGACGTCAGTGCTTCCGCTGATGAAGCCCTCGGACGTAGGGTCCTGCAGGCAGCTGTAGTTTGAAGTTCTGGATGAACTTGTGTTTAGCGCTGGTTGCGCTTTGTTGTTAAGGTTGTTGGGTTTCTGCCTTTTGTTGGTTTTTCCCACCCTTATTTTTGAACTGCTTTGGGACGTCCCATCAGTAATGAATACTGTGGCTCTCTTCCTTCCATCTGCAGCTGAAACACGGATTTTGGTAAGAACTTACCTGTAAAATCCTTTTCAGCGAAGGAAGGAAGAGAGACACAGCACCCTCCCAAGGCAGAAGTGTCTTGATGTTTTCAGATGCAGCGCGACCCTTATCTGATAGCGATTATCTGGGCTGAGGTCAGCGCGCTAAGGCTCTGTTCCAGCATCGCCAGCTCATCGCAGTAGTCAGGTTCCGTGAGTAGTACCTGGAACTCTGTGGTTTTTGGCTTTCTTTGCATGCATAACCTGTATCCTTGTGTTTTTTCTCTGAAGTTCCTTCAGAAGGGTTATGTTGCTCCGCTGGTGATCTTGGCTCTTTTCCTAAAAGCTTTGGTACGACTGGAGCTGAGTAGGAGGAGCCCGAGCTGGAGGGGCCAGCCAGTCAGCACTCTTTTGATCTGAGGTGACATCCTGATCTGGGGCTCCGCCTACCCATCAGTAATGAATACTGTGTCTCTCTTCCTTCCTTCGCTGAAAAGGATTTTACAGGTAAGTTCTTACCAAAATCCATGTTTTGATGCCCCTAGAAGGTCAGAGAAGCAGATTCCTTAATTGATATAGAAAGACATAAATCCATGTGACACGTTCATTCCAGCACTAAGAGTGTCAAAGGTCATCATAAGTTTATATTCCCAAACCTTTCTATCTTTCTCAGATTTGAAGTTAGATTTTAATACAAGTAATTCCATATCCATCATGCTATGACCGGGCATACAAAAGTGTTTTGCCACAGGCAAATCCATTCTTTTTTCTCTTATTGTGTGGCAATGAGAATTCATCCTTGTTCTCAGTTTTTGCCCGGTCTCCCCCACATACAGACCCCCAGTTGGACATTTAGTACATATAATGAGGTACACCACATTAGATGTGATGCAGCTGAAAGTACCTGGGATCTTGTAGTTCTGATGGGAGTTGGGGATCTTTATCTTATCCGTGGTCATTATAGATGCACAGGTTTTACATTTCTTCTTGTTGCAAGGAAAGGTTCCTGCAGCTGTTGGGGAGGAGAGGGAGCTTCTGACAATGATGCTTCTTAGATTTGGGGGCTGCCTAAAACACAGTAGTGGGGGGTCTGGAAATATGGATTGTAATCGGGCATCTTTTTGTAGTAAAGGTTGTAGTTTCCGTGCAGCTCCCCTTAACATCTCCAGATTTGGATTGTAGGTGACCACCAGAGGCACCCGGTTATTTTCTTCTTTAGCTTTGTAATGTAGCAGGTGATTCCTTGATATTCTGGTGGCTCTTCTAATTTGGTTTTCAATTGTTCTTGGATGGTAGCCCTGGTTCAAAAAAGTCTTTCTGAGGCGACCAAGGTGTTCATCTCTATCCATGGGGTTGGAATATATACGGTTGTATCTGATGGCTTGGCTGTAGACAATAGAGTTTATGTGTTTTGGATGGAAACTGTCCCATTTAAGGTATGTTGGACGGTCAATTGGCTTCTGATACAGGGATGTCTCTATTTCATTGTTCTTTAGCTTAATGGTGGTGTCTAAAAAGTTAATTTCAGTGCTGGAGTAGTTAAGTGTTAAGTTGATGGTGGGATGAAATTGGTTGAACTGTTCATGGAACGTCTTTAGCTGTTGTTCAGACTCCGTCCAGATGATTAAAATGTCATCAATGTAGCGGTAGTAGGCTCGAGGCCTGATGGGACATGAGGACAGAAAGTCGCTTTCAAGCTTGGCCATGAAAAGATTTGCATACTGTGGAGCCATTTTACTTCCCATATCTGTGCCAGTCTCCTGAAGATAGATCAAAGTCAATCTGCTTCTCTGACCTTCTAGGGGCATCAAAACACAATACCAGACCCCAATCAGAGGGCAATAAAACTTTCTCTCCTTATCTATGAACTGTTCCAATATTTATGTTCATCCCTCTGCCATAATGACAGTTCTGCTTCACGTCACTTGTCTTACCTATTGCATTATTCCTGTGTCCTGTTGTGTATATAAATATGTGATTCTTCAGATTTTGTATTAGTCTAGCCTGATGAAGAGACCTGAGTAGTCTCGAAAGCTTGCAATTTGTTACCATCTTTTCAGTTAGCCATTAAAAGGTATCAACCACTGAGGACTCTCAAGTCTAAATATTTTTCATAAATATGTATATATTCATTACTAAAAGGTAAATTATTATGTAACATTTTTTTTATTTTTGTTTCACAGAACAGTTAGCAAGCTTGGCAGCTAGTCTCAGAAGGCCAGAATCTGGAGCAGTTGGTTTACCGGGACGACCGGGTCCACCAGGACCACCTGGGACACCAGGAGATAATGGTGTTCCTGGACATGTTGGAGCAAGAGGACTTCCTGGGCTAAAAGGACCTCCTGGAGAAATTGGTATTAAAGGTCCAAAAGGTAGGATATTATGCTAACTAATCAACCATAATGAATATGATAGACTCCTTCTCTTGAGACTATGCGAGTGTTGTGTTTTCTGGCGAGGTCACATACTTTACTGATAATGCACTGGTCCTATCCTTTTCATCACCATTTCATCATGACAACATACTTACTATTGAGGTTCACTTTCACCACATATATGCCCAGTGCATACCTAGAGTCCGATGGGCCCAAGGTACAAAATTTGGACTGGGGCCCCCCTTCCTTCACACATTGGTCAGAAGTATGGGCCATTGTAATGTTCTAATTCATTTAAGGACATACATGTTGCTCCTCCCATTACGTAGTAATGTCGCCCATCTCAGGCCCCTTCCAGGTATATATGTCCCCCATCCTTGACCACTTTCAAGCATATATGTTCCCAAACTGGGTCCATTCCAGGTATATATATCCCCTATTCTGGTACATATGTCCTGTGCCTCTTCCTGGTATGTGAGACCCCCATCCTGGTATATATGCCCTCCATCCTGGGTTTCTTCATGCGGTATGTGTCCCCCATCTTGGTATATATGCCTCCCATCCTGGGCCCGATCCTGGTATATATGTCCCCCCATCCTGGGTTCCTTACTGGTATATACAGTTTGTCTACCATGCTGGTATATACGCAGATCCAAGGTGCTCTCGATGTCGATGGGCCACCCTTCTGCACGTGCCTGGTCGCGGTTCCTGAAAACGCGATCACTATGCCTCTGTATATGCTATATATGCCTTTTTGTAGGTGACCAGAATATTTGTTTTTTGCCTCATATAAGTGAAAAAGGAATAAACATAATGATGGAAACCACTCAGGTGTTTTCTCTTATCTCTCTTAGCCTGTGCTTAAAGTTACAAAGAAATCTAAAAAAAAAATAAAAAAAACCCATGTCTAGCAGCATTATAATAGTGTGATTTGTGCGCTTGGATGCTTTTAATTATTTCTAGTGGAGGAGTCTGGCTGATATTAGCACAGTCTCATGAATTGTACTACTTCTGTCAGTGGAAACTACTATGCTATGACCGATCATGGTAGTATGTCATTGTGTAATACAGGTTTTCCAGGGTATATTAAGAAAATAAGCACATGTTTAAAACCATGTATTTTAACACATATTGGTAATTTCTGCAAGGTTATTTATTAGCTGTTTAACGGCATTATCCTGGGGGTTCTCGCTGCTACTTGAAAATGTTAAATATCCTGGATGATTATTACTATGCACCTGTTGCCTAGTAACATTGACAATCTGCCAAGGGCATCACAAGCAGGTGCTAGAATATATTTGTTTAGAACCTATTACCTGTGCAACTGGACTTGGCAATTTCCATGGTTCTTTGTGCCAGCAAATGTCGCTATAAGAGAATGGCCATAATAATTTGTATATTTATTCATAATTGTAATACTAAACTGTGTACGACCGGTGTAAGTATGTCCCAGTGACCATATTCTTATACGTTTCTTATCTTACTACTCAAGTAACACTACATTTGGATGAAAAAACTATAAGAACTTGCGTAGAAACTGTAATAGTTTGGGCACACAACATCTTTTAGATACAAGAGCTCCTGTTGAGTTTTTCAGGAGTAAGTCGTGTCAGGAAACACCAGCATCTGTTGTCCAGAAGCACCATTTTTAGGTTTCCTGAGTATTTTTCCCAAACTAGCAAACGGCTCTTAAGCAGGAACCCCCTAAAGAATGGTCAGGTCACTTCTTTTAGCCGCTTCACAGCTTTGGCATTTTGAAGTGTTTTCAAGAAGCTCAGAAGACTGAACATATGAACAGCAAGTCGTTTTTAGTTACATATAAATACATACCATATGTTCATTCTAGTGAGCATTTATTTAATGTTTCTTTAGGCTGTAATGTGCACATACCCTAGGGCGGTACATAGATATGTGGCTGAGCTATGTGCATTACAAGTGCTGCCATACTAAGATATTCTGGATGCAAAATTGAGAATGACTCTGTAATTATACAATACACAATTTTCTTTCTAAGGTATTTTTAAAGTAGCAGACTACAAACCACTCTGAATCTAGGAATGTTAAGCTGTCATATATTCCCATTAAGCACTATAGGTGTCCTATTATGTCGCCATTCAGCTGATGCTTTATGTACTTGTACACCAGCTTCATTGCTCTACATGTTATGCTAAAATCTCTAATACACAAAGTTACAAAGTACCCAGACAATAGACCACTAGGAGGTGGATACAGAACCCAGTAGTGTCATTGGGCCATGAATTTTGTGATAGGATAGAAGACTTCTTACAGTAGCTGACACAGACAGAAGAGGGCCCTTGTGCAAGAACGATACATGGGCCGTTTGCAGTCCAATAGCTCATCATTATACATAATTCCACCTGCCCTGGGGTGGTAGTGGGCCCCTTAACCTCCAGGACTCCTGTGTGGCTGCACAGGTTGCCCCAATTGTATGTCCACCCCTGCCTTCTTCTCTTGATGTAAATAGGGCAAAATCTCTTACCGGGAAAGCATAGGGTTTTCCCTACTGTCAATCCACCAAGCAACATCAGTGGGGATTTTGCACATTGGCCTGGGTCACTAGTTAATGATTTTTCAATTATTTGATGTCACTTAGTATTATACTTTATTTACAAACATGCTCCAATGTCCAGTCATTAGTACTGGTCCTAGGTCCTGACGACTCCAAGTACAGCTTGTGGTTTGACAAAGTAGAGATGTTTCTGTGTCGGTACATTACCTGTGCTGTTTCTGAAGGAGTGAGCGGATATCAATAACTAAGTGTACTCCCTTCTATGTCTATAAACTAGGCATGATAGACAAATGAACTGGATTACTTATTGACATAAAAGAACCAACCAGCCCCCTTCACACATAGCACTGGTCGAGGCTATTTCCTTACGTCAAACCCAACATGATATTGGAGCTGCCAGAACTTAAATAACAAAGGGACGTAAGATTCATATGACGACTATGGCACTCATAAGTGATGGTGCCCACCCCATGTATAGCAGTACTCAGTGCCTAGTTCCTTAGAAGTGCCAAGTCTTAGTAGGTGACATATCTTTGTTCTCTTGGAAAACCCCTTTAAGATCTCTTTATGGTGATTTTCAGTCCTATAATAAATGTCAGGTAATGCATGATGATTTTCTTATGATTTCAGATTATGAAATGAGCTGTGGAGCAATTGCATAGTCTAAACTATCTGGAAATATATAGCGTGTTAGACTGATGTGAATGTAGCTGCAGAATATGTATAAGCCAAAGGACATGTAAAAAAATAGCTAAAAACCACTTATGAAAGGTTGTTGATGTCATACTATAGATGCCTTTCAACTCCTTGTAATATATAGGCTATAATGTGTTAGAATAAAAGAGTACACGCTGTATATCATTTTACCTGCACAGTAATATAGGCAATCCGTCTGTGGACGGCATCAGGCATTAAAGCATAAGCTTAAAAGGTCTGATCTCGTTTCTATTTGACATTTCCACACACATCTTAAAAGTGTCAATACATCATCAGAATCCCATTTTCATTTATCAGGCGGCAAGAATTGAGTATTTGTTGCAAGGCGATTTACAAAGCACGAGGATGGAGAGGATCAGAATATATTTCCTTTTCAACATGATTCTTAATTTGTATTTTAACCTCTGCTATATTTATTGTGTGAAAGGAGAATCTAATTTTTCATATTTATATTCTATCACTGCTTTCATGGCTGCTTTGCATAATTGCATAAATGGCATATGATTCATAATTCCTGATCTCCAGGGAAGAGTCATGCTGTGCAAGCTATTGTGTGTTGGAAATTCAGAACACTTTTAATAGTAGGGCATAAAAAATGCTGTGCCGATTCTTCCTGCTTTATAGGAACTGTATAAAGGACTGGACCCGTTCAATTTATTAAATGTTACCATTCACATTTAGGTGATTCTGGTGAAAGAGGAGAGAGAGGATTATCAGGCAGAGGTCCGAAAGGAATGCCAGGAATACCAGGACTTACAGGTATGGACTAATAATTTGCTAGCTATTATACATAGCTGATACATAATGATGGGATTGTGAATATTAAACGGAGGCATCAAAGACAAGCCATGCAGATTGGATAACATATGGAGAAAACATATAAAAAAGGACAGAGTGTTAGTATCCAGGAGATGAGCAGCAGAATGCTAAGCAAAGCTATTGCCTATGTAAAGATGTAGATTTAAAGTCAATTTATTAGTATTTATCATGTGATTAGCATATGCCATTTACATCAGAATTGAAGGTAGTCATAGGAACTGTTCATTCTGGCCACACTTGTGGAAATGGATAAGCTCTATGTTCCAGAGTGGTTAGAAATTCTACCCAATTAATGGAATTTGACATTCCCCAAGGATCCATTCCTGATGGAATTCGGATGTTTGCACTCATTTATTTCACGTCTATACTGTTTCCAGGGAATACATGCATAGAATGTTAAATAAAGCTTACATGGCTGAAGTTGTCCATACCTATCGTTTCTAAGCTTAGGATATGGATTTTACTTTTTGTCTGTGAAATATGTGCAATCTAGTTATTGTATCTGTCCTTAAAGTCCAAAAATTCTAATTCAGATAATGTCCACCTGTTTAGAGTAATTCCACCTTGGTCGGACTGGTCCATCACAGTACCAGATTTTCTGGTGTGCTTTGACACAATAAAATGGGCATCAAAGGACTATCAGAAACCAATAAACTCATTTTGGGTTGATTTTGGAGCTAATCCCTTGTTAGGAAAGTCTCTTTCTTATGGACACATTTACAAATAACCTGTCTGATTTTATTAATAATGTCCTATGTGTGCGATAATTACAAAGGTTTTTGTTCCCTCAATTTGGTGTAACCCCACTAATTTGTTTACATGTATAACTGAGATGTCAGAAAAAGCTCTACTAGAATAACTCCATAATAACTAATTGGAAGGGTATAGCATTTATGGCACATATCTTTCAGAAGACACAGTTTCCTATATCTGTAATATATTGTAGTTGATTCACTGACGATATTTATAGTCAGGCAGCATGAATCAGAGTCTGCCTGTACGATTGCAGCCAGTTATATTGTTTTCTGCAGCGCTCTGGCATTGCAGAGAAAGTATAGCTAAAAGATCTGGCTGGAGACGATAGACAGAGATGAGACTAGTCTGGTGCCACCCCAGCTGGTTTCTCCCAGCATCACTCCTGGTGATTGACAGATATTTCCCATAGTGAGAGACCTGTCAATCACCTGTAGTGGAGCTGGGAAAAGCTGAGGGTAGCATTAGACTAGTCTCATATCTGTCTATAGGATCTTCAAACTACGGTATATTTTCTCTGAAACATACCTGACTGCAATGGTTCAGCCAAGCTCTAATTTATGCTGCCGATGGTTTGGGTAGCTTGAATCAGGTGACAAGTACCTTTTATTCGCATCTGTAAACGAATCTAAAAATCATCCTATCTGGATTTGTATTCAGTGTATTTTGGGATACACCTAAGAACAAATATTGATCTCACAGGGACAGACTTAAGTCTTTTCTTACAGTCATGTAAATTAATCCTAAGCCTACATTCCCACGATGAGCTTTTAGTGTGTTATTGTGAGAAAAGAAAAAGGCATCTTATATAAACAGGGACCACCAAAATTAATACATAACACAATTTTTATTGGAACATACAGCAAAAAAATTCAAAACAGTTAAAAGATCATTTGATGACATACATGACAATTGCCCGAAATAAGGCTCAACCCCGACTAGTAAACAATCATGCAAATAAACATTCTACTGTACATATCACCATTGAAAATCCGAAAAAAAATGAAAATAAATATAAACTACTAGCTTGGCACGAAATTTTCGCACATTGGTCGTTGGGGGCGCAGGCAATTTCAGAAAAAGCAAGCTGGTCAAATGTAAATGTATTTCATGAGATGATGAACACAGACAGGTATTTATATATGTAGCTTGGCAATACAATAAATTGTTTTGATAAGTCGAGGCCAAAAAATGTCTTCCGGTTGATGTGCCACCTGCAGATCATTGTGTCTTTCTGTAGGTTTATGAAAATAAATGTTTAAACTGTATTTAGTGATAAAATCGTGAATGTGTGGTTTGTTTGGCTCTTTTCTTGCTGAAGGGAGAAAGTTTACCTTTCAAATGGTGTATCATTTGTGTGTGTGGGAAAAGTAATCAGCGAAAAAGCAGTGTATGTTTACAAATGTGTTTGCATATGTGACTCACCTGCAGTGAAGTGTGCAATCCTCCAATGTGCCTGAAATAAGCTGGGCAAGCACTTGAGCAAGCTGGAAAGACCCAAAGGCAAGTGTTTGGATTTGTTTATGATGTCTGTAAGCAGCTTTGTGGTAGTGTGCTTTGGGGTAGTGTGCTGCCACATGCAGGTAATTTGACCTTTCCAATGGTGTATCATTTGTTTGTGTGGGTGGAGTATGAACGGAGCAAGTGTGCAATTCAAAAGGCAGTGCATGTTTACAAATGTGTTTGCACATGTAACTCACCTGCAGTGATGTGTGCAATCCTCCAATGTGCCTGAAATAGGCTAGGCAAGCAGTTCAGCAAGCTGGAAAGACCCCAAGGCAAATGTTTGGATTTGTTTGTGATGTCTGTAAGCAGCTTTGTGGTAGTGTGCTTTGGGGTAGTGTGGTGCCACCTGCAGATCATTTTTCCTTACTGCAGGTTTATGAAAATTAATGTTTAAACTGTATTTTGTGATGAAATCGTGGATGTGTGGTTTGTTTGGCTATTTTCTTGCTGAAGAGGGCAAGTTTATCTTTCAAATGGTGTATCATTTGTGTGTGTGGGTGCAGAATGAATGGAGATACAAAAGTAATCACAGAAAAACAGTGTTTAGAAATAATAGAATAGATTTGCATGTGTGGTTAGCACAAAAAAATCACCTATGCATATCAAATCTCAACGTGCACAATGTACAGCAAAATGTCAGAAAAGAGCACAGAATGTATGGAGCCAAATGATCAGATACACCAATATGCATTAACCGGCACTATATGCACACATAGGGGCCCATAAGGGGTGCGTTATACTGTACTGCATATTTTTGCTGCAGCAAAAACAAAATTGTTATAGTTCCAGCAATGTAGATGTGATTTATTGAAAATTACAGCCCACTGTGCTTATTTATGCTGCATAAACTCCCCTGAGGTTCATTTTTCAAATCTGCAGCATGTCAATTTCTCTTGCAGGCACGCTGCATTTTTTCTGTGCATATTTTTCCCATAGACTTAAAATAGATGTGGAAAATCATCAGGTAAAAAAAACCCACAAAAATGTGTTTTTAGTGTGGAAATGCATCAAAAACGCATGTAATCTTCACGTAGGTAAATCAATACAGTTTTGTCAAAGCCAAATACCAACAAGTATCAAAAACAAAGCAGCTTTTTTTACACACCAACAAGACACAAAAACCACAGTGTCAAAAGTGTGATAAAAGCGCATGTTAAAAAAAACACACTCAAAAATGCAATGAAAACCGCAAGTAACCTAATTTAAATAATAGAAATGGTGCAGAATTTCTGCAATGTCAAAAACTCACCAAAAGCTCATAGTGGAAACATAGCCCTAGATACGTTTTCCACATTGACTAGACAGTTTTGAAAAGGTGCATGGCTAAATGGAGTCATAACATGTGCCAGACTGACTATTACTAATTAGAAATGAACAGATCTGGCAGAATTCAAATATCAGCAGATTGCACAGAATTTCTCAGTAAATTCGAATTGCAGGAAAGTTAGTCCTTGCAAATTGAATGTTCTTTATTATGCTCTGGGGTCTCTACAGACCCCAAAGCATAATAAACATAATGTGTATAAAAAAGAAAAAAATGCTTAAACTCACCTTGCCGCTCAGCTTTGGCCCATCCACTCCTTACCATCTCCCTTTAGTTTCTCCTTGCACTTCTATATTACTGATGTCAAATGTAGATTTTTGTAAAGTTCAAGTACAATTAAATTCCACTCGAATACATTTTTTCATCTCTAATATTAATGTTAACGAAGCCAGTCAAAATGAAGAGAAAAGTGTCTAATATAGCAAGGTAACTAATTTCTGCCGGGCTTGTCTAGTTGCTTGCTGTCGTCAGTATTAATAAATAGGATCCAATATTTGCACTTCACCCATCACTGTGTCCTCTAGTTTGGACTCATTCCCTAAACAGACAGAATCATCTCATAATGTAAGATGTGTATCTATAACAGAAAAAAGTTGTTAAGGTTGAAGGTCTGAGGTTACGCCTGCATGATTCTACCAATCAATACTGCTGCCATGTAGACAAGTATATAAGTCATCAGCAAGCACATCGGTAAAGGCAGCTGTTTGAAGAGCAGGGCAGAGAGGTTTTTCCCTACATGGTTAAGACCAGAGATTATAAATATCTTTCTATAATGAAAAGCAAAAATAAATATATAAGGAATTGTTCCCTCCTAGACTAAATGAATGTGGTATGATGCATATAAAATTATGTAAAATTAAAATATTATTCTTACATTTCTTCACGGAAGCATTACAAGTAATGTCAGTAGTGTACAAGAAGAATAAAAATTATACCGGTTTTGTAGTAATCTGAATTGCCAGTGCTGAGATACTGAGCTTTGAAGCCACATGCAAATTAGCCTGGAAATGCACAGGGGCATGTCAGTGCACGCAGAGTACATCAACACCCCCTCAATACACTTTTCGGCTAATTTGTAATGTTGTAATGTGAACATTTAAAACATTTACCATATATCATATTAATAGTGTATTATAGAAACCCAATGAGACCTGAAAGATTTACTTTAAAGAGTAATCCTCATTTTAATTTTTATTTCTTGAATAAATAGTACACATGAAAAGAAGCAACTGTGCAATATATCTTATCAGAGAAATCTGCTTCTATCACTTCCTGGACAGTTCACACTCAATTCATGGGTAAAATCTGTATATTTGAGATAGGAGATGACGGTGCTTTTAAAATTCTATAGAGAGAGGAGAAGAGAGAAACTGGAGGCAGACACACACATTCTGCTGCAACGTCTCCAGATGCGACATTTGTAGTTCTCCACAGAACTTTATGAGCACCAAATATTATCACATCTATATTCACTAAAGGCAGAATTTACCCATACATTGAGAAGTTTGAAAATGAATAATCAGTCCAGGAGGAAAAGAACCAGATTTATGTAAAAAGATATTTTTCAACATTTGTTATTTTGACGAGTACTATTGATTTGTGGAAAAAAAAAATCGCTTTTTCACCCCTTCATGACATTTGATGTAACTGTATTCCACAAAATGACTGACAGTTACATCGTGTTGATCATTTTGGCACATAAGCTGTGCTCGCACGATTGCCACCAGGAGCTCGGCTTAAGTGATAGCGGAGCTTCAGCTGTTTAACCCCCTAAATTCCATGATCAATAGCGATCGCAGCAGAAGTTTAGGAGGGGGCTCCCTCTCGGCACCTTCTGAATCTGTGAAGCATCTGTGGGTTCAAGGTGCTTATCACACTCTAGATAAATTCCTCGAGGGGTGTAATTTCCAAAATGGGGTCACTTATAGAGATTTCCATTGATTAATCTCACCAGTACAGTCATGGCCAAAAGTTTTGAGAATGACACAAATATTAAGTCTACTGCTTCACTTTTTCTAATGGCAATTTGCATATACTCCAAATGTTATAAATAGTGATTAGCTTAACAGCAATTACTTGCAAAGTCAATATTTGGCTAGAAAATGAACTTTATCCCCCAAAACACATTTCAACATCATTGCAGCCCTGCCTTAAAAGGACCAGCTAACCTCTTTTCAGTGATTGCTCCATTAACACAGGTGTGGGTGTTGATGAGGACATGGCTGGTGATCAATCTGTCATGATTAAGTAAGAATGACACCACTGGACACTTTAAAAGGAGGCTGGTGCTTGGCATCATTGTTTCTCTTCTGTTAACCATGGTTATCTCTAAAGAAACACATGCAGTCATCATTGCAATGCACAAAAATGGCCTAACAGGGAAGAGTATCGCAGCTAGAAAGATTGCACCTCAGTCAACAATCTATCGCATCATCAAGAACTTCAAGGAGAGAGGTTCCATTGTTGCCAAAAAGGCTCCAGGGCGCCCAAGAAAGACCAGCAAGCGCCAGGACCGTCTCTTAAAAGTGTTTCAGCTGCGGGATCGGGCTACCAGCAGTGCAGAGCTTGCTCAGGAATGGCATCAGGCAGGTGTGAGTGCATCTGCACGCACTGTGAGGCTGAGACTCTTGGAGCATGGCCTGGTCTCAAGGAGGGCAGCAAAGAAGCCACTTCTCTCCAGAAAAAACATCATGGACAGACTGATATTCTGCAAAAGGTACAGGCAGTGGACTGCTGAGGACTGGGGTAAAGTTATTTTCTCTGATGAATCCCCTTTTCGATTGTTTGGGACATCAGGAAAACGCCTCATTCGGAGACGACAAGGTGAGCGCTACCACCAGTCTTGTCTCATGCCAACTGTTAAACATCCTGAAACCATTCATGTGTGGGGTTTCTTCTCAGCCAAGGGAATCGGCTCTCTCACAGTCTTGCCTAAAAACACAGCCATGAATAAAGAATGGTACCAGAATGTCCTCCAAGAGCAACTTCTCCCAACCCTCCAAGAGCAGTTTGGCGATCAACAATGCCTTTTCCAGCATGATGGAGCACCTTGCCATAAAGCAAAGGTGATAACTAAATGGCTCAGGGAACAAAACATAGAGATTTTGGGTCCATGGCTTGGAAACTCCCCAGATCTTAATCCCATTGAGAACTTGTGGTCAATCATCAAGAGACGGGTGGACAAACAAAAACCTAAAAATTCTGACAAAATGAAAGCATTGATTGTGCAAGAATGGACTGCTATCAGTCAGGATTTGGTCCAGAAGTTGATTGAGAGCATGCCAGGGAGAATTGCAGAGGTCCTGAAGAAGAAGGGTCAACACTGCAAATATTGACTTGCTGCATTAACTCATTCTAACTGTCAATATAAGCTTTTGTTACTCATATGTTTGCAATTATATTTCTGTCTGTGATAAAAACATCTGTCAAACACACACATAAAAACCAGAGGGCAGCAGATCATGTGAAAATATAATATTTGTGTCATTCTCAAAACTTTTGGCCATGACTGTAGGTCTGCAAACGTGACATTGTGTCCGCTATCTATTAGAGTCAATTTTGCGCTCCAAAAATCAAATAGCGCTCCTTCCCTTCTGAGCCCTGCCATGAACCCAAACAGTAGATTTTACCACATATTGGACATCTGTGTACTCAGGAGAAATTGTGCAACAAATTTTGGGGTCCATTTTCTCCTCTTATCCCGGTGAAAAAGAAAAATTTAGAGCTAGAACAACATTATTGTGGGAAAAGTTTTAAAAATGGTGCCACTTTTGGTATATTTCTGTCACATAGACCATTCAAAGTGACTTCAAATGTTGATGTGGTCCCTAAAAAAATGGTTTTGTAAATTTTGTTGGAAAAATGAAAAATTGCTGATAAACTTTTAACCCTTCTAACTTCCTAGTAAAAGAAAAGTAATGTTTCAAAAATGATGCAGATGTGAAGCAGACATGAGGGGAATGTTATTTATTATTTTTTGTGGTATAACTATTTGGTTTAACCCCTTAATGTCCACTGACGTGCAGAGTCCGTCATGGCAAGGTGCCAGTTCCGGCACCAGGACGGACTCTGCACGTCATGGCTTTGATCTACCACTGCGTGTAAACACGCAGTGGTAGATCAGTGCCGACAGCTGTCACAGACAGCTGACAGGCACGGCAAGCGGTGCGGGGACCTTTGCCGTCGGTCCCCGCACCTACAGCGCTGTGCTTGGTCAGTCAATCTGACTGACCAAACACAGCAGCAATCGTGCAGGAGAAGCTGAAATTTCAGCTTCCCCAGCGCGATCAGTGCAGGAGCCGACGCTGCAGTGGCCAGGCTTACTGCACTGACAGCCAGGAGCGGAGCCCCCACCGCCCCTGGCTGTTAACCCCCTGACTGCTGCGATCCAGCGCGATCGCAGAGCTCAGGGGGGGAGGCAGAGGGTCGGCAGCTCCCTCTGCCTCAGATCGGCACCCTGCAATGTATTTGCAGGGGCCGATCTCTGCCTTGATGACCCGGGGGTTGTCATGACAACCTCCGGGTCATTTAGCTACGGGAAGCTGCTGTGATCATTGTCACAGCAGCTTCCACTATAGTTGCAATGCATTGCAATGCCAGAGCATTGCAATGCATTGTAACTGCAATAAAAAGTAAAAAAAGTGAAAGTCCCATAAAGGGACAAGTTAAAAAAAATAATTTTTTTAAAAAAATTGTAAAAAAAATATTAAAAAATAATTTTAAAAAAATCCCCTAAAAAATACACATTTTTATGTAATAAAAAAAATAAAAAACAAAAAACATACACATGTTAGGTATCGCCACATCCGTAAAAATCCCATCTATAAAAGCGTAACCCTAGTTAACCCCTTCAGTGAAAGCCGTAAAAAAAACACAAAAAAGTAGTAAATTATACTTTTTCCAAGCGGTATCATTATACCGCTTGGAAAAAGTGCAATAACACGCGATCAAAAAGTCAGATATAAATAATCATGGTACCGCTGAAAACATCATCTTGTCCCGCAAAAAACAAGCCGCTATACAACATCATCAGCAAAAAAATAAAAAAGTTATAGCTCGCGGAATAAACTGATGCAAAAATAATTATTTTTTCTATAACATTTTTTATTGTGTAAAAAAACGCCAAAACATAAAAAAATATATATAAATGAGGAATCGCCGTAACCGTAGTGACCCGAAGAATAAAGCTGCTTTATCAATTTTACCACACACGGAACGGAGGAAAAAAAAAAAAAAAAAAACAATTCCTGAATTGCTGGTTTTTGTTCATTCTGATTCCACAAAAATCGGAATAGGAAACGATCAAAAAACGTTATGTGCCTGAATATGGTACCAATAAAAACGTCAGCTCGTCCCGCAAAAAATAAGCCCACAGATAACTCTGTCGGCCGAAATATGGAAAAATTATAGCTCTCAAAATACGGCGATGCAAAAATTTCTTACAAAAAATTATTCCAAGAAAAAGCATCTTTTAGTGTGTGACAGAAGCTAAACATGAAAAAAGGGTGTAAATCTGGTATCGCTGTAATTGCACCGATCCGAGGAATAAAGTCGCCTAATCACTAATACCGCACGAGGAACGGCGTAAAAAAGAAAACCAATTCTTCACCTTTTGTGGATTTGTTCATTGTGCCTCCCAAAGATCGCAGTAAGGCGATCACAGTGGTTCCCCCCCACATATGGGGTATCAGCGTACTCAGGACAAAATGCACAATAGCTTTTGGGGTCCTATTTCTCCTGTTACCCTTATAAAAATAAAAATTTGGGGCAAAAAGGTAATTTTTGTGTAAAAAAATATGATTTTTTTATTTTCACGGCTCTACATTATAAACTTCTGTGAAGCCCTTGGGGGTTCAAAGTGCTGACCACACATCTAGATAAGTTCCTTGGGGGGTCTAGTTTGCAAAATGGGGTCATTTGTGGGGGGGTTCTACTGTTTAGGCACATCAGGGGCTCTCCAAGCGCGACATGACACCCGCAGACCATTCCATCAAAGTCTGCATTTAAAAACGGTGCTCCTTCCCTTCTGAGCTCTGCCATGCGTCAAAATAGTGGTTCCCCCCCACATATGGGATATCAGCGTACTCAGGACAAATTGCACAATAGCTTTTGGGGTCCTATTTCTCCTGTTACCCTTAGAAAAATAAAAATTTGGGGCAAAAAGGTAATTTTTGTGGAAAAAAAATAGATTTTTTTATTTTCACGGCTCTACATTATAAACTTCTGTGAAGCCCTTGGGGGTTCAAAGTGCTGACCACACATCTAGATAAGTTCCTTGGGGGGTCTAGTTTGCAAAATGGGGTCATTTGTGGGGGGTTTCTACTGTTTAGGCACATCAGGGGCTCTCCAAGCGCGACATGACACCCGCAGACCATTCCATCAAAGTCTGCATTTAAAAACGGTGCTCCTTCCCTTCCGAGCTCTGCCATGCGTCAAAATAGTGATTCCCCCCCACATATGGGATATCAGCGTACTCAGGACAAATTGCACAATAGCTTTTGGGGTCCTATTTCTCCTGTTACCCTTATAAAAATAAAAATTTGGGGGCAAAAAGATTATTTTTGTGGAAAAAAATATGATATTTTTATTTTCACGGCTCTACGTTATAAACTTCTGTGAAGCACTTGGGGGTTCAAAGTGCTCACCACACATCTAGATAAGTTCCTTGGGGGGTCTAGTTTCCAAAATGGAGTCACTTTGTGGGGGTTTCTACTGTTTAGGCACATCAGGGGCTCTCCAAACGTGACATGACACCCGCAGACCATTCCATCAAAATCTGCATTTAAAAACGGTGCTCCTTCCCTTCTGAGCTCTGCCATGCGTCAAAATAGTGGTTCCCCCACATATGGGATATCAGCGTACTCAGGACAAATTGCACAATAGCTTTTGGGGTCCTATTTCTCCTGTTACCCTTAGAAAAATAAAAATTTGGGGCAAAAAGGTAATTTTTGTGGAAAAAAATATGATTTTTTTATTTTCACGGCTCTACATTATAAACTTCTGTGAAGCCCTTGGGGGTTCAAAGTGCTGACCACACATCTAGATAAGTTCCTTGGGGGTCTAGTTTGCAAAATGGGGTCATTTGTGGGGGGTTTCTACTGTTTAGGCACATCAGGGGCTCTCCAAGCGCGACATGACACCCGCAGACCATTCCATCAAAGTCTGCATTTAAAAACGGTGCTCCTTCCCTTCCGAGCTCTGCCATGCGTCAAAATAGTGATTCCCCCCCACATATGGGATATCAGCGTACTCAGGACAAATTGCACAATAGCTTTTGGGGTCCTATTTCTCCTGTTACCCTTAGAAAATAAAAATTTGGGGCAAAAAGGTAATTTTTGTGGAAAAAATATGATATTTTTATTTCACGGCTCTACGTTATAAACTTCTGTGAAGCACTTGGGGGTTCAAAGTGCTCACCACACATCTAGATAAGTTCCTTGGGGGGTCTAGTTTCCAAAATGGAGTCACTTGTGGGGGGTTTCTACTGTTTAGGCACATCAGGGGCTCTCCAAACGTGACATGACACCCGCAGACCATTCCATCAAAATCTGCATTTGAAAAAGGTGCTCCTTCCCTTTCCAGCTCTGCCATGCGTCAAAATAGTGGTTTACCCCCACATATGGGGTATCAGCATACTCAGGACAAATTGCACAATAACTTTTGGGGTCCTGTTACCCTTTGGAAAATAACAATTGGGGGTGGAAAGATCATTTTTGTGGAAAAGATATGATTTTTTAATTATACTGCTCTACGTTATAACCTTCTGTGAAGCCCTTGGGGGTTCAAAGCTTTCACCACACATCTAGATAAGTTCCTTGGGGGTCTAGTTTCCAAAATGGGGTCACTTGTGGGGGTTTCCACTGTTTAGGCACACAGGGACTCTCCAAATGCGACATGGCGTCCAATCACAATTCCAGCCAAAAAAGTCAAATGGCGCTGCTTCCCTTCCAAGCTCTGCCATGCGCCCAAATAGTGGTTTACCCCACATATGGGGTATCAGCGCACTCAGGACAAATTGCACAATAACTTTTGGGGTCCTTTTACCCTTTGGGAAATAAAAATTGGGGGTGGAAAGATCATTTTAGTGGAAAAGATATGATTTTTTAATTTTACAGCTCTACGTTATAACCTTCTGTGAAGCCCTTGGGGGTTCAAAGCTCTCACCACACATCTAGATAAGTTCCTTGGGGGGTCTAGTTTCCAAAATGGGGTTACTTGTGGGGGGTATCCACTGTTTAGGCACACAGGGGCTCTCCAAATACAACATGGCGTCCAATCTCAATTCCAGCCAAAAAAGTCAAATGGCGCTGCTTCCCTTCCGAGCTCTGCCATGCACCCAAATAGTGGTTTACCCTCACATATGGGGTATCAGCGTACTCAGGACTAATTGCACAATAACTTTTGGGGTCCTTTTATCCTTTGGAAAATAAAAATTGGGATGAAAAGATCATTTTTGTGGAAAAAACATGATTTTTTAATTTTACGGCTCTACGTTATAACCTTCTGTGAAGCCCTTGGGGGTTCAAAGCTCTCACTACACATTTAGATAAGTTACTTGGGGGGTCTAGTTTCCAAAATGGGGTCACTTGTGGGGGTTTCCACTGTTTAGGCACACAGGGACTCTCCAAATGCGACATGGCGTCCAATCTCAATTCCAGCCAAAAAAGTCAAATAGCGCTGCTTCCCTTCCGAGCTCTGCCATGCACCCAAATAGTGGTTTACCCCCACATATGGGGTATCAGCGTACTCAGGACTAATTGTACAATAACTTTTGGGGTCCTTTTATCCTTTGGAAAATAAAAATTGGGATGAAAAGATAATTTTTGTGGAAAAACATGATTTTTTAATTTTACGGCTCTACGTTATAACCTTCTGTGAAGCCCTTGGGGGTTAAAAGCTCTCACAACACATTTAGATAAGTTACTTGGGGGTCTAGTTTCCAAAATGGGGTCACTTGTGGGGGGTTTCCACTGTTTAGGCACACAGGGACTCTCCAAATGCGACATGGCGTCCAATCTCAATTCCAGCCAAAAAAGTCAAATGGCGCTGCTTCCCTTCCGAGCTCTGCCATGCGCCCAAATAGTGGTTTACCCCCAACATGGGGTATCGATGTACTCAGGAGAAATTGTACAACAAATATTGTGGTTCATTTTCTACTGATACCCTTGACAAAATTTTAAAAAATTGTGTCGAAAGAAAAATTTTGGGAAAAAAAGTTAAATGTTAATTTTTTCCTTCCACATTGCTTCAATTCTTGTGAAGTACCTAAAGGGTTAATAAACTTCTTGAATGTGGCTTTGAACACGTTGAGGGGTGCAGTTTTTAGAATGGTGTCACTTTTGGGTATTTTCTGTCATATTGACCCCTCAAATTCACTTCAAATGTGAGGTGGCCCCTAAAAAAAATGATTTTGTAAATTTTGTTGGAAAAATGAGAAATTGCTGGTCAACTTTTAACACTTATAACTTCCTAACAAAAAAAAATTTTGGTTCCAAAATTATGCTGATGTAAAGTAGACATGTGGGAAATGTTATTTATTAACTAATTTTTGTGACATATCTCTCTGATTTAATGGCATAAAAATTAAAAGTTTGAAAATTGCAAAATTTTCAAAATTTTTGCCATATTTCCGTTTTTTTCATAAATAAACGCAAGTTATATTGAAGAAATTTTACCACTATCATGAAGTACAATATGTCTCGAGAAAACATCTCAGAATCGCCAAAATCCGTTGAAGCGTTCCAGAGTTATAACCTCATAAAGAGACAGTGGTCAGAAATGTAAAAATTGGCCTGGTCTTTAACCTACAAAATGGCTTGGTCGTTAAGGGGTTAAGGGAATAAAAACTCAAAGTTTGAAAATTGAGATATTTTGCAAAATTTTCGACATGGTCTTAAAAAAGCGCAAATCATATCAAACCTAAATTTACTACTAACATAAAGTACAACGTGTCACGATAAAACAAATCTCCAAAGCATTGGGATACATTGAAGCTTCCAGCGTTATTACCTCGTCATAAAGTGACACTGGTCAAAATTGAAAAATTTGGCCATGTCAGACAGGTGAAAACAGGTATGGAGGTGAAGGGATTAAGCTTCCTTTATACCTTAAAACAGCTAGGATTAGAGACTCATGGTCCAGCAGCAAATATTTGACTGTTACCTTGAAAGTGGATCAATTACTCTTGATTTATTGTTTGTTTTTTGGGAGTTAATAGAACTAATTTTATTGTGTTGGTATTGATGATATCTAAAGTTTACTATGCAATAAAATATGAACAAGCATACGTTCTATAAAACTCGAGGATAGATCATATTCTTCTGATGGCCCCAAGGAACATCATCATAATCTGTGAACATTTTGAACTTGAAAAAAAAGACAACCTCAGCTAATGTCACTGTTAACCTCTGTCACCCTTGCTTCAAGGGTGAAATCTTCATAACTACAGTAGAAAATATCTAAAACATTGCGCACACCCCCATGATATCGTAGCTGCGGCTGCCCTCTACAGCAAGAGCTTGATGACATGAGTTTAGATGTGATGCGCTTAAATAACAATGCCTAAAACTTGTATTTAATTTATTACAGATAGCTGGAAAATAAGTGAAGACTTTACTGCAGGCTTATAAAATGCATAACAAATGAGCTTCTGTAATTATTTTGGACTTAAGCTTGCAAGATCTGGCTAGTATATGTAATAACATTAACATTAGCTAGATTTTCTAGTATAATATGTATTCGTGAAATATAGCGTATTTAAAGTAAGAGGGAGAGCACAGCTTGATACTGAATTATAATGTCATTCATCACAGAATACCATTTGCACAATATTTTTTTCAGTCCTTCTAAAGATTTCTGTACCAAGAAAAAATAGTTTGATTTTACATAAGTCTTTTTAATCCTTAAGGTGAACCAGGAAAGCCAAGCTACGGGCGGGAAGGTCGTGATGGAGAGAGAGGTCCACCTGGCCCCGGTGGACAACCTGGAATTCCAGGACCACCAGGTCCTCCTGGCCATGCGGGATTCTGTGATCCATCCTCTTGCAGCCTTCAGGCCATTGCTGCTCCCCAGTCTGCTAAAGATTCCAACATGAAAGGACCTTGAACAGCTTAAATGCCATGTTACTGTCTGCAGTTACATCCCACATCAAAGAATGGATTGAACGGAAGAGATAATAAACAAGGCTCTTTTTTGATTCTGAACAGCAGACATTAACAACTGTGACATTTATAATTTAAAAGAAATTACTACCAAATTTGGAAAAAAAAAAGAAAGATGGTGCTTAAAATACTCAGTGAAGACCTCCGTTAACAGCTCTGAAAAATCCAAAATATGTCATTCTAATAAATGTTTAATTTGCCACTTCCAGGGTGTGCAGGTGTCTCCATGGATGAAGAAACTTTGTAATACCTCAAGTGTTAATCGCCTTCATAGTTATTACCTATAGCCCAACTGACTACATAAAGGTGTAAAACAGTGACGCAAGTTAAAAATATGTCAAGTAAATGCAGTTGTAATGTAAGACCCTATACCAAAGACCCCGAACCAAATGGTAACCAGGAAATGACACTTTTATCTATGGTGAATCCATTAGGTGCTTTTTTATATTGGATCACTGTATATCCATGGAGGAAAATGATATAGGAGAAGAACCAAGTGACACACTGAGTGCACAACATGTGCTGTAAATCTATGTAAATGTGCTATGGGTGACTTCAATGACTAGCGTGCCTTCAACATTCAGTATTGTAATTAAATAGATGTTTCTTCTTGATTTTATGTTTTTTTTCCAAGCCTTTTGGGATTATAATCTAACTCCACCTCTCTGTGACATCAGCTCCTCAATGTGATGAAATCAATAGCAGATTTTAATATCCAGAAATAAAATTGTTTTATAACAGAGAATATTTATTTTCATGTGGCATCTCTGAAAAAGAAAAAGGAAGAATAAATACTGTTTCGTAACCTTGTGCATTTTTTCAATGTATGCTTTAATTAAGTTAAATGAGAAAAATTGAACTGGACCCCTGAGGAGACATCTGGCTTTCAGTTTCAAACATTTATTCTGCAAATGGGATAATTCAAAGTTTAGTTGTATGCTTAATTTATCAAACGCTATATAGAAACGACAGGGGGTTATATATCAAAGTAAAGGCATTAACTTTAATTAATGTTAGGAGACCTATTATGAACATATGGCAGATTGCTTTGTGTCAGTTATCTCTCATATTGCGGGTGGCTGCAAAGATCAATAGTGCATGGCAAGAATAATCGAAGTTTGGAAAAATTCTACTTTTAGGCATTTGCTTAAAATGGAGCACGGTGAAATGCACACGGAGTGTATTTGTGGCAGATGTTCCATACGGTTCTGAGTGCGGAAAATTCTAATATTGTATCAGTAAAGGTGATGACTAGAGATGAGCGACTTTGCCTTTTTTCGGGTCGAGTCGGGTTTCGTGAAACCCGACTTTCTCAAAAGTCGAGTCGAACGAAGTCGGCCGACTAACCGAAATGGTCAGGTCGGAGTCGAAAATCCGACCCCAATGCAAGTCAATGGGGAATAAATTGCCCCCTTATCACAGTCAGGCGGCCTACTAATCAGGTGTGATGCTCCACACAAGCAATTTCTACAGCGTCACTGGCAGGCAGCCTAAGAACCAGCGTTGCTGCACTCAGCAAAATCCTCCCCTCTCACTGCACAGTCACTGTACAGTTAATCGCTATCAGCAGAAAGTAATATTTTTTTTAGGCCCTGCCTAACGCTCTCTCTGCTCTGACGCACCGTCAGCAACCTTCCCCTACACTGAGTTCGGCAGATGTTAAATGGCGGTCGGCTCTGAGGGATTTTATATGCACTGTGACGCCACTGAAAGCCAGCCAATCGCTGCAATGACCTTCTCTAAGATGGTGCTGGCCATGTCATCCCATTGCCCACAGTCTGCGTCCTTGCTCATTGGCCAAGAAAAGGTGCTTAAAGTGTAGAGGAAGACCGACTCCAGCAAAATGGTCGCCGAACACGAGACCGAACTCACTCCACAGTCGGGTTTCGTTTCATGAAACCCGACTTTGGCGAAAATCGGCGACTTTTGAAAATGAACGACCTGTTTCACTCAACTCTAGTGATGACATTTAACAAATTTTATCTAAACATTAGAGAAATTTTCAAATTCAAATTTTGGGATGGAAAGGGCTTGGAAAACAATACTCAGTATCTCAGCTACCCTGCCGCCGCAGTTTTCCGCTTGAGGCTTCACTCTTTACTAGTGTTTCTGGCACCGATGGGACTCGACAAACATTCTGACATCATGATGTCATGACATGCGCCTCCCTAAGTGGCCGCAAGGAGCGACGCATATTATGATGTCAGAATGCCTGAAGCGCAAGTGACGAGAAGAAATGACCAGAGCAAGGGCCTGGGAAGCCGCTGGAGGATTGGTGGGAAGCCGAGATCACAGGGATGAAAGGGCCAGCTGAGCATAATTTTGTATTGTTTTTCTTAACCCCTTGCAGGTCTTTTTAGTATACTTTGGGTTTGTCAAACCACAGAGCAAAATAAATGGCTCATTTGATTCTCATTGGTTAATTTTGATGTGAATCAAATTTCCATCCCACATTTCAACAAATTTGTTGAATTAAAATTTTGGAGAAGATGGTGAAAAATAATTTCTCCATCATCTCAATTCTGTCAGTCTGTGAAAATCAGACTGCACTCGGATGTCATCTGAATGCAGTACAATGTTTTCCACAGACTCATTGACTTGCATGGCCAAATGTGATCTGATAATCGGATGCAACTTAAATATGCTACAATTTTTTTCCCTGGACAGACTCATGTGTGCGGTCTCATGGAATAACATTGGTCCAAGTGTGATTCGATTGCACTCGGACCAAAAATACAGTCATGTGCAAGAGCCCTTACAAGAAGCCATAAGTTTTTTGGTGACTACAATCTCACAAGTAGTAAGTGCTTGATATCAACAGAGGTAGAAAAATAAGAAGCTCTGCATTGGCTCTGGGAAAATCTTTGTGTCACAGTCAATGCAGTATGGCTTACTCTCTTGAAGGCAATATGTAAGCAGGTTTTTGCAATGTAATCTTAGAGCAGCATGATGTAGGAGTAGAGCCTGATTCCATGGATGCGTCACATACTAGGCTGTGTGCTGCTGTTTCAATAAAATCAATGTTTTATCATCAGGAGATTACAACTACAGGACTAGTTGCCCCCTAGTCACTTTCTCTGATTAACCCCACCCCTACATATGATTACCAGCTTTCTGTCAATGTACATTGTACATGGAAAGCTGCCAATCAGTGGTGTGGGTGGGGTTATACAGGGCTCAGCATTATGAGCACTGCTAGATCTGCACCAGAGAAAACAGGAATTGCATCAAAATGACAGCATGCAGACCTGCAAGGGACGCATCGCTGGAATCAGAGTCTCAGCCCCTATATTATGATGCTCTCAGATTACATAAGAAAAACCTGACAGATTCCCTTTAATGATTGTCTCAGCCCCACTTTTGGTTATCTTGGCTGTAAAGCACTGCAATATCTGGTCTGTCCGTCCTCTCTGCTTCTCTCTGTTGTGGCAATCATTGCCTCAAATCTCAATAAAGATGAAAGATGCTTCTTCCATGCAATTGGGCTCACTAAGGACAAACTACACCAACAGTAATATGGGCTTTGAGCCATGCTTTTCTGTGGCCTTCTCTGCCATTAGATAGTGCACCATGTATAGTTAGTGGTATGCAAATTGCCTCTTCAAACAAAGAGGACTTGTACTCTATAGCGCCACCTATTGGAAGTAGCGATCCTACAAGTCACAATCAACCCTTTAACGAGTCTTGTAATATGACTTAGGATAAAAGCCAAATCAGAATCTCCATTTGCAGACACGGTGTTTCGGACTGTTGGTCCTCGTCAGTGCAAAGTAGTCACCCTCAGATGCTAGTTATGCCATAGACCCTTTTGGCTGGGCTCCATAGCTGTTCCTTCTGCCTGCATTGTCAGTGTGTGCCTGACCTCTACTGGCAGGAAGCAAGAACCTTTAGTGATCTCTGGTACTCTTAACAAGGGATGTGTTTGCACTTATGGTATGAACCCCTAACCCAGCCATGTCATCAGCATTAGCACACAAATCAAGTTCTAAAAGATATAGATACACAGCCAAACGTACAGTAACACCAACTAGGGTGCTACCACTGCAAAGAACCACTAATGATCAGTGAAAGAAAAAAAACAATAAAGAAAAATGTGCACACCCATAGATATAGGACAATAAATGTTATTTAACACTATATAACTCCACCATTAAAAACAAATATACCGTATTTTTCGGACTATAAGACGCACCGGACTATAAGACGCACCCAGGTTTTAGAGGTGGAAAATAGGGAAAAATATATTTGAAGCAAAAAATGTGGTAAAATATTTAATAACATACTATTATATGTGGTGTTATTATATATAATAGTATGTTATTATGTTGGAAGCTACGGGTAGGAGATGGTGCTGCGGGACCAGTGTGGTGTCTGTAAACTACTATGTGAAGACGCTGGAGGGTGAGTACAAGGCCGGGGTCACACATGCGAGAAACTCGCACGATTTTGTGTGAGTCCCTCGCATGAACACCCGGCACTGCCGCCGGCACTCAGACTGGATCGTGTGGCTGCATAGAAATACATGCTGCATAGAAATAGAGACAGATGATAGAGACAGAGTTTATAGAGATAGATGATAGCGATGATAGAGACAGAGATGATAAAGATGATAGAGACAGATGATAGAGACAGAGATGATAGAGACAGATGATAGAGACAGAGATGATAGAGACAGATGATAGAGACAGAGATGATAGAGATGATAGAGACAGATAAGAGATATAGAGACAGAGATGATAGAGACAGAGATGATAGAGACAGAGATGATAGAGACAGAGATGATAGAGACGAGATGATAGAGACAGATGATAAAGACAGATGATAGAGACAGAGATGATAGAGACAGAGATGATAGAGACAGAGATGATAGAGACAGATGATAGAGACAGAGATGATAGAGACAGAGATGATAGAGACAGAGATGATAGAGACAGATTATAGAGACAGATTATAGAGACAGAGATTATAGAGACAGAGATTATAGAGACAGAGATGATAGAGACAGATGATAGAGACAGATGATAGAGACAGATGATAGAGACAGATGATAGAGACAGAGATGATAGAGACAGAGTTGATAGAAATGTGACACGTATGCGTTTCATGTGCGCACGATGCGCTGCACAAAAAAACGCAAGTGTGAAAGTAGCCTAACCTTTTAATTAATTCTCTGTTGTACAGTGTGTCTGAAGGACCTGTGATGACATCATGAAGAGGCAGGGCTTTGGTCATGTGATGCTCCAGCCCGCCCTCTTCATGACCTCATCACAGGTCCTTCACAGGAGCATTCAGCCTCCCATCAGCACAGCCCCAGACTGTCAGGTATGCCAGCTGCTCCTGCTGCCTCCTTCTCCTTCAGACACCGATCTGCCCAGCTGCTGCAGGAATCAGGCGCTGGGGAAACTGTGTGGCTCTGTGATCTGCTGCTCCCCGCTCACTGCTCAGCTGATAGGTGGGCGGGGAAGCAGCTGATTAATATTCACTGCACTTAAGTAGGGACCAGGGGTTTCCCCAGTGCTTGTTTCCTGCAGCAGAGGGGATATTTTCTTGCCTCCTGCTGATCCCACTCCACCGCTGCCCCCTGCCCCCCTCCCCACATGTTACATTCCGACCATAAGACGCACCCACACTTTCCTCCCAAATTTGGAGGAAAAAAAGTGCGTCTTATGGTCCAAAAAATACGGTAATCATAAGTTGCAACCTCATATATATGTATAAATCACTGTACAACAATAAAATGCAACAACAATAAATATATAACTGTGCTGTAAGATCCTTCTAAGTTGATATACAGTGAAGAGCAAAAATGTAACAATGTTTTGAACTTTTGACTTTCAGGCTCCATTTTTTATCATCCACTACTGCTTCAAATGTGAGACTACCATCATTTTATAGACAGTCATCTTGGCTATCTCATACACAGATTTGACTTACAACTATTTAGAATATAATTAGTTATGCAGATTCTTGTCATGTCACTGCATTGTTACTGTTTTGCTCCTGGTGGTGGAAAAATCTTTTTCTTCCTGTATACTATGAATTACAACCTGTTCTCACATTCCCTAATAGGTCAGTGTATTATTAGGTTGATTCCCACGTGAAAGGTCTCCGGTTCGAATAGAGGAGCAGCCATGAAAACAATTTCCCAAGAAAAGAAAAACAGCACCATCCAGCTCATCGATAGCTGTCTCTCGGACAAGAAAATTGCCAAACTGCATCATGTGAGTGCCATGACAGTTGGAAGAATAAGAAATGAAGTCCGTCCAAACATTCAAAAGCCAAAAGGTGAACGTCCAGGCAAAATATCAAAGTCAACAAGTTGACTCATCCCAAGGTCTATCAGTTCTGGCAGTGGAGGTGGCTCGTATGCTTCATAATAGCGTGATCTCAGACGTCAATGCAAGTACTGTGTGACGCACATTACACAAGTCTGGAATAGTGTCCCAAATAAAGGTGAAGAAGCCTCAACTTCAATAAGCAATGGTTTGAGTTTGTAAACAAGTGCGAAAAGTGGACATTTAAAGATTTGAAAAGGGTGATTTGGAGAGATGACACAAAAGTCAATAGAGTAGGCTCTTATATGTGCAAATGAGTCTGAAAGAAACAAGGGAAAAGGGGCTAATGGATTGAGAAATTGAAGGAAATATCAAGTTCGGTGGAGGAAGCCTGATGATATTGGGTTGTTTCACAGCCAAAGGCATTGGATACTTGACCAGGATCGATGGTTGTCTCAGTGCTGAACCATATGCGAGTATCCTACAAGATGAGTTACGTTGTACACTCAAGTACTATGGATATGAAAAGGACGACATAGAGTTCCAGTAGTACAATGACCCGAAGTATACATCAAGACAGGCAAAGAAATGGTTCAATGACAATGAAGTGGAGGTGCTGGAATGGCTACCACAGTTCCCAGACCTCAACCCAATCAAACACTTGTGGGTAGAATTGAAGAAAAAACTGTATACATACCCAAATATGTCGACCAGAACGCATCAACTTTGGGAACGTGTAGAAGAGATCTGAGATCAAATTTCAGTCGACACATGTTTCAATTTGATGGAGAGCATGTCCAGAAGGATTCAAGCAGTGTTGAAAGCCAAATGTGGCTTTACAAAATACTAACAAAATAATACAAATTAAAATTTAGATCTTTAGGACTAAAACATTAACAATGCAGTCACATGACAAGAATCTGCATAACTAATCATATGTGAAATAGTTGCAAGTCAAATTTAAGTATGAGATAGCCAATATGATTGTCTATAAAATGTTGCTAGTCTCACATTTGAAGCTGTAGCGGATGGTGAGACAAGGAGAATGAAAGTGAAAAGTTCAAAACATTGTTACCCTTTTGCTCTTCAATGTATATACATTCAATAACATACCAATAAAACATAGAGGCACTATGCATCTTTGAGTAAAAAAGATAATAGTGAAGTCCAAAACCATATGATATTATATTCCACAGTATGCTGTAAGAAATTAAATATGTCTGAACTAGTGATGGGCGAACCTGTGGATGTTCGCCCGAGCATCTAAAAAAGTTTGATTCAGATACCAGAACTGTACCTGAACCCAAACCCCATTCTGATTAACGAGTGGACCAAACATCCGTTGTTCATCACGCATTAATCTACATGACACTATGGCAAACATGCTCTAATTGGTGGTAAGATCATTACCGCTGATCAGAGAGCTGCAGATTCCACACTGTCAGATGACAGTATGTGAGCCAGCAGCTGTGACTGACAGTAAAAAAGTTACCGCTGGTCAAAGACGTCAGCTAATGAGAGAGTACTACTGCCATCATCATACGTCTGTTGTCACTGATAACAGTGAGAGCAGGTGCCATTGATGGGATTATTCATCAGCTGGCGCCTGTGCTATAAATTAATAATTTATAGTACTGGCATAGGCTGATGGTTCACGCTGTGATCTGACAGCATGGGAATCGCAACTCTCTAAAAGGCAGCAATTATCTTACCACCGATCAGAGCTGCCAGTGTTTTTTGCGCTTTCATGCATATGACAGCGTGGGAAACACTCTATATGTTTGGGCTGCCAAAACCAAACAGTAACACGAACTTCCTGGAGAAGTCCATGTTTGGGGTCCGTGTCCTAACACTAGGTGTTCGGTACGGACTCCGAACTTTACTGTTTGGGTTTGCCCATATCTAGTCTGAACCTTTAGTAAGTATTGAAACCATAAAGAAGCAATTGTAACAGCCCTGATCAGGAATATAGATATAAACATGTATATAGAGCACAAGAAAAGTGCTAATAGTGGAATCAGTCAGCAAGCATGCATGCAACCGTGCAAATGTATGCATAGAGGATAACACAAATAAGAGTTTGTATTCAAATCACATGGAAAATACCGGTAATCAATAGAAAGAGCATATTGCAAGACCCATGGCTCCAAGCGGCTTCCTCAGAGGAGAAACTGCTTTGTTTTGCAGCAATACACATGAGGCTCCCCATTACTCCCTCCTTGGAGCCATAGATCTTTTACTGTGTGCTTATTGATAATTTTCCATGTTATTTGGATACCAACCCTTATTGGAGAGTGACACAGAGAGACTGGAGACTTATTTGGACTGGACAACCGCTTTAACTTCTTACAGCATAATGTGGAATATAATATCAAATGCTTATGGACTTGACTATTATTATATTGATTGCATATACAGTATTGATCAAAAGTTTGGACATACCTTCTCATTTAAAGATTTTTCTGTATTTTCATGACTATGAAAACTGTACATTCACACTTAAGGCTTCAAAACTATGAATTCACACATGTAGAATTATATACTTAACAAAAAAGTGTGAAACAACTGAAAATATGTCTTATATTCTAGGTTCTTCAAAGTAGCCACCTTTTCATTTGATGACTGCTTTGCACACTCTTGGCATTCTCTTGATGAGCTTCAAGAGGTAGTCACCGGAAATGGTCTTCCAACAATCTTGAAGGAGTTCCCAGAGGTGCTTAGCACTTGTTGGCCCCTTTGCCTTCACTCTGCGGTCCACCTCACCCCAAACCATCTCGATTGGGTTCATGTCTGGTGACTGTGGAGGCCAGGTCATCTGGCATAGCACCCATCACTCTCCTTCTTGGTCAAATAGCCCTTACATAGCCAGGAGGTGTGTTTGGGGTCATTGTCCTGTTGAAAAATAAATGATGGTCCAACTAAACGCAAACCAAATGTAATAGCCTGATGCTGCGGTAGCCATGCTGGTTCAGTATGCCTTCAATTTTGAATAAATCCCCAACAGTGTCACCAGCAAAGCAAAGCACCCCCACACCATCACACCTCCTCCTCTGTGCTTCACGGTGGGAACCAGGCATGTAGAGTCCATCCGTTCACCTTTTCTGCGCCACTCAAGGACACGTGGTTGGAACAAAGATCTCAAATTTGGACTCATCAGACCAAAGCACAGATTTCCACTGGTCTAATGTCTATTCCTTGTGTTCTTTAGCCCAAACAAGTCTCTTCTACTTGTTGCCTGTCCTTAGCAGTGGCTTCCTAGCAGCTATTTTACCATTAAGGCCTGCTGCACAAAGTCTCCTCTTAACAGTTGTTGTAGAGATGTGTCTGCTGCTAGAACTCTGTGTGGCATTGACGTGGTCTCTGATCTGAGCTGCTGTAAACATGCGATTTCTGAGGCTGGTGACTCGGATAAAGTTATCATCAGAAGCAGAGGTGACTCTTGGTCTTCCTTTCCTCCGGCGGTCCTCATGTGAGCCAGTTTCTTTGTAGCGCTTGATGGTTTTTGCAACTCCACTTGGGGACACTCTCAAAGTTTTCCCAATTTTTCAGACTGACTGACCTTCATTTCTTAAAGTAATGACGGCCACTCGTTTTTCTTTACTTAGCTGCTTTTTTCTTGCTATAATACAAATTCTAACAGTCTATTCAGTAGGACTATCAGCTGTGTATCCATCAGTCTTCGGCACAACACAACTGATGGTCCCAACCCCATTTATCAGGCCAGAAATCCCACTTATTAAACCTGACAGGGCACACCTGTGAAGTGAAAACCATTTCGGTGACTACCTCTTGAAGTTCATCAAGAGAATGCCAAGAGTGTGCAAAGCAGTCATCAAAGCAAAAGGTGGCTACTTTGAAGAACTAGAATATAAGTCATAATTTCAGTTGTTACACACTTTTTTGTTAAATATATAATTCCACATGTGTTAATTCATAGTTTTGATGCATTCAGTGTGAATTTACAATTTTCATAGTCATGAAAATACAGAAAAATCTTTAAATGAGGTATGTCCAAACTTTTGGTCTGTACTGTATTTCAAATTATAAGGGAAAGCTCAAATAACACATCCTGAATGAATGAAATATTCTCATTGAATACTTTGTTCTGTACAAAGTTGAATATGCTGACAACAAAATCACACAAAAATCATCAATGGAAATCAAATTTATTAACCAATGGAGGCCTGGATTTGGAGTCACATACAAAATTAAAGTGGAATGTAATGTCCTTACAAGTCAAAATGAGGCTCAGTAGTGTATGTGGCCTCCACGTGCCTGTATGACCTCCCTGTGCCTGTATGACCTCCCTACAACGCCTGGGCATGCTCTGATGAGGGGCGGATGGTCTCCTGAGGGATCTCCTCCCAGACCTGGACTAAAGCATCCGCCAACTCCTGGACAGTCTGTGGTGCAACGTGACGTGAAGTTGGTGGATGGAGCGAGACATGATGCCCCAGTTGTGCTCAATCGGATTCAGGTCTGGGGAACGGGAGGGACAGTCCATAGCTTCAATGCCTTCATCTTGCAGGAACTGCTTACTCCCTCCAGCTACATGAGGTCTGACATTGTCCTGCATTAGCAGGAACCCAAGGTCAACTGCACCAGCATATGGTCTCACAAGGGGTCTGAGGATCTCATCTCGGTACCTAATGGCAGTCAGAGTCAGGCTACCTCTGGTGAGCCCTCCAAAGAAATGCCGCCTCACACCATTACTGACCCACTGCCAAACCGGTCATGCTGAAGGATGTTGCAGGCAGCAGATCGCTCTCCACGGCATCTCCAGACTCTGTCATGTCTGTCACATGTACTCAGTGTGAACCTGCTTTCATCTGTGAAGAGTACAGGGCGCCAGTGGCGAATTTGCCAATCCTGGTGGTCAGTGGCAAATGCCAAGAGTCCTGCATGGTGTTGGCCTGTGAGCACAACCCACATCTGTGGACGTCAGGCACTCATACCATCCTTATGGAGTCAGTTTCTAACCGTTTGTGCAGACACATGCACATTTGTGGCCTGCTGGAGGTAATTTTGCAGGACTCTGGCAGTGCTCCTCCTGTTCCTCCTTGCCCAAAAGCAGAGGTAGCGGTCCTGCTGCTGGGTTGTTGCCCTCCTACGGCTCCCTCCATGTCTCCTGGTAGCGCCTCCCGCCTCTGGACACTACGCTGACAGACACAGCAAACCTTCTTGCCACAGCTCGCATTGATGTGCCATCCTGGATGAGCTGCACTACCTGAGCCACTTGTGTGGATTGTAGAGTTCGTCTCATGGTACCACGAGTGTGAAAGCACAACCAACATTCAAAAGTGATCAAAATATCAGCCAGAAAGCATTGGTACTGAGATGCAGGACTCTGGCAGTGTCTCTGTTCCTCCTTGCCCAAAAGCAGAGTAGCGGTCCTGCTGCTGGGTTGTTGCCTCCTACGGCTCCCTCCATGTCTCTGTAGCGCCTCCCGCCTTGGACACTACGCTGACAGACACAGCAACCTTCTTGCACAGCTCGCATGATGTGCCATCCTGGATGAGCTGCATACTGAGCATTGTGTGGATGTAGAGTTCGTCTCATGGTACCACGAGTGTGAAAGCACAACCAACATTCAAAGTGATCAAAATATCAGCAGAAAGCATTGGTACTGAGATGTGATCTATGGTCCCACCTGCTGAACCATCCTTATTGAGTGTGTCTTGATAATTGGCAATAATTTCATTGTTGTCTATTCCATTTGCACACACCATGTGAAATTGATTGTCAATCAGTGTTGCTTCCTAAGTGGACAGTTTGATTTCACAAAAGTTTGATTTACTTTTATTTACTTATTTTTTTGAGCAGTGTTTATTTGTTATTGTTGCATTCCATTGTTGTACAGTGATGTATACATATCTATGAGGTTGTCATGGTTTTAGTCATTTTTAATCATGGAGTTATTTGGTGTTTAATAAAATGTATTGTCATTTGTTTTACAGGTGTGCACCTTTTTCTGTATTAAAATTTTTCTTTGATCATTAGCAAACAAAAGGCAACTCCTAGTGAATGGTGCTTCAGAACTCCTTACTGCTACAGTGACATCCTGTAAGTCATTATCTGACCAGAACACATTTACCAAACACTTTTTATTCACTTACATCACACATGCAGCATTTTTAAATTTGTCACAACTCATTTGCAGCAACCACTTATAACACAGCATTAATAAACATTATTATAGAACATAATTGCCAAAAATTAATTGGACATAATCCTAACAAGCAATAATATGGATTGGTAATTTTGTGAAGCAAAATAAACAGCACATAAATATGACATTTACATATTGATACAGCAGCTTAGGTGACCAAGTGGTATCTTCACTACAAGAGAGTCAATGATAACCCATAGCAATCAACAAAGAAAAGATCACTCTTCTTACAGTTCAGACAGTAACAATAAAGTCAGAGGCAAATCTAGGTTTTCCTGCAGCTAAGGGAAAAACTCAGTGTGGTGCCCCCTCCTATACACAGCTCAAGAGGTTTGAGTAGTTGTCACTAACCTCTCTTCCTGATTCTCTCAATAGTCAGTGGAAAACTACAGCTCCTGCTTCACTGAGATAAGCAGGAAGGGAAGCTAGTAGACATGTCAGTGGTTACGTGATGAACGCTGGAGCTGACAAACATAAACTAGTCTGGGCCGCGAGTATGTTACATGCTGTTGGAATATGACATGCTAAAATGCTTAATTGTATAATTAATGCCCCTAACGTAAATACAGTTATAGTAATTTTTAACTTGTCAGATGGTACAATACCTTATTAACATAGCCAATTATCACATTATCTGACATATTCTGGATTGCTACATATTTTACATGATAAGAGCCAATTAATAGTAAAGGAGTACAGCAACAGAAGTACCATCAGAACTGAAATACAGCAGAGCAACCACCATCAATACTTGAATACATCACCAGAACCATCACCAGTACATAAATACATCACTAGAGGCACCATTAGTACATGACATGAATACATCACCAGAAACACCATCAGTACATGAATACAGTATCAAAACCACCATCAAGAGGAATGCATCACGAGAATCATAATTAGTTCATGAATACAGCATTAAGCTGAGTACAGTGATGAGTTACAATGTCAGGTCAACCCCATATCCAATTATATTGTATTAACCTACTACTCTCAGTATGTTCATAACAATGGAAATGAGATACTTGGAGTTTTTCTTAACAGACATTATCAGACTGTGGATCATGCAGGAATCACAGTACTGGAGAGACTAGTCAGTATCAAAAATAAACATTTACATTCAGGTACTTTAAAAGTGCCATTACAAGGTCCCTGAGTAAAAATAAGTGCCCTATGTGCTTCTGAATAGTTGCGCCTCACTGTGTTCCTGTTCAAAACATGAACCCCATATTGTCCCTTTTATAGTATAGCCTCCACACTGTCCTCTACCAAAAAATATTGCCTTCACACTGTCTGCCTTATTGGCTAAAATCACCACACTGTCCTTCATCATGCTGTCCCCTTTCCATAATGACAATCCTGTTCACACTTTTATCTATACTGTCTTGTCTCTATACTGAGCTCCTCTTCAAACCTCCTATGCTTTCTGTTTTCCCCCTACTGTGCCTGGACACTGTCCCCTCATACTGCCTCCTCTCTATATTTCCCTCACACACTTTTCTCACCATTTTTTCTCCTTATGCCCCCATACTGTCTCCTCACACTTTTCCCTTATTACTGTCTCCTTACATTCCCTCCATACTGTCTCCTCATACTCTTCCCCAATACTGTCCTTTCACACTTCCACCATACTGTCCCTTACACTTCCCCATACCGTTCATTCACAATATTTACCCATATTCTTCCCTCTCAATATTCTGCTCATATTGCCCGCTTATGTTTGTTGCCCCATATTGTACTCTCACAGTTTTAATGCGTACTGTCACACTTTTCTCTCCCCCATACTGGCTCCTCACACATCCTTCAATGTTGTCCATTCCGAATTCCACCATACTTTTCCCTCTCACTTTTCTCCTTCATACTGCTACCTCAAATTATCCTCCAAATAAAAGTCCTCTGTGTCTTTGGCTGCATTACCTGATTGCCGGACTCCACCCATGTGGTGCAAGAGTGACATCATCAGTATGATCAGGTGATCTGATCACGCTGCTGTAATCACCTTGCCCCAGAAGTGTCGGGAGTCAGAGATTCAACTGTACTCGCGCCTGAAAGATATGAGTGCAATTGAATGCAGAGAGCCATCCATTTACTTGTTCTCCAAGCTCGCTAATGGTCAGCAAAATGCCACCTGGAATACACCTTGTATGACTTCATTAGGTGGCCTGATGGCATCCACCTGCTGGCTGCTACCTCCAGTTACACCCCTGGTTGGTTTCAGGTGGCATAGGTACTTAATTTTTGTAAAAGAGGTTAGTAGATCCATTCGTAAACCTCTTACATGCTGATCCATAGAAAAATCTACAGCAGATATTTTGCATGTGTGTCTGTACACTTAAAGGGAATATGTCAGCAGGTTTTTTCTGTATAATCTCAGGGTAGCATGAGGTAGGGGTCTCAGACATTGATTTCAGCAATGTATCACTTATTAGGCTGTGTGCTGCTGTTTCAATACAATAAGTGTTTTATCAGCAGGAGATAAGTGTTTTTTATCATTGCTGACTAGCTGCCCAGTGCTGTCCCCTTGCACTTATGAGCAGCTTATTGTCAATATACAATGTACATAGAAAGCTGTGGTGTTGGAGACATTAGCTTTTTGAGCACTGATACAGCTACAGCAGAGAAAATTCTCATTGTATCACAACTGCTGCACCCAGTAAACTAATTGATACATCGCTGGAATCAGGGTCTCTTTCCCTACATTATGCTGATCTCAGATGACGTAGTAAAAGCCTGGTGACAGATTGTCTTTAAAGTGGTTGTCTCCTACTATCCCCATTTGGGATATGAATATTAAAAGAAGGACCTTTTTGTGTTACAGCTAAAAAAAAGAGACTTCTAGTACATTTTGAAATTTTTCATGGAAAGTTGGACTGACATTCTACTTACTGAATGACTGAAACAATTTTACATTTCCTTTGCAGCACCTTCTTGTTGAGTTGACACTAGCTGTTATGAAAAATTAGGCTGCTGAGTGAGACTGCCCCATTAATTCAGACGTTTAGAGACACTTGTTATAATAAGGAGAATTAAAAGTTTCTCTATGAGTACTTATTAAAGCACTACTGCAGCATTTTTGTTCAGTCCTGGAGTGGTGCTTTAAATGTAAGCCCCTGCCCCAGTTTTTATGCTCACCTTTTTGCGGCTTCACCTTTTGCTCTGGTCCCGCAGTGCCATCTTGTGACAGTAGCTCTCTATCACAAGCTCTCAATGCAAGTTTTTGAGAGCCAGAATGAGGCTCTCATAGACTTTTATTGAAAAGTGACCACCGACGCGCTACAGCAGACTCTGGAGCCCGCCGGCAGGTCACTTTTCAACAGAGACTGACCGGAAAAGGATGAATAGGACAACAGGTAAGTATGAAACAATTGACAGGAGACTTACATTTCAAGCACAACTCCAGCAGTGCAATAAAGAAAATGCTGGAGTGGTGCTTTAAGTAATTGATAGAATAGGTAGAAACTGCTGATAAAGCAATGCACTGAAGCAGGTGTTATTGCAAGTTGCAGGCTTTCCATAAGAGTCAGTTTTCGGGTTTGCATTTTAAGCATTGAAAGGAGGGAGAGATTATCAGTGATCACCAATTGGTGTAGAAGAGTTCCAAAACACGGGGAAAGCACAGGAGAAATCTAGGACAAAGAAGGGGGTCTTGTGAGAACCAGTGATTATGTGTGGGAAGATAGCAGGAGATGAATTCTGGTATAATCGCTTTGATCTGCAGAGTAAGACTGGAGTCACACACAACGTATATAAAATGCGGTCCGTTTTTTACGGACGAAAAGAAATGTTCCCTGAACAATGATCCGTATGTCATCCGTTGGCAATGCGAGGATGCAATTTTTGCGCATGTAAGCATCCGTGTGACATCCGTATGGCGTTTTTTTCTCGCAACCTTGCAAAATGGACATTTAACAGTTTTGAGGCCTGAAAATAATTTAAATCATAATCAACAACCCTATTTATTGGCTCTTGAACAGGTGGCAGCCTCCAATGTGGGCAGTTTCTTGCCGTGCTTGTGTTGGGGTATTTCTGCTTAGTCTGAAAAATGTCACACAGACTTACTTTCAACACAACTGAGCGGGTGCTTTACAACTGGGTTTTGTCACGCCACTTTGGGCAGCCATATCCAGTGATTGTCGATCCGAGGAGGGGGAGACAAATGTGGGTCCATCCGCTTTTGAGGCAACACCTCACGAAAGGCCATTTCCACCGTCTCTATGCATCACTGTGGACCCATCCCGACAAGTTTTACCAATATTGTCGCCTGAGCCTTGCCACCTTTGATGTTTTGTTGTAGATAGTGCGCCCTGGAATCACCTTTAAGGACACCAGAATGCGCAAATGTATTTCTGCAGAGGAGCGCCTTCTTCTTACGTTACGGTATGTATACCTCCTCCTCTATGTTGATGATATTTCTACATTTATTATATTTTTACAGAAAATTTTTGTTTTTTGTTTTTAAACCAAAATTAAAACCTGTCATTAATCATAATATTTAGTTCTTTTACAAATCACAGAGCCATTGGAACTCTTTTAATATTGTTATGGCATGGCTTGTTAGGTAGAGACTAACTTTGAGTAATGTGAAATTGTTTGTACGTGGAAAATGGTAGCTAATTTTATTGATTATTTTAAATTTTAGCTTCCTCACAACTGGTCTTTTATATGCGGCACTGCATCAGGAATTTTTAATCGGCAAATCCACAATATCAGGCATAGTCCGCTCTACCTGTTCCAAAATCTGGTCACGACTTCATCAAGTGGTCATGCCTAAGCCAAAGATGGAAGACTGGTTGAAGATAGCCCGTGATTTTGAGGAGACCTGCTGGTTTCCAAATTGTATTGGAGCCCTGGATGGGTAGCACATCCGTGTGCGTAAGCCGCCAAACTCAGGGTCCCAATACTATAAGTATAAACAATATTTTTCTGTAGTCTTGTTGGCCCTTGTCGACAGTCACTACAGGTTTATAATTGTAGATATTGGGGCCTATGGAAGAACTGGAGACTCCATAGTCTTCAATTCTTCCAATATGGGTTGGAGGCTGTGAAATAATCAGTTGGTCCTACCACCACCACGTCAGCTTCCAGCTCCAATATGGAACCTGTGCCTTATGTCC
>JARQOD010000005.1:242747737-242769042 GCA_033576555.1 Oophaga sylvatica
TAAATGAAAGATGGTAACAAATTGCAAGTTTTCGAGACTATCAGTTTTTCATCAGGCTGGGACTAATACAAAATCTGAAGAATCCATATTTATATACACAACAGGACACAGGAATAATGCAATAGGTAAGACAAGTGACGTGAAGCAGAACTGTCATTATGGCAGAGGGATGAACATAAATTTGGAACAGTTCATAGTTTAAGGAGTGAAAGTTTATTACCTCTGATTGGGGTTGGTATTGTGTTGTGATGCCCCAGGGGGTCAGAGAAGCAGATTCCTTAATTGATATAAAAAGACTTAAATCCATGTGACCCCGTTCATTCCAGCATAAGAGTGTCAAAGGTCACATAAGTTTATATTCCCAAACCTTTCTATCTTTCTCAGATTTGAAGTTAGATTTTAATACAAGTAATTCCATATCCACCCATGCTATGACCGGGCATACAAAAGTGTTTTGCCACAGGTAAATCCATTCTTTTTTCTCTTATTGTGTGGCGATGAGAATTCATCCTTGTTCTAAAGTTTTTGCCCGGTCTCCCCCACATACAGACCCCCAGTTGGACATTTAGTACATATAATGAGGTACACCACATTAGATGTGATGCAGCTGAAAGTACCGGGGGTTCTTGTAGTCCTGATGTGAGTTGGGGATCTTTATCTTGTCCGTGGTCATTATAGATGCACAGGTTTTCCCATTTCTTCTTGTTGCAAGGAAAGGTTCCTGCAGCTGTTGGGGAGGACAGGGAGCTTTGACAATGATGCTTCTTAGATTTGGGGGCTGCCTAAAACTAGTAGTGGGGGGTCGGGAAATATGGATTGTAATCGGCATCTTTTTGTAGTAAAGGTTGTAATTTCCGTGCAGCTCCCCTTAGCATCTCCAGATTTGGATTGTAGGTGACCACTAGAGGCATCCGGTTTTTTTTCTTCAACTGGCTAACACGGTACGAAATACAACATCTTTTTCCTATATCAAAAAGTGCAAGACATTGTAATGGCAGATCGACGTGTCAAACAGCGGCACATTGCCCAATGTGTGGGCATATCAGTGGAGAGGGTTGGCCATATCCTAACACAGCTGCTGAACATGCATAAAGTTTCGGCCCGATGGGTGCCCAGACTTTTGACCTTAGAGAACAAACGTCTGAGAGAACTTCGCTCTGCGGAAAATGTGCAACTGTTTGAAGCTGATATTCAACTTTTTATGCAGAGATTTGTTACAATGGATGAAACTTGGGTGCACCACTTTTGTCCGGAGTCAAAAGAAGCCTCAAAACAGTGGAAACATCCTACCTCCCCACGCCCCAAAAAGGCAAAGGTGGTTCCATCCGCTGGCAAGGTGATGGCATCAGTGTTGTGGGATTCCAAGGGTGTCATTCTTCTGGAGTTCCTCCAGAAAGGTCAAACCATCAATGGGGAATATTATGCAGCTCAGATTCATCGTCTGAGGTCATCAATTAAGAAAAAACGTCGAGGGATTCTGCGGAAAGGGGTGTTGTTTCACCAGGACAATGCGCCAGTTCACACATCAGGTGTTGCAATGGCTGCAATTCACTCCTGTGGTTTCCAACTGCTTCAGCACCCACCCTATTCCCCTGATTTGGCTCCCTCTGACTATCACCTATTTCCACAGATGAAAAAGCACCTTTGTGGAAGTTGTTTTCCTTCTGATGAAGCCGTCATGGACGCCGTAAAGGACTTTCTGGAGGAGCAAGACGGAACATTCTACCACAGTGGACTACTGAAACTCCAAGAGCGATGGCATACCTGTGTGACCCTCAAGGGAGAATATGTCGAGAACTGACTGAAAAATTTTGACCCACAGTCACTACTTCGGGGTCGGGCCTCAAACTTTTCAGGCGCCCCTCGTATGACATACATTCAGCATGAATAGTGTTAGAATATGTCAAAATCAGAATCGGGGACAAAATCCGAACAAATTCGCTCATCTCTAGTCAGAAATTTCAGTGATGTGCCTAAGACTACACTTCTTGTGATGCTTCCTTCCCCTCCTTACTGCACAGTTTAGGACCACCCCATGTGCAGCATATCATTTGTAAAGATGTGTACATGGTGGTGGTGAAGCGAGGAGCTACTGAGCTGGAGTTACACTAGCCTTGGCTTAGTGTATGGGATGTGATTGACCGTATGCCATAATTTGCACAGAAAAGCCAACTAGCTACGTGTATAAGATATCATTGTCACCGGAAGAAGGAAGTCATGTGGACTACTTCTTCCAAATGCATTCACATGCCTCTAGGGCACTCTCAGCTTGATTTGCATAAGACTTCTATACAAAACTTCTCATTTTTGGCACATTGTGTATGTTCAAAAAGGACCATATTTATTAGGGATAAACACATATACATACTACATTCAGTGCTCAACATACACCCCCATTCAGGTACGGACTGGGACTGAAATTCAGCCCTGGCATTTGAAATTACATAGGCCTATGCTGTCACTGTCCCCAACCAGATGGCATATATTACTAATATTACCCTGGATGGAGGAAAGCAAGATTTACTACAAGACCAATATTTCTAATGATACCAGAGGCCTGCTGGGGTAAGTGATGGAGTCAGTGACTTTGTGCTTCATCACAACTCTTAACAGTATGGATGTCTTAAGAACACCAATTCTGTTAACAACACAGCAGACAAGGCAGCTCACTATCAGACAGGCCCTTCTAGCATCTGCCAGAATTGCCAGATGGCCAGTCCGGCACTGCCCCCAATTGAAAAGAAAGATTTTAATCAATATCTCACTGAATACAAGAACAATTTTGACAAGACTGAGTTTTAAAGAACATTTTTAACCCATAAGATGAAAGTTAGGTTAATAATAAAACTTTCATTACAAAATATTTAGCTTTACTCAAATTACTTGATGCTAAAATGAATACACCCCACATAAAAAACTACTACAAAGATTTCAGTTGCATGCAATTTTGAAGCATCAGCATTGAGCGATCACTAAGCATTGAAAACCACACTTATTGTAGGAAGAATAATAGCATAACCGTGCCATCTATTTATCTGTGATTTATTTGATAATTCTTGGGCTAATCATCTCATACTGTGCTGGGTGTGCTTATAATTTACACATTTTTCATACTCTGGTATTCTAAAGCTAAAACTGCATGGACAGAATAAGTTCTCAATGACTCAATCCAACAATGGCATCACAATTTAATGAGGAACCTGTCAGAAGTACTGCAGTGTGTGGGAGGAATAAAATGTTTCGATCACCAGATGAGATGAAAGCAAATCAGAAAAGATCTTTTTGACATGCAGCTCTTAGTTGCTCTGGTATGTCAAGAGGCCTGTTTTTATCCGGAGAAAGGTACAGTTTGCAGCACAATCCCATTCTCAGACTCTATTCATTCCACATAGCCGGTAAATGTTGCAAAGCTTAGTTGTCTATAGGTCAATATGAGAAGTAATGAGGAGAACATATAAATAAGCCTGAAAGAGATGACACTCATCAGGACAATGCCTCGCCACCTATGGTCCTCTTTGAAAGGCGCAAATTAATTCTCATGAAGAGCATGCATAAAAAAATATTAGATTTTTGCGTAATATTTCCTATTCTATTTTGCAAAGTATTCTGCTTGGGAATAGAAAATTGAACCTGACAGTGTCATAGGCAGACATTAGATTTGCATACCATACTAATGCTCTTGGTTGTGATGCGAAATGGTTCAGCCCCCTGCCAGCCCGAGAGCTCTTAATTATCTTGGAAAGGATCTCAGCAGGCTATTTATACCAATATGATCCCGTCAGGTGTCACAAACTAAAAAGAAGCTTGTATGCTCTTTTAAATAAAATTGTGTCTGCTATCATTTCAGTGGAAATCATTTCAGACATGGTATAGGACATTATTATCAAGAACAACTGTAGAAAAAATGGCTTGCATAATAGGAAAATGGGAAAAACATTTTAAATTATTTTGTGATATATCATTGATATCTAGAAGTGTAACAGTAGATTAATTTGATTAAGTATGAGATCTTGCAAAATCACTGATTTACAGAATTAAAAGGCTTCATAAACAGATAAAACACGGTAGGCAAATCTATTACTGACAGCCTAAACTATTTGTAAAACAAAAAAGATACATGAGATAGCTGTTGGTTGAACAACTAGGCTCTCAGCAATCTCTCCAAACTCCATGACAAACTTTCCAAGTTTAACATGCAAATTTGTCTCAATGGGGAGAGGTGAAAAAGTCATTGTCAAATATAATTTACAGTGGTTTCTCTCTGGAATGAACAAAGGATAGAGCATGATCAAATCTAATTGTTAGGCTCACTTGGTGAGGTGGATCAACAAAGCTGAAGGTCATGGTGAACATAAGGACCCAGGACATTGGCACAGCAGGCTAGGAGGCACATGGTACAATGATGACTCCGATAACTGGCTTTGCTAGACAGCAGACAAACTGGCAATGCAGGACATGCTGGAATCTAAGCGCAAAGAGGGCAGATGTAGGAAAATGGCAGTACTGAAGCAAGCACACAGGTGTAGGTAATGCAAATAGGCTCTAATAACAGTTCAGCAAGCTTACAGCAATGAAGTAGTTAACAGCTGGTATTGTGTGGCATTCACTGAAGTTTGAGAAGTTAAAAGGACTCTGTCGGCACTGAATTACTGTTCAAACCACGAACAGGCGCTTGGTGCATCATGGCGGGTCAGTTCATTTAAGTACACCTTCACATATGCTTGTGTTCCATCTATCTCCAACCTTCTCTGGCTCTCTGAAGCCAGAGCTGTCAAAGATGGGGGTGGAGATACATGGAATACAAGCAGATGGGAAAGTGTTTTTAAATGATTGGCCACACCATGATGCACCGAACACCAGTACTTAGCTAGAACAGTCATTTTGTGCTGGCAGACTCCCTTTAACAGGAACTAAGGACTTGGATATGGTCAAGGTACAAACAAAAGTCTGTTGGACACAGTTCTAGATTAACACTCAAACACAAGGATGTGTCCAAATGAGCCTTGATAAGTTTAAAGAGATGATGCTAGAGGTAGATGCCCGGCCACCTGTAAAACCTAAAGTTGAGCACATCAAAGGGTAGCAACCATAAGAGAAAGACGTGGAGCCCAGCCGACGCATGTGCGTAAAAGTACAACCCTTTTTTGGCCCCTTCCAGATGAGTTGGAAATAGACTAAAGTGTATGCCAAGCCTGCTACCTCTTGAGAAAAACTGGAACGCTACTGCCATTTGGGTAATCAGCATCTCTCTTCAAGACCATATCCCTTTCAGTCTATTGAGTGTTGTGAATGTGTTGGAGATGAGTTCTGAGCAGAAGCTCCCTCTGGTGGTTGCAGACAGTGCTGAACCATTTAGTGAAGATTGGCAATCAGGAGTTACAGACTGGTCCTATATAAGGGAGGTTCCCTCCCATCAGGGTTGCCGGTGATCAATTGTTCTTGTCTAACTGCTGTTCCTGGTTCACTTGGAAGCCTGCTGAATCTTGCCTCTTCTCCTGCTCTCAGATAAGACATTTTCTGTTTTTATTTCTGTGCTTGCTTTTTGCATTTTTTCCTGCACTCTTGTGGAGGTCAGCCAGGTCCCCTCCGTGGGGCTTGTGCTCCTCTCAGTTTATCTGAGCCTCTGTTATTTGTTCATTTGCCTTTTCCAGTTATTTCAGTGGCTGCGGCTTAGTTTTGTTACACCAGAGAACTAATTTAGGTGGTTGAGGTCGTGTGATCTCAGGTGTTTTTGTAATTAGTAGAGTTGGTTCTTTTTAGGGTTTTTTGGGATTGCAGTAAGTTTTCCTTCCTATCCTTTTCTGTTTAGGAAGATTGGGCCCCAACGTTTGCTCATACTATTTTCTGTCTGTGTTTGTGTTTCCTCTTGTCTAACTGCCATTACATGTTTGGGGGCTTCCTATGTTCTTTGGGGATCTGCTCCGGGGCAGATAGTTTTCCTCTTTCTATCTTTAGGTGTAGTTAGCTTCTCAGGCTGTGACGAGGCGTCTAGGACCAACGTAGGTACGCTCCACGGCTGCCTTTAGTTGTGGTGGTTAGTCAGGGTACTGCAATCCAGTAGATTCCAACCTCTCTGGTGTATTACCGTTTTTGCCTGCTCTCCTCAGCTACCAAAACATAACAATTGAGTAGACAAGATTCCTGTTTTGTCTTCTTACATGTTCTCACAGTGTGCAATATGACGTACAGCATAAATCTTCTCTGTGTTCCAAAATAAGCAGGCTGTTCTCTGTAGTATGACTGGTTTTAGTAACATAATGCAGGAGAAAGTTTTACACAACTGTTCTGCTAGACTGCTTCTTACAAAATGATTGATTCACCATGACCTTCTTACCCACAATGCATTTTTTCCCACAATGTAGTTGACAGCTTTACAGAAAAACAACTTGTAATTCAAATAAACATCACCCAATGGTGCTATTACCACATTAAACATCAATATTAAAGTGGCAACATTAATTTAGCCTTGTCTTTTACCCCAATGGGCAGAACAATTCCAATAAACCTTCTTACAGCTCAGAATTTGGTTGATCTCATATTGTGTATAAAGAACAAAAGATTGACCTTCACTTCCAAACCTAAAACTGGTGCATACTAAAGGTACTGCCACACTAAACAATCCCGCTAGCGATCACAATAACGACGCATACTAATGCGATCGCTAGCGGGATTGTTTCTATATCGCTAAATGCGGCCACATTTAGCGATATAGTTAACGACGCTATCGCCGTTAGCGATCTCTTAACGACTTAGCGTACAAAATACCGCTAAATCGCTAAGAAAAGGTGCACACTAGCGATAATACTTACCCAGCGGAGCGCCGACGAAAAATAGGTCCGGAGCGATTCAGCGACGAGCGAGATCACAGCAGAAGCTCGTCGCTGAACTGCCGCATGAACAACATCGCTAACAGATCGCTAAATAGTGACGTTTTTACGATCCCGTTAGCGATATGTAGTGTGCTACCTTGGGGGTGAGTTCCACGGTCAGGAAGCTGCGTGTTGGCCTTGCCTGGCGAGCGCCAAACACAGCGTCCAGATGTTACAGCTAGTAGGGATTCAAGAAATCCCGTCTCACTAGCGTAACAATACGCAGGTGGCAAACCGCGTAAACGGACATGCGCGCGTCTTTTCAGACGCAGCATGTCTCTATGCGGCGACGACCGTCGCCGCACATAATTAACACAGGGCTATAAGCCTGGCTCTTTCGAGGTTCGAGGTCTGACCTGAAAGATCGCGGTCAAAGGGGTCGGGTTGAGAGAATTTCGCTCCGTCAAGCGCTATGGTTCCGGACGTAACCATAGCCTTAGAGTAGCCATCTCTATACATCACTAACAAATAAAGTTGCGCTCTGTAATTTTGTAGCATGTAAACATGAAATATATGAAATTTGAATTGCATTACTGCTCTAGAAAATAGGAAAAAAACAAAGATACATAGCACCTAATTTGGCCAATTCAAGCATGCACATCAGCCAGGACAAGGCTGTCTTCTTTTGCTGGGAACCCTGCTGAAATTGAAACCACCCTGGGCTGATGCTCAGTCAGAGAGCTAATTTAATAAGAGCCAATTTAGCAGATTGGATACGGAACAGGATGGCATAATGTCCTACAGAGTTAATCCCTTGTCTGAACCAAAATATAGAATCAGCGGTTGAGTGGACACAGCCTGGATTTTCATACACTCTGCAGAAGTCAGACAGGAAGTATGGTAGAGTATGCATCAGAGAATCGTTATGCTCCAATATTTGTGCAGAAAAAAAGCATGCCATTTTGGACCAGTCAGAAAAAAAATGCTGTAAACAAAGCAGAAAGTGCATGGTGCATTTATTCAAAAGGTCCCAGCAGGTTTTAATGTGTCCATCAAAACAGGCAGGAATGAGCAAATGTGGAGTTGTTCCACAAGCAAACTGTCCAACACGATAACCAGGCTGCAGAAAGTGCTGAGGAGCTGAAAGTGTCACATCAGGGTTCCTGCACAGCTTAGTGGGCTTGGAGGTCTGGCACAGATTGGACGAACTCCAGTTGACTTACAGTATATTGTGAAACCAGTCCAAACAAATGTTCCATATCCGTTGCACTTTTGGAATCCTTGGACTGAATGTTATGTTAAGCTCACCTAGTGAGTTGGATCAATGAAGCTGCAGGTCAAACTGGACACATGGACCCAAGGCATTGATACAGCAGGCCGGGAAGCATGTGGTTTAACCAGGATAATTGGCTATACTTGAATGGCAGACAAACTGTCAATACACAACATGCTGAACACCAAACGACCAGGATTACATTCAGTATATAAGAAAATGGAAGGTTTTGAGCAGGCACAGAGGTGTAAGTAATGCAATCAGACTTCAATAACAGTTTAAGATGTTCACTGCAGTTAATGGGTTAAATGACAATACAGTGGGTAGGGAAAGTATTCAGATCCCTTTAAATTTTTCACTCTGTTTCATTGCGGCTGTTTGGTTCATTTTTTCTCATTAATGTACACTCTGCACCTCATCTTGACTGAAAAAAACAGAAATGTAGAAATTTTTGCAAATTTATTAAAAAAGAAAAACTGAAATATCACATGGTCATAAGTATTCAGACCTTTTGCTCAGTAATGAGTATAACACCTATATAAATGATCCATGTAGAGAACATGAATAACCTATGCAAATAACCGAAAAAAAGGGGGGGGAACTCTACAACAAAGTAACTCAACAAAAGAATAATGAAAAATACAAAATTTTATTGAACCTGATAAAGATAAAAATGGTAAAAACGGGAGAACCAACACACAATACAGACAAAAAGGTGAGACACCTGAAGCAAGGTAGATGGTAATGAAGGTAACTTGACATGAGGAATGTAAGTAAACATAAATAAATACCCCTAATGAAAATAACATCACATTTGACCATATGAGAAGTTCATATGGTATATACCACCATAAATATAACAATCTTGTAATTGCCAGGGCACAACTGAACCCGAGGGGTAGATTAATATTTAAACACATGTAACTGCTACCACAAAAGTTGTGGTTAGTATCATCACTGGAAGACACCAGAGAACCCCTTGGGGTATGCACAAATCATGAGTCAAACTGTAACATAAAAAATATAGGAAAGTATATAAATGACACACATCATGCTACAGATATATATAACACATAGTTACCCTGCAGATCAGGCGTCCACCACACCCGACGCGCGTTTCGCAATGAAATGCTTCGTCAAGGGGTGGATAGACGCAGGTTTCATGACTATTTATATGATGATTGGCCAATCACAAAGAAAGGGTGTGTGTGTCTCAACGCATGCGCAAAACAACGGTGCCCATTGACATCACTTATTATAACAGCAATAAAGCCACAATCTGTAAACAAGTATGATGAATATCATGACAGCAAACCAAAACGATGCCAACGGTATATAGACTATAATAAACAAGAACAGTGTCCATGTATAATCACCACAGCGATGTCCACAAAGGAATCGGAAAGTTCTTGAGGGAGGCCCATCATGTGCCCGTCTTGGGAGAGCCCACCGAAGCATTGTCGGCAACCAAAGAGCAAAGCAGAGGTATGTATAACATAGATGATCGCCGCAAAAATGTCCATGACAGCATCGGAGCGTTCCTGGAAAGAGCCGGTCATGTGATTATGCTGGACACGCCCACCGAAGCGTTGTTGACAACAGAGTAACAAAGCGGAAGTACACCTTCGGAAGTGAGGTCACAGCTGGCATCATGAGAGCGTCATGGTAACGGTAACCGAGGCATCAGGCAAAGTATAGTCATGGCTATCCTTAACAGATCGCTGAGGCATCCAATGTCATGAAAAAGTAGGTATACCTGTATAATCACTCGGGAATAACTTACAATTGATTAGTGAAAAAGAAAGCATGTAACAGCCACATACAATATGTATAAATATGGATATAGACTTCAAATCAGCATAGACAGATAGTGAAGACAATAGAGAAAAAGAGGTAAACAACCCCCAGAAAAATTGATGCTAATTAAACACACGAGTGCGCCTTAACACTAAACATCAAAAAAGATTTTTTGTTAATAATAACAATAATAATGAGATAGAGAAATAAATGTCACATTAAGAGAAAACACAGAGACAAACACCAAAGAACTGCAAATGGAGAAGGCCAATTTGTCTGTAAGAGAAACAAAGTAAAATAAAAATAAATTAAAACCAACGACTAAAAGGATACAGCTCAGAAAAACTCACACGTAGAAAACAGGCAAAAACACATATTGACATGTGTATATAAATACAAAATCTGTACAATAACACTGAGGCTATCTCAAAAAAGGCTTATAGCTATTATGGTCATTAAGACCCAAAGGTGCTAAGGTGTTGAGTGTATAGATCCATTTAGTTTCTCTTTGTGCTAAGAGTAGTTTCCAATTACCACCACGTGGTCCGATAAAGACCCTATCTATACCCTTAAATCTAAGAAGTGATGGATCACTATCATGGGCATGTCGAAAGTGACGTGGTATAGGTTTAAGGGAGGCAATGTCCTCAGCCTCCTTGGCATCTTGGATATCTCTTACGTGTTCTCTGATGCGCCTCCTAAACTCTCTTGTCGTCATGCCGACATAGATAAGCCCACAGGGACAAGTGGCGTGGTAGATAACAGCCTTAGTAGTACAATCGATATTATAAGTGATCTTAAAAGTTTTACTACCATCAAAATTAAGGAAATCCTTGGCCACATCTACGTTTGTACACGCAACACACTTGCCACATGGTGAACAACCCCAAGCTGGGCCCTTAGATCCAAATAAATATTTTGAATGACTACCCCTATGGTGGCTATGAACCAAATGGTCCCGCAAATTGCGTGCTCTTCTATATGTCACCATAGGGGTATTACCCAAATATTTTGCCAGAGTTTTATCCAAGAGCAACACTGACCAATATCTCTTCAGGATATGATAGACCTCATCGCTACGTGAATTAAAATCGAGGATGCATCGTACCTTCGGGTCTAAAGCTTTATGCCTCGTGGGTTTGTCCTTCAATAAATCACTTCGATTACTAGAGCGGGCCCTTGTATATGCTTTACAGATGGAATTCTGGCCATATCCTCGTTCTCTAAATCTGGTGCAAAGATCCCCGGCCTGTTTGTCAAAAAAGGTTTCATTAGAACAAATCTTTCTTGCCCTGAGATATTGTCCAGTCGGGATATTCAATAAAAGGTGTTTTGGATGTTGTGAAGTAGCGTGCAACAAAGTATTTGCTGCCGTACTCTTACGGAACAGATCAGTTTGTATATAACCATTCTCATCTAATAAAATAGATACATCCAGAAAGTCCATCTGTTGTCGTCCATGCTTATATGTTAATTTGATGTTGATATTATTATCGTTAAGATGTTTGAAGAATAAATCAAGATTATGTTGGGAACCCTGCCAGATCATCAAAACATCATCGATGTAGCGCCACCAGGCTACTACACCGGAACTAAAAGGAGTGGGATCAGTGACGAAAATGCCCCTCTCCCACAGCCCCAGGAAAAGGTTTGCGTATGAAGGCGCACAGGACGCCCCCATCGCGGTTCCCTGGAGCTGTAGGTAAAGGGCCTCCTTGAAGAAGAAAAAATTATGAGTAAGAACAAAGCGTAGTGACTCAATGAGAAAAGCGCATGATTCTCGGTCCAACCCACTTTCCATGAGAAAAAATCTACTAGCCTCAATACCATCGCAATGTTTAATGGATGTGTAGAGTGACTCCACATCACATGTTACCAGGCACATGTCTGGTTCAAGATGGACCCCATCTAATTTTCTCAAGATGTCATTTGTATCTTTTAAATAGGAAGGAAGCGTCTCTACTAGTGGCTTAAGATAGTGATCAATCAGTCGACATAGGGGGTCACACAGATTATTGACCCCTGAAACTATTGGCCTACCTGGGGTATGGCCGAATCCTTATGTATCTTTGGGAGAAGATATATTGTTGCAATCGTTGGTTCATCCAACCATAAACCCTCCATCTGTTTGGAAGTAATAATGTTATGTTCAACGGCCTCAGATAGAAGTTGTCTAAGTTCAATCCTATATTTGGAAAGAGGATTAAAAGTTAGCCGTTGGTAACAGTTGGAGTTAAGCTGTTTAAACATCTCCTTCTCGTACATTTCAATTGGCCATAAAACTACATTGCCCCCTTTATCTGAGGGTTTGATGATAATTGACTTAAGGTTTTCCAATTCCTTAAGGGCCACCCTTTCGTTAGTTGTCAAATTATCTATTTTAATTGTATTCGAAATTTTTTCCACATCCTGGATCACAAGACGTAGAAAAGTGTCAATTTCAGGGTAGGCAGAGATTTGGGGAAACGTGGTGGATTTGGGCAGCAAATGCTGAGGGTACTTACCACTAATTGGTGTTGCTGCCTCTCTCTCCAAATCCTCCAAATCCTGAAGTGCCTGTGATTCTGTGACAACTACCTCAGTAATATTATCATTATCCTTGTGAAAAATCTTTTTGAAGGCTAGTTTCCGAGCAAATAATTGTATATCTTTGACGACTGAGAACTTGTCAAGCCTGGATGAGGGGGAAAATGACAAACCTCTACTAAGCACAGAAATGTGGTCACGTGAAAGTGGTATACTAGATAAATTAATTACCTTGAGAGTGTTGTTAGATGGACCGCCTTCCGGGGGCTGTGTAGAATTTTTAGAAGAATTATTTGGTCTTTTGTCACCATGGCGGTGACTAAAATTATATTGACGTTTATTGAATCTAGTTGGATATCTTCTATTACTGGTAGAAGAGGTTTTTTTTATGGTGGTATATACCATATGCACTTCTCATATGGTCAAATGTGATGTTATTTTCATTAGGGGTATTTATTTATGTTTACTTACATTCCTCATGTCAAGTTACCTTCATTACCATCTACCTTGCTTCAGGTGTCTCACCTTTTTGTCTGTATTGTGTGTTGGTTCTCCCGTTTTTACCATTTTTATCTTTATCAGGTTCAATAAAATTTTGTATTTTTCATTATTCTTTTGTTGAGTTACTTTGTTGTAGAGTTCCCCCCCCTTTTTTTCGGTTATTTGCATAGGTTATTCATGTTCTCTACATGGATCATTTATATAGGTGTTATATTTATATGCTTTGCAGTTTGCTGATCCTATCCACTATGGATTTCAGGAGCATAGATGCGTCCTGGACACTGCGTGCGCAAAATATTTTTACGGGCGATACCCCACCAATACAGGACTCAGCTCAGAAAATGGCTCTTAAGAAAACACTCACCAATTTGCTTAACCGCCGTACACGTACTTGGTGGAACAGGACATCACTTGATGGTTATCTCAAAAAGGGCTTGATTCCTCGTGGATTGCGGGTTCAGGTTTTCCCTTCTTTTCAGGTTGACAATGACGAGTTTCGACTTAGATGGGAAGCTGCGTGTAATTTATGTTCTACCTCTTTCATGAATATTCTTATTGAGAATAACACCAAAACACTAGATGAACTAGAGATTGAAATTACAGAAGTTCAGAAAAAATTGAATAGTGAATGCACTAAGGATGAAATAGAAACTTTTAAGAAGGATATTGAGAAAAATCTCACAGATTGGGAGGAACAGATCTCTACAACTAAAAACAAGAAGTTTCAGAGAGATTTGGAGGATAAGAGATCCAACCGTGTATATAGGTGGAATAGGATTAACACTAAAGCTGACACTTCAACTAAGGGATCGATGGGTACGTCAATTGCTGGTCTTTCTAATACCTCTTCTACCAGTAATAGAAGATATCCAACTAGATTCAATAAACGTCAATATAATTTTAGTCACCGCCATGGTGACAAAAGACCAAATAATTCTTCTAAAAATTCTACACAGCCCCGGAAGGCGGTCCATCTAACAACACTCTCAAGGTAATTAATTTATCTAGTATACCACTTTCACGTGACCACATTTCTGTGCTTAGTAGAGGTTTGTCATTTTCCCCCTCATCCAGGCTTGACAAGTTCTCAGTCGTCAAAGATATACAATTATTTGCTCGGAAACTAGCCTTCAAAAAAATTTTTCACAAGGATAATGATAATATTACTGAGGTAGTTGTCACAGAATCACAGGCACTTCAGGATTTGGAGGATTTGGAGAGAGAGGCAGCAACACCAATTAGTGGTAAGTACCCTCAGCATTTGCTGCCCAAATCCACCACGTTTCCCCAAATCTCTGCCTACCCTGAAATTGACACTTTTCTACGTCTTGTGATCCAGGATGTGGAAAAAATTTCGAATACAATGAAAATAGATAATTTGACAACTAACGAAAGGGTGGCCCTTAAGGAATTGGAAAACCTTAAGTCAATTATCATCAAACCCTCAGATAAAGGGGGCAATGTAGTTTTATGGCCAATTGAAATGTACGAGAAGGAGATGTTTAAACAGCTTAACTCCAACTGTTACCAACGGCTAACTTTTAATCCTCTTTCCAAATATAGGATTGAACTTAGACAACTTCTATCTGAGGCCGTTGAACATAACATTATTACTTCCAAACAGATGGAGGGTTTATGGTTGGATGAACCAACGATTGCAACAATATATCTTCTCCCAAAGATACATAAGGATTCGGCCATACCCCCAGGTAGGCCAATAGTTTCAGGGGTCAATAATCTGTGTGACCCCCTATGTCGACTGATTGATCACTATCTTAAGCCACTAGTAGAGACGCTTCCTTCCTATTTAAAAGATACAAATGACATCTTGAGAAAATTAGATGGGGTCCATCTTGAACCAGACATGTGCCTGGTAACATGTGATGTGGAGTCACTCTACACATCCATTAAACATTGCGATGGTATTGAGGCTAGTAGATTTTTTCTCATGGAAAGTGGGTTGGACCGAGAATCATGCGCTTTTCTCATTGAGTCACTACGCTTTGTTCTTACTCATAATTTTTTCTTCTTCAAGGAGGCCCTCTACCTACAGCTCCAGGGAACCGCGATGGGGGCGTCCTGTGCACCTTCATACGCAAACCTTTTCCTGGGGCTGTGGGAGAGGGGCATTTTCGTCACTGATCCCACTCCTTTTAGTTCCGGTGTAGTAGCCTGGTGGCGCTACATCGATGATGTTTTGATGATCTGGCAGGGTTCCCAACATAATCTTGATTTATTCTTCAAACATCTTAACGATAATAATATCAACATCAAATTAACATATAAGCATGGACGACAACAGATGGACTTTCTGGATGTATCTATTTTATTAGATGAGAATGGTTATATACAAACTGATCTGTTCCGTAAGAGTACGGCAGCAAATACTTTGTTGCACGCTACTTCACAACATCCAAAACACCTTTTATTGAATATCCCGACTGGACAATATCTCAGGGCAAGAAGGATTTGTTCTAATGAAACCTTTTTTGACAAACAGGCCGGGGATCTTTGCACCAGATTTAGAGAACGAGGATATGGCCAGAATTCCATCTGTAAAGCATATACAAGGGCCCGCTCTAGTAATCGAAGTGATTTATTGAAGGACAAACCCACGAGGCATAAAGCTTTAGACCCGAAGGTACGATGCATCCTCGATTTTAATTCACGTAGCGATGAGGTCTATCATATCCTGAAGAGATATTGGTCAGTGTTGCTCTTGGATAAAACTCTGGCAAAATATTTGGGTAATACCCCTATGGTGACATATAGAAGAGCACGCAATTTGCGGGACCATTTGGTTCATAGCCACCATAGGGGTAGTCATTCAAAATATTTATTTGGATCTAAGGGCCCAGCTTGGGGTTGTTCACCATGTGGCAAGTGTGTTGCGTGTACAAACGTAGATGTGGCCAAGGATTTCCTTAATTTTGATGGTAGTAAAACTTTTAAGATCACTTATAATATCGATTGTACTACTAAGGCTGTTATCTACCACGCCACTTGTCCCTGTGGGCTTATCTATGTCGGCATGACGACAAGAGAGTTTAGGAGGCGCATCAGAGAACACGTAAGAGATATCCAAGATGCCAAGGAGGCTGAGGACATTGCCTCCCTTAAACCTATACCACGTCACTTTCGACATGCCCATGATAGTGATCCATCACTTCTTAGATTTAAGGGTATAGATAGGGTCTTTATCGGACCACGTGGTGGTAATTGGAAACTACTCTTAGCACAAAGAGAAACTAAATGGATCTATACACTCAACACCTTAGCACCTTTGGGTCTTAATGACCATAATAGCTATAAGCCTTTTTTGAGATAGCCTCAGTGTTATTGTACAGATTTTGTATTTATATACACATGTCAATATGTGTTTTTGCCTGTTTTCTACGTGTGAGTTTTTCTGAGCTGTATCCTTTTAGTCGTTGGTTTTAATTTATTTTTATTTTACTTTGTTTCTCTTACAGACAAATTGGCCTTCTCCATTTGCAGTTCTTTGGTGTTTGTCTCTGTGTTTTCTCTTAATGTGACATTTATTTCTCTATCTCATTATTATTGTTATTATTAACAAAAAATCTTTTTTGATGTTTAGTGTTAAGGCGCACTCGTGTGTTTAATTAGCATCAATTTTTCTGGGGGTTGTTTACCTCTTTTTCTCTATTGTCTTCACTATCTGTCTATGCTGATTTGAAGTCTATATCCATATTTATACATATTGTATGTGGCTGTTACATGCTTTCTTTTTCACTAATCAATTGTAAGTTATTCCCGAGTGATTATACAGGTATACCTACTTTTTCATGACATTGGATGCCTCAGCGATCTGTTAAGGATAGCCATGACTATACTTTGCCTGATGCCTCGGTTACCGTTACCATGACGCTCTCATGATGCCAGCTGTGACCTCACTTCCGAAGGTGTACTTCCGCTTTGTTACTCTGTTGTCAACAACGCTTCGGTGGGCGTGTCCGGCATAATCACATGACCGGCTCTTTCCAGGAACGCTCCGATGCTGTCATGGACATTTTTGCGGCGATCATCTATGTTATACATACCTCTGCTTTGCTCTTTGGTTGCCGACAATGCTTCGGTGGGCTCTCCCAAGATGGGCACATGATGGGCCTCCCTCAAGAACTTTCCGATTCCTTTGTGGACATCGCTGTGGTGATTATACATGGACACTGTTCTTGTTTATTATAGTCTATATACCGTTGGCATCGTTTTGGTTTGCTGTCATGATATTCATCATACTTGTTTACAGATTGTGGCTTTATTGCTGTTATAATAAGTGATGTCAATGGGCACCGTTGTTTTGCGCATGCGTTGAGACTCACACACCCTTTCTTTGTGATTGGCCAATCATCATATAAATAGTCATGAAACCTGCGTCTATCCACCCCTTGACGAAGCATTTCATTGCGAAACGCGCGTCGGGTGTGGTGGACGCCTGATCTGCAGGGTAACTATGTGTTATATATATCTGTAGCATGATGTGTGTCATTTATATACTTTCCTATATTTTTTATGTTACAGTTTGACTCATGATTTGTGCATACCCCAAGGGGTTCTCTGGTGTCTTCCAGTGATGATACTAACCACAACTTTTGTGGTAGCAGTTACATGTGTTTAAATATTAATCTACCCCCCGGGTTCAGTTGTGCCCTGGCAATTACAAGATTGTTATATTTATGGTGGTATATACCATATGCACTTCTCATATGGTCAAATGTGATGTTATTTTCATTAGGGGTATTTATTTATGTTTACTTACATTCCTCATGTCAAGTTACCTTCATTACCATCTACCTTGCTTCAGGTGTCTCACCTTTTTGTCTGTATTGTGTGTTGGTTCTCCCGTTTTTACCATTTTTATCTTTATCAGGTTCAATAAAATTTTGTATTTTTCATTATTCTTTTGTTGAGTTACTTTGTTGTAGAGTCCCCCCCCCTTTTTTTCGGTTTTTTTCAGTAATGAGTAGAAGCGCCCTTTTGAGCTAGTACAGCCATGAGTCTTCTTGGGAATGATGCAACAAGTTTTTCACACCTGGATTTGGGGATTCACTGCCATTCTTCCTTGCAGATCCTCTCCAGTTCTGTCAGGTTGGATGGTGAACGTTGGTGGGCAGCCACTTTCAGGTCTCTCCAGAGATGCTCAGTTGGGTTTAGGTCAGGGCTCTGGCTGGGCCAGTCAAGAATGGTCACAAGCCACTCCTTTGTTATTTTAGCTGTGTGCTTAGAAATTGTCTTGTTGGAAGGTGAACCTTCAGCCAAGTCTAAGGTCCAGAGCCCTCTGGAAGAGATTTTCATCCAGGATATCTCTGTATTTGGCCACATTCATATTTACTTTAATTGCAACCAGTTGTCCTGTCCCTGCAGCTGAAAAACACCCCCATAGCATGATGCTGCCACCACCATGTTTCACTGTTGACACTGTTGGGATTATATTGGGCAGGTGATGAGCAGTGCCTGGTTTTCTCCGCACATATCACTTAGAATTATCACCAAAAAGTTCTATCTTCGTCTCATCAGACCAGAGAATCCTATTTCTCATAGTCTGAGGGTCCCTCATGTGTTTTTTAACAAACTGTATGCAGGCTTTCATATGTCCTGCACTGAGGAGAGGCTTCCGTCGGGCCACTTTCCCATAAAGGCCCGACTGGTGGAGGGCTACAGTGACAGTTGACTTTGTAGAACTTTCTCCCATCTCCCTATTGCATCTATGGAGCTCAGCCACAGTGATCTTGGGGTTCTTCTTTACCTGTCTCACCAAGGCTCTTCTCCCACGATTGTGACAAGCCCACCAGGGCCGTGGGGTACTCGGAACCGGGTCGGACAGTCCTTTGGGGAAGTCACGGGGCCGTGACCCGACTCCGTGGACCTGGCTGTGCCGTAAATGGGGAATATGTATATGGAATTTAATGTGATGTCACTTGTGATGTTTGGCAACAGATGGCCAACCCTGCTAAAGAAGACTGCTGTGGCTGATGGTGACGCAGCTGGGATGGTTATGCTCCCCACAGGTGGAGCGGGCCCCAGGGATACCAGCTCCATTTATGTCAGGCTTTGTGTACCTTGTGGTGCAGGACTCAGGGCACAAGAGATCACTGGAGGACACAAGGACTGTAGTTTTCTTTTCCTTTACTTGATGGTTGGTTAATAGTACAGACCGGGGCACTGGTAACAGATTGTGATGGAGAGCCGGGCAGCCTGGCAATTTTGGATACACCTGGCCAGGTAGGTATGGAGCCCTTCCTTCTGCACTGTTTTCCCTTTTTTTTCCTCGCTGCCTAACAGCTCACCCTCCTGCTGCTAACTGTCTCTCTGTCTTTTAAAAACAAACGGTTGCCTGCATGGCAGGCAGCTCGAGCCTATCACAGGTGCTGCTCCTTTGTGTTGGCTCCAGGCTCTGGTATGCTGCTGTGCCACTGGGTATTAGACCTGCAGTCCCCTGCCTTCCAGATTTAGTTGCCGGGACTTCAGTACCCGAGCAACCACAGACTCCGGTATCCGTTCCCTAGCGCTCAGCTCTGGGGTGAATTTAATCATAGCTCCATTCCCCAGGTTCTGCTTGACTTCTCTACTACTGACACCTGGTAAGGGGTCCCCTCCTTGCTTCCAGGCATGATATTCCTCCCTGTGAGGGAGGCAATGTCACTGTGGCAACCGGACTCCTGGGGTGCCACATTTGCTAAGTTTGTCTTTACGGCCAGGGCTAGGAAGACTTCTGGGTGTCCCAAACTTCTTTAATTTAAGGATCATGGATGCCACTATGCTCTTTGGAACCTTGAGTGCTGCAAAATTCTTTTGTAACCTTGGCCAGATCTGTGCCTTGCCACAATTCTGTCTCTGAGCTCCTTGGCCAGTTCCTTTGACCTCATGATTCTCATTTGGTCTGACATGCACTGTGAGCTGTGAGGTCTTATATAGACAGGTGTGTGCCTTTACAAATCAAGTTCTATCAGTTTAATTAAACACAGCTGGACTGCAATGTGGTGCTTGTGCTTTTTTTCTATATAGGTTTCTATGGTGAGCCTGAAAAAAATGCATGTAAAAAATCACAGTTACTTTTTTAAGTGCAGACTCAACATTTTTCTGTATTATAAAAAATACAATGAGCATATTAAACACAAAGCTTCAAATCTACACAAAAAAGCATCAAATAAATTGTAAAACACATAAATACAGCAAAAGTGCAATTAACTGAGAATATCGTTATTGCGTAGTTTGATGCAGACACCTGCAAAAAACATGCAGAGGACTACAAGGCGTATACTCTAAATGAGGGCTGCCTTTTATGTGCAGGGCTGCTGGTAAGTGCATAGTTAAACACAATATCCTAGTTTAACACAAGAGCATAGTTTGGTATTTGTCTGCTTTTATCTTTATGGTTTATCTCCATTAGTATGTGCCCCGTGGTCCGTGGATAATGCTAGTGTGCATCTTGTGAGATGTATGCATGCCTTGAACAGTAATTTCAGGGTAAATATATCTGCACTCAATGTAAGGGAGTTATATGTTTAGAAGCCCAGATAACGGATCTAAATGTGCATCTGGCAACACTTGGGAGCATTGCAAACCTTGAGAGAAGTTTAGAGCTCACTGAGCTTGTGCTGGCTGGGGCCACTGATATGGGGGAGGGTGGAGGTGGGGAAGAACAGGACTCAGAAGTACGCAGCTGGGTAACAGTTACAAGATTTGTCCTGATTTTTCACAACCTAGTAAATATGCATGTTTGGCTAATATTAGGAATGCAAGCCCAGGACTGGGATCACTACAGCAGGATGTTGCTCCTACCAACCAGGAAAATGACTGCTGTAGTAAGAAGGGAGATAAAAGTGCAGCAAAGGCCAGACAGATGTTGATGGTAGGGGACTCTATAATTAGGATGACAGACAGGGTCATCAGTGTGTTGTCTGCGGGGTGCTCGGGTTTGGCATATTGCGGATGGAATAGGCAGATTGCTGGGATGGGCTGGGAAAAACCTAATGGTCATGGTACATATTGGTACCAATTACAAAGTTAGAGGGAGGTGAAAGTTCCTTAAAAAAGATTACAGGGAAATAAGAGAAAAGCTGAAGGCCAGGACCTCCAAGGTTGTCTTTTCAGAAATGCTGCCGGTGCCACGAGCGTCACTAGAAAGACAGAGGGAGCTTATGTAGATAAATAAGCTGCTTAGTAATTGGTTCAGGAAGGAAGAGTTTGGGTTCATGGAGAACTGGGCCGACTTCTCTGTAGGCTACAGGCTCTACGGTAGGGACGGGTTGCACCTCAATAGGGAGGGTGCAGCTGTGCTTGGGGAAAAATGGTCAGACGGAGGGAGGAGGTTTTAAACTAGGATCTGGGGGGAGGGATGGTAGATGTGCTAAAAAGGGGATGGATATAGTAAGTAGACA
>JARQOD010000005.1:242769142-242897829 GCA_033576555.1 Oophaga sylvatica
GGGATTACTTTTCTTAAAGTGAAAAACCCCTTTATTGAGTCCACTTAAAAAAACAGGCAAACATATATAAAGAATATGTCTTCAGTTCATGTATAGCAAATGGAGGTACTGTAATACTTCCTTACTTGTTCTATATGAGTTCTCTGGGTGCGACATGTATCAGCATAGCTTCATTAATATTGATACAGTCCCTGTGAGATTGTACTTCATGTTTGAAGACAATGACGCAATGAAGTGTGAAATCACCATGCCAGTACTCTTACTTTCTGACCATATGTCACAAGGGGAATTCTATTCATACAAACTTGAACTAGATTTTCAATCTGAAAATCTTCAGTGTTTTACAGCAAAAGTAAAGTTAGACACAGAATTTAAAAATCACATCCACATTCTGCTGGTAATTTCTAAGAGAAGATTTCATAAATGTGTGGATTTTATCATTTTAAGCATGTCAGGTTCTGCAGAAGATAAATTGTAATTTTATTGATGAAGGTTCTCATCAAGTTCAACAGGGCCGCCAAAATCTCAAAATAAAAGGTCCACAGCAAAATCCACAAGTTGAAAAAAAAATCATTCCTCTTCTGCTGCTTTCACTACTCCTAGAACTAATATTATGGTGACGTTGTGAGGTTGTGAACTGTCAAGTCCCATTCCTGCTCTGCAGGCAACTATCGTTCACATATGTGTAATGTGAATAGTGTTATGCATTTTTATGCATTTAATGTGCATGTATATAATCCCTATGTACTGTGATATACCAATGTGTAGAACAGTGGGGCTAAAAGGGAATAGGTTATTAGTAATACACTGTAAAGAATAGATAATGTTAGGTACAAGCCCACAGATGAGAGGTCAATAGTGTTAATTAAAGGAGAAGCACTTCTCAAATGGAGTGAATTGGTAGTGCAGTGGGTTGCTAGTGCCAACATGGGCTTGTCACTCGGGGCAGTGGCTTGCCATATAACTCTTCCGTGCGGATCCGCCAGTCGGGCCCAGGACTCAAGACTGACATCAGGGCCATCAGGCACATCACGCCTGCTGGACTGTAGGGAAAGATGGACATGGGCTCTCTAAAGCGGAAGGTAATGGAATCCGGATGCACTGCCCGCAGCCCTAGCGTTAGGTGAGACGGCAGCAAAAAAAAGAACAGTTTTTCCTGGATGTAAATATAAAATAAATGGAAGTGTGAATTTAGCCTTAGACTGGATTCAAATGTGACTTTTTTTACTCTGCAACTTTCTGATTTAAATGATTGTTACAAAGAACTCAAGTTAGTGTTTGTACCCAGTCGTCAAGTAACTTGTTGATACTGTAGCTTGGGGTCTGACCACTGGGACCACATTATTCTCAAGAACGAGGCTCAATGAGCCATCTAGATAGCAAAAAAGAAGGGTATATTCAGCTTACCATGCCATGTAATGCAGAGTCTTGGTGGAAAGCGATTTCTGTAGGGTGCTGATCCTGCCAATGATTGCGACAAAATGGAAGCAAGGAAGAAGGGAGGAGTGGGTGAGCACAGCCATCCAGTTATTGTAAAAAAAGACTTTATTTAATTCTCAAAACATAAAAAGGTGAAGGTTAAAAACACTTTGACGCGTTTCTGGCACGTCAGTGCACTTATTCATAGGTATATCATACATCTGTCTCGACCCGCCACCACAATTGTGGATTACCAGGGCAATGGGGTACTCAGAGCCGAGCCCATGGAAGTCTATGGGGTTTGTCACAGGTAGCTGTGGCTCGGTCTGTGGCCCTGGCGGTCTGGCGTATGTTGGGGATATATTTACAGGGGATAGATTTATATACAGTTCGTGACGCCACCTGTAGTCTTCTGGTAATTTGTACCAGCGCTGCTGTAGATCTCTGAGGGGATGGTGAGGCAGCTAGATGTCAGGTCCCCTACAGGTGGGACTCTTCCCTCAGGTCGGTAGTTAAAGCAGGGTTGTGCAGGCATGCAAATAATAACTCAGTCTCACACAGTCAGCGTCTTTCCATACCTTTACTTGTAAGATGGTAAGGCAGTTCCCAGGGAGGCTGATGGGGTTGATGGAGGATGAGCTTTGAGGCAACGGTTAAGCAAGTTAGGGGTCTCCTTTACTGTCCAATGATGATGAGTGCAACCAGCCTGAAGCGTAGTTCCCTCTATAATTCCAGCTATTCCAAAGCTGTTCTGCCCGGTCAGTTTTGTGGTCGGAGCCTTCCTGTGGGAGAGCTGAATTCCTATCTTGTCCTGCAGAGACTCAAGGTCCTCACTTCCCTGACCCCAGTTACGTACCGACTATTTAGGGGCTGCTTTCCGCTACCTAAGGTCCGGTAAGCCTCTGGTTTTCTCACCACTAAGCTTGAAGCTATAGTGATCCTTCGGTCCCCAGTGACCGGTTACAATGTGCAGGTATCCTTGACCTATGGCACTTCTCTGTTCTCTTCCACTTTGCCCTTCGATTTGCTCACACTCTTAATAGATATCTAAGTCTGTCTTCCAGTGGGGCACAGCTCTGACTAGGCTGAGGTGAACTAGGCCACCTGTACTAGCCTCCACTTTCTGAACTGCTAACAGGCTCAGACTGAACACGTCTGCTCTGTCCGAGGACAGGAATCTGACTGAATGAATCACTCCCCTCCACACCCCCTGCTGGGTGTGTCCGAAGTGTACGTGATGTTATGAAGAGCCCTTAACTGTTACCTCTCCACTCATCCTCCTGGTATTGTGTACCAGGGCTACACATTCCCCCATGGTAAACGACAGCACTCCCGGGCTGTAAAATATAAAGAGACATTTTGTTTATGCATTAAACATCAACAATAAACATTAATTCATCCCATCCGGGAGGTAAGGATGTCTTGAACGTTGCGATAAAACATCAAATATAGAAAAATACAAAAAGTATTAATGCATCAAAACATTCAATAAATACTCAGTATTCTTGTGAAGGACCTGCACCAAACCTTCAACGTGGGTCCTGGGTGGGCTGCAGGACATCCAAATGCAGACCTCACTCAGTGCCACACCACACGGGTTTTCTGTTCAGAGGTAAGTCAAGGCTTCGTGTGAAACCATTAAAAGGCACCTTAGTGCAACTATTTACAGGATACAGTTTTTGGGCTGGCTCAGTCCTCAGCCTCTGAGTCCATTATAAGACATAATAGAGAAAAACACATATATATATAGACTTTTTACAATATTCACATTAATTCGTTATAATCACTGCTGATATCTAATGGTAACTTCCCTTTGGTGGTTCGCTCTGATCTACGTGGTGTAGCTTCAGGTATATCAAGTTGCGATCTGTCTGCACTGCGTAACGGCAAACTATAGAACTGCCTCAATCTTTCTATGGATCTGGCAAGCGTACTGATGGCTGGGCGGTGTGAGTCAGCTTCACCAGGGGATCCCATAGTATGGGGCGCTGCTTCAGATGATCCTTCTTGAGATTCCACAGGTTGAGGTGTTGCTGGGATGGGTAACTCCTGAGCGGGCTCAACTGGCACCACGGGCACAACTGGAGGTAGAACTTCCTCTTGTGGCTGATAAAACTGCAACACCGGAACTATTACAGCATCTCCCAGTCTAGGCCAATCCGCAGGAAAATCTCCCAGATCGGTGTGTATGACCTCTTCCTTCCTTTCTTTTTGATTGATGACAGGGTTCTATTCACAACGCTTTAAGGGTTCTGGACACAATTTCAAATGGTCTCTGGACACAGTGGTTGTTGTTCTTCCTCCGTCCTTACTGACGACACAAACTTTTCTGTTGTCATATTTAGAATCTTGTACGACGTAGGGTTCTTGCTCCCACTGGTTATCCAATTTGTGCATCTTCCTTTTCCTTTTTAATACTATCTCTCCAGGCATCAAAGGCTTGGCAGGAGCATTTCTGTTGTAAACATCTTCCTGTTTTCCCCGTGCCTTGTTGAGACTTTCCTCCACGCAGACTTGCACTCTTCTGTATTGCTCTTGCCGATTGATGTCCCAGTTTTCAACGGCGTCGTCTGCCTCCGGTTCTACCACTCCAAGTTCTAAATCTATTGGTAGTTTTCCAGGCCTTGCTCTCATAAGATAAGCTGGAGTGCAGTTAGTTGAACTTACAGGTATATGGTTATACAAATCAACCAAATCAGGTAGTAAATCCGGCCATCGATTCCTGTCTTCCAACGGTATGGATCTCAACAAGTCAAGGACAATATGGTTCATTTTTTCGCAAAGACCGTTGGTTTGAGGGTGATATGGTGTTGTTCTAATTTTCTTGCACCCGTACATGTGACAGAATTCCTTGAATAAATCGGCTTCGAAAGCAGGTCCCTGATCGGTTAATACTTGCTCCGGATATCCATGCGGTCTGCAGAAGCTTGCTTGAAAGGTCTTCGCTGCCGTCACTGCGGTCTGGTCCTTCACTGGAACAACCACCAGAAATCTGGAGTAATGGTCCACCATGGTCAAGGCGTATGAGTATCCAGATCTACTCGGCGACAGTTTGACGTGGTCCAGGGCCACAATCTCCAGGGGACGAGTCGTCCGGATAGGTTGCAGGGGTGCCTTCTGACTACCGTAGTCCTTTCTTCTGAGACCACAGGGTCCACAGTTCCGACACCACCTCTCGACGGAGCTGCGCATCCCTACCCAGTAGAACCGGCACCTCAACAGGGTCTCCAGCTTTCTCCAGCCAAAGTGTCCTGCTTGATCGTGGTACGCTTCCAACACCATTGGGACGTCTGCCTTGGGGACCACTATTTGCCAGACCATCTCATGGGTTCTGGGGTTGACGTATCTCCTGCACAACTTCTCACGGTATAGGAACAACCTGCTTTTCTCGTTCCACAGGAGCTTTGCTGACATAGGTGCATCCTTTTCCAAAGAGGAACCTTCCTGTTTTAACAACTCCTTAATGCGGCTGACCACTGGATCACTGTCCTGAGTCTCTTTCCAACTGTGATGGGGTAAAGGATTTAATGTTGCACCATACTGCTTTCTGTGGACTCGATGCTCGTGGACTACCCCATTTCGATGGAACGCAGGTAGCTCAATTTCTTCCAGGTCGTCCGATTCTTCTTCCGTGTCAGAGTCATGCGGCCTTCGGGACAACGCGTCAGCATTAGCATTCTTTCGACCTGCCCGGTACTTGATAGTAAACTGGTAATTGGACAACCGAGCCATCCAACGCTGCTCCATGGCGCCCAGCTTGGCGGTTTCCAGGTGCGTTAACGGGTTGTTGTCTGTGTACGCCGTGAACTTATTGGAGGCCAGATAGTGCTTAAATCTTTCAGTAATGGCCCAGACCAGCGCCAGAAACTCCAGCTTGAAGCTGCTATAATTTTCCGGATTCCTCTCAGTTGGCCTGAGTTTTCTGCTGGCATATGCGATGACTTTTTCTTGGCCATTCTGCTTCTGACTGAGAACTGCTCCCAAACCTTCATTACTAGCGTCGGTGTACAACAGGAACGGTTGGCTGTAATCAGGATAGGTTAAGATCTCATCACCTGTAAGGATCTCTTTCATCTTTTGGAATGCTTCAGCCTGTTCTTTACCCCAATTAAAGGGAAGGTTTCTGCTCTTTAGGGATTGTCCTACTAGGAGGTCCTGTAAAGGAGCTGCCTTCTTCGTGTAATCTTTCACGAATCTCCTGTAGTAACCCGTTAGTCCCAGGAACTGTCGCACTTCCTTAAGGTTCTTCGGCTCCGGCCACTTCTGGATGGCAGTGACTTTCTCTGGGTCTGGCGCTACTCCTTCCGAACTGACGATGTGCCCCAAGTATTGTACCTTCTGTTTGAGTAGATGGCATTTTGAGGGTTTCAACTTCATCCCGTACCTGGACAGGGACTCAAACACTTCTGCCAGGTGCTTCAGATGGTCCTCATATGTCTTGGAATACACGATAACGTCGTCTAGGTATAGCAGCACGGTTTCAAAATTGAGATGTCCCAGACAGTTTTCCATCACTCTCTGAAATGTTCCTGGGGCACTACTGAGCCCAAACGGCATTCTATCGAACTCACAGAGCCCCATTGGGGTGGTGAAAGCCGTTTTCTCACGATCCTCCTCAGCCACAGCCACTTGCCAGTAACCACTAGTCAGATCAAGGGTAGAAAAGTAGTTAGCCGTTTTCAGAGCAGCTAATGATTCCTCTATACGTGGTAACGGGTATGCATCCTTGTGTGTTATGCGGTTCACCTGCCTGTAATCCACGCACATTCTCATACTACCATCTTTCTTTTTAACCAGCACTAGAGGGGCTGCCCAGGGGCTACAACTATCCCTTATCACCCCGGCTTTCTTCATATCATTCAACATTTCTTTAGCCTTCTGATAATGAGCTGGAGGTATGGGCCTATACCGCTCTTTGATGGGAGGATGACTGCCTGTAGGGATATGATGTTGTACTCCCTTAATTATCCCAAAATCAAGTGGATTTTTGCTAAACACTTGGGCGTACTCTTGCACCACCCGTAATACCCCTTGCTTCTGGTGAGCGGGAGTGGTGTCCGTCCCAACATGGAGCTGCTGACACCATTCCGCCACCTGGGTTGCTGGGTCATTGTCCTCCTCTATTTGACAGGAGTCTAAGGACTCAGCCGGGAGAATAGAATTATTGTCAACAGCATGTAGTTTAGCAATGGTTGCATAACGGGGTAAGTTTACCTCATCATCTCCCCAATTGAGAAGCCGTACCGGTACTCTACCATTCACCACTTCTACTACTCCTCTAGCAGTCATAAGTGTAGGTCTATGTTCTGAATGGTGGGGTTCTACTACAGCTTGGTAATTCTGTCCTCTCAGACCTATGGCTGCCCTGCACCAGATTATCATTTCACTCATGGGGGGTATCACAATAGGATCCGAGTCAGTGACCCGTACATTACCAATTTCGCCGTCGGTAAGCTTCGCTTGCTGCTGACACACCAGGGCCCGGATCTCTCTTTGGATTACTCCTCTCTGCCTTGGTCGGGCAATCTCAGCGAGCTGTTGGAGCAAGAACACAACTTCTCCCAAACAATTACCGATAATGTTAGTACCCAAAATTATATTTAGACCGTTCTCCTCATTTACAGTCTTTACTACCAGAAGCCCCTGGTCTTTCAACTCCTCTCTGCCCACCTTTACATCTACACATTTTGTCCCAAGTACTTCTACAGGAAGACCATTAGAAGCATACACAGTAAAGTCAAGGCTCGGAGGTTTAAGACTGTCCATTGACCAGTACTTGGTATATAGGGCATCAGGTATTAGGGTCACCTGGGACCCAGTGTCTAACAATGCTGGAACAGCAATACCATCTAGAATAATAGACAGGTAGGGTCGCCCGCCCACATACCTGCGGTTCCAGTCTAGGGGGCCTGACGGGTATTCTCCTGGGTGTTGGCCCTTGGACCCAGGTTCTGCCCGTTTAAAGGACACTGTGGAGACAGATGACCTTTCCGGTTGCAGCGATAACAGATGATCTCTCGACGAGGAGGGTGTTGATCAGAGGTCGCTCCTGGGGGTGGCGTTGTCCTCCTCCGGGGGGGCGACGTCTTCTTTCTTCTCCGGTGCATCCACGGGACGTCTTCTGGGCAGTCAGCTAACAAGATCTTCCCTTCCTCCTCTTTCCGCAGCTGTAGGGCACTCATTACAGCAGCCAGATTTTTAGTCAGCTGGCGCACCTCTGAGCGCAGACAATCCAATTCACTAGGAGGTGTCACCGGCGTCTTGGCTTCGGCCACTAGCGGGGAAAAGGGGTTTACTGCCGGTTCCAGAGTGACTTCACCCCGATGATGTTGGGTTGCCACCTCAGGTTTGCCCAGGGGCCGCAGCCCTTTTATTGCCATGTCCTTTAGGGCATCAAAGGTAGCATCCGGATGATCTAAGGACCACCAATTTACAGTTCTGCGTTCCTCTTGGGATCTCAATCCCTGTATAAATTGTTCTTTCAGCATTTTATTCTCATCGATAGCATTTAAATTGTTAATCTGCTTGAGGGCTCTCAGGGCTCCCTGTAGTCGGCAAGCGTAGTCCCGGATGCTGTCACCTGGCTGTTGTGAACAGTGATAGAAGGCCATCCGGAGATCCGTTTCTGTGCGGTCTTCAAATATGGCATGTAGCTTAAGGAAGATCGCAGGTACCGACTCCTGATCAACGGTATCCCAAGTCTCCACTTCCCTCTCAGCAGCGCCAGTTAGCTGCCCTATTAGCACAGCAGTTTTCTGTCTCTCAGGCATGGAGTACATTTCTAGGATGCTGCATAACTTCCGCTTGAAGCCTGCTAGAGTGCCTGGCTCACCGCTGTATTGGGGAAGCCATTTCGCCCCAGGCATATATGGGAGCGTTAGTGGCATGATCGGGACTACCGGACTGGGTGCTGGGCCTGCACCCCCATCTGGCGCTACAATACCAAGCGGTGCGGGATTGGGGACTCCGGCTGGGGCCGCACTGTCAGCCGGTTGTTGTGACATCTTAGCGCCCCCTTGGTTAAACGGAGCCTACCGGTTTCAGACGCTGCTATTTCACAGGCACCGCAGTGGGAACAGGACCTTCGTCGCAGGCGCTCTGATGTCAGAGCGTTCACTTCCTGTTGCAGGACCTGCCGCTGAGTCAGAGCCGGGGGCGTGTCCAAGACTCTGCGCGCTCTTTCAGGTACGCCCACCTTCTTCTCCAGCGCCTTAGGGCGCGAATCTGGTGGCAAATATGGCGGTATTTGGCGCCAAACAACAGCAACAGTCTTTTTCACCAAAACACACCACAGGCACACAGGGCTCGCAATGCTGCAAGTTTCGTATCCTGTTCGTGACGCCAATTTGTCTCGACCCGCCACCACAATTGTGGATTACCAGGGCAATGGGGTACTCAGAGCCGAGCCCATGGAAGTCTATGGGGTTTGTCACAGGTAGCTGTGGCTCGGTCTGTGGCCCTGGCGGTCTGGCGTATGTTGGGGATATATTTACAGGGGATAGATTTATATACAGTTCGTGACGCCACCTGTAGTCTTCTGGTAATTTGTACCAGCGCTGCTGTAGATCTCTGAGGGGATGGTGAGGCAGCTAGATGTCAGGTCCCCTACAGGTGGGACTCTTCCCTCAGGTCGGTAGTTAAAGCAGGGTTGTGCAGGCATGCAAATAATAACTCAGTCTCACACAGTCAGCGTCTTTCCATACCTTTACTTGTAAGATGGTAAGGCAGTTCCCAGGGAGGCTGATGGGTTGATGGAGGATGAGCTTTGAGGCAACGGTTAAGCAAGTTAGGGGTCTCCTTTACTGTCCAATGATGATGAGTGCAACCAGCCTGAAGCGTAGTTCCCTCTATAATTCCAGCTATTCCAAAGCTGTTCTGCCCGGTCAGTTTTGTGGTCGGAGCCTTCCTGTGGGAGAGCTGAATTCCTATCTTGTCCTGCAGAGACTCAAGGTCCTCACTTCCCCTGACCCCAGTTACGTACCGACTATTTAGGGGCTGCTTTCCGCTACCTAAGGTCCGGTAAGCCTCTGGTTTTCTCACCACTAAGCTTGAAGCTATAGTGATCCTTCGGTCCCCAGTGACCGGTTACAATGTGCAGGTATCCTTGACCTATGGCACTTCTCTGTTCTCTTCCACTTTGCCCTTCGATTTGCTCACACTCTTAATAGATATCTAAGTCTGTCTTCCAGTGGGGCACAGCTCTGACTAGGCTGAGGTGAACTAGGCCACCTGTACTAGCCTCCACTTTCTGAACTGCTAACAGGCTCAGACTGAACACGTCTGCTCTGTCCGAGGACAGGAATCTGACTGAATGAATCACTCCCCTCCACACCCCCTGCTGGGTGTGTCCGAAGTGTACGTGATGTTATGAAGAGCCCTTAACTGTTACCTCTCCACTCATCCTCCTGGTATTGTGTACCAGGGCTACACACATCATCATAGGTATATTATACGTACCATATTTTCCAGCATATAAGATGACTTTTTAACACCTGAAAATCTTCTCAAGTGTCGGGGTCGTCTTATACACAGGGTGTCGTCTTTAGTGAAGCAAGCTGCAGGCATCTGGGACGCCCGGGCTATGGGAAAAAGAGAGAGAGAGCAACCTGCGCTGCTTCACTGCAGTCCTCCGGAGTAAAGATGGGCGAACCCGAACATTAATCTTCCGTACAGTTTGGGTTCGGCTTCCCGAACACCGGCGTTTGTCGTGCTGTCATGTGCATGGCAGCGCGGCAAACACAGCTTCTGATCGGCGGTGAAATTATCCCCGCCTGTCAGAGAGCTGTGGTTCCCATGCTGTCAGAAGACAGAGTGAGCACTCAGCTGTGATCGGAGGTATAAACTTTACCTCCAGTCATTGGTGTCAGCTGATGGAACTACTGCTCTCATCATCCGACACATGATAGCACTAATTACAGTGAGAGCCGGAGCAGCGGATGGGAGTATTCATCAGCCACTCCTGCAAAGCCCTTGTTCTCCTGTAATAAAAGTAAAATAATAAAACAACAATATACCATTCCTGTCCATCGTTCTGTCCCACACCGTAATCCATGTCTGGTGGATAAATATTTTTCAACCTGGACGGCGCCAAGATGCGACCGTCCAGGCTGAAAACCACTGGTGAATGAGCTGCTGCCAGGCAGCATCAGTGACTAGCGGTAATGTCATTGAGGCTGTGTTCCCAGCCGGGCTGAACTGCTGTGACCTCAGGGACATCCCCATTAGCAGGGATGTCACCGAGGTCACCGCAGTTCAGCCCGGCTGGAAACAGAGCCTTACTCACCGGAGGTAACCTCAACGACTTCACCACTGGCCTCTGAGGCTGTGCTTGCAGCAGCTCATTCACCAGTGGTTTTCAGCATGGACTGACGCATCTTGGCACCGTCCAGGTTGAAAACTGTTTATCCCCCAGACAGATTACAGCGTGGGACAGAACGACAGACAGGTATGGTATGTTGTTTTTTATTTTACTTTTATTACAGGAGAACAAGGCCTTCACTGGAATTAGGCATTTGAATAAAAATGGAAAACTGTGTTTTGTTTTATTTCTAATAAAGAACTTTATATTGGCTGTGCCTTTATTTACTATACAACTATAGGATTAGTAATGGATAGGTGTCTTATAGATACTTCTCCATTACTAAGCAATGGGCTTGATGTCACCGAACAATACAAAGGTGACATCAACCCCACAAATATTACCTCACTTGCCACCGCTACAGGGCAAGTGGGAAGAGCTGTGCAAAGCGTCAGAATTGGGGCATCTAATACAGTGCCTACAAGTAGTATTCAACCCCCTGCAGATTTAGCTGGTTGACACATGCGGAATTAACTTGGCATTGTGACATTTGTACTGTAGATCAGCCTGGAAGTGGGAAATGCACTGCAGCAAAAAAAAATTTTTATAATTTTTTTTTTTTTTTTTTTTAAACGTTAAAAGTTAATTCAGAGTGTCATTTATTATTCAACCCCTCAAACCACAAGAATTCTGTTTGGTCCCCCTAAAGTATTAAGAAGTAGTTCAGGCACCAAGAATAATGAGCTTCACATGTGTGGATAAATGATCTCTTTTGCCAGCCTTTTCTGACTATTTAAGACCCTCCCCAAACTTGTGAACAGCACTCATACATGGTCAACATGGGAAAGACAAAGGAGCATTCCAAGGCCATCAGAGACAAGATCGTGGAGGGTCACAAGGCTGGCAAGGGGTACAAAACCCTTTCCAAGGAGTTGGGCCTACCTGTCTCCACTGTTGGGAGCATTATCCGTAAGTGGAAGGCTTATGGAACTACTGTTAGCCTTCCACGGCCTGGACAGCCTTTGAAAGTTTCCTCCCGTGTCGAGGCCAGGCTTGTCCGAAGAGTCAAGGCTAACCCAAGGACAACAAGGAAGGAGCTCCGGGAAGATCTCATGGCAGTGGGGACATTGGTTTCAGTCAATACCATAAGTAACGTACTCCACCGCAATGGTCTCCGTTCCAGACGAGCCCGTAAGGTACCTTTACTTTCAAAGCGTCATGTCAAGGCTCGTCTACAGTTTGCTCATGATCACTTGGAGGACTCTGAGACAGACTGGTTCAAGGTTCTATGGTCTGATGAGACCAAGATCAAGATCTTTGGTGCCAACCACACACGTGACGTTTAGAGACTGGATGGCACTGCATACAACCCCAAGAATACCATCCCTACAGTCAAGCATGGTGGTGGCAGCATCATGCTGTGGGGCTGTTTCTCAGCCAAGGGGCCTGGCCATCTGGTCCGCATCCATGGGAGGATGGATAGCACGGCCTACCTGGAGATTTTGGCCAAGAACCTCTGCTCCTCCATCAAGGATCTTAAGATGGGTCGTAATTTCATCTTCCAACAAGACAACGACCCAAAGCACACAGCCAAGAAAACCAAGGCCTGGTTCAAGAGGGAAAAAGTCAAGGTGTTGGAGTGGCCTAGTCAGTCTCCTGACCTTAACCCAATTGAAAACTTGTGGAAGGAGCTCAAGATTAAAGTCCACATGAGACACCCAAAGAACCTAGATAACTTGGAGAAGATCTGCGTGGGGGAGTGGGCCAAGATAACTCCACAGACCTGTGCCGGCCTGATCAGGTCTTATAAAAGACGATTATTAGCTGTAATTGCAAACAAGGGTTATTCCACGAAATATTAAACATAGGGGTTGTATAATAATTGACCCACACTTTTATGTTTAAAATTTATTAAAATTCAACTGAGCAACATAACTTTTTGGTTTGTAAGATTTATGCTTCTGTTAATAAATCCTACTCTCGTTTGCAGTTTGAAGGCTCTAACTTATTTGCATCTTATCAAACCAGCTAAATCTGCAGGGGGTTGAATACTTGTAGGCACTGTAGATGTGCCTTTTCTGGGCAGCTGTGGGCTGCTATCTTTAGGCTGGGGGGCCAATATCCATGGCCCCTTACCAGCCTGAGAATAACAGCCCCCAGTTGTCTGCTTTAGCAAGGTTGTTGCCGTTTTTCTCACTATTTATTTTAATAATTAAAAAAACAGTGTGGGGATCCCTCTATTCTTGATAAATAGTCTTGCTGAAGCTGACAGCTGAGGGTTGCAGTCCCCAGCTGTGAGTTTTGTCTGGCTTTTTACCACGCGGTTTTTAAAAAATTACCGTATTTATGAATACTCCCATCCGCACCGCTCCTGCTTTCACTGTAATTAGCTCCTGTAGGTGTCGGATGATGGGAGCGGTTGTCCCATCAGCTGATACCAGTGACGGGAGGTAAACTTTATATCTCCGATCACAGCTGAGTGCACCCGTTGTCTTTTGACAGCGTGGGAACCGTGGCTCTCTGACCGGCGGGGAGGATTTCCCCAACGATCAGAAGCCGTGTTTGCTGACCTGTCATGCACATAACAGCGCAGCAAACACTGGAAGAGGGGTAGTCTTATATGGCGAGTATATCCCAAACTCTATTTTAACTGGAAAAATTAGGGGCCGTCTTATACGCCCAGTCATCTTATACGCCGGAAAATACGATACCTATGACTAAGGGCACTGACATGCCAGAAACGTGTCAGAATGTTCTTAACCTTTTAATGTTTTATGAATTAAATAAAGTCTTTTTTTACAATACCTGGATGGCTGTGCTCTCCCACTCCTCCCTCCTTCCTTGTTTCTAGATGGAGCAGTGGTTGAGCATGTGCACCTCTGCTTTGTTCATTTTCCATGGGACTGCAAGAGATAGCTGAACGATAACGTGATATCTTAGCACAAGCCCTTAAATAGACAGACGACATACTGACATTAGGTTGACATCTGACATCACATTAGTTTCAATTTTTCAATCATTCTCCCCTTAAGGGTAACCTTAATATCTAAACTTTTGTTCTTTGCGAGGTTAACAATTGAGAGGAGCTGGGCTAGTCCCAAGGGTCCACTTACTGAGGCACGAATCAGTGTTGTTGCTTGTCAATGTTATAATTCTGAGAAATCATTGTGGCTTGATAGAAATGATACAGCTACAAGGAACATGTAGAGACCATGGAAGAAGTCTTACTTTTGATGTAGTGTAATCTTTAAGTCTTTTTTTCTCTCATTTTTCTTTTCTCTCCAAAGAGGTTGGTGATTAGATTTGTACTCAAAATGTTGATGCTACTGCTGTTTTAATGGATAGCATAATTGATTCAAAATAAAGTAAAAAAAAAGTATTTTCCACTGCGCCATGTGATTCATGAGCCTTGAACACCAGCGAGTCATGAGTGTAAAACACTTGACACTAGGACTATCTTCTGGGTGTGCAACCTGTCTGGCTTCCATTTGTATTAGTTTTTTTTAACTGAAAATCATTCAGCCAAAAATAATTCAGAAATTTTTCTTCCATTCCAAAAACTCACCACAAAACTAAACCAAACAGACCCTAATGGGGTCCTCTTTCTTACATTTGTAGCAGCTATGCAACTGATCCATTATGGATATGAATTCTGTTTGGTAGTCATAAAATTGAACAGGCAAACAAAATTCCTGAATGCAGATCTGAACATCGCTTTTTAGACAGTGATAATGATGCACACCATAGCTTGTGAAAGACCTGAAAGTGAATAAATGCAAAATATTGAACCAGTCAAGGTATGACTTTTTCGTGCTATCTGTTGTGATTTTCAACTACTGCAGATCTTGTAGAATGTGAGCCCTCGTGGGACAGTTTCCTCTCTTGTACCAGTCGTGACTTGTATTGTTTAGGGTTATTGTACATGTTTTTTATGAATATCCTTTTTCACATGTAAAGCGCCATGGAGTAAATGGAGCTATAATAATAATTTTGTGCTGTTATTTATATGTATCTTTTGTCAAATGAATAAACAGTTTGGAATAGTATATATAACTAATGTACACAATACAAATGAATAAATCATGAGCAGTCTCTCACCAAACTTTAGTCCTTAAAGGGTCACAAAACAAAAAGGGTACATCTCAGTCTAAAACATGCAACAAATGTGGGTTTACCTATCATCCTCTTTACAGGTGGCTTCCCTGCATGTTTTCCCACTGCCTATGACACTTTCCAACTGTGTATAGGTAATAAAAGCATTTTCTAATAGTCATTTCTATAGTGATGGAGCTCTCTCGAAATCCAGCCGGTGACTGGGCTTCAAAGGAGACCGTGATTTTAACTATATGCCAGAGCATCACATTATATAGTACAGGCGATCAGATGATGGCAGGTTCAAGTCCCCTAAGGGTACTAAGGAGAATAATATATACAGTGAAAATAAAAACCAGTTAAAACAATTTTAAAAAATACAGTTAGGTCCAGAAATTTTTGGACAGTGACATAATCTTTGTGATTTGTGCTCTGCATTCCAGTATTTTTTAATTAAAATGAACAACTGAGATGCAATTGAAGTGTAGACTTTGAGGTTTAACGCCTTCATGACATTTGATGTGTATTTGCGTCATATGTCATGTCCCTGACTTGTGTCCCTGACGTGTGAGCCCGCATCTTTCCCGACATATGATGGCTAATTTAATCAGTCATCATATGCCTTTAAAGGGAATCTGTCACCCTAAATTGGCGGGATATTTAAATGATGGCAGTCAGGTCAGATGGGCGGTGTTTTGGGTACTTGCCTTAACATGTTGTTCGCCGCTGTCTCCATTATTTCTGGGAATTGTAGTCGTTGCCCTCCATATAACATGCCTGTGCATTGCAATCTGCGAGCAAAGCATACTGCGCGTGCGCAATTCAAGATTTGCAATGTGCACGCGCGTTATATGGAGGGCAACGACTACAATTCCCAGAAATAATGGAGACAGCGGCGAACAACATGTTAAGGCAAGTACCCAAAACACCGCCCATCTGACCTGACTGCCATCATTTAAATATCCCGCCAATTTAGGGTGACAGATTCCCTTTAACAGCTGTAGGTGAAATTGTGCTGCGCCCATGGATATTAACCTGTTAAATCCTCCTGTCAGTCTCAAGACAGCTGGATTTAACACTCGCCGACAAGGGCGCGCTTCATTCCATGCTCCCATCGGCACGCCCGTGACTTGATGTGGGGTGCCGATGGGTTGTCATGAAAACAGGTGGTCTGCTGTCATTACCTGCTGAGAAAACCACCAAAGTTCATAGATAGTGATTTTTACTATACATAGCAGTGCTGAAGCCTCGCTATGTACAGCACAAGCGATCAGATGATTACAGCTTCAAGTCCCCCAGGGGGACTATTAAATACAGTAAAAAGTTAAAAGAAAGTTTTAAAAAATATTGACCTCACTCACAAGGGTTTGAATCATCCCCCTTTTGCATCGTTGAAAATAAAACATGCACAATTGGTATCACTGAGTTAAGAAATGTCCGCTCTATCAAAATATAAAATACATTAATCCAGTTGGCAAATAGCTTAACAAGAAAAAAATTGAAACTCCAGAATTACGTTTGTTTTGGTAGCTGGAACATTGTAATAAAATGCAATTAGAGACGATCAAAACTTTGCATCTATCCCAAAATGCTAACAGTAAAAACGTCAACTCCAATAAGCCCTCGCACACCCCCATATCTCAAAAAATTAATACGCTATGGGTCTGAAAATGGTGACAAAAGCAGAAAGTTTTCTCAGAAAAATGTCTGAATTTTTTCTGATCACTTAAATAAAAAATAAACTATATATGTTTGGTATCTACATAGTCATCATGACCTAGAAAATCAGATTGCCAGGTAAGTTTTATCGTAAGGTGTACATCGTAAATAAAAAAACTCAAAAAGCATGTGTTTATTTTTTTTCGCGTAACACCATCGGGTGTACAGCTAACATGATAGCTGACACACAACTCTCACTTCCAGGAGCAGTGACCGCACCACCCCGGCAGTTTAATCCCATAAATTCTGCAATCGATATCAATGGCAGCACTTAGAACGCAGGAAGAGGAAGCTTCCCCTCCGATTGGCACCCCCACGACATTATCACAAGGGCCCGATCATTCCCATGGTGACCCGAGGTCATCATGATGACATCCGGGTCACAAGGCTATGGAAAGTTTGCTAGACCATGCGCAGAGCATGGTCTAACAGGCTTGTATCAGAGCACCAATGATAGTTATTAGAGATGAGCGACTTTGCCTCCGGGAGGGTCGAGTCGGGTTTCGGACCACCCGACTTTCGCAAAAGTCGAGTCGAACAAAATCGGCCGACTATCTGCAAAAGTCGAAGGTCCGACTGAAACACGAAACCCAATGCAAGTCAATGGGGAAGCAAAGTCGGCAGGGAGTAGAGGACAGTAAACATACCTACAGTGCCCATTTCATTGCCAACGACATCAATTCTTATTACTTAAGCTTATCAATCTTAATTTACTTTAAAATAATAGTTAAGCATTGAAAACTGGGTGTTATTTGGCTAAAGTTGTCGGTGGGGGGCAGGGCTGGCTCCAGAGTGCGAAAGAGTGTCAGTAGGCCCCTTTAACACATACCACAATTCATGATGCCCCGATACGGCAGAGAAATATAGTTATAGTACAATGCCAAATACTTCACTTCTTACATTACATGACTGATATCTATTTTAAATTCTACAATAGCTCAAAAACCGGACAGTATATTCCTCCATACAGAATTATGGGCACCACATAGTGCGCCATACAAAATAATGAGCCCCATATATTGCTTCATACAGAATAATTGGTCCCATATAATGTTCCATACGGTATATGATGAGCTCCACATAATGCTACAGTATATGATGGTCCCCATATAATGTGCCATACAGTATAGGACGGTCCCCATAGAGTATAATGAGCCCCACATATTGCTCCATACATTATAATGAGTCGCATATAAAGCTCCATACAGTATATGATGGGCCCCATATTTCGCTCCATACAGAATGCGCTCCATATTATGCTCCATACAGAATAGGCCCCATATGTGCTCAATATGATACTCCATACTCTATATGATGCCCCATAAATAATGGAACCCCACATGATGCTCCAGTATATGATGGCCCCATGGATGATGCTCCAGTGTATGATGGGCCCCATTTATAATGCTCCAGTGTATAATGGGCCCCATGCATGATGCTCGAGTGTATGATGGGCCTATATAATGCTTCATATATAATGGGCCCCTTTTATAATGCTCCACTGTATAATAGGCACCGTATATGATGCTCCAGTGTATGATGGGCCCCATTTATAATGCTCCAGTGTATGATGGGCCCCATTTATAGTGCTCCAGTCTATGATGGGCCCCATGCATGATGCTCCAGTGTATGATGGGCCTATATAATGCTCCATATATAATGGGCCCCATTTATAAAGCTCCACTGTATAATGGGCCCCGTATATGATGCTCCAGTGTATGATGGGCCCCATTTATAATGCTCCAGTGAATGATGGGCCCCATGGATGATGCTCCAGTGTATGATGGGCCTATATAATGCTCCATATATAATAGGCCCATTTATAATGCTCCAATGTATAATGGGCCCCATATATGATGCTCCAGTGTATGATGGGCCCCATTTATAATGCTCCATTGTATGATGGGCCCCATTTATAATGCTCCAGTGTATGATGGGCCCTATGGATGATGCTCCAGTATATCATGGGCCTATATAATGCTCCATATATAATGGGTCCCATTTTTAATGCTCCAGTGTATAATGGGCCCCATCTATGATGCTCAAGTGTATGATGGGCCCCATATATAATTCTCCAGTATATAATGCTCCCATATATTGCTCCAAATATTAAAAAAAATGAAATACCTCTCCTTGCTGGGCACAGCTCTACTCTGGACTCATCAGCGTCGCCATCTTCTAGCTCTCTGCACTTGTACTGTTCAGCAGAGGGCGTACAGACGTGACGTCATCACGCTCTCTGACCTGAATGTTACTGTCAGGAAACATGGAAGACGTCACAGCGGTGGAGCAGGGAGAGGTAAGTATTGCAAGTGCTGGGGCCCTGAGAAAGCAGGGGGGCCCACTCATGGGCGACGGCACTGGCACACGGCTTCTCATAGTACGCCAATGTCTCTGATGGAGAGTGGGCCCCCCACCGTCAGAGACACCGGCGTACTATGAGGGGCCCTGTGCCAGAGCCGTCGCCCACGATTGGGCCCCCCACCTGCTCAGGGCACGGGCACTTGCCTGGGTGCGCCAGGTGCTGACGCCGGCCCTGGGGGGGAAACCCAGTTAGAGAGGTGGAAAAACTGGCATATGTTGAGGTGTAGGCTGGACGTTCAGCAGCTGCAAATGGAGGAATTGGAGAGGTCGCAGGAAGAGGAGGACAAAGCGAGCCATTTTGCTGGCAACCTATGTGTCATCAGGGAAGGTGGTACGAAATCCTTTGAAACCCAGGCATGGTTCAGTTTAATGAAGGTAAGATCACCAACATTTTGGGTCGACAGCCGGGTCCTTCTTTCTGTCAGGATTGATCCAGCAGCACTGAAGACTCTCTCTGATAGCATACTACCAGCAGGGCAAGTGAGCTCCTGTAAGGCATATTGTGCGCCAATTCAGGCCAGGTGTCCAGTTTACAGGCCCAGTAGTCAAAGGGGAATGAACTGTGAGGGAGTACATCGATAGGGGAGGAAAGGTAATTTTGAACCATAGTTGACAACTGCTGTCTCCTATCTGTTGCAATCGATTCAGTATTACCAGTCGTGTGAGCGTTACATGAGAAATCAGTCCACAACATGATCATGAAACCCCTGTCTCCAACGCCATTTCGGCTGTGTGCACCACGAATACCTCTTCCATTTGACCCAGTACGGCTCGTGGTAGAACCTGCACCGCTGCTGTGTGCTGGAATGCCTCTAACAAACGGTTTACCAGAGTTGCTTGTTTGTTCGCCAGTATTAGCTCTAAGTTCTCTTGTGACATGATGTTCTGTAATTTGCCTTTATAACGTGGATCGAGGATGCTGGCCAACCAGTAGTCTTCATCCTTCATAATTTTTGCAATGCGGGGGTCCCTTTTTAGGATCCGCAACACATAATCACACATGTGGGCCAATGTTCCAGGTGTCAATGATGCACTGCCAGTGGTGGGTGGAGGAGCACTTTCTGCCAAATCCACATCCCTCTAGTCACGTACAAACCTTGTACCTGACCTTGGCAAGCCAACATTTTCTCTTGCCCCCTGAGAAGCATCCTCCTCCCCAAAATAATCATCCCCCTCATCATCCTCCTCCTCTTCCTCTTCTTCCTCCACCTCATCCAGGATAGTTCCCTGAGCAGACAATGGCTGACTGTCATCAAGGCTTCCCTCCTCCTCCTCTTCTTCCTCCTCCGCTGCAGACGCCTGATCTTTAATGTGCGTCAAAGTTTGCATGAGCAGACGCATAAGTGGGATGCTCATGCTAATGATGGCGTCATCTGCGCTTACCAGCCGGGTGCAGTCCTCAAAACACTGAAGGACTTTATAGAGGTCTTTCAGCTTTGACCACTGCATACCAAACAACTCCATGTCTGCCCTCAAACTGCCTGCCGGGTATCCTCCCACAAATGCATTACAGCCTTCCTGTGTTCGCACAGCCTCTCAACCATGTGCATGGTGGAGTTCCACCTTGTTGCAAAGTCTATGATTAGGTGATGCTTGGGGAGGTGGAGCGATCGCTGCAGCCTCTGCATACGCCTGGAGTCTATGGGCGAGCACAATCTCCGCACCTTATGGAGCAGGGCTGTTAACTCCGGATAATAATTTAGGAAGCACTGCACCACCAGGTTCACGGTGTGAGCCAGGCAAGGTATGTGTCTGAGTTTTGCCAGGACTATGACCGCCACAAAATTATGGCTGTTATCACTGACTACCTTGCCTGGCTCAAGATGTAGACTGCCCAACCATGACTCAGCTTCTCGCTGCAAGTAGTCGGCCAGTACCTCCGCGGTGTGTCTGTTGTCGCCCAAAGACATCATCTTTAACCCCTTACTGCCATCGGACGTACTATCCCGTCCATGGTACCTGGGCCCGTATGACCGGGGACGGGATAGTACGTCATAGGCGATCAGCTGCGAGGAGGGGAGCGCAGCTAATCGCCGCCGGGTGTCAGCTGATTATCACAGCTGACACCCATGACTGTGTGTCAGGAGCGGTCACGGACCGCTCCCGGCACATTTACCCCTTGCACACCGCGATCAAACATGATCGCGGTGTACTGGGGGCACAGGGGAGGATCGCGCAGGGTGGGGGCTCCCTGCGCGCCCCCCTGAGACCCTCAGAGCAGCGCGATGTGATCGCGCTGTTCTGAGGGCTTCCTCCCTCCCAGGACCCGGATCCAAGATGGCGTCGGGGTCCTGGAGGGAGGCGGCTACCTCAGTGCCTGCCGAGAGCAGGCACTGAGAAGCCTGCATCTATGCCTGTGCGATCGCTGGTGTGACAGAGTGCTGTGCACACTGTCACACCAGCGATCTGATAAAATACTGTGATGTCCCACCCTGGGACAAAGTAAAAAAGTTAAAAAAGTAAAAATAAACATGTGTAAAAAAAAAATCCAAAATAAATAAAAAAAAAAAAAAATATTCCCCAATAAATTCACTTCTTCCTGTAAATAAAAAAAAAAAAACCAATAAAAGTACACATATTTGGTATTGCCGCGTCCGTAACGACCCCCCCTATAAAATTGTCCCACTAGTTAACCCCTTTAGTGAACCCCTTAAAAAAAAAAAAAAAACGAAGCAAAAAATCAATGTTTTATCATCATACCGCCGAACAAAAAGTGGAATAACGCGCGATCAAAAAGACCGATATAAAAAAACATGGTACCGCTGAAAATGTCATCTTGTCCCGCAAAAAACGAGCCGTCATAAAGCATCATCAGCGAAAAAATAAAAAAGTTATAGCTCGCAGAATAAAGCGATGCAAAAATAATTATTTTTTATATAAAATTGTTTTTATTCTATAAAAGCGCCAAAACATGAAAAAATGATATAAATGAGGTATCGCCATAATCGTACTGACCCGAAGAATAAAACTGCTTTATCAATTTTACCACAGGCGGAACGGTATAAACGCCTCCCCCAAAAGAAATTCATGAATTGCTGATTTTTGTTCATTCTAACCTCCCAAAAATCGAAATAAAAAGCGATCAAAAAAGTCACGTGCTCAAAAATGGTACCAATAAAAACGTCAACTCGTCCCGCAAAAAATAAGACCTCACATGACTCTGTGGGCCAAAATATGCAAAAATTATAGCTCTCAAAATGTGATGATGCAAAAACTATTTTTGCAATAAAAAGCGTCTTTTAGCGTGACAGCTGCCAATCATAAAAACCCGCTATAAATAGTAAATAAAACCCCCCTTTATCACCCCCTTAGTAAGGGAAAAATAATAAAATTAAAAAAAAGTATTTATTTCCATTTTCCCATTAGGGTTAGGGTTAGGGTTGCGGCTAAAGTTAGGGTTAGGGTTGGCGCTAAAGTTAGGATTAGGGTTAGGGTTGGGATTAGGGTGTGTGTTAGGGTTGGGTTTGTGGTTAGGGTTGGGACTAGGGTTAGGGGTGTGTTGGGGTTAGGGTTGGAGTTAGAATTGGGGGTTTCAGCTGTTTAGGCACATCAGGGGCTCTCCAAATGTGACATGGCGTCTGATCTCAATTCCAGCCAATTCTGCGTTGAAAAAGTCAAACGGTGCTCCTTCACTTCTCAGCTCTGCCATGCGTCCAAACAGTAGTTTATCCCCACATATGGGGTATCAGCGTACTCTGGACCCCAAGAGTTATTGTGCAATTTGTCCTATTTCTTCTGCTACCCTTGGGAAAATAAAAAACTGGGGGCGAAAATATCATTTTTGTACAAAAAAAAATATTTTTTTGTTTTTACGGCTGTACATTATAAACTTCTGTGAAGCACTTGGGGCTTCATAGCGCTCACCACACATCTAGATAAGTTCCTTGTGGGGTCTATTTTCCAAAATGGGGTCACTTGTTGGGGATTTCCACTGTTTAGGCGCATCAGGGGCTCTCCAAATGCGACATGACGCCCCCAGACCATTCCATCAAAGTCTGCAATCCAAAACGTCACTACTTCCCTTCCGAGCCCCGACGTGTACCCATACAGTAGTTTTCTCCCACATATTGGATATCAGCGTACTCAGGACAAATTGGACAACAACTTTGGGGTCCAATTTCTCCTGTTACCCTTGTAAAAATAAAATATTGGGGCAAAAAAATCATTTTTGCAAAAAAAAAAAGGATTTTTTATTTTTACGGCTGTGCGTTATAAACTTCTGTGAAGCACTTCGGGTTCAAAGTGCTCACCACACATCTAGACAAGTTCCTTGTGGGGTCTATTTTCCAAAAGGGGGTCACTTGTGGGGGGTTTCCACTGTTTAGGCGCATCAGGGGCTCTCCAAATGCGACATGACGCCCCCAGACCATTCCATCAAAGTCTGCAATCCAAAACGTCACTACTTCCCTTCCGAGCCCTGACGTGCGCCCATACAGTAGTTTTCTCCCACATATTGGGTATCAGCGTACTCAGGACAAATTGGACAACAACTTTTGGGTTCCAATTTCTTCTGTTACCCTTGTGAAAATAAAATATTGGGGGCGAAAAAATCATTTTTGTAAAAAAAAAAAAGATTTTTTATTTTTACGGCTGTACGTTATAAACTTCTGTGAAGCACTTCGGGGTTCAAAGTGCTCACCACACATCTAGATAAGTTCCTTGTGGGGTCTATTTGCCAAAATGGGGTCACTTGTGGGGGGTTTCCACTGTATAGGTGCATCAGGGGCTCTCCAAATGTGACATGACGCCCCCAGACCATTCCATCAAAGTCTGCAATCCAAAACGTCACTACTTCCCTTCCGAGCCCTGACGTGCGCCCATACAGTAGTTTTCTCCCACATATTGGGTATCAGCGTACTCAGGACAAATTGGACAACAACTTTTGGGTTCCAATTTCTTCTGTTACCCTTGTGAAAATAAAATATTGGGGGCGAAAAAATCATTTTTGTAAAAAAAAAAAAAGATTTTTTATTTTTACGGCTGTACGTTATAAACTTCTGTGAAGCACTTCGGGGTTCAAAGTGCTCACCACACATCTAGATAAGTTCCTTGTGGGGTCTATTTGCCAAAATGGGGTCACTTGTGGGGGGTTTCCACTGTATAGGTGCATCAGGGGCTCTCCAAATGTGACATGACGCCCCCAGACCATTCCATCAAAGTCTGCAATCCAAAACGTCACTACTTCCCTTCCGAGCCCTGACGTGCGCCCATACAGTAGTTTTCTCCCACATATTGGGTATCAGCGTACTCAGGACAAATTGGACAACAACTTTTGGGTTCCAATTTCTTCTGTTACCCTTGTGAAAATAAAATATTGGGGACGAAAAAAATCATTTTTGTAAAAAAAAAAAAGATTTTTTATTTTACGGCTGTACGTTATAAACTTTAGTGAAACACCTGGGGGTTAAAAGTTCTCACCACACATCTAGATAAGTTCCTTGAGGGGTCTAGTTTCCAAAATGGCGTCATTTATGGGGGTTTCCACTGTTTAGGCAGATCAGGAGCTCTCCAAACACGACATGGCGTCCAGCCAATTCTGCGTTGAAAAAGTCAGACGGCGCTCCTTCCCTTCCAAACTCTGCCATGCACCCAAACAGTGGTTTACCCCCACATATGGGGTATCAGCGCACTCAGGACAAATTGCACAATAACTTTTGGAGTCTTGTTACCCTTGGAAAAATAAAAATTGGGGTGAAAAGATCATTTTTGTGGAAAAAATATGATTTTTAAATTTTACGGCTCTACGTTATTGTCATGTGTGCATCGCCACGAAGATCGTCGCGGTTGCACATTCTGACTTCTCACAGCTGAGTTGCTGTTTCTTTGTGTTTGGCAGTTAGGGAGTTAATTCTGTCTGTGCTCAGTTCTGGGACTGGGTGCAGTTTCTCCCGGCTGCAATTAATTATTTGTTGATTGGTTTCCTTTAAATCTCTGGTTGTCTGTGTTGGGAGTTGCCAGTGAAATTCTTCATGCAGACCACAGATAGGATTGTATCTGTATAGACTTAAGTTAAAGAGCTCCTTAGTTGTTTTAAGCTCACCTTGCTTAGAGTTTAATATCCCAGATCATTTATGTTCCTTCTGTGTTTGAGTGTGTATGCAAGTCTGTGTTTTCTCCAGTCTGTCTTATATGTCTAATCTGTGTATTTAGCAGAGATCAGCCCATATCCCTTTGGTGGTAATCAGTATCCTTCTTAGGACTGATTACAGGGTTCAGGGACTGATAGGAGACAGGGTTAGGCTGGAGACTTGGACCTCTGAACCATTATCAGTACCTCCAAGGTGAGGGATTAGTTAGGACCCCAGTTTAGGGTCAGGTTAGACCCCCGGTCCTCCTCTTTCCTGTGACAGTGTATCAAGTCCTCAAGATTAACCCTGAGTTCAACGGATATCGTGTCAGGTAAATCTATTCTATATTTACATGCTGATGTTGCTAATCTATATGTTGTATAGAGTGTTGTTCTTTTAAGAATAGTTTACTGACATCGTACACATATCATAAGACCGCGTGACATTTTCACTGGCCTAAAAAATTATTCCCAGTTGCCATGGATCCAGTAGCCCAGCTGGCTCTGCAGTTGCAGGGATTATCCATGGAGCTGACGGACATTAAGTCCAAAGTTTTGTCTCCCTCGGAGCAAACCAGATTTGAACCTAAAGTAGCTCTCCCGGACAGGTTCACTGGTGGGCGAGACAAATTTTTTACCTTCAGGGAAGCATGTAAATTGTATTTTCGGCTTCGGCCTCGATCATCAGGGAGTGAAGAGCAGAGAGTGGGAATTGTTATCTCGCTCCTACAAGGGGACCCTCAATCCTGGGCCTTCTCCCTTCCTCCGGGATCCCCGGCTCTACAGTCAGTAGATCGATTTTTTACTGCCCTGGGTTTGGTATATGATGACCCAGATCGGGTCTCTCTTGCTGAGACAAAATTACGTAAAATACAGCAGGGAGATCGTCCGGCGGAGGAATTTGCTTCTGAGTTCCGTAGATGGGCCACAGATACTCAGTGGAATGACCCAGCTCTTAGAAGCCAGTTTTGTCATGGGCTTTCTGACAAATTAAAGGACGTTTTGGCTCAGTATGATTCTCCTCCATCACTGGAGGCTGCTATGGCCCTAGCTATCCGTACTGATAGACGGCTCCGGGAGAGGTGCGAGGTAACTCCGCCCCCTGTTGTTACTCCACCTACTACTAAAGTCCCTTATGTTGAGGTTCCCCTTGTCTGTTCGGAGGAGCCTATGCAGTTGGGAGGGACATCATTTCGTAGGAGGGGATTGGCGGTACGCCGCAGGACTAGAAGGTGTTTCTTCTGCGGGAAAGAGGGACATTTTGTTGGGGGATGTCCATCCCGTGCCTTGTTGAGCAAAAAGTCGCCGGAAAACTGTTAATCCCAGGTTGTGTGGTGGACGACAACCTGGGAGTATGTATTTCGTCCGCTAGTTCTTCTCAGTTCCTTGTACCAGTGGAGGTGGTGGTTGGTACGAGAGTGGAGAGATTTTCTGTTCTTCTTGATAGTGGGTCCGGGGCTAATCTGGTTGACGCTCAGTTTGCTCAGGCTCAAGGTATGCATCTGAGTGTATTGGTCAAACCGATCCCTATATTCTCCATTGACGCCAGGCCTCTCGGCCAAGGTAGCTTTGTTCATGAGGTTCATAACATTGACCTTCGGGTAGGGGCAATACATAGGGAACTATTATCTTGTTATGTGTTGGAGGGTCTACCTACTCCTATTGTGTTGGGACTTCCTTGGTTGGTTAAACATAACCCTGTGATTAATTGGCAGTCCAGAGATATAAGCCAATGGGGGGAGTTTTGCAAAAGTAACTGCATGAACACAGTCATCAGTGCGGTCGTGCCTAGTACTTTGCCTCCTTTTTTGGAGGACTTTGGGGATGTGTTCTCTGAGGAGGGGTGTCAGGAGTTGCCTCCTCATCGCGTGTATGACTGCTCTATTAATTTACTTCCTGATGCTAAGTTACCTAAAGCTAGGTTATATAACCTTTCTGGTCCTGAGAGGCAGGCTATGAAAGATTATATTTCGGAAAGTCTGGCCAAAGGGCATATTAGACCTTCATCTTCCCCAGTGGCCGCGGGGTTCTTCTTTGTGAAGAAAAAAGATGGAGGCCTACGCCCTTGCTTGGATTTCCGCGAACTTAATCGGATTACTGTTCGAGATCCGTATCCACTCCCTCTGATTCCTGATCTCTTCAATCAAATTGTTGGCGCCAAATGGTTCTCTAAATTGGATCTCAGGGGGGCGTATAATCTGATTAGGATAAAAGAGGGGGATGAGTGGAAAACGGCGTTTAACACGCCGGAGGGACATTATGAGAACCTTGTCATGCCTTTTGGTCTGACTACTGCACCAGCAGTATTCCAACATTTTGTTAATGACATTTTTCGTCATCTGGTGGGGCTGTTTGTGGTCGTATATTTGGATGACATTTTAATTTACTCACCAGATCTTGTGTCTCACCAGGAGCATGTGAGACAGGTGTTGCAGATCTTGCGAGACAATAAACTATACGCCAAACTGGAAAAGTGTGTATTCGCCGTACAGGAACTTCAGTTTTTGGGTTTCTTGGTGTCAGCCTCCGGTTTCCGTATGGACCCTGAAAAGGTGAGAGCAGTGCTTGAATGGGATCAGCCAGAGGATCTTAAGGCTCTGCAGCGTTTTCTGGGGTTTGCTAACTACTACCGGAAATTTATTTGTAATTTCTCATCTGTTGTCAAACCTCTCACTGACATGACAAGAAAAGGGACGGATTTTTCTAAATGGTCGGACAAAGCTTGCCAAGCTTTTTCCTCTTTGAAAAAATGTTTTGCTTCGGCACCCGTTCTCATCCAACCAGATGCATCACAGCCGTTCGTTGTGGAGGTGGACGCGTCTGACGTAGGGGTGGGTGCAATATTGTCCCAGGGTCCGTCCCCTGGTAAATGGCATCCGTGCGCTTTCTTTTCTAAAAAATTGTCGTCCGCCGAAAGGAATTATGATATCGGCAATAGGGAACTTTTGGCCATTAAGTTGGCTTTTGAAGAATGGCGTCACTTTTTGGAGGGGGCAGTCCACCCGGTCACCGTCATTACTGATCACAAGAACCTGCTGTATTTGGAATCTGCTAAGCGTCTGAATTCCAGACAAGCTCGATGGTCGTTGTTTTTTACCAGGTTTAATTTTGTTGTCACTTATCGCCCTGGATCTAAGAATGTTAAGGCGGATGCCTTGTCTCGCAGTTTCCCAGGGGCCGGGAAAATGGATGACCCGATTCCTATCCTTCAGGAGGGGGTGGTAGTCTCGGCTGTATGTTCTGAGCTTGAGGAGGAGGTGTTAGAGGCTCAGGGGGACGCCCCTGCAGGACCTCCAGGGAGACTGTTTGTCCCAAATCAGTTGAGACAAAAGGTTATTGAGGCACATCATAATTCTGCTTTAGCAGGACATCCAGGGGGTAAGGCTACTTTAGATCTCCTTTCTCGCCGGTTTTGGTGGCCTAACGTTAATAAAGATGTTTTAACTTTTGTCGCGTCCTGTGGGGTTTGTGCTCGCTCTAAGACCCCTCATACCCGTCCGTCTGGGACCCTCTTACCCTTGAAACTTCCGGAGCGTCCATGGACTCATTTGTCTATGGACTTCATCACGGACCTTCCTCAGTCGTCAGGGAAGACTGTCATACTGGTGGTTGTTGACAGGTTCAGTAAGATGGCACATTTCATTGCTCTTCCTGCCCTCCCTAATGCTAAAACTCTGGCGCAGGTGTTCATTGGGGAGATTGTGAGACTTCATGGGTTGCCTTCTGATGTGGTGTCAGATAGGGGGTCTCAGTTTGTGTCCAAGTTTTGGAGGGCATTTTGTTTACGTCGGGGGATGAAATTGTCATTTTCCTCGGCTTTTCATCCGCAGACCAATGGTCAGACAGAGCGTCTGAATCAAAGCCTAGAGACTTATCTTCGGTGTTTTGTCTCAGAGAACCAGGAGGACTGGTCTTCTTTCTTGCCTCTGGCAGAGTTCGCTCTTAACAACAGGCGGAGCGAGTCCACTGGTAAGTCCCCGTTTTTTGGGGCATATGGTTTTCATCCCCAGTTTTGTACATTCAATGGGGGGGGCCCTTCTGGGGTTCCTGAGGAGGAGCGTTTCTCGTCGTCACTTGCTTCAGTGTGGAGAGGTGTATTGAATAATCTGAGTGCTATGGGAACCGTTATAAACGTATGGCTGATAGGAGGAGAGTTTCTGGTCCAGATCTTAATGTGAACGATCTGGTATGGTTGTCTACCAGGAATATAAAACTTAAAGTTCCCTCCTGGAAGCTGGGCCCCAGATTCATCGGGCCGTACAGGATCAGTTCCATAATTAATCCTGTGGCATTTCGTCTGGACCTCCCTCCTACGTTTAAAATCCACAATGTGTTCCACAAGTCATTACTTAAGAGGTACGTGGCACCAGTCATACCATCACCTCTACCTCCTCCTCCAGTGGTGGTCAATGGTAACTTGGAGTTTCAAGTGTCAAAGATCATTGACTCACGTCTGAATCGCCGGTCCCTTCAGTACTTGGTGCATTGGAAGGGGTATGGTCCAGAGGAGAGGACGTGGGTTCCTGCGTCTGACATTAACGCAGATCGTTTGGTGCGGACCTTCCACAGAACTCACCCGGGCAAACCTGGCCCTGAGGGTCCGGAGGCCCCTCGTAGAAGGGGGGGTACTGTCATGTGTGCATCGCCACGAAGATCGTCGCGGTTGCACATTCTGACTTCTCACAGCTGAGTTGCTGTTTCTTTGTGTTTGGCAGTTAGGGAGTTAATTCTGTCTGTGCTCAGTTTTGGGACTGGGTGCAGTTTCTCCCGGCTGCAATTAATTATTTGTTGATTGGTTTCCTTTAAATCTCTGGTTGTCTGTGTTGGGAGTTGCCAGTGAAATTCTTCATGCAGACCACAGATAGGATTGTATCTGTATAGACTTAAGTTAAAGAGCTCCTTAGTTGTTTTAAGCTCACCTTGCTTAGAGTTTAATATCCCAGATCATTTATGTTCCTTCTGTGTTTGAGTGTGTATGCAAGTCTGTGTTTTCTCCAGTCTGTCTTATATGTCTAATCTGTGTATTTAGCAGAGATCAGCCCATATCCCTTTGGTGGTAATCAGTATCCTTCTTAGGACTGATTACAGGGTTCAGGGACTGATAGGAGACAGGGTTAGGCTGGAGACTTGGACCTCTGAACCATTATCAGTACCTCCAAGGTGAGGGATTAGTTAGGACCCCAGTTTAGGGTCAGGTTAGACCCCCGGTCCTCCTCTTTCCTGTGACAGTGTATCAAGTCCTCAAGATTAACCCTGAGTTCAACGGATATCGTGTCAGGTAAATCTATTCTATATTTACATGCTGATGTTGCTAATCTATATGTTGTATAGAGTGTTGTTCTTTTAAGAATAGTTTACTGACATCGTACACATATCATAAGACCGCGTGACAGTTATAAACTTGTGTGAAGCACTTGGGGGTTCAAATTGCTCACCAAAGATCTAGAAAAGTTCCTTAGGGGGTCTAGTTTCCAAAATGGGGTCATTTGTGGGGGGTTTCCACTGTTTAGGCACATCAGGGGCTCTCCAAATGCAACATGGCATCCAATCTCAATTCCAGCCAATTTTGGTTGGAAAAAGTCAAATGGTGCTCCTTCCATTCCAAGCTCTGCCGTGCGCCCAAACAGTGGTTCCCACCCACATATTGGGTATCAGCGTACTCAGGACAAATTGGACAACAACTTATGTGGTCCAATTTCTCCTGTTACCCTTGAGAAAATAAAAAATTAGTGACTAAAATATAATTTTTGTGGGAAAAAAATAGGATTTTTTATTTTCATGCCCGGGCATTATAAACTTGTGTGAAGCACTTGGGGGTTAAAAGTGCTCACCAAAGATCTAGATAAGTTCCTTAGGGGGTATAGTTTCCAAAATGGGGTCACTTGTGGGGGGTTTCCACTGTTTAGGCTCATCTGGGGCACTGCAAACGGAACATGACCCCCATCAACGTCTGCATTCCAAAACGTTACTACTTCCTTTCCAAGCCCTGCCGTGCACCCAAACAGTTCCCCCCCCCCACATATGGGGTATCAGCGTACTCAGGACAAATTGGACAACAACTTTTGGGGTCCAATTTCCTTGGGAAAATTCAAAAATTTGGGACTAAAAAATCATTTTTGTGGAAAATTGTTTTTTTTTTTTTTCACACCCAGGCATTATAAGCTTTTGTGAAACACTTGAGGGTTCAAAGTGCTCACAACAGATCTAGATAAGTACCTTAGGGGGTCTAGTTTCCAAAATGGTGTCACTTGTGGGGGTTTCCACTGTTTAGGCGCATCAGGGGCTCTCCAAACACGACATGGCGTCCAATCTCAATTCCAGCCAATTTTAGTTTGAAAAAGTCAAACGGCGCTCCTTCCCTTACGAGCTCTGCCGTGTGCCCAAACAGTGGTTTTCCCCCACATATTGGGTATTGGCGCACTCAGGAGAAATTGCATAACAACCTTATCTGCCCATTTTCTCCTTTTACCCTTGTGAAAATAAAAAAAAAGTTTGTAAAAGATCATTTTTGTGGCTAAAAAGTTAAATATTCATTTTTTCCTTCCACGTTGCTTTAGTTCCTGTGAAGCACCTGAAGGGTTAATAATCTTCTTGAATGTGGTTTTGAGTACCTTGAGGGGTGCAGTTTTTAGAATGGTGTCACTTTTGGGTATTTTCTGCCATATAGACCCCTCAAAGTGACTTCAAATGAGAGGTGGTCCCTAAAAAAAATGGCTTTGTAAATTTTGTTGTAAAAATGAGAAATCGCTGGTCAACTTTTAACCCTTATAACTTCCTAACAAAAAAAAATTTTGGTTCCAAAATTGTGCTGATGTAAAGTAGACATGTGGGAAATGTTATTTATTAACTATTTTGTGCGACATATTTCTCTGTTTTAAGGGAATAAAAATTCAAAGTTTGAAAATTGCAAAATTTTAAAAATTTTCGCCATATTTGCGTTTTTTTCAAAAATAAACGCAAGTTATATCGAAGAAATTTTACTTCTAATGTGAAGTACAATATGTCACGAGAAAACAGCCTCAGAATCGCGAAGATCCGTTGAAGCGTTCCAGAGTTATAACCTCATAAAGAGACAGTGGTCAGAATTGTAAAAATTGGCCCGGTCATTAACGTGCAAACCACCCTTGGGGGTGAAGGGGTTAAAACAGCCTGCTGATGCTTACCACTAGCTGTTCGATAGTGGGACACCTCGTGTGCAACACTGGCAGCTGCAGATGGAGTGCTCGTGCGACTGCGCTCTGTCGACGAGCTTTCGCTTCTGGAGGAAGAGGGTCGAACGCCTACAGCCAACTGTTGCCAACTGTTGCCTATAACGTGGGAAAGGCAGCACTGTCCCAACGCCGCTGTCCTCTGTGGTCCCTGCATCCACCCAGTACGCAGTGATGGACACGTAATGGCCCTGGCCATGCCTACTGGCCCATGCATCTGTTGTGAGGTGCACCTTTCCACTCACTGATTGTTTGAGTGCATGGACAATGCGGTCTTTCACGTGCAGGTGGAGGGCAGGGTTGGCTTTTCTAGAAAAGAAGTGCCAACTGGGTAGGTCATAGCGTGGGAGAGCGTAGGCCATGAGATCTCGGAATGCTGCACTTTCAACCTAATGGAAGGGCATCATCTCTAATGAGATCAGTTTGGCAATGTAGGTGTTCAAAGCCATTGTATGTGGATGAGAGGATGAGTACTTTCGTGTCTTACTCAGAGTGTCTGCTAGGGTGAGCTGGACTTGAGAGCTGCATATGGGGGAACTAGCGTTGGACATGACGGACTGAGAGGGGTTTGGTGATGGTGGTGGTGGTGGTGGTGATGGCCTAGATTCAGTCATTGGTTGCAAAAACATTGGCATTCCTTGACTGCTTTTGCCTTGCGACGACACCTCAACATTTCTTGCTGGTGGTGTGCTAACCGGTGGGCTTACAGTGGGGGAAGCGATGTAGCATTGCTGGCTACCTTCAGTCGGAGCAGGTGCACATGTGCTACCTGAGGTTTTGTAGTCTGTCCACGCTTGAAAGTGCATGGTGTTTAAATATCTAAGCATGCAACTGGTATTCAAATTTCAGACATTTTTCCCTAGGCTAAAGGTCCTTCCGCACTTCTTACAGATAACCTTTGCCTCATCAATAGGATTTTGGTCAAAAAAGTGCCACACTGCACTCTTCCTGCTATGGGATAAATTTTCAGGGCTTGCACGCTGTGCTAATTTAACCTTCTAGCCAAGCTGTCTGCAACTCTTTTTGTTTTTTTTAACCCCTTCATGACCCAGCCTATTTTGACCTTAAAGACCTTGCCATTTTTTGCAATTCTGACCAGTGTCCCTTTATGAGGTAATAACTCAGGAACGCTTCAACGGATCCTAGCGATTCTGAGATGTTTTTTCGTGACATATTGGGCTTCATGTTAGTGGTAAATTTAAGTCGATAATTTTTGCGTTTATTTGTGAAAAAAATGGAAATTTGGCGAAAATTTTGAAAATTTTGTAATTTTCAAATTTTTAATTTTTATTCTGTTAAACCAGAGAGTTATGTGACACAAAATAGTTAATAAATAACATTTCCCACATGTCTACTTTACATCAGCACAATTTTGGGAACAACATTTTTTTTTGTTAGGAAGTTATAAGGGTTAAAAGTTGACCAGCGATTTCTCATTTTTACAGCAAAATTTACAAAACCATTTTTTTAGGGACCACCTCACATTTGAAGTCACTTTGAGGGGTCTATATGGCAGAAAATACCCAAAAGTGACACATTTATAAAAACTGCACCCCTCAAGCTACTCAAAACTACATTCAAGAAGATTATTAACCCTTCAGGTGCTTCACAGGAACTAAAGCAACGTGTAAGGAAAAAATGGACATTTTAATTTTTCCAACAAAAATTTTCTTTTAGCATCAATTTTTTCATTTTTACATGGGCATCAGGATAAAATGGATCCTAAAATTTGTTGGGCAATTTCTCCTGAGTACACAGATACCTCATATGTGGTCATAAACCACTGTATGGGCGCACAGCAGGGCTCAGAAGGGAAGGAGCGCCATTTGACTTTTTGAATGGAAAATATGCTGGAATATTTAGCGGTTGCCATGTCGCATTTGGAGAGTCCCTGTGTGCCTAAACATTGGAGCTCCCCCACAAGTGACCCCATTTTGGAAACTAGACCCCCTAAGAAACTTATCTAGATGCATAGTGAGCACTTTGAACCCCCAGGTGCTTCACAAATTGATCCGTAAAAAAAAGAAAGTACTTTTTTTTCACAAAAATTTTCTTTTAGCCTCAGTTTTTTTCATTTTCACATGGGCAACAGTATAAATTGGATCCTAAAATTTGTTGGGCAATTTCTCCTGAGTACACAGATACCTCATATGTGGTCATAAACCACTGTTTGGGCGCACAGCAGGGCTCAGAAGGGAAGGAGCGCCATTTGACTTTTTGAATGGAAAATATGCTGGAATATTTAGCGGTTGCCATGTCGCATTTGGAGAGTCCCTGTGTGCCTAAACATTGGAGCTCCCCCACAAGTGACCCCATTTTGGAAACTAGACCCCCTAAGGAACTTATCTAGATGCATAGTGAGCACTTTGAACCCCCAGGTGCTTCACAAATTGATCCGTAAAAAAAAGAAAGTACTTTTTTTTTCCAAAAATTTTCTTTTAGCCTCAGTTTTTTTCATTTTCACATGGGCAACAGTATAAATTGGATTCTAAAATTTGTTGGGCAATTTCTCCTGAGTACACAGATACCTCATTTGTGATCATAAACCACTGTTTGGGCGCACGGCAGGGCTCAGAATGGAAGGAGCGCCATTTGACTTTTTGAATAGAAAATATGCTGGAATATTTAGCGGTTGCCATGTCGCATTTGGAGAGTTCCTGTGTGCCTAAACATTGGAGCTCCCCACAAGTGACCCCATTTTGGAAACTAGACGCCCTAAGGAACTTATCTAGATGCATAGTGAGCACTTTGAACCCCCCAGGTGCTTTACAGAAGTTTATAACGCAGAGCCGTGAAAATAAAATATCATTTTTTTTTCTCAAAAAATGATTTTTTTAGCCCACTATTTTTTATTTTCACAATGGTTACAGGAGAAATTGGACCCCGAAAGTTGTTGTCCAGTTTGTCCTGAGTACGCTAGTACCCCATATGTGGGGGGGAACCACTGTTTGGGCACACGTCAGGGCTCGGAAGGGATGTAGTGACGCTTTGAAATGCCAACTTGATGGAATGGTCTGCGGGCATCTTGTTACGTTTGCAGAGCCCCTGATGCGCCTAAACAGTAGAAACTCCCCACAAGTGACCCCATTTTGGAAACTAGACACCGCAAAGAACTTATCTAGATGTGTGGTGAGCACTTTGAACCCCCAAGGGCTACACAGAAGTTTATAACGCCCGGGCATGAAAAAAAAAAATCATATTTTTTCCACAATCAGGATCTTTTAGTCCCCAATTTTTTTATTTTCGCAAGGGTAACATGAGAAATTAGACCCCAAAAGTTGTTGTCCAATTTGTCCTGAGTATGCTGATATCCCATATGTGGGAGAAAACTACTGTATGGGCACACGTCGGGGCTCGGATGGGAAGTAGTGACCTTTTGAAATGCCCACTTGATGGAATAGTCTTCGGGCGTCATGTTACGTTTGCAGAGTCACTGATGTGCCTAAACAGTAGAAACTCCCCACAAGTGACCCCATTTTGGAAACTAGATCCCCCAAGGAACTCCTCTAGATGTGTGGTGAGCACTTTGAATCTCCAAGTCCTTCACAGAAGTTTATAACGCAGAGCCGTGAAAATATAAAATCATTTTTTTTCCACAAAAATAATTTTTAGTCCCCAATTTTTTTTCCCAATCTTAACAGGAGAAATTAGAACCCCCAAAGTTGTTGTGCAATTTTTCCCGAGTACGCTGATACCTCATATGTGGGGATAAACCACTGTTTGGGCATACGTCGGGGCTTGGAATAAAGGGAGCACTGTTTGACTTTTTGAACGCAAAATTTGCAGGAATCAATGGTGGCGCCATGTCGCGTATGGAGACCCCCTGATGTGCCTAAATAGTGGAAACCCCTCAATTCTAACTCCAACCCTAACCCCAACACACCCCTAACCCCAACCCTAACCCCTACACACACCTAACCCTAATACAAACCCTAATCATAACCCTAACCCCAACACACCCCTAACCCTAATCCCAACTCTAACCATAAACCTAACTACAAGCCTAACCCTAATTCCAAACCTAACCCTAATTCCAACCCTAACCCAAATTCCAACCCTAACCGTAATTCTAACCTTAGCCCTAATGCTAACCCTAACCCTAGTTCTAACCCTAAGGCTGGGTTCATATTGCGTTTTACCAGCCCGTACAACACGTAGCGTTGACCGGCTGGTAACGGTATAGCATAACGCGATCGCGTTATGCTATACCCGCTAGCGCAGATGAATCAGCAGATAATCAGCCGCGGATCAGCAGCAAAATCAGTCGCGGATCAGCAGCGAAATCCGCCGCGGATCAGCAGCGAAATCCGCCGCGGATCAGCAGCGAAATCCGCCGCGGATCAGCAGCGAAATCCGCCGCGGATCCGCAGCGAAGTCCGCCGCGGATCAGCAGCGATGTCCGCCGCGGATCAGCAGCGATGTCCGCCGCGGATCAGCAGCGAACTCCGCCGCGGATCAGCAGCGAAGTCCGCCGCGGATCAGCAGCGATGTCCGCCGCGGATCAGCAGCGATGTCCGCCGCGGATCAGCAGCGAAGTCCGCCGCGGATCAGCAGCGAAATCCGCCGCGGATCAGCAGCGAAATCCGCCGCGGATCCGCAGCGAAGTCCGCCGCGGATCACGGCGATGTCCGCCGCGGATCAGCGGCGAAGTCCGCCGCGGACCAGCGGCAAAGTCCGCGCGGATCACGGCGAAATCCGCCGCGGATCAGCGGCGAAATCCGCCGCGGATCCGCAGCGAAGTCCGCCGCGGATCAGCAGCGATGTCCGCCGCGGATCAGCAGCGATGTCCGCCGCGGATCAGCAGCGAAGTCCGCCGCGGATCAGCAGCGAAATCCGCCGCGGATCAGCAGCGAAATCCGCCGCGGATCAGAAGCGAAATCCGCAGCGGATCAGCTGCGAAATCCGCCGCGGATCAGCAGCGAAATCCGCCGCGGATCCGCAGCGAAGTCCGCCGCGGATCAGCAGCGATGTCCGCCGCGGATCAGCAGCGAAGTCCGCCGCGGATCAGCAGCGAAATCCGCCGCGGATCAGCAGCGAAATCCGCCGCGGATCCGCAGCGAAGTCCGCCGCGGATCAGCAGCGATGTCCGCCGCGGATCAGCAGCGATGTCCGCCGCGGATCAGCAGCGAACTCCGCCGCGGATCAGCAGCGAAATCCGCCGCGGACGCAGCGAAATCCGACGCGGATCAGCAGCGAAATCCGCAGCGGATCAGCAGCGAAATCCGCCGCGAATCAGCAGCGAAATCCGCCGCGGATCCGCAGCGAATTCCGCCGCGGATCAGCAGCGATGTCCGCCGCGGATCAGCAGCGATGTCCGCCGCGGATCAGCGGCGAAATCCGCCGCGGATCAGCGGCGAAATCCGCCGCAGATCCGCGGCGAAGTCCGCCGCGGATCAGCGGCGATGTCCGCCGCGGATCAGCTGCGATGTCCGCCGCGGATCAGCAGCGAAGTCCGCCGCGGATCAGCAGCGAAGTCCGCCGCGGATCAGCAGCGAAATCCGCCGCGGATCAGCAGCGAAATCCGCAGCGGATCCGCAGCGAAGTCCGCCGCGGATCAGCAGCGATGTCCGACGCGGATCAGCAGCGATGTCCGCCGCGGATCAGCAGCGAAGTCCGCCGCGGATCAGCAGCGAAGTCCGCCGCGGATCAGCAGCGAAATCCGCCGCGGATCAGCAGCGAAATCCGCAGCGGATCAGCAGCGAAATCCACCGCGGATCAGCAGCGAAATCCGCCGCGGATCCGCAGCGAAGTCCGCCGCGGATCAGCAGCGATGTCCGCCGCGGATCAGCAGCGATGTCCGCCGCGGATCAGCAGCGAAGTCCGCCGCGGATCAGCAGCGAAATCCGCCGCGGATCAGCAGCGAAATCCGCCGCGGATCCGCAGCGAAGTCCGCCGCGGATCAGCAGCGATGTCCGCCGCGGATCAGCAGCGATGTCCGCCGCGGATCAGCAGCGAAGTCCGCCGCGGATCAGCAGCGAAGTCCGCCGCGGATCAGCAGCGAAATCCGCCGCGGATCAGCAGCGAAATCCGCCGCGGATCAGCAGCGAAGTCCGCCGCGGATCCGCAGCGATGTCCGCCGCGGATCAGCAGCGATGTCCGCCGCGGATCAGCAGCGAAGTCCGCCGCGGATCAGCAGCGAAATCCGCCGCGGATCAGCAGCGAAATCCGCCGCGGATCAGCAGCGAAATCCGCAGAGGATCAGCAGCGAAATCCGCCGCGGATCAGCAGCGAAATCCGCCGCGGATCCGCAGCGAAGTCCGCCGCGGATCAGCAGCGATGTCCGCCGCGGATCAGCAGCGATGTCCGCCGCTGTTCAGCAGCGAAGTCCGCCGCGGATCAGCAGCGAAATCCGCCGCGGATCAGCAGCGAAATCCGCCGCGGATCAGCAGCGAAATCCGCCGCGGATAAGCAGCGATATCCGCCGCGGATCCGCAGCAAAAACAGCTGCGGATCAGCAGCAAAATCCGCTAGGAAAAAAAAAAAAATTCTTTATTTTTTTTATTTGTCCCTACCTATGATAAAGGGGGGGTTCATTTACTTTTTTTTATTTTGATCACTGTGACAGTTTATCACAGTGATCAAAATAAATTTTCGAACACTGGGGGGCGCACTGCGCATGCGCCGGCCGGCGGGCGCACTGCGCATGCGCCCGCCATTTTCCAATATGGCGGCGCCCATGAAGAGGCCCGGGCGGACGCCGGGCCCGATCGTGGGACATCGGTGGATCGGGAGAGGTGAGTAGGGGGGTCGGAAGGCTGGGGGGGGGGATAGGAAGTGGGGGCAGTGGACCAAAAGAGGAGGGGAGCTGTAAGTGACGGCGGTGACCGATCGCTGCCATCTTTCGGTGGCGGCGGCCGATCACCGCCGTGACTCGGTGTGGGGGGGTCAGGGCTCGGTCTCCAGCCATGACAGATGCTATTGCAGCATCGGCCATGGCTGGATTGTAATATTTCACCAATTAAATTGGTGAAATATTACACATTGCTCTGATTGGCTGTTTCACTTTAACAGCCAATCAGAGCGATCGTGGCCACGGGGGGGTTAAGCCAACCCCCCTGTGGTGAAGCACAAAGGGTCCTGTAACTGCGGGTCGGGTGACCTTTGAGTGACCCCGGTCTCCCGACCCGCAGGGACGAGATCCTTTCATGACGCCACATAGGCGTCATGGGTCGGATTGGCACAGGTTTTCATGACGCCTACGTGGCGTCATGGGTCGGGAAGGGGTTAACACATTTTTGGACTGCTACGGGCCTGCCAGATAACCGCTGCTGAGATGTCGATGCCTGCTGCGAATCCTTCTCCTCTTCTGAGCTATTGCCAGCGGCACCCTCTTCCCCCAATGGATGCCAATCCAGGTCAACAACTGGGTCATCCATCACCTCCTCTTCAATTTCATCTGCACCTTCCTCTGTGCCACCGTGTAAGGTGGTATAGTATGCGGGAATGGGCACCTGAGTTTCATCAGGGTCAGATTCTGGCTCAGTAGACTGCGAAGGCAATGCAGTGCTCTCGGTGAATGTACCAGCAGAATCATATAGCAGTGGATGTGCATCAGTGCACTCCATGTCAGATTCATCTTGGACTGGGGAATTCAGGATTTTACTTGATAATCCAGGCATGGTATGTGAAAAGAGCTCCATGGAGTAATCTGAAGTGTGACCTGCCGCATCCTTCACTTTTGGTGGGGTGAAGGACACAAAGAAAGGTGTGGTTCCTGACCAGGAGCCTGCACTGGCGACTCAGTGCTTGCATTTTTTGAAACTTCAGAAGAGGAGGCGATAGAGCTGGAGACTGTTTCAGCAATGTAAGCCAAAACTTGTTCCTGATGCTCCGGCTTTAAAAGTGGTTTATCTACTCCCAGAAAAGGGAGCCTTCCAGGCCTTCTGGAGCCAGACGATGATGCAGGCTCAACACCTCCTGCCTTAGGTGCTATTGTGCTTTTGGCACTACCAGCAGATGCACCACCACCACCATTAGTACCAGCTGGCCCCCCCGCCCACGTCCACGGCCTCTTCCACCATACTTTCTCATGTTTGGGAAAATGTACCAAAAATACCAGCAGATATATGGTACTGTATCAGTAGCGTACAGCTGCTGTACACAGTGTTGGAATAATTTTAAATCTCCATATATATTTCGAGAGTAACACACAGACGCTCACAGGCTCAGTATGGATTAGACCAGATTATAAAAAGCATAAAAAGGGTACTGTATCAGAAGATACCAGGTGTATATAGTATAGGGGAAAATTGTAAATTTCCGTATATATTTCCGGAGTCACACACAGACGCTCACAGGCTCAGTATGGATTAGACCAGAATATAAAAAGCAGAAAAAGGGTACTGTATCAGAAGATACCAGGTGTATATAGTATAGGGGAAAATTTCGATCTCTGTATATATTTCCAGAGTCACACACAGATATTAAGCATGTATTTGTCCGTGATACCAGCCGGTACACTGTAGTGTGTGAGGAGCGTACAGCTCTATACGTTGTGGGAGAAAATGAACGCTCGGTAACTGTGCAGAAAAAAATAATGAAAGTATTAGTGCTGTGTAAAAAGCAGTCTGCACAGCAGTGTACACACAGCAATACAGCTAGCAGGCAGTCTATTAACCAGCGCTGCTGCACACAAGAAAATCCTCCCCTGTCACTGGCAGGCAGCCTAATAACCAGCGCTATTGCACACAAGAAAATCCTCCCCTGTCACTCCACACTAACTGTACAGTACAACTGCTATCAGCACAAGCACATAAGAACTTCTGTTTCCAGCCCTAACTCTATCCATACTGATAAACAGCATCAGCAACCTCTCCCTACTGTTCAGATCAGCAGAAGTAAAATGGCGGTCGACGGTCAGGGCTTTTTTAGACACTATGACGCCCCCAAAGCAAGCCAATCACTGCAATGCCCTTCTCTAAGATGGTGGTGGACGCTGCCCATGTCATCTTGTTGCCCACAGTGTACGTCCTTGCTCATTGGCTGAAAAAAGGCTCCTGCAAGCATTCTGGGAAAACCGACTTTGGCGCTCGGGTCGATGACCGCATGGCCGACTTAACGCTATGGTCAGGTTTCGCTCGGCAAAACTCGACTTTAGCGAAAGCCGGCGACTTATGAATCTGACCGACCTGTTTCTCTCAACTCTGATAGCTATAAATTAAGACATTGAATTGCTCATGCATTGCAATGCTTTATTACAGCCATCAGACTGCTAAAAGTGAAAGTCCCATAGTGGGACTAAGAAAAAAAGGTAAAAAAAAATGTAAAAAATTTTTAAACCCATAAAAAAATATAAAAATAAAAAAATATTGTACCCATAAATAAGAATTTATTTTATACATATACAGTGGGAACAGAAAGTATTCAGACCCCTTTAAATTTTTCACTCTTTGTTTCATTGCAGCCATTTGGTAAATTCAAAAAAGTTAATTTTTTTCTCACTAATGTACACTCTGCACCTCATCTTGACTGAAAAAACAGAAATGTAGAAATTTTTACAAATTTATTAAAAAAAACCTGAAATATCACATGGTCATAAGTATTCAGACCTTTTGCTCAGTATTGAGTAGAATCACCCTTTTGAGCTAGTACAGCCATTAGTCTTCTTGGGAATGATGCAACAAGTTTTTCACACCTGGATTTGGGGATCCTCTGCCATTCTTCCTTGCAGATCCTCTGCAGTTCCTTCAGGTTGAATGGTGAATGTTGGTCAGCCATTTTCAGGTCTCTCTAGAGATGTTAAACTGGGTTTAGATCAGGGCTCTGGCTGGGCCAGTCAAGAATGGTCACAGAGTTGTTCTGAAGCCACTCCTTTGTTATTTTAGCTGTGTGCTTAGAGTCCTTGTCTTGTTGGAAGGTGAACCTTCGACCAAGTATGAGGTCCAGAGCACTCTGGAAGAGGTTTTCATCCAGGATATCTCTGTACTTGGCCGCATTCATGTTTCCTTCAATTGCAACCAGTCGTGCTGTCCCTGAAGCTGAAAAACACCCCCATAGCATGATGCTGCCACCACCATGTTTCACTGTTGGGATTGCATTGGGCAGGTGATGAACAGTGCCTGGTTTTCTCCACACATACAAAAGTTCCATCTTCGTCTCATCAGACCAGAGAATCTTATTTCTCATTGTCTGGGAGTCCTTCATGTATTGTTTTAGCAAACTCTATGCTGGATTTCATATGTCTGGCACTGAGGAGAGGCTTCCGTTGGGCCACTCTGCCATAAAGGCCTGACTGGTGGAGGGCTGCAGTGATAGTTGACTTTGTGGAACTTTCTCCCAACTCCCTACTGCATCTGTGGAGCTCAGCCACAGTGATCTTGGGGCTCTTCTTTACCTTTCTCACCAAGGCTCTTCTCCCACAATTGCTTAGTTTGGCTGGATGGCCAGGTCTAGGAAGACTTCTGGTGGTCCCAAACTTCTTCCATTTAAGGATTATGGAGGCCACTGTGCTGTTAGGAACCTTGAGTACTGCAGAAAATCTTTTTGAACCTTGGCCAGATGTGTGCCTTTTCACAATTCTTTCTCTGAGCTCCTTTGCCAATTCCTTTGACCTCATGATTGTCATTTGGTCTGATGTACTGTGAGCTGTGTGTGCCTTTACAAATCAAGTCCTATCAGTTTAATTAAACACAGCTGGACTCTAATGAAGGAGTAGAACCATCTCAAGGAGGAGCACAAGGAATTAGAGAGCATGTGACTTAAATATGAGTGTCTGCGCAAAGGGTCTCAATACTTATGACCATGTGATATTTCCATTTTTCTTTTTTAATAAATTTGCAAACATTTCTACATTTCTGTTTTTTTTCAGTCAAGATGGGGTGCAGAGTGTACATTAATGAGAAAAAAATGAACTTTTTTGAATTTACCAAATGGATGCAATGAAACAAAGAGTGAAAAATTTAAAGATGTCTGAATACTTTCCGTACCTACTGTAGATGAATTTTTAGCACTGTAATATGGGAAGGCTCTGGCTGTATTCTGCAGTACTAACAAGCAAATGGAGCAGAAAAACGGTGTTCTCTGTATCGCTTTTTAAGCAAATAATCAGGGTTAAGATCCAAAAAAAAACTATTCCTGGCCCTGATACCTGGGGCTGTCTAGAATTATCTATAAATGCAGCAGCAGACAGAACTGGATTGGACCTTCTTGCTATATGCACTGCAGTATGCCACATACACTGCCTGCCTGCCTAGCACTGATATTTATGCAGCTGGATTAGTCCTCAGAAGGACTGTTAGTTGAGATGGATATGTGTATAATATATTGTGGTTTACCTACACTAACTAAGAAACAAGCAAATCTCTCCCTAGCTCAGCAGCAACTCTCCCTACACTGCCTGATTCCGGGGTAGACTGTGACAAGCATGGTGGCGCCAGGTCTGATATAGACCTGATGACGCTGTGCGGCCAGCCAATCACTGTAATGCCACAACCCGCATGGCTGCGGCATTACAGTGTGTGACAGACAATCCCTGCATGTTCATTGGCTCTCTGAAGAGCGCCAAACATGCAGTGAGGGGACCTGAGTTCCTGCCGAGCAACCCCGGAAATACTCGGCGAGCCCCTAGCATCTCGAGCAGTGAGTTGCTCGGGCGAGTACCGAGTAGTGGCGATCATGCTCTCTCATCAATAGTCACTACACCTGTACATAAATTCCCAAAAGGGTATAACTTCCAAAATGGGGTCACTTGAGAGGGATATACTGCTCTTCTAGCACTTAGGGGCTTTGTATATGAAGTTGCAAATTATTCTTGGAAAATCTGTGCTCCAGGAGACAAATAGTGCTCCATCTGTCCCGAGTCTCGCCGTGTGGCTAAGCAGTACTGTACAGCCATATAAGAGGTATGTCTACTTTCAGTTCAAATTGTGTGACAAATTTTTGTGCCATTTTTACCCATTTCCAGTATGAAAATGTAAAATCTAGGAATAAAAGTAAATTTTTGTGGTTAAAGATGTAGTTATTTTATGTTCACTGCCCAATGACATAAAATTCTGTGACACACCTTTAGTGTCACTATGATCACTGGACCCTTAGATGAATTCTTTGAGAGGTATAGTTTGTAAAATGGGGTCAATTATGGGTGTTCTGCTGTTCTGGCACCTCAGGGGCTCTCCTTGTGGGTCATGTCACTTGCAAACTACAACAGTAAAATCTGTACGGTAATATGACAATAGGTGATTAAGAGATGGGCTTACTGCACTGCAGGTCATAAGCAGCGCTGAGTTGAAGTGCCGGTCTCCTGATGAACTTTTAATATATGAAGTGAGACTCATACTACATAGGGTTCAATTATATGGCTAAAAATGTGGGATGTGCAATAACATAGCTTGTTGGAGAACTGTCCTAATAAATAATGCTAATAGGAGCTGTGAGTGTAAGAAGCAAATGGATGTTGCTGATAGGCGTTGAAAACAAAAGAAGTACCTGAATGAACAGCTATTGTTTAATAGAATTCAGTGCTAAAATTCTAAAGGTTTCCAAGTTAATGTTGTTAATTACAACAATAACAACAACTTATGTTAGTAGGCATTTGATGACATATAGATGGCTAGAACATTATTATAGCTATCTTTCATATAAATTGCAAATGTAAATGAATGGAGGTGTAAGGAGGTTGACCGGACCACTGGTATTTGCATGCCAGGTCCGGAACTAAAAAGGCTGCATCCCCTGTTTCTGGGGGGAAGCATGAGAGAGGCGGACCTTCTCCTGCTGCTGGAGGACGGTCTGAGAGAGCCAGAGCTTCCTGCTGACAGGAGGGGGAGGGGAGAGCCTAGAAAGAGCACGCAGCCACAGGAGTGTAAGAAGGAAGGAAAAGAGCGTGATGCAGGAGGGGTTGGCGCCAAGTAAGTGCAGCATGCAGGGAGGTGAGCTGCGTGGTCTGCTTCCCACACCTGAGAGTGTTGGGCCTGTGACAGGCTGTGCTGCTGCTGTCCAGCATTGGAGCTGTATTGCTGGGGAGATTAGCTGTGCCAGCCATGCCATGTCAGCAGTGAAGAGCCGAACCATCAGAGCAGAGCTGTGCCAGCAGAGCCATACCAACAGAGCCGTGCAAAGCTGTGCCAGCAGAGCAGAACTGTGCGGAGCTAAGCCAGTTGCTGTACTCTATGAGACAATGAGACAGTGAGTACTGCACACGCGCTGCCCAAGAGTGACTTCATACTTGACAGACCCCTTGCATATAGGTCCACTAGAGGTGGACAACAGACTGACAGCGTACTGCCACCCGTCACACCAGGAGGTGACTCAACTTAGAAAAGAGAGACTGTAACGCGCATGCAGCACAGTGAGGAACAGGTGACTAGGCCAAAGCCCTGTAGACGAGGACTTGTGTACAAAGCGGAGCGACGTCCCGTTCCGGCGGCCCCTCACACTGGTTTCAGTCCCGTGCTAGACACATTTAAGCATAGGAAATCTTCCTGCCTCTCAGAGACTTCGCCGAGACATGTGCCGGTGGTGTCGGTGCCACCATTGGAACCCCGAGGAGCTACACCCAAGAAGATTACAGACTGATGTTTCACCTCTTTATTACTGAACTGTTGTGAATGGGTTTGAGATGAGTTCTGAGCAGAGGCTCCCTCTGGTGGTTACAAGCGGTACTAGTGAGGATTGTGAGGACTGGGAATCAGGTGTTACTGATTGGTCTTATATAAGGGAGTCATTTTCCCATCAGGGTTGCCGGTGATCAATTGTTCTGGTCTGAATCCTTCTTTCCAGTTTCCCTTGTAGCCTGCTGTGTCGTGTCTGCATCTCCTGCTATCAGATAAGACAATTTCTTATTTTGTGTTTTTGCTATATTTTTGCATTTTGTCCTGCACTTCTGTGGGGGCCTTCAGGGTCCCCTCCGGGGGCTTTTGCCCTCTCAGTTTAGTCCAGCCACTGTGTTTTGTACTTTTGCTTTTTCCAGTTTTTTTTCAGTGGCTGCTGTTTGATTTTTTTACACCAGAGAACTAATTTAGGTGGTAGAGGTCGTGTGATCTCAGGTGATTTTGAAATTAGTAGAGTTGGTGTTTTTTCAGGGTTTTCTGAGATTGCAGTAAGTACCCTTCCTGTCCTTTTCTATTTAGATAGTTTGGGCCCCAGCGTTTGCTCATACTATTTTCTTTCTGTGTCAGTATTTCCTCTTGTCTAACCGCCATTACATGTTTGGGGGCTTTCTATTATCTTTGGGGTTCTGCTCCGGGGTAGATAGCTTTCCTATTTCTATCTTTAGGTGTAGTTAGTTTCTCAGGCTGTGACGAGGCGTCTAGGACCAACGTAGGAACGCTCCACGGCTGCCTCTAGTTGCGGTGGTTAGTCAGGGTACTGCAATCTCATAGATTCCAACTGCTCTGGTGTATTTCCTTTTTTACCTGTACTCCTCAGCTACCGTAACATAACACTGAACCTTCGTTCGTCCCTGACCTACCCTGCCACTCTCCCAGTTCTGCCCCTTTCCTTACCGTCACCCTACAATCCCTCACTCCCTGCGTGGAGTACATTCCTTGTTTAATAAATATTTTAACTCTTGATCTGTCTCCTGTCGGTGGCAACATCCTGCATTCCTGCAATATCTACAGAGGTATCGTTCGATGCACTGCTGGTAAAAGCTCGGTGATGGGATAAAAACAAAAGAGTTTTATTGTATAGGTTTAAAGGTCAGTACGTTTCCAAGTCCCACAAGACCTCTTCATCTGGATATAAACCTAACTTAGGTTTGTGATTTTCTTACATTGTGGATAATTAGATACCTTGGTGATACTCTGTGATTTTATAATATAAGGCTCCTTCCCCTCTGAGCTTTGCATTGTGCCTGAAAAGTAGTTCCCGAGTACATGTGGTATTGGTGCACTGAGGGGAAATTGCACAACAAACTGAGAAGTCCATTATTTCCTATTAGCCCTTAGAAAAATTAAAAATCCTATGGTCTAAAATTCTGTGAGGTACATGTTTTGTCAACATGCTTACTGCACCCCTAGATAAATTCATTGGGGAGTGTAGTTTGTAAAATGAGATCACTTATGGGGGGTTTGTGCTGTTCTGACAACTCAGGGGCTCTGCCAATGTGACGTGGCACTTTTCAAACCGTTCCAGCAAAATCTGAAATCCAATATGGCGCTTATTCCATTCTGAGCTTTGCACTGTGCCTCGAAAACAGTTTTTGACCACATATGGGGAGAAATTGCACAACAAATTTTTGGGTCAATTTTCTCCTCTTATCCTTGTGAAAATTCGGGCTAAAACAACATTTTTGTGGGAAAAGTATATATTTTTTAATTTTCAGAGTTCAACGTTGTAAAATTCTTTGAAGCACCTGTGGGTTCAAGGTGCTCACCACATGTCTAGACATATTCCTTGAGGAGTCTAGTTTAAAAAATGGAGTCACTTGTGTGGAGTGTCCACTGTTTATGCACATCAGGGACTGTCCAATTGCGACATGACACCTACTGACCATTCTATCAAAGTCTTATTTCCAAAACGTCACTCATTTCCAAACAGTGGTTTTCCCCCACATATGGGGTATCAATGTACTAAAAAATAAAATTGCATAGCAAATTTTGGGGTATATTTTGTAATCTTTCACACCAAAGTGCCAGAGGCAAACAAAAATCCCTTATAAAAACCTGAAATAAAACTTAACTTTTAATTATTATGACATAAATCAGCTTTAAAAACACTTCTCGTTAGCGATCTCGCTATGTGAGACGGGGGCTTTACTACTAGATTAGATTAGTCAATCATTAGTTAATTAAAGTGATTGTGCGTATCTCAATAGTGTTCACTTGCCAACAAGGCGCAGAGTCAAGATTATATATGCAATGATGTTAAGCTCTTAGTAATAAAATTGATTCCATTGAGACTGCTAACTCTATAGGAGTAATACACCTATAATATTAAAACCAATACAAAGTACCAAAAAACAAGTCATGAAAGACTCATAAAATATATCAAATTACTTTATTAATAACACATTGGTATATAGTATACAAAAAAAAGATCCAGTGAACACCACAAAAGAACAGGTGGGTCACCTGGACTAATAGAGGCAAAATATATATAAATATGACTAATAATAAGAATATATATACCGTATATACTCGAGTATAAGCCGAGATTTTCAGCCCATTTTTTAGGGCTGAAAGTCCCCCTCTCAGCTTATACTCGAGTCATATACCGGGGGGTCGGCGGGGGAGGGGGAGCGCAGCTGTCCTATATACTTACCCCTCCTGGCACGGTCTCTGCAGCCCCTGCTCTTCTCCCACAGTCTCCGTCGCCTGTGTTCAGCCGTCAGTGGTACCGCTCATTAAAGTCATGATTATGCACATATTCATGACTTTAATAAGCGGTACCACGTGACCGCTGAAGTTAGGCATAGCGCCCGAGATTGTGGGAGAAGAGCAGGGGCTGCAGAGACGCTCCAGGTGAGGGTGAGTATATTCCATATTCACCTGTCCCCGTTCCACCGCTGAGCACCGCTGTGTCCTCGCGTCTGTAAGGTTCTTTGTCTCTTTTGACATGTTCCTTGAAACTCAGTTTTCCGTCGGCCATTTTGCTTTCTGTCTTTCTGCAGCTCTTGCCCTCAGTTAATATGGAGTTTCCAGTTTTAATGTTCCCGCCCTGATTCTCTCCCTCTTGCTTCTTAAGCAGCCTCAGCTGAACAATCAGTGTTCCTGAATGGGACGTAAGTCTTGTCTTTAAGAATGGTGGGTAGATTCAGGAGCACTGATTGTTCAGCTGAGGCTGCTTAAGAAGCAAGAGGGAGAGAATCAGGGTGGGAACATGAAAACTGGAAACTCCATATTAACTGAGGGCAAGAGCTGCAGAAAGACAGAAAGCAAAATGGCCGACGGAAAACTGAGTTTCAAGGAACATGTCAAAAGAGACAAAGAACCTTACAGCGTCCTCTAACTGAATGTTCAGGTCAGAGGGCACGATGACGTGGTTAGTGCGCGCCGCGCCCTCTGCCTGAGCGCTCACTGACAAGAGGACCTGGAAGACAGAAGCGCTCAGCGGTGGAACAGGACAGGTGAATATTGCAGGTGCCGGGCCCTGAGCCAGCGGTGACACCGGCACCTGTCCCCCATAGTGCACCGGTGTCCCCGCCTGCTCAGGATACTGGCACCTGGCCCCCAGCGACGAGAGGTGAGTATGTTATTTTTTTTTTTTTAGTTGCAGCAGCGGCAGCATAAGGGACTAATACTATGGGGCATAATCTATGGAGCATATGGGGCATAATCTGTGGAACATATGGGGCATAATCTATGGAGCATATGTGGCATAATCTGTGGAGCATATCGGGCATAATCTATGGAGCATATGGGGCATAATCTATGGAGCATATGGGGCATAATCTGTGGAGCATATGGGGCATAATCCGTGGAACATATGGGGCATAATCTATGGAGCATATTGGGCATAATCTGTGGAGCATATGGGGCATAATCTATGGAGCATGTGGGGCATAATCTGTGGAACATATGGGGCATAATCTGTGGAGCATATGGGGCATAATCTGTGGAGCATATGGGGCATAATCTATGGAGCATGTGGGGCATAATCTGTGGAACATGTGGGGCATAATCTGTGGAGCATATGGGGCATAATCTGTGGAGCATATGGGGCATAATCTGTGGAACATATGGGGCATAATCTGTGGAACATATGGAGCATAATCTGTGGAACATATGGGGCATAATCTGTGGAGCATATGGAGCATAATCTGTGGAACATATGGGGGATAATCTGTGGAATATATGAGGCATATTTTTTGGAGCATATGGGGCATAATTTGGAGCATATGGAGCATAATCTGTGGAACATATGGAGCATAATCTGTGGAACATATAGGGCATATTTTGTGGAGCATATTGGGCATAATCTGTGGAGCATATGGGGCACAATACATGGGGCAGAATATGGGGCATAATCTATGGAGCATTATATGGGCCATAATACATGGGCAGCTGTTATGTTACGGTAGCTGAGGAGTGCAGGTAAAAAAGGCAATACACCAGAGCAGTTGGAATCTATGAGATTGCAGTACCCTGACTAACCACCGCAACTAGAGGCAGCCGTGGAGCGTTCCTACGTTGGTCCTAGACGCCTCGTCACAGCCTGAGAAACTAACTATACCTAAAGATAGAAAGAGGAAAGCTATCTGCCCCGGAGCAGAATCCCAAAGATAATAGAAAGCCCCCAAACATGTAATGGCGGTTAGACAAGAGGAAATACTGACACAGAAAGAAAATAGTATGAGCAAACGCTGGGGCCCAAACTAACTAAATAGAAAAGGATAGGAAGGGTACTTACTGCAATCCCAGAAAACCCTGAAAAACACCAACTCTACTAATTTCAAAATCACCTGAGATCACACGACCTCTACCACCTAAATTAGTTCTCTGGTGTAACAAAAACAGCAGCCACTGAAAAAACTGGAAAAAGCAAAAGTACAAAACACAGTGGCTGGACTAAACTGAGAGGGCAAAAGCCCCCGGAGGGACCCAGAAGGCCCCCAAAGAAGTGCAGGACCAAATGCAAAAATATAGCAAAAACACAAAATAAGAAATTGTCTTATCTGATAGCAGGAGATGCAGACACGACACAGCAGGCTACAAGGGAAACTGGAAAGAAGGATTCAGACCAGAACAATTGATCACCGGCAACCCTGATGGGAAAATCACTCCCTTATATAAGACCAATCAGTAACACCTGATTCCCAGTCCTCACAATCCTCACTAGTACCGCTTGTAACCACCAGAGGGAGCCTCTGCTCAGAACTCATCTCAAACCCATTCACAACAGTAGCCCCCCCTTGAGGAGGGGTCACCGAACCCTCATTTGAGCAACCAGGTCGGTCAGGATGAGTTCTATGATACGCACGGATAAGTCTCCTAGCATGGATGTCCGAAGCAAACACCCAAGAATTGTCTTCCTGACCATAACCTCTCCATTTATACCAAATACTGGAGTCTTCGTCTAAAAAAACGAGAATCCAATATTTTCTCAACCACATACTCCAGATTGCCCTCAACCAAAACAGGGTCAGGAGGCACAGCAGCAGGAACCACTGGCTCAACAAACCTCTTCAACAAGGACTTGTGGAACACGTTATGGATCTTAAATGTCCCTGGAAGAAGCAAACGAAAAGAAACAGGATTAATAATCTCCATGATCTTATAAGGTCCAATGAACCTAGGCTTAAATTTAGGAGATGCTACTCTCATAGGAATATTCTTTGAGGACAACCAGACCAAGTCCCCCACTTTAAACCGAGGACCATCAGTCCTATGCCGGTTAGCAAACCGCTGGGCCTTCTCCTGAGAGAGGGACAACCTCTCCACTACCTGGTCCCAAATCTGCTGCATACGCTCAACAACAGAGTCAACACCTGGACAGACAGAAGCCTCCGTCTGTCCTGAAGAAAATCGAGGGTGAAACCCAGAATTACAGAAAAACGGAGACATCAAAGTGGCAGAGCTAGCCCTATTATTAAGAGCAAACTCAGCCAAAGGCAAAAAAGAGACCCAGTCATCCTGATCAGCAGACACAAAGCATCTTAGATAAGTCTCCAATGTCTGGTTAGTTCTCTCAGTTTGACCATTGGTCTGAGGATGAAATGCCGAGGAGAAAGACAATTGAACACCCAGTTTAGAACAAAAAGTCCTCCAAAATCTGGAAACAAACTGGACTCCTTTGTCAGACACAATGTTCTCAGGAATGCCGTGTAAACGAACCACGTGCTGAAGGAACAACGGCACCAATTCAGAGGAGGAAGGCAACTTAGGTAATGGCACAAGATGTATCATTTTGGAAAACCTATCACAAATTACCCAGATGGTGGTCATTCTCTGAGAAACAGGAAGATCGGAAATGAAATCCATAGAGATATGGGTCCACGGTCTCTTGGGCACAGGCAATGGCATCAACAAACCACTAGAGCGAGAGCAAGGCTTGGAGCGGGAGCAAGTCCCGCAGGACTGCACAAATTCCCTGACATCGCGAGACAAGGTAGGCCACCAAAAGGACCGACTAACCAAGTCTCTGGTACCAAAAATTCCGGGATGCCCAGCCAATGCGGAACAATGAATCTCAGACATCACACTCTTTTTCCATTGGTCCGGGACAAACAATTTTCCAACAGGGCAGCGCTCGGGCCTATCCTCCTGACACCCCTCCAGAGCAAGTCTCAAATTGGGCGAGATGGCGGAAAGAACTACACCCTCCTTCAAAATAACAGAGGGATCAGATAACTCAGGAGAGTCCGCAAGGAAACTCCTCGAGAGGGCATCCGCCTTAACATTCTTAGTGCCAGGAAGAAAGGAAACCACAAAATTAAAACGTGTGAAAAACAAGGCCCACCTGGCCTGTCTAGGATTGAGTCGCTTGGCAGATTCCAGATAGACCAGATTCTTATGGTCCGTAAGGACCACCACCTGATGTTTGGCTCCCTCCAGCCAATGTCTCCACTCTTCAAAAGCCCACTTCATGGCCAATAACTCCCGATTACCCACGTCATAATTACGTTCAGTAGGAGAAAATTTTCGAGAGAAAAAGGCACAAGGGTTACTTTTAGAGGTCTCTGGATCTTTTTGGGACAAAACGGCACCTGCCCCAATTTCAGAGGCATCAACCTCCACCTGAAATGGCAGAGAAACATCAGGCTGCCGTAGAACAGGAGCAGAAGTGAATCTCTGCTTAAGTTCCTGAAACGCAGAGACTGCCTCAGGAGGCCAATTCACCACATCAGAACCCTTTCTGGTCAAATCAGTTAATGGTTTAACAATAACAGAGAAATTACCAATAAATTTACGATAAAAATTGGCAAAACCCAAAAATCTCTGAAGAGCCTTTAATGAAGTAGGTTGGACCCAATCACAGATGGCCTGAACCTTGACCGGGTCCATTTCAATAACAGATGGGGACAAAATGAATCCCAGAAATGAGATCTTCTGTACGCCAAAAAGACACTTTGATCCCTTCACATACAGAGCATTCTCTCTCAAAATCTGGAATACAGTTCGAACATGCTTCACATGAGAGTCCCAGTCATTAGAAAAAATCAAGATATCATCCAAATAAACAATCAGAAACTTGTCCACAAAATCCCTGAAAATGTCATTCATGAAGGACTGGAAGACGGAAGGAGCATTAGTGAGCCCAAAGGGCATCACAAGGTACTCAAAATGCCCTTCAGGGGTGTTAAATGCCGTCTTCCATTCATCCCCGTGCTTAATGCGAATAAGGTTATACGCCCCCCTGAGGTCAAGCTTGGTAAACCAAGTAGCGTTTTTCACCCTGGAAAACAGGTCAGAAATCAAGGGTAACGGGTATTGATATTTCACAGTAATATTGTTCAAGAGACGATAATCAATACACGGCCTTAATGAACCATCTTTTTTGGCCACAAAGAAAAAACCGGCACCTAAGGGTGAAGAGGATGGTCTGATATGACCCTTCTCCAATGATTCCTTGATATAAGACCGCATAGCGTCATGTTCAGGTACAGACAAGTTAAAAAGGCGACCTTTAGGGAATTTACTACCCGGCACTAATTCAATAGCGCAGTCATAGCTCCTATGGGGAGGTAAGGATGCAGATTTACTTTCGCTAAACACATCAGAAAAATCAAACAAAAAGTCAGGAACATCCTTAGGCTGGGGGGAGGCAGAAAAAACAGGAGTGTTGGTATTAACACATTGGCAGCCCCAACTGGTTACAGACACAGATTTCCAATCCAAAACAGGATTATGAGACTGTAACCAAGGGAAACCCAGCACGATAATGTCATGCAGATTATATAGAACCAAAAATTTGCAGCACCCCTGGTGATCAGGTTCAACCCTCATTATCACCTGAGTAGAAAACTGGGGTTTATTCTCAGCCAAAGGGGTAGAATCGATCCCCAGTAAAGGAATAGACTTCTGTAGGGGTATCAAGGGAAACCCACAACGTTTAGCAAAATCATAATCCATCAGGTTAATAGCTGCTCCAGAATCAACGAAAGCCTGAGCAGAAAATGAGGACAGAGAGCATATCAGAGTGACAGTTAATAAAAACTTAGTCTGAACACTACCCAAGACAACTGAGCGTGCAAAATGTCTTCCCCGCTTAGGGCAGACTGAAATAGCATGAGAGGCATCACCACAGTAGAAACATAACCCATTGCGCTTTCGAAACTCATGACGCTGTGCCCCAGACACCACTCCATCACACTGCATGGGCTCAGCAGCTGGCTCACAAGGCAACACCACTCCACGCATACTTCTCCGCTCACGCAAACGTCTGTCAATTTGAATCGCTAATGACATAGAATCATTGAGACCAGAGGGGACAGGGAATCCCACCATAACATCCTTTACATTATCCGACAGACCCTTCCGGAAAAGGGCTGCCAAAGCGTCGTCATTCCATTTGGTCAGGACTGCCCACCTACGGAATCTCTGACAGTATAACTCAGCGTCATCAAGCCCCTGATTTAATGCCAACAAGGCTTTTTCAGCTTGATCAGTGACATTAGGCTCATCGTACAATAACCCCAAAGCCTGAAAAAATGCATCAACATCACTCAAAACAGGATCCCCAGGTATCAGGGAAAAAGCCCAATCTTGAGGATCGCCGCGCAGGAGAGAGATGATAATTTGAACCTGCTGCGCTGCGTTTCCTGAGGACTTAGATTTTAAGGCAAGAAACAATTTACAATTATTTTTGAAATTCTGAAACTTAGCTCGATCCCCTAAAAACAAATCTGGCATGGGGATCCTAGGTTCCACAACAGGCAACCTAGCAAGATATGCAGCAATACTCTGAACCTCAGTGGCAAGCTGATCCACACGGCCAGACAACTGTGCAAACTCCATTGGGAGAAAAGATCCTCCCCAGCACCCAGAGATACAGAGGGAAAAAAAAAAAAATGCAACAAACAGAAAAATATCTCTGACAACTTTTCTTCCTTCAAAATATTTTTTCCCTTCTGTGAGTACCATACAATTTTTATGGCCGGTGATACTGTTATGTTACGGTAGCTGAGGAGTGCAGGTAAAAAAGGCAATACACCAGAGCAGTTGGAATCTATGAGATTGCAGTACCCTGACTAACCACCGCAACTAGAGGCAGCCGTGGAGCGTTCCTACGTTGGTCCTAGACGCCTCGTCACAGCCTGAGAAACTAACTATACCTAAAGATAGAAAGAGGAAAGCTATCTGCCCCGGAGCAGAACCCCAAAGATAATAGAAAGCCCCCAAACATGTAATGGCGGTTAGACAAGAGGAAATACTGACACAGAAAGAAAATAGTATGAGCAAACGCTGGGGCCCAAACTAACTAAATAGAAAAGGATAGGAAGGGTACTTACTGGAATCCCAGAAAACCCTGAAAAACACCAACTCTACTAATTTCAAAATCACCTGAGATCACACGACCTCTACCACCTAAATTAGTTCTCTGGTGTAACAAAAACAGCAGCCACTGAAAAAACTGGAAAAAGCAAAAGTACAAAACACAGTGGCTGGACTAAACTGAGAGGGCAAAAGCCCCCGGAGGGGACCCAGAAGGCCCCAAAGAAGTGCAGGACCATATGCAAAAATATAGCAAAAACACAAAATAAGAAATTGTCTTATCTGATAGCAGGAGATGCAGACACGACACAGCAGGCTACAAGGGAAACTGGAAAGAAGGATTCAGACCAGAACAATTGATCACCGGCAACCCTGATGGGAAAATCACTCCCTTATATAAGACCAATCAGTAACACCTGATTCCCAGTCCTCACAATCCTCACTAGTACCGCTTGTAACCACCAGAGGGAGCCTCTGCTCAGAACTCATCTCAAACCCATTCACAACAGGCAGCATATGGGGCATAATCTATGGAGCATCATATGGGGGCATAATACATGGAAAGCATATGGGGCATAATATATGGGGCAGAATATGGGGCATAATACATGGGGCAGCATATGGGGCACAATACATGGACAGCATATGGGGCAAAATACATGGGCAGCATATGGGGCAGTATATGGGGCACAACACATGGGCAGCATATGGGGCACAATACATGGGCAGCATATGGGGCATAATACATGGAGCAGAATATGGGGCATAATACATGGGGCAGCATATGGGGCACAATACATGGGGCAGCATATGGGGCATAATATATGGGGTAGCATATGGGGCATAATATATGGGGCTCCTGATTCAGTATGGCTAATCAAAAACATTTAACCTACTTCAATTTTACTTTTATTGGTATCTATTTTTATTTTTGAAATTTACCAGTAGCTGCCTCATTTTCCACCCTAGGCTTATACTCGAGTCGATAAGTTTTCCCAGTTTTTTGTGGCAAAATTAGGGGGGTGGCTTATACTCGGGTTGGCTTATACTCGAGTATAAAACTATAGGGAAATGGCGGGATGGCGACAAAATGGTGGAATACAAGGAAATGAAAAAATTGAGACAAAAAATAATGTTTTTAAAATATGAAGATACACATAAGTTTAGAGTAAAACATAGGCCTTTATTGACATGTAGCTAAATGCAAATACCATAAATAATGACAATTGATATAAATAATCATAAAAAAGTAATATATAAAAAGACAATGGCACACTCACAAATCAAAATATATAGCCAAATAGACTGAATTATAGAGGCTACTAGGTATAATGAGATGGAAATATATTCATATATTCACATTGGGGTTTTGTTCATATAAAAAACATAATAATAAAAATTAATAATTCTGTGAAAGTGAACAATGATCAAAATTGAGCACACAAAACCTAAATAAAAAATGTATAATATGTATATATTTGCACAAAATAATAATAAAATATATAAAAAAGTTGCCACAAGCAAAAATAACGTGCACAAAGAATGTAAAAAAGAGAAAAACTGGTGTCATATGGATAGACCAGGACTATGTGCCACGTGCAGATAGCCAGCTGATCGCCGAACATATAATGTGCAAAACACCACTAGGTATAATGAGATGGTAATATATCATATATTCACATTGGGGTTCATATAAAAAACATAATAATAAAAATTAATAATTCTGTGAAAGTGAACAATGATCAAAGTTGTGCACACAAAACCTAAATAAAAAATGTATAATATGTATATATTTGCACAAAATAAAAATATAAAAAAGTTGCCAAAAGCAAAAATAATGTGCGCAAAGAATGTAAAAAAGAAAGAAACTAGTGTCATATGGATAGACCAGGACTGTGTGCTATGTGCAGATAATTAGCTAATTGCTGAACATATAATGTGCAAAACACCACTGCACATAAAAGAGGTGTCCAAACAAATCAGAAAACATCAGAGCACATTGAGGAAAAGTGCAATGTGCATTGTGCTAGAAATGGACCAAGTGAAAAAGAACAAATCATCAATATTTTATGTGCCAATGATATACCTTAAAGCCAATGAAATGCTGGAGAGTGCCACAGGTTCGTGCCCCTACGCACGTTTCGGAACTTTTTCCCCTTGACGAAGGAAACAAGTTCCGAAACGTGCGTAGGGGCACGAACCTGTGGCACTCTCCAGCATTTCATTGGCTTTAAGGTATATCATTGGCACATAAAATATTGATGATTTGTTCTTTTTCACTATGTCCATTTCTAGCACAATGCGCATTGCACTTTTCCTCAATGTGCTCTGATGTTTTCTGATTTGTTTGGACACCTCTTTTATGTGCAGTGGTGTTTTGCACATTATATGTTCAGCGATTAGCTAATTATCTGCACATAGCACACAGTCCTGGTCTATCCATATGACACTAGTTTCTTTCTTTTTTACATTCTTTGTGCACATTATTTTTGCTTTTGGCAACTTTTTTATATTTTTATTTTGTGCAAATATATACATATTATACATTTTTTATTTAGGTTTTGTGTGCACAACTTTGATCATTGTTCACTTTCACAGAATTATTAATTTTTATTATTATGTTTTTTATATGAACCCCAATGTGAATATATGATATATTACCATCTCATTATACCTAGTGGTGTTTTGCACATTATATGTTCGGCGATCAGCTGGCTATCTGCACGTGGCACATAGTCCTGGTCTATCCATATGACACCAGTTTTCTCTTTTTTACATTCTTTGTGCACGTTATTTTTGCTTGTGGCAACTTTTTTATATATTTTATTATTATTTTGTGCAAATATATACATATTATACATTTTTTATTTAGGTTTTGTGTGCTCAATTTTGATCATTGTTCACTTTCACAGAATTATTAATTTTTATTATTATGTTTTTTATATGAACAAAACCCCAATGTGAATATATGAATATATTTCCATCTCATTATACCTAGTAGCCTCTATAATTCAGTTTATTTGGCTATATATTTTGATTTGTGAGTGTGCCATTGTCTTTTTATATATTACTTTTTTGTGATTATTTATATCAATTGTCATTATTTATGGTATTTGCATTTAGCTACATGTCAATAAAGGCCTATGTTTTACTCTAAACTTATGTGTATCTTCATATTTTAAAAACATTATTTTTTGTCTCAATTTTTTCATTTCCTTGTATTCCACCATTTTGTCGCCATCCCGCCATTTCCCTATAGTTTTTTACTGTTTCAGGTGGTCATCCACCAACTTGTTTGGTGATATCAATAGTATATAGATATATTAACTATTCTTATCTTATTTATTATTAATTGTCAATTTAGTATTATATTACTGTATACTTTCTTGGTATCACATTGTGTATGTCTTATACTCGAGTATATACGGTACATACATCAAATATGAATACCACCGGGAACAGCCATAATAAATAACATCATAACACAATGGACATTACAAACCAAGCATGCAGGTAAGATTACCTAAAAATGCCCAAATAATTAAGAACATCAAAAGCATATCCCAGAAAAAGTAATAAATATTTACCTATAGTGGTATCAATAGTCCAGGCACCCACCACACCCTACGCGCGTTTCGCATAGAAATACTTCGACCAGGGGTGGTGAAATGCTGGAGAGGTGAGTATTTAAATAATCATAGACCAATCAGGCACCGAAATGAAAATAATAAAGAATGATCTGCAGCTGTGATTAGTAAGTCCGCATAGCGTTGTCATAACAACAGCAATAACACATGCTGCAAGCAAATACCCTAAATAACAGAAACCAAAGATAGACGCTGGCGTCTTAAAATGGAAATAGACGCATATGACGAAAACAGGAAATGACGTATCGGCAAAGTAACAGCATCTTGAAACTGAAGAATACACATATGACACAAACCGGAAATGACGTCTCAGCAAAGAAGGAACATTCACAGAATAATAACGCCTGCGCGAAAAAGCCCAATTCAGTTATGTGATCACCTTGATCACATGAACTGAGACTCACGTGAGTATTATAGTTAAAACAAAGGTGTTCTCGTTAATAAATAGCAGCAAGACAAATATAACAATTATGGTGAAAAGAAGGCATCTGCAAAAAGATGCAAAAACAGTAAAATACAATACAATGAGTGGATACTAAAGTGCAAGTGCTTAATGATACAGATCAAATATAAGAAAAAATACAATATAAACACAAGTGTGATTACAAGTAAAAATGTATTCAATATGAATAATAAGATGAAGTGATATCTCCAGTGACGGACCATGGTGAAGAAATTACCACTAATCAATAAACTGGAACACCTAAAAAGATAATAAAAATAAAATAAAGTAAATTAAAAACCAGCATAAAAACGGAACAGTTAAAGAAGGGGCCCAAAAGACACATATACATATTTATAAAAAAGGAACATAGCTGTTGTTTTCATCAAGACCAATGGTGTCGAGTTTATAAATCCAAGAAGTCTCCTTTTGAGCTAGGAGTTTTTTCCAATTACCACCACGGGGTCCAATGAAAACATGATCAATACCCTTAAATAGAAGCCCAGTAGGGTCACAATTATGTTTGAGCCAGAAATGGCGAGGGATAGGTTTCAATATTGAAGGGGCCTCAACCCCAACAGCCCCCTCGATGTCCAAAATATGCTCATGGATGCGCTTCTTGAATTCACATGTGGTCATACCTATATAAATTGAACCACAAGGACAAGTAGCGTGGTACACCACTGCCTTAGTGGTACAATTAATACTATGCGTAATAGTGTATTTTCTAATACCCCTAGAAGCAGTGAATTCATTGGCTATCTCAACATTCTTACATGCTACACATTTATTACATGGGGAACACTCCCATTTGGGGCCTTTAGAGTTGAAAATGTATCTTGAATTACTCTTATGATAACTGTGAACCAATTAGTCACGTAAATTCTTGGCTCTCCTACATGTGACCACAGGGAATCGATCAATACAACCAGATATGGTTTTATCAAGTGACAAGACCGGCTAGTGTTTTTTCAAAATTTGATACATCTCTTTAATCCTAGAATTGAAATCAAAAATACATCGTACCTTGTCACTAGATGTCAAATTCTTTCGTTTAACTCTCAGAAGGTCTGTCCTTTCACTATGACGTGCTCTGGCATAGGCTCGACAAATAGTCTCTCTCTTATACCCTCGACTTCTGAACCTAGAACATAGGTCATCCGCTTGTTTTTCAAAAAAGACATCATTGGAACAAATGCGCCTTGCTCTTAGAAACTGTCCAATTGGGATATTATGAATAAGATGATCAGGATGTTGAGAGGTAGCATGTAAAATGGAATTTGCTGATGTAGCTTTTTAAAAAAGATCAGTCTGAATGAAACCAAGTTCATCCAACTGGAGGGAAACATCCAAAAAAATCAATCAACTTATTACTACTCTTGAATGTAAGTTTGATATTAAAATCATTCTCATTCAACTCCTGGATGAAACATTGTAATTCATCTTGTGACCCCTGCCAAATCATAAGTATATCGTCGATATACCTCGACCATGATATAACCTGGGTGGAAAGCTTGGATGGGTCAGATTGAAAAATATTCCTCTACCACAGCCCCAGGATAAGATTTGCATATGAGGGCGCACAAGACGCCCCCATTGCAGTCCCCTGGAGCTGTAGGTAAAGTACTTCTTTAAACATAAAAAAAAATATGAGTAAGAATGAAAGTAAGAGCATTAATAAGGAAATCACAAAGACTTCCATCCAACAGACTATTCCGAAGAAAAAATCAGGTGGCCTCAACACCATCATTATGCCGTATGTAAGTGTAGAGTGACTCAACGTCACAAGTCACAAGGCACTTATTCTGTTCCAACTGTACATGCTCCACTTTTCCAAGAACATCATTTGTATCCTTCAAATAAGAAGGAAAAGCCTCTACTATAGGTCTCAAAAATGGTCTATAAATTTACACAAAGGATCACAAAGACTACCAATCCCTGACACAATGGGCCTACCTGGGGTTTTCTTTGAGTCCTTATGGACTTTAGGAAGAAGGTAAATTCCAGCAACAGTAGGATCCTCAATCCTCTATCTGCTTTACAGAGATAACACCTGACTCTACAGCATCAGAGAGAAGTAATTTAAGTTCAGTCCTAAATTTAGACAAGGGATTGAATGTAGACAGCTTGGCAATATTGATTGCTATCGTAGACTTAAACATCTCTCTTTCATAAAGATCGAGGGGCCAAATGACCACGCTGCCCCCTTTATCTGAGGGCTTTATAATTACCTCCTTAAGCCTCTCCAATTCTTTCAATGCCCTCCTTTCATTCCATGTTAAATTATCATTTTTTATGGTTTCAGGGATCCTTAATATATCCTCCATCACTAAACGTACAAATAAATCGAGTTCTGGAAAACCCGAAATTTGTGGAAATTTTTTAGATTTAGGTAAAAGATGTTTGGGATACTTACACACATTATCCTCCAATCCTTCCTCAGCCAGCTCCTCCTAAACCTGCAATACTTCCCTTTCTAAAATGGAAGGTGATGATAGGCCCATATTTTGATTTGAATAAATTTTCTTAAAAATAAGCTTACGGGCAAAGAGGTGGAGACCTTTTACTGCTGAGAATCTATCAAATTTAGATGATGGAGAAAAAGAAAGACCACGACTGAGAAAAGACAATTGATCAGAGGATAATGAAATATTGGCGAGGTTAATTACCTTTAAAGATGTACTAGATTCTCCCCCCTTGGTAGAATCATGATATTTCCTCCCATTTTGTCGACGATGGTAGTCAAACTTGCTCTTATTGTGTCTCAAAGGGTGCCTGTTGACACTAGTAAGGTAACAGAGGAACCTCTAGTTGTAGAAACATTTGTCGAGCCCGCCACAGACACGTCAGGTTTACTGGACTTTTTGTAATTCCATCTGAAAGTTCTATTTTGTTTCTTATCATCCATATCACGTTGAAACTTTTTAGTTTTAGTTGTAGAGATCTGATTCTCCCATTCTACTGTCTATAATTTTTTTCAATGTCCCTTTTAAACTCCTCTATTTCATCCTTAGAACATTCCGCCTGTAATTTTTTCTCTATCTCATCAATTTCAATACCCAATTCCACCAGGGTTTTGGAATTACTTTCAATAATAATTTCCATAAAAGTCGTAGTACATAAATTACAGGCAGATTCCCAACGAAGGCGAAAATTAACATCCTCCATTGGGAATGATGGAAACACCTGTACTCTTAAACCACGAGGGGTTAAACCCGTCTTTAAATAATTCTCTAATGAGATCTTGTTCCACCAAATCATTGTACGATGATTAAGGAGGTTTGAAAATGTCATATTTATATATATTTTGCCTCTATTAGTCCAGGTGACCCACCTGTTCTTTTGTGGTGTTCATAGGATCTTTTTTATGTATACTATATACCAATGTGTTATTAATAAAGTAATTTGATATGTCTTATGAGTCTTTCATGACTTGTTTTTTGGTGCTTTTTAACTCTTTAGGAGTAGCAGGCTCATTATCAATGGCTCTTCCAGTGTCTCCTTAACTTGTTGGATCAGAATGCAGTGCATGCTGTTTTATCCAGTGACGCTTACTACTCCTTAAACTATGAGATGCATGTAAGCAAGTGCTTTCTCAATCTAGTGTATGCTGAAATATATCAGCCATTAGCCTCCCCAACATGTTTTGCCTTGTGGCGTCATCAGGGTAATAAGTAATCAATCAACCATTATAAGAACTTGGTTCTGATATCATTGATCATGATTAGCCAATACAATTGATTGTAATAGATCTCTTTATGTCTCTTAATAGGTTCCTTTAAAAGATGCAGTACCTCCCCTGTGATGATTAGGCACTTCATCCACCAATCATATAAAGATACCCATAACTCTTCGTGTTGTTGTCCACAGTTCATCCAGGATTAGCTCCGGGGTAACTCAGTAGTCACATGTTGCAACTCGTGGGCGACCGTCGCATGTAAGCATCATGAATAATAATAATCTTTATTTATATAGCGCCAACATATTCTACAGTGCTAAACAGTTTAACAGTTCATACACAACAGTCATAAGTAACAACATTAAAAATAATACAATAACTAAAGCAAAATAAGAAGTCCCTGCTCGTGAGAGCTTACAATCTACAATGAGGTGGGGGGAGACAAAGTACTGGGGCTTACTTACAATGATGGTCCAGCCATCTTGAGGAGTGGGGAATAGATAAAGGCTGCATGAGCTAGTTACCAGCCAGTATTTCTGGTTCAATTAGGTACAGTGGAGTTTGATGGAGGGTTATTCTCAGATAGTGAATGGGCTATACTCACACACACACGCACGCACGCACACTGACTTTGACTAGGGAACATGATTGGCTGCCCTAAACAGATGTGTTTTTGAGAGCTCTTAAAACTGTGTAAATTGTGGATAATCCTAATTTTTTGGGGTAGAGCATTCCAGAGGATTGGCGTGACTTGGAGAAGTCATGGAGCCGGGAGTGGGAGGTACGGATTAGTGCAGAGGTTAGTTGAAAGTCGCTTGCAGAGCGTAACAAGCAGGTAGGCCGATAAACAGAAATCAGGGAGGAGATGTAGGGGGCTGGAGAGCTTTGTGGGTGAGAGCAAGCAGTTTAAATTGGATCCTATAATGAATGGGCAGCCAGTACAATGACTGGCGAAGAGTGGATGCATCCGATTACCGATTAGCTAGATGGACAACCCTGGCTGTTGCATTAAGGATGGACTGGAGAGGATAAAGTCGAGTGAGGGAGAGGCCAATTAATAGATCATTGCAGTAGTCCAGGAGGGAGTGGAACAGGGCAACTGTTATGATTTGGTAGCTGAGGAGTGCAGGTAAAAAGGCAATACACCAGAGCAGTTGGAATCTATGAGATTGCAGTACCCTGACTAACCACCACAACTAGAGGCAGCCGTGGAGCGTTCCTACGTTGGTCCTAGACGCCTCGTCACAGCCTGAGAAACTAATTACACCTAAAGATAGAAATAGGAAAGCTATCTGCCCCGGAGCAGAACCCCAAAGATAATAGAAAGCCCCCAAACATGTAATGGCGGTTAGACAAGAAGAAATACTGACACAGAAAGAAAATAGTATGAGCAAACGCCGGGCCCAAACTAACTAAATAGAAAAGGATAGGAAGGGTACCCACTGCAATCACAGAAAACCCTGAAAAGCACCAACTCTACCAATCTCAATAACACCTGAGATCACACAACCTCTACCACCTAAATTAGTTCTCTGGTGTAACAAAATCAAAACAGCAGCCACTGAAAAAAAAACTGGAAAAAGCAAAGGTACAAACATCAGTGGCTGAACTAAACTGAGAGGGCAAAAGCCCCCGGAGGGGACCCTGAAGGCCCCCACAGAAGTGCAGGACAAAATGCAAAAATATAGCACAAAAACAAAAAGAAGAAAATGTCTTATCTGATAGCAGGAGATGCAGACACGACACAGCAGGCTACAAGGGAAAAAGGATTCAAGGATTGAGACCAGAACAATTGATCACCGGCAACCCTGATGGGAAGGTGACTCCCTTATATAAGACCAGTCAGTAACACCTGATTCCCAATCCTCACAATCTTCACTGGACAGACCAGCACCGCTTGTAACCACCAGAGGAAGCTTCTGCTCAGAACTCATCTCAAACCCATTCACAACAGGCAACAGTGAGAGTCTTTGTTGCTTCCATGGTGAGAAAGGGTAGATTCTAGAGGTGTTTTTTTAAGGTGTAAGCGGCAAGAGCAGGCAAGAGATTGTATATGGGAGGTGAAGGAAAGATTAATGTCAAATGCAACACCCAGACAGTGCGCCTGCTGCTTAGGCGTTATTATGGTTCCACCCACGGAGAGGGAGATGTCAGATTTAGGGACGTTAGTAGAGGGCTGGAGCAGAAGAAGTTCAGTTTTGGAAAGATTGAGTTTCTGATAGTGAGCGAACCTGATGTTGGAGACTGCAGACAGACTGTAATGTATGTAGTACAGTTCATATAGCGTCTTGTGCTTGGGTGCGATGAAAACACAGGAGTCACAGGTTTGATATAAGAAAAGTCCTGTATTACTTCATACAAGTTGGCAGAAATAGTCACACAGTTTGCAGACACAGAAACAGGAGACACAGCAGGCCAGAGTAATCCAAGCTCAGCAATCACTCTCCAATACAGATTCAGGATCTTCTTCTCTGTTACCGTAAGTCCATGCAAACGTGGGTCTTTCAAAGAGCAGGGTTCAGAGTCCACAAGTGCTTCAGAGTTCCTCAGTAGGAATAGCTGGAGTACAAGGTCCAAGGCTTACAGGAGTCAAGTCACAGGTTCACTGCAGGCTAGATTCTGAAGCACTGATTGCTCAGCTGTGGCTGCTTAAGAAGCAAAGGAGAGAATCAGGGCGGGAACATGCAAGCTGGAAACTCCATTTTGACTGAGGGCAAGATAGCTGCAGCAAGACAGAAAGTAAAATGGCTGACGAACAAACTGAGTTTCAGGAATATATACATAGAACCTTACATTACTCCCCCCTTAAGGACAACCTCCGGATGACCTCAGACCAGGCTTGTGTGGGTACCTCTGATGAAACTGATGGAGCAAGCGAGGAGCATTAACGTTATTGACCGGTTCCCATGAGTTGTCCTCCACTGGGTAGCCCTGCCATTTAATCAGATATTGTAACTGATTTCTATACAACCTGGAATCTAAAATCCTTTCCACCACAAATTCTTCCTGACCATCGACTAGCACTGGGTCAGGGCAAGGAGAAGAACGTCCAGGAAACGTATTGGGTGTTGCAGCCTTTAGTAGGGATACATGAAAGACAGGGTGGATTCTCATAGTTCTGGCAGTTGAAGACGACAAGCAACGGCACTTATAATTTTACTGATTTTATAGGGTCCAATGTACTTATGTCCCAACTTAGACGATGGAATCCTTAACTTAAGATTTCTGGTTGACAGCCAGACCAAGTCTCCTACCTTGAAAGCTGGTGCAGGTTTACGAAATTTATCTGCTGCTTTCTTGTACCTTTCTTGAGCCGATTCCAGATTTTCCTTTAGAAGATCCATATTCTTCGTAAAGACGTGATTCTTTCAGCCACTGCTGGTAAAGGCGTTTCTATGGGAAATCGTGGTAGAATGTTAGGATGATAACCTAGATTAGAGTAAAAAGGAGACTGTTTAGTGGAGGCACTCTGAGAGTTGTTATACGAGAACTCAGCTAATGGAAGTAGATCCACCCAATCATCCTGTAGGTGGCAGATAAAGCAGCGGAGATACTGCTCCAGGGTTTGATTGGTTCGTTCGGTCTGTCCATTAGTCTGGGGATGAAAAGCAGAAGAAAGGTTTACTTTAATGTCCAATGCTGCACAGAAATTTTGCCAAAACCTAGAAGTGAATTGCACCCCTCGATCCGAAATAACCTCATCCGGTACTCCATGTAAGCGAAACACATCTTTAATCATCAAATCTGATGTCTGTTTTGCAGTGGGTAAGCCGACACAAGGGATAAAATGAGCTGCCTTTGTTAGACGGTCAACCACCACTAGAATGGTGTTCTTCCCCTGAGAGGTTGGTAACTCCACAATAAGGTCCATAGAAATGGATCCCCACGGGCGGGACGGGGTGGGAAGAGGCTGTAACAGACCAGTTGGTGAGGAGCGAGGTGTTTTGCATCTTGCACAGACCTCACATGAAGTGACATAATTCAAAACATCCTTCCTGCAAGTGGGCCACCAAAAGAAACGAGAAAGAAATTCCTGTGTCTTTAGAATTCCTCTATGCCCAGCTATCTTGGAATCGTGAATGAGTTGCAATACTCTTAATCTGACTGTTTCAGGAATATACAGACGTTGTCCCTGAATCCACACACCATTCTTAAAGACAAGACTTACGTCCCTTGGGGGTTGTGCCAAAAAGGAATCCGCATGGTATGCTTCCTTGATGTCCTTAAGTAGGTCTTGATTATGAATTACTCCTAGGAATCTAGAGTCAGGAAGAATAGTCTTAGGAGGAGTAATTGGACGTGTCTCTGCTGAGTAAATCCTAGAGAGTGCATCAGCCTTTCCATTGTGCGATTCTGGTCTATAAGAGATGATAAAATTAAATTGGTTTAAGAAAAGATTCCAGCGAGCCTGGCGAGGAGTCAGGCACTTAGCCGACCTGATAAACTCAAGGTTACGATGGTCTGTCAGGACGACTATTTGCTGTGCAGCTCCCTGAAGAAGGTGTCTCCATTCTTTGAAGGCGGCAATAATGGCCAACAACTCTCTATTGCCCACATCGTAGTTCCTCTCAGCCGAAGACAACTGCTGGGAAAAGAAGGCACAGGGATGCAAGACATTCTTCTCACCTGTTCTCTGAGAGAGTATAGCTCCAACTGCACAGTCTGAAGCATCCACCTCTATTATGAAGGCAAGCTCGGGGTTGGGATGTACTAGGATAGGTGCAGTGGTAAATTTATCTTTTAGACGGGAAAATGCTTCCTGGGCTTGGGGAGTCCAGGAAAACCTAGACTCTTTCCGGGTAAGTTGAGTGATAGGTGACACTACCTCAGAGAAATTTCTAATGAAACGTCTATAGAAGTTGGCAAACCCGATGAAGCGCTGTACCTCCTTCACATTTCTAGGACTTGGCCAATCCTTGATGGCTTGGGTTTTGCTTCCATCCATACTAATTCCTTGTGTAGACAGTACATACCCCAGAAATTGAATTTCGGTCCTATGGAATTCACACTTTTCAAGTTTGATGTAAAGATGATTTTGTCTTAGACGTTCCAAGACCATTCTCACATGTCCATGATGTTCCTCTGTGGAGTTAGAAAAAATTAGAATATCATCCAAATAAATTACCACGAATGTATCTAGGAGATCCCTGAAGATGTCATTCACCAAGTGTTGGAAAGTGGCTGGGGCGGTACTCAGACCAAAAGGCATAACTAGATATTCAAAGTGTCCATAGCGTGACCTGAATGCAGTCTTCCATTCATCCCCAGGTCTAATACGGACTAAGTTATAGGCCCCACGAAGATCTAGTTTAGAAAAAATTTTGGCATGTCGCACTCTCTCCAATAACTCAGGGATTAAAGGCAATGGATAACGGTTTCTAATAGTAACCTTATTGAGTTCCCTATAGTCTACGCATGGTCTCAGAGATCCATCTTTCTTCTTTACAAAGAAGATGGGTGCACCTGCAGGAGATGAAGAGGGGCGTATGAAGCCCTTGGCTAGATTTTCATCTATGTAATCCTTTAAAGCCTTTAGCTCGGGCCCCGCCAGGGGGTAGATCTTACCAAAAGGTATCTCTGCTCCAGGCAATAATTCAATTGGACAATCATATGGACGGTGAGGAGGAAGCTGGTCAGCGTTCTTCTTGTCACATAAATCCACATAGTCCTTGTATACAGCTGGTAGTTCAGGGACTGACATGATTCCTTTAGGAACAGAGCAAGCTGAAACTTTTGGACTCATCTGTTTCTCTGGAAAGTGTAATTCCTTGGTCTCCCAGTTAATGGTAGGATTCTGAGCCTGCAGCCATGGTAGCCCTAGAATAATGGGAAAGTGGGGAGAAGAGATAAGCATAAAGGACAGTTTCTCTTGATGATCTTTACCCATAAGAACCCTCAAAGGCTCTGTTTCCTGATCCACTGGTCCAGAGGTCAGCAGGGAGCCATCCACAGTTTCCATCTGTACTGGAGTAGCCTTCTTCACTGAACGTATTCCCTGTTTCAGAGCAAAGGAGACATCCATAAAATTTCCACTTGCCCCTGAGTCGATCATAGCAGAGCTAGACACCCAAGCTGAGTCAACCCAGAGTTTGATGGAAAGAAAGCAATGAGAATTGTTTTTCTTACAACTCAGCTGGGACACCGCTGAGGAAACTTGAAAAATGGCAGCGTTTACACAGTCAACGTCCTTAGAGGTAACGGAGTTTAAGTCCGAGAAATCAAGATCTGTTGCTGCAGATCTCTCTGGAGCCTGAGGCTCGGACCTGACAGATCCCCTCTCGCAACACTCACAATGAATGAGTGCTGCAGTAGTCTTACGAGAATGGCTGGGGCAGTTTATAATGAAGTGCCCTGACTTACCACAATAGAAACATAGATTCTCCTTAAAACGATGTTCCTTGCGTGCATCACTAACCGTCGTTGTAAAGAGTCTACCTGCATGGGTTCAGGTTCAGGTTCCCGTGTAATCCTACTCAAAGGTTCCTTAGCTGGAGAGGAAGGTAGGAAAGGTTAGTACGATTGCTTTCGAACCATCTCTCTTGCCTGCGTTCAGTCAGACGAGTATCAATACGGATGCAGTAGTTAATAAAGTCACCTAACGCAGTGGGAGGGTCGGCACGAGCAAGTTCATCCTTAATCAGTGGAGATAACCCCTTTCGAAAAATAGATTTTTTGGCGGAACTGTCCCAGGTGGTATCAAGGGCCCATCTCCTGAAATCCAAGGCATATTCAGCTACCGAGTGCTTACCTTGGCGCAAAGCTAACATGGCTGCTTCAGCTGTTGCACCTCGATTGGGGTCATCAAACACCTGCCCCATGGCTGAAATAAAATCATCAAGGTGATTCAAACAATCATCCTCAGTCTCAATCAGAGGGTTTGCCCACATTAAAGCCTTGTTGGTAAGCAACATAATTATAGTAAGCACCTTAGATCGTTCAGTGGGAAATTGTGAAGCATGTGCAGAAAAAAAAAGATTGCATTGATTAATAAATCCCCTGAATTTCTCACGTTCACCGCCAAAACGAAAAGGGGGCAACTTGGGAATCCCAGCACTCGGGGCTACGGCAGGAGCCTGGACTCGCCCCTCTAGAACCTCAATCCTGGCTCGCAAATCCTGGGTAGTCTGTCCAACCACTTGCAAATTGTGATTATTGAGGTCCTGTAGATTTGTAAAACGGGTCTTTATATTCTGCAAATCTGCAAGGATATTATCAGTCACTCCGCAAAGTTCCTTTATGCGGGCCTCCATTTTCCAGATCTTTTAAGACAGGATTACTGGAAGAAGAGGAGAGAAAAAAAAAAACAATAGTGTTCACCTGTGGCAACACTGCAGAGAGAAAAAAAAAATTAAGGGAACTGCTCACCTGGAATGGTTGTGAGAAGTCACAACCACTATCATCACAGAAAGTTTCAACCAGACATCTGATATCCAGAGTTACAGCAGACAAAAAAGAGAAAAGAAAGGAAAAAAAAAACAATAGTGTTTACCTGTGGTAACACTGCAAAAAGAAAAAACTTAAGGGAATTGCTCACCTGGAATGGTTGTGAGAAGTCACAACCACTGTCATCACAGAAAGTACAACCGGACGTCTGATATCCACAGTACAGCAGACACAGCCTTCCAGACCCAGCAGACACTAACGTTTTGGCTTCAGAATCTTGTAATGTATGTAGTACAGTTCATATAGCGTCTTGTGCTTGGGTGCGATGAAAACACAGGAGTCACAGGTTTGATATAGAAAAGTCCTGTATTACTTCATACAAGTTGGCAGAAATAGTCACACAGTTTGCAGACACAGAAACAGGAGACACAGCAGGCCAGAGTAATCCAAGCTCAGCAATCACTCTCCAATACAGATTCAGGATCTTCTTCTCTGTTACCGTAAGTCCATGCAAACGTGGGTCTTTCAAAGAGCAGGGTTCAGAGTCCACAAGTGCTTCAGAGTTCCTCAGTAGGAATAGCTGGAGTACAAGGTCCAAGGCTTACAGGAGTCAAGTCACAGGTTCACTGCAGGCTAGATTCTGAAGCACTGATTGCTCAGCTGTGGCTGCTTAAGAAGCAAAGGAGAGAATCAGGGCGGGAACATGCAAGCTGGAAACTCCATTTTGACTGAGGGCAAGATAGCTGCAGCAAGACAGAAAGTAAAATGGCTGACGAACAAACTGAGTTTCAGGAATATATACATAGAACCTTACACAGACAGTCACTCGTGTTCTGTAGTACTGAGGGGGTAAGGTCAGGGATGACATCCATAGTTGTCTCATCAGCAAAAAGATGGTACTGAAAGTCAAATATGCTGATGGTCTATCCAATTTTGGTCATGTAGAGAAAGAAAAGAAGGGGGCCAAGCACTGAGCCCTGAGTGACCCCAACAGTGAGAGGAAGAGGAGACGAATTGGAGCAAGCAAACAAAACATTGAAGGAGCAGTCAGAAAGATAAGAAGAGAACCAGGAGACGTCAGTGTCCTTTATGCCTATTGATCGGAGCATAGAGAGTAGGAGATGGTGGTCAACAGTGTTGAAAGCTGCAGAGAGGTCAAGAAGAATGAGCAGAGAGTGGTCACCATTACATTTTGCTGTCAGAAGGTCGTTAGTGACTTTGAGTGCGGTTTCTGTAGAACCCAGGGGGCGGAAGTCGGATTGTGATGGATCTAGGAAAGAGTGAGTGGAGAGGTAACGGGTAAGGTGGGAGTAGACCAGGTGCTCCAGAGTTTAGAGATGAAGGGGAAGTTGGAGACTGGTCTGTAGTTTTTTGTGCAGGATGGATCAAGATGAATATTCAAATAGTTGCACGCCTGGCACAATGCACATTCATATGTGCTGCGCACCCAGCTCATTCGCGGGCAGTCGCCTTATGTCAGCGCTATATATATCCATATATGCTCTGCGCACGGCAAGTTCCCATTTACAGGCTGCCACCATACGTTAGCGCTATACATATTCATATATGTTGATCATTAGCTCTGCAAAGCACGCCTCTCTCCTCCAAAGTAAATGCCCACGCTGCAGAGTGATCCCTGTGCTCATCACAGTATAACTAAAGGGGCAAGGACTTTCCTTGTAGCATTCTCAAACTTTGATTCAAGACTAATTGTTGTTGTTATTATGTCGATATAGGTACTCACAAACACGTATTAACCCCTTAGTGACAGCCAATTTGCAGCTTAATGACCGGGCCAATTTTTACAATTCTGACCACTGTCACTTTATGAGATTATAACTCTGGAACGCTTTAACGAATCCAGCTAATTATGAGACTGTTTTTTCGTGACATATTGTACCTCACGTTAGTGGTAAAAATTTTTTTATATGACTTGCGTTTATTTATGAAATAAGCGGAAATATGGCAAACATTTTGAAAATTAATCAATTTTCAAACTTTAAATTTTTATGCCTTTAAATCAGAGAGATATGTCACACAAATTTCTTAATAAATAACATTTCCCACATGTCTACTTTACATCAGCACAATTTTGGAACAAAATTTTTTTTTGTTACGAAGTTATAAGGGTTAAAAGTTGACCAGCGATTTCTCATTTTTACAACACCATTTTTTTTAGGGACCACATCACATTTGAAGTCACTTTGAGGGGTCTATATGATAGAAAATACCCAAAAATGACACCATTCTAAAAACTGCACCCCTCAAGGTGCTCAAAACCACATTCAAAAAGTTTATTAACCCTTTACGTGCTTCACAGGAACTGAAGCAATGTGGAAGGAAAAAATTAACATTTAATTTTTTTTGCAAAAACTTTATTAGGAACCAATTTTTTATATTTTCACAAGTGTTAAAAGAAAAAATTAACCACAAAATTTGCTGTGCAATTTCTCCTGAATATGTCGATACCCCATATGTGGTGGTAAACCACTTTTTGGGCGCACGGCAGAAGTCGCAAGGGAATGAGCGCCGTTTGACTTTTTCAACGCAGAATTGACTGGACGCCATGTCGCATTTAGAGAGCCCCTGATGTGCCTAAACAGTGGAAATCCCCAATAAGTGACTCCATTGTGGAAACTAGATACCTTAAGGAATTTATCTAGATATGTGGTGAGCACTTTGAACCTCCAAGTGCTTCACAGAAGTTTATAACGTAGAGCTGTGAAAATAAAAAATCATATTTTTTCCACAAAAACGATCTTTTCACACTAATTTTTATTTTCCCAAGGGTAACAAGACCCCAAAAGTTTTTGTGCAATTTGTCCTGAGCATGCTGATACCCCATATGTGGGGGTAAACCACTGTTTGGGTGCATGGCAGAGCTTGGAAGGGAAGGAGCGCTGTTTGACTTTTTCAACGCAGAATTGGCTGGACGCCATGTTGCGTTTGTATAGGCCCTGATGTGTCTAAACAGTGGAAACCCCCCACAAGTGACACCATTTTGGAAAGTAAACCCCTTAAGGAACTTGTCTAGATGTGTGGTGAGCACTTTGAACCTCCAAGTGATTCACAGAAGTTTATAACGTAGAGCCATGAAAATAAAAAAATATTTTTTTCCTCAAAAATTATTCTTTAGCCCGCTTTTTTTATTTTTCCAAGGGTAACAGGAGAAATTGGACCCAAAAGTTATTGTGCAATTTTTCCTGAGTACGCTGATAACCCATATGTGGGGTGGAACCACTGTTTGGGCGCATGGGAGAGCTTGGAAGGGAAGGAGCGCCATTTTGTAATGCAGACTTTGATGGAATATTCTGCGGGCGTCATGTTGTGTTTGCAGAGCCCTTGATGTGCCTAAACAGTAGAAACCCCCTGCAAGTGACACCATTTTGGAAACTAGACCCCCCAAGGAGCTTATCTAGATGTGTGGTGAGCACTTTGAACACCCAAGTGCTTCATAGAAATTTATAAACGCAGAGCCGTGAAAATAAAAAATAATTTTTTCCTCAAAAATGATTTTTTTAGCCAGCTATTTTTTATTTTTCCAAGGATAACAGGAGAAATTAGAACCCCAGAATTGGTGTGCAATTTGTCCTGAGTACGCTGATACCCCATGTGTTGGGGTAAACCACTGTTTGGGCGCACGGCAGGGCTCGGAAGGGAGGGAGAGCCATTTGACTTTTTGAACACCACGTCGTGTTTGGAGACCCCCTGATGTGCCTAAATAGTGGAAACCCCTCAATTCTAGCTCCAACCCTAACCTCAACACACCCCTAACCCTAATCCCAACCGTAACCCTAATCCAAACCCTAATTGTAACCCTAACCCTAATTGTAACCCTAACCCTAATCCTAATTCCAACCCTAACCCTAATTATAACCGTAACCCTAAGGCTAGGTTCATATTGCGTTTAGCAGCCCGTTGAACACATAGCGTTGACGGGCTGGTAACGGTATAGCATAACGCGATCGCGTTATGCTATTCCCGCTAGCGCAGAGGAATCACCAGATGATTTATCTGCGCTAGCAGTGACGGAGCCCCGACGCTGCAGCCTGCATCCGAGGCTCCGTCACTGAATGACGGCACGTCGCGAACGCATGCCGCTTTACGGCATGCGTCGCAGTGCTCCCTCAAATGGGGTGAATGGCAGCGTTAACGGACTGCGTTACACCGTGTTATACCTTACTGTAACGCAGTCCGTCTAACGGACTGCCATAATGCAGTATGAACCCAGCCTAACCCTAACCCTAATTGTAACCCTAACCCTAATTATAACCCTAACCCTAATGGAAAAATAAAAATAAATGGAATCATTAATTTTTTGAATCTGCCGCCATTTTTTCTTACAGGATGAAGAGGACGGAGGATCGGAGGACAGGGGGCGCTGCAGGAGCACAGAGGGGACATGGGGAACACCTCGAGGTACCGGGGGGGAATCGGGGGACCAGGGGACCCTATTTCTCTCCCCTCTGTTGTGCGATCACATCAGAGGGGAGAGAAATTATTTGCAGGATCGCGTATTTTCTTTTTCGATCGCCGTTATAGGGTTAATAACGGCGATCGCAAAAGCGGTGGGACTGGGGGAACCTAATTATGTTCTCTGGGGTCTCGACTACCCCTGGTAGCTGAGACTTCAGAGAAAATCCGGCTCGGCGGGCGCACTGCGCACTCCTCAGGCGCCCGCCATTTTTTTTGCCAGTATTAGACGCCGGAAGCTCGGGGAGGCCTGGGAGGCCTGGGGACACCGGGAGGCACTGTGGGCTGATCGGAGGGTCCCGGGGACCCCATTTCTCTCCCCTCTGATGTGGTTTAAGTACCCTTAATGACCGCCGTGAAAAGGCGTATCGGCGGTCGTTAAGGGGTTAAGGTACATATGTTGCTTTTGTTAATCTGTATTCATCAATGGGCGATCAACTCATACTACTAATCTTATAAATTTTTACAAAGCATTTGAACTTTAATCTATAAACAAGAGGTATCAGTAGGTAGTTAGCTAACTGGATTAACATCTTAATGGTAACAAATAAACTCTGCACTCAACTTAAATGATTATTGTGTCATTTTATTGTAGTTCAGTGATGTCAAACGTTTCGGTCAGCAGACCTTCTTCAGTAACTGTACAAAATAATAAACGATTCAACAGATTTCATGGAAACAATATTCCAAATTAATCTTATTTACAAAAAAACAAAGTATATACATATGGTGCCAAGATTGGTTCTGAAATAAGTATAGGAAGAGGCAAGATTGGTTCAGTCATAAGTCCTATCCAGAAAACTAGAGCAAAGACATACATACCGTATATCACAGAACAACGCTGTCAGTGTTATAAATCAGACATATATCCTATAATAACCAGAAGAAAGTGGGTGATATTATACACCTAAACATGAATCCCCACAGTGCTCATATCCGTGAAACTGACTGGCTGCTTACCCTGAAGGGTTAATGCGGTTCCTGCCGCAGATTGTTCATACTGTGAGATAACATGTGGAAGTTATAAACGTGAGTACTCACCAGTGTTAATATAGGGCTACAATATAACAGTACATACCGTGAACCTTAGTACCAAGAAAGAGATGCGCCTCTGCAGTATAATTAGAATGATAGGTGTAACCTATAATAACTGAAGTACACACATCAGTATGAATATCAAAATCTGGGCTGTGAAAGCGTGCATTGGATATGTAAAAAAGTTACCCTTACGTTGAGGATGAAAAAGACCTTAGCAGAGCTTGTGCTGTGGCCTGTGAGGAAACATAGCACTCAAGTACTCAGAGTGGTGAACGCTGATAGAGAGTGATTTCAGAGCGGTTCAGTTACCTTACCCAGGGATAGCGGTTGCCGCGGTGTCCACCGCTGTAATGGTGCAGTGATAGCTACCTGGGGTGAGTTCTTATGGACGCCAGTGCCATGTGTCCATGTATGGGACTTCCTGGTTCTGGCTATAATGGAAGTGACGTGCCCGGAAGTGCAGAGTGCGTTCGAACAAGAACGAGGCTCCTTTTCCACGTCTCAAGCTCCTTTTTTAGGACAACGACGATGTTTTCCCAGAAGAAGACCCGACGGGGCACAGGAGGGAAGAAACAACATGGACCAAATGTGAGTCACCCGTTCACAGGTACAGAATCGTTGGTGATTAACATTTCTTCCAGATCTCTAGGTATCGCAGAATACCAAATTTTACAAAAGGGCTTATCTTTCTGTCCCGCTTACCGGTACAAGACATTTGATCTTGACATGGACTTACAGCGATTTTTTCTGACTATTCGTTTAAAAGTGCATTTCTCTTCCATTGACCCTTGGAATCCCATACCCCAGGGGCCCCACCAGGCATTGTCCATACTTCACTTGGGTTTGCGCAATAAGAGCTCATTCCGCCCACCTCATGGCTCACATGCAGTAGAAACATTTATAGAATTTGTTCAATCATCATTCCAGCTTCTACGCAAGGACATAGAACAAGGGAAACTTTTTTACCCTCCTAATATGTCCCAGATTGAAAGACAAGCATTGAAATCTCTACAAGACGATCAATCTCTGATTTTTAAACCTGCGGACAAAGGTGGAGCCCTTGTCGTCATGGACAGGTCACTTTATATAGCAGAAATCCAACGACAGTTATCAGACACCTCTATTTATCACATATTACCTAGAGACCCAACTAGTGAGATTCAATCTAAAATAGAGACCATTATCACCAAATATTCCAGTTTGGGGATCCTTGATTCTAAAACAAGCGACTATTTACGTAGCAAGAATCCCATCACTCCGGTTTTTTATACCATACCAAAGATCCATAAGAATTTGCAGAATCCACCAGGCAGACCTATAGTCGCCTCAACCAATTCAATTTTGTCACCTATTGCTAAATTTTTAGAGAAAATTCTCACACCCATCACTCATTTAGCTCCTTCTTTCTTACTTGACACTGGAGACTTCCTCCAGGCTATTCAGAGGCAACGGAGGGTACCACCAGACACCATTTTAGTAACCATGGATATTAAAGATTTATATACTTCCATACCTCATGTCAATGGCATTAACTCTGTACACCACCTCCTAACCACAGAGGGTTGGGCAGAAGACCAGATCAATCTGGTCATTGAACTACTTTCAGTTATTTTGTTTAATAACTTTTTTCTATTCCAGAACTCATTCTATTTACAGATACGTGGCACTGCCATGGGCTCTAACGTGGCACCCCCTTATGCCAACACGTACATGGCGGACTTTGAAGCTACCCATATCTACAAACACCCCTTGTTTTCACAGTACGTTCTACTTTGGAAACGTTATATCGATGACGTTTTTTGCCTATGGAATGGCACGTTAGAGTCCCTGCAACAATTTCTATCATTTCTCAATTGTACCTGGCCAGGCATTACCTTCACCATGTCTCATGATCTACATAAAATAAATTTCCTTGATACTATGGTTTTGAAAGATGATATGGCCTTATTACAACTGATCTATTTGTTAAACCGACGGATAAAAATAGCATCTTACACTACTCCAGTTTCCATCCTCCGTCTGTTAAGAAATCTATTCCTATCTCACAATTTCAACGTGTCAAACGGATAGTCACTAATGACTCCCTCCATGCAACCCGCCTCCAAGACATGACCCTGAAATTTTCAAAGAGAGGATATCCGCTTACCCTCTTGGAAAGATCCAGGAGTCATGTACCACAGACACGTCTTAATAGGGATAACAAACGGATTCCCTTCATCCACTCTTACCACCCTTTTGCATATTTATTGCATAAAACAATTAAACGTCACTGGCACCTCCTATCCACAGCCCACCCGAACATTCCCGAATTTCAGGTACCATTTTTACCTTGTTTTAAAAGACCACCCAACATTAAAGACAGTCTAATTAGGGCCGACATAGGCCCCTCCACACCTGCAAGACAGAAGTTTATTGCTCGTCCTAAGACAGGGACATATCCGTGTCTACACTGTGCTCAGTGTAGCAATGTCCTCAAAGGAGACCGTTTTCATCATCCCCATACAGGGAAAACATTCCACATAAAAGAATTTTACACATGTGACACGTCATTCGTAATATATCTTATCAAGTGCCCATGTGGTTTGCTTTATGTTGGGGAAACCACCCTTCCAGTGAAAGAAAGAATTTCAAAACACAAGTCCACCATACGTTGCGCAAATTTATTACTTCCAGTACCACACCACTTTCACTCAAAGGGACATACTATTTCACAACTTCAGTTTCAGGTTATTGACCATATACCTCCTTTAAGACGGGGTGGCGATCGGATCGCACTATTGAAAAAGCGTGAATCATATTGGATCAACACTCTGGAAACACTCACTCCCAAGGGTCTCAACAGGGACTATGATGTGTTGTCATTTATTTGATATGTGATTTTTTCTAATTATGTCTTCTCCCTCTCTTTAGAGCCGCCTATATTGACTGCCAGAAACTATGGGCACTTAAAAATCCTCACCCATCTATTTCCCATCTCTTATCTGCACTTATGAGACTGTAGCTGCGATCTAACCTCTAAATTGCCACTGAGCATGCGCTGCCTTAAGCACACTCCCACATCTCAGAACCCATGGAACGCATATGGAACGCACTCTGCACTTCCGGGCAGGTCACTTCCGTTATAGCCGGAACCAGGAAGTCCCATACATGGACACATGGCACTGGCGTCCATAAGAACTCACCCCAGGTAGCTATCACTGCACCATTACAGCGGTGGACACCGCGGCAACCGCTATCCCTGGGTAAGGTAACTGAACCGCTCTGAAATCACTCTCTATCAGCGTTCACCACTCTGAGTACTTGAGTGCTATGTTTCCTCACAGGCCACAGCACAAGCTCTGCTAAGGTCTTATCATCCTCAACGTAAGGGTAACTTTTTTACATATCCAATGCACGCTTTCACAGCCCAGATTTTGATATTCATACTGATGTGTGTACTTCAGTTATTATAGGTTACACCTATCATTCTAATTATACTGCAGAGGCGCATCTCTTTCTTGGTACTAAGGTTCACGGTATGTACTGTTATATTGTAGCCCTATATTAACACTGGTGAGTACTCACCTTTATAACTTCCACATGTTATCTCACAGTATGAACAATCTGCGGCAGGAACCGCATTAACCCTTCAGGGTAAGCAGCCAGTCAGTTTCACGGATATGAGCACTGTGGGGATTTATGTTTAGGTGTATAATATCACCCACTTTCTTCTGGTTATTATAGGATATATGTCTGATTTATAACACTGACAGCGTTGTTCTGTGATATACGGTATGTATGTCTTTGCTCTAGTTTTCTGGATAGGACTTATAACTGAACCAATCTTGCCTCTTCCTATACTTATTTCAGAACCAATCTTGGCACCATATGTATATACTTTGTTTTTTTTGTAAATAAGATTAATTTGGAATATTGTTTCCATGAAATCTGTTGAATCGTTTATTATTTTGTACAGTTACTGAAGAAGGTCTGCTGACCGAAACGTTTGACATCACTGAACTACAATAAAATGACACAATAATCATTTAAGTTGAGTGCAGAGTTTATTTGTTACTTGAGTACGGTTTGGGAACTTACTCTTGCACCAGTATATTGACTGTGCACACGTATTTAGTTACTGACTACTAACATCTTAATGGTATCTTTATATAACTGTGAGGGTAGAAAAAGAAAATATTACAAAGCCACAGTAACTTGCAGTAGTCAAATGCAGTTTCATAGACGGGATCTAGATTATCAGAAACCATATATTTCCATATCTATTGTCATAACAGTAAGCAATTAATTATGTTTGGATACACAGGTTCAAATTAAATCTACAGGTTTATTTTCATTTATTTATTCAGGTATCAATGGACAAAACTACCCCCACAATAGGGGAATCACGTCTCGCCTTTCTCCATAAGACATATACCCCTCATTACAAACTGTTAGCTCCATAAATCTTATATAGGGATATAAGAAAGCTGTGAATGTGAACTCTTCATTAAGTCCTATGGGGCTCCATGAGTTCAAGCGAAAAATTCACTTGCCTTCTTCCTGTAGCAACAGTTTGTCCAATTCTCCCTTCCTTTGCCCCAGGGTCACGTGTCTTATTCTCTTTTTTAGATCGAGCGATAGGTTCGTTTGTGAATAGAGAGAGGAGTGTCCAATTTTGTATCTATCGAGCTAACATGCTCTGACAGTCTCCTTCTTAGCTCTCGTATGGTTTTATCCACATACAATTTGCTACATAGGCACATAATGATGTACAGGTACACCACTCCTTTAGTTTTACAATTTATGTGATCTCTAATGAAATATCTTCTTACATTGTGTGGATTAATGAATTCCTTCAGTTTTGGCAAAAACTACATGTTCCACACAGATAGGATCCACTCTGTAAATTATGCAGCCAGTTTACACGTCTCTCATTTTTCTTACCACCAAGATTGCTGCAATACTGCTGCAGTGCAGTATAGTGAGGGAAGAGAGGTTACACACACAGTGTAGCAACACTGAGCAGCAGCACAGGTGGCAAAAGAGTGGTCAGATGGACCAAATCAGAAACCTTCAGGAGCAGAAGTACCAGAGGTTACAGCAATACACGTGGTCAAATACAAGCCAGAAATCAGAGCCAGACGGGAGCAGAGATAACCGAGACGTGAGACAAACTAACAGGTCAGAAGACAAGCTGGGTCACATACCAAGGGGTCCAAGCACGGGGAGCGAACCCTAAGACAAGCGGGTGGCAGGAAAGAGAAGTCATGAGAGCAAAGTAAACGGGCAGAGGACAAAACACGGTATCAAGGGGTCAGCTGCTCTAGCCTGGAAGCATGAACTATCACTGATATTGGTCATCAGGCCACAGCAGACAGAAATAGCCCCACAGAACCCAAAATGAGGCAGAGAAGGTTAACCCTCGCATGACCAGACTGGGAGAGAATAACATGAAACAAACCCCGGCCAAGATCATGACAGTACCCCTATCTCAATGGGGGGGCCACTGGACCCCAGGTTTTCCTGGATAATGGGCGTGAAAGGCCCGGACCAACCGATCTGCATGGACTGAACACGCCGGCACCCATGACCGGTCCACAGGGCCGTAACCCTTCCAGTGGACAAGATATTGAAGAGAGCGACGAATCATCCGAGAGTCCACAATCTGTTCCACCTCATACTCATCTTGGCCATCCACCAAAATCGGTGACATGGAAGATTTACCTGAGGAAGGCACCAATGGCTTAAGAAGTGCCTTATGGAACACGTTGGGGATCCGCAACGGCGAAGGCAGGCATAGGCGAAAGGCCACAGGATTAACCACCTCTAAAATTTCATAAGTACCAATAAACTTGAGACTTAACTTCGCAGAAGGAATCCTTGACCTTATATTCTTGGTGGATAACCATACCTTATCCGTCACCTGGTAAGCCGGCCCCACCGAACGTTGCTTATCCACAAAAAATGTATACTTGCCCTGAGCCTCCCCAATGTTTCTCTGAATCTCCCGCCAGACCTCCCCCAACTGCAGATAGGCCGAATCAGCCCCTGGACACCCCGAATGCAGCCGGGAAAACTCACCAAAGTGAGGGTAAAACCCATAGTTGCAGAAGAACGGGGAAGTACCAGTGGACTGATTGACACGATAATTGAAAGCAATTCTGCCATGGGTACCGAAGAGCACCAATCATCTTGTCTAGACGTGGCAAGACACCGCAATATCTGCTCCAAAGACTGATTGGTCCTTTCAGTCTGAATGTTGGTCTGGAGTGATAGGCCGATGAAAAGGTCATATTGATTCCCAGCCTTTTACAAAAAGCCCTCCAGAATTTCGCCACTAATTGCACCTCTCTATCAGACACCACACTGACAGGCACACCATGCAATCGGACAAAATACTAAATAAATAATTTTGATAGAGTCTCAGCATTAGGGAGACCCGCCAATGGTACAAAATGTGCCTGCTTACTGAACCTATCAACAACTACCCAGATCACGGTTTTGCCATTAGAGGAGGGAAGATTGGTGATAAAATCCATTGACAGATGAGTCCAGGGTCTATCTGGAATTGGCAGTGGCACCAATTCCCCGACCGGCCGGTTATGGGAGGTTTATGCACGAGCACAAGGTTCATGGGAGAACACAAACCCAGTGACATCAGAAGCCAACGAGGGCCACCAATACAGCCTAGTGATGGCTTTACTCGTGGCTGAGATTCCAGGATGCCCACTCAGAGCCGAGTCATGGAACTCCTGAAACACCCTTAACCGATACTGAACAGGCACAAAGAGCTTATTATTAGGTATGGACGGAGGAGCAAGAAATTGGGCCTCACAAATCTCCTGTTCCAATGCCGAGGACACAGCAGCCAAAACCACTCCACGCTGAAGGATGGAGGAAGGAGGTTCAGGAGGCGATATTGGATCCAGGCTGCGAGATAAAGCATCAGCCTTCACATTCTTGGACCCTGGTCTGAAAGTGATAGAAAACTGAAATCAGGAAAAAAAGTGACCACCTCGCCTGTCTCGGGGGTTAAATGTTTGTCGGACTCGATGTAAAACAGGTTCTTGTAATCCGTAATGACAGTGATACGATGGACAGCCCCCTCCAAAAAATGCCTCCATTCTTCAAACGCCAATTTAATGGCCAATAACTCCCGGTTACCCACATCATAATTCCTTTCAGCAGAGGAAAATTTTTCAAAAAGAAGGCACAGGGTCTCAAGTTGGTTAACGTGGAGGACCCCTGGGACAACACAGCCCCCACTCCCACCTCCGAGGCATCCACCTCCACGATAAACGGTTTAGACAAATCAGGTTGAACCAGCACAGGGGTGGTCATGAATGTTTTTAAAGAAGAAAATGCAGCCATGGCTGGAGCTGACCAGTTTTTGAGATCAGCCCCCTTACAAATTAAATCAGTGAGGAGTTTCACCACCTGAGAAAACCCCTTCATGAATTTTCTACAGTAATTAGTGAAACCCAGAAAACGCTGAAGACCCTTGAGATCTGTGGGTTGCACCCAATCTACAATAGCCTGTACCTTCCTAGGGTCCATACGAAACCCCTCAGCAGACAAAATGACCCCTAGAAAGGACAATTCTTGAGCAAAAAATGAACACTTCTCCAGTTTAGCAAATAGTGAGTTCTCTCTGAGCCTCTGAAGAACCGCACAGAGGTGACCCATGTAACTCTGTTTATCAGAAGAATATATGAGGATATCATCCAGATAAACTACCATGAAATGCTCAATAAAATCTGAGAAAACATGATTTATGAAATTCTGGAATACTGCTGGCGCATTAGTCAGGCTAAAGGGCATAACCAAATTCTCAAACAAACCCTCAGAGGTGAGAAATTCAGTTTTCCACTCATCCCCCTCCTGCATATGGATGAGATTGTACGTTCCCTTGAGGTCCAACTTAGAGAACCACCTGGCCCCCCGACAATTGATTGTACAAATTGGGTGTAAGTGGCAGGGGATAAGTGTTTCTTACAGTGATTTTATTCAATTCTCGAAAATCGAGGCCTGAGCGTAAACCATTATCCTTTTTCTTTACAAAAAAGAACTCCAGTGCCACGGGAGAAACAGATGGCCAAATGTGCCCTTTATGAAGGCTATCAGAGATATACTCCTTCATAGCAGCCCGCTCAGGGCTGGAGAGATTGTACAGACACTTTGGGCAATTTGGCACTGGGAACAAAATCAACAGCACAAACTAATGAGCGGTGTGGTGGTAGAACCTCAGCCTCCTGTTCAGAGAACACATCCTCAAGGTCCTTCAGGTACTTCGGAATACCCTCAAGACTGACGGATAACACAATACAAGTACAGTAGTGAGGCAACTTCTACTACAATTAGGACCCCATTTAGCAATGTCCCAAGATTCCCAGTTTATCACAGGATTATGTAACTGTAACCAGGGGAACCCCCAACACCAGTCCCACAAGCAGATTGTCCAGAACAAAACATGAAATACATTCCTGGTGCAAGGAACCCACTTTAAGAAGAAACTCCTTTGAAACAAATTTGATGTTATTCTTAGTCATGTTGTTTTGTCAATGGCAACAACATGAATAGAAGTCTCCAGCCTAACTGTCCCTAACTTACATTTGGACACCAAGTTAGAGTCAATAAAGTTCATGGACAACCCGCAGTCCACGAAAGCAGAAGTGGGCGTGAAGCAACTCCCACAACTAAGCTCCACTTCCAACAATATCTTTGAAAATGAAGCAAAAGGTACCTGAGAGTCTGGGTGACCTCCACGACAATCACCCAGACTCAGCCGCTTGTTAGTCGTGGGCAGGAGGGGCAATCCTTTTTCCATTTTCCGGGATCCCCACAGTAAAAACACAGCTTTCCTTCATGCCGCCGTCTCCTCTTCTTCTCCTTGAGGTTGGTGGCCACCACCTCCATTGGTTCAGACGGTGGCAAAACAACAGGATTAGCAGGTAGTAATGGAACCTCTCTCCTGCAGTGTCTGATCCATATGGATAGCCTGAGTCATAGCTTCCTCCAATGAGCTGGGTGGTGGATGGAGAGTCAGAGCGTACTTCAGGTGATCTGACAGTCCTCTCCTGAACTGACATCTTAGGGCGGAGTCATCCCAGGACACCTCAGTGGACCATCGACGGAACTCGGAGCTGTACCACTCGGCTGAGTGCTTTCCCTGAACCAGACCCATGATAGTGTCCTCTGCCAACCTGACACGGCCCGGTTCATCATAGATAAGTCCTAGGGCCTCAAAGAACCTATCCACAGACATCCATTGAGGGCAGTAGGAGGCAGCGAAAAAGCTCAAGATTGGGGACACTCCCTGAGTAAGGAGATAATAATCCCCACCGCTGAGTCTCATTCCCAGATGATCATGGTCTAAGAGAAAACAATCATTTACAACTCTCCCTGAACATGCGAAATGTATCTTTTTAGCCAGAAAAAGTGTCAGGAAGCTTAACCGAGGGTTCAGGAGAGTGAAAAACAACATCTACTGAATCACCAGGTCGACTAACAGCATGAAGGGTGGTTCCCTGCATGGTCTTAACAGTCTCTGTCAGCTTTTTTATAAGTGAGTATGAGACATGGCTAGGGCCCGATGTTCCATTGATAAATCCTGCATCATCTATGTCAAACTGGACACTTTATCCGCCAACTTACAAAGCGGATCCATGACCAGAGAAAAAAAAATGCAAAGTCCCCTTTAAATGTATGGTAGTGATAATGTAATGCTGCAGGGGTGCTGGATAATGTAATGCACCAGGGGGTGCTGGTGAGGGAAGAGAGGTTGCACACACGGCGTAGCAACGCTGAGTAGCAGCACAGGTGCCACAGGTGGCGAAAGAGTGGTCAGACAAGCCAAGTCAGAAACGGTCAGGAGCAGAAGTACCAGAGGTCACAGCAATACACATGGTCAAATACAAGCCAGAGTCAGAACCAGACGGGAGCAGAGATAACCGAGACGTGAGACAAACTAACAGGTCAGAAGACAAGCTGGGTCACAAACCAAGGGGTCCAAGCACGGGGAGCGAACACTAAGACAAGCGGGGTGGCAGGAAAGGGAAGTCATGGGAGCAGAGTAAACGGGCAGAGGACAAAGCATGGTGTCAAGGGGTCAGCTGCTCTAGCCTGTCACTAACATTGGTCAGCAGGCCACAGCAGACTGAAATAGCCCCACAGAACAAAAAACAAGGCAGAGAAGGTTAACCCTCGCATGACCAGACCGGGGAGAGAATAACATGAAGCAAACCCTGGCCTGGATCATGACAATGGCTATGGATAAGGTGATATCCTAAATTCTTCTCTCTTCTATAAGTTACACTGGGGTAATCACCGATTACGCTGCCACAATCAACATAGGCATTTTGGATCTCTTTATTATCTTCAGAGCATTATCAGCCTTCTTATCATATGTGCCAACAAAACGGATGATCTTATCCTCAGTTTTGGTTGGCCTATTTTTCAATAGGGACTCACCGTCAGTTTTCTTAGCCCTGTTGAAGGCTCTTCGTAGCACTTTTTTAGGGTAACCTCTCGACGTAAAGTGTCCGAGTAATTTATTACTTTCTTGTCCAAAACTGCTATCCGTGGTGAAGTTCTGACTTGATTGTAGATACTGACCAACTGGGATGCTTGCTTTAAGTGCAGCAGGGTGTCAGCTACTCCAATGGAGCAGATTATTTGTAGCTGTAGGCTTAACGAAAGATGTTAGTATGGATGACACTGTTCCCATCAATTGAGATTGTGAGATCAAGGAAATTAATCATCTTGTCTCTTATCTCATGTGTAAAAAACATCCACATTGAATTGTTATTAAGTACAATGATAAAATCAATAAACAAACCAATATCACCCTCCCACAAAATTTGCACATCGTCAGTATTCCATCCCCAAAATAAAATGTGACTAGTAAAGGAAGAAAGAGCCTCACCAAAAATCCACGTGTCTTCCCACCACACCAGAAATAGGTTAGCAAATGTCAGGGCACATGATGTACCCATGGCGGTGCCCCGTTTCTGATGATAAAGGACACCACCAAATGTAAAGAAATTATGTTTGAGCACAAATAACAGTAACTTTAATAAGAAGGTATTGTGTGATCTGAACAGTCTACCTTTTGCCATCAAGTAATGAGACGCAGCCTTTATGCCGAATTCGTGTTCTATGTTACTGTAAAGTGCCTCAACATAAACTCTAAACTAACCAATCTAGTTGTTCCAGATATTGTTAAGATGTTAACTACTTAAGGACCAAACAATTTTGTAGGTTAAGGACAAGGCCTATTTTTACAATTCTGACCACTGTCAATTTATGTGCTTATAACTCTGGAATGCTTCAACGGATCTTGGCGATTCTGAGAATGTTTTCTCGAGACATATTGTACTTCATGTTAGTGGTAAAATTTCTTCGATATAACTAGCGGTTATTTATGAAAAAAATGGAAATATGGCGAAAAGTTTGAAAATTTTGCAATTTTCAAACTTTTAATTTTTATGCCCTTAAATCAGAGAGATATGTCATGAAAATAGTTAATAAATAACATTTCCCACATGTCTACTTTACATCAGCTCAATTTTTTTTTGTTAGGAAGTTATAAGTGTTAAAAGTTGACCAGCGATTTCTCATTTTTCCAACAAAATTTACAAAACCATTTTTTTTAGGGACCACCTCACATTTGAAGTCACTTTGAGGGGTTAATATACAGAAAATACCCAAATGTGACACCATTCTAAAAACTCCACCCCTCAAGGTGTTCAAAACCACATTCAAGAAGTTTATTAACCCTTTAGGTACTTCACAAGAATTGTAGCAATGTGGAAAGAAAAAATGAGCATTTAACTTTTTTTCCCCAAAATTTTTCTTTCGACACAATTTTTTTTATTTTGTCAAGAGTATCAGGAGAAAATGAACCACAATATTTGTTGTACAATTTCTCCTGAGTACACAAATACTCCATGTGTGGAGGAAGACCAATCCTTAGGCGCACGGCAGTGCTCAGAAGGGAAGGAGCATCATTTGAGATTTTGAATGTCAAATTGTCTGGAATCGAGAGCGGACGCCATGTTGCATTTGGAGAGCCCCTGATGTACCTAAACAGTGGAAACCCCCCACAAGTAACCCCATTTTGGAAACTAGACCCCCAAGGAACTTATCTAGATGTGTGGTGAGCACTTTAAACCCCCAAGGGCTTCAAAGATAGTTATAACATAGAGCCGTAAAATTAAAAAATCATATTTTTTCCACAAAAATGATCTTTTCACCCCCCATTTTTATTTTCCAAAGGGTAACAGGACCCAAAAAGTTATTGTGCAATTTGTCCTGAGTATGCTGATACCCCATATGTGGGGATAAACCACTATTTGGGCACATGGCAGAGCTCAGAAGGGAAGGAGCGCCGTTTTGAAATGCAGACTTTGATGGAATGGTCTGCGGTTGTCATGTTGCGGTTGTCATGTTGCGTTTGCAGAGCCCCTGATGTGCCTAAACAGTAGAAACACCCCACAAGTGACCCCATTTTGGAAACTAGACCCCCCAAGGAACTTATCTAGATGTGTGGTGAGCACTTTGAACTCCCAAGTGCTTCACAGAAGTTTTTAACGTAGAGCCGTGAAAATAAAAGAATCATATTTTTTTTCCCCAAAAAAGGATCTTTTTGCCCCCAAAATTTTATTTTTATTAGGGTAACAGAGAAATAGGACCCCAAAAGTTGTTGTGCTATTTGTCCTGAGTACGCTGATACCCCATATGTGGGGGTAAACCACTGTGATTGCCTAACTGCGATCTTTGGGAGGCAGAATGAACAAATCCACAAAAGGTGAAGAATTGGTTTTATTTTTTACGCCGTTCCTCGTGCGGTATTAGTGATTAGGCGACTTTATTTTTCGGGTCGGTGCGATTACAGCGATACCAGATCTACATCCTTTTTTCATGTTTAGCTTCTGTCACACACTAAAAGACGCTTTTTTTTGGAAGAATTTTTTGTAAGAAATATTTGCATCGCCTTATTTTGAGAGCTATAATTTTTCCATTTTTCGGCCGACAGAGTCATGTGCAGGCTTATTTTTTGCGGGGCGAGCGGACGTTTTTATTGGTATCATATTCGGGCGCATAACATATTTTGATCGCTTCCTATTCCGATTTTTGTGGAAGCAGAATGAACAAAAACCAGCAATTCAGGAATTGTTTTTTTTTTCCTGTTCTGCGTGTGGTAAAATTGGTAAGGCAGCTTTATTCTTCGGGTAAATACGATTACAGTGATACCTCAGTTATATTTTTTTTATGTTTTGGCGTTTTTTTACACAAAAAAAACTTTTATAGAAAAAATAAATATTTTTGCATCACTTTATTCTGCGAGCTATAACATTTTTATATTTTCGCTGATGATGCTGTATGGCAGCTTGTTTTTTGCGGGACAAGATGACGTTTTCAGGGTACCATGTTTATTTATATCCATTGTTTTGATCGAGTATTATTGCAGTTTATCCAAGCGGTATCATAATACCGCTTGGAAAAAGTATAATTTACTACTTTTTTTGTGTTTTTTTACGGCTTTCACTGAAGGGGTTAACTAGGGTTACACTTTTATTGATGGGATTTTTACGGACGCGGTGATACCAAACGTGTATTTTTTTGTTTTTTGTTTTTTTTTCTATAAAAATGTGTATTTTTTAGGGAAGATGTGTATCTTCGTACCGTGTTAGCCAGTAGATAGAAAAATATTTAGACTTGAGAGTCCTCAGTGGTTGATACCTTTTAATGGCTAACTGAAAAGATGGTAACAAATTGCAAGCTTTCGAGACTACTCAGGTCTCTTCATCAGGCATAGACTAATACAACATCTGAAGAATCACATATTTATACACAAAATAGCACAGAAAAAATGCAATAGGTAGGACAAGTGACATGAAGCAGAACTGTCATTATGGCAGAGGGATTAACATAAATATGACTAGTTCATAGATAAGGAGTGAAGGTTTTATTACCCTCTGATTGGGGTCTGGTATTTGTTACCATCTTTTCAGTTAGCCATTAAAAGGTATCAACCACTGAGGACTCTCAAGTCTAAATATTTTTCTATTTTTTAGGGGAATTTTTTTTTATTATTTTTTAATATTTTTTTTTTTACAAATTTTTTTAAGAAATGTTTTTTTTACCCAGTCCCTTTATGGGACTTTCACATTTTCACTTTTGTTGCAGGTATAATGCATTGCAATGCTCCAGCATTGCAATGAATTATACCAATGCTGAAAGCTGTTGAGACCATATTGTGAGCATGGTCTCAGCGGCTTTCCGTAGCTGGATGACCCGGAGGCTGTCATGACAACCCCGGGTCATCAAGGCAGAGATCGGGCCCTGCAATTACATTGCGGGGACGCCGATCTGAGGCAGAGGGAGCTCTCGACCCTCTGCCTCCTCCCTGAATGCTGCGATCGCGCTCGATCGCAGCAGTCAGGGGTTAACAACCAGGGGCGGCACGGATGCTGCTCCTAGCTGTCAGTGCTGGAAGCTCGGCCACTGCAGCGCTGAGCTCCTGCACTTATCAGGCAGGAGAAGCTGAAATTTCAGCCTCTCCTGGCCGATCGCTGCTGTGTTTGGTCAGTCAGATTGACTGACCAAACACAGCGCTGTTGGTGTGGGGACTGACTGCAAAGGTCCCCGCACCGCTTGCTGTGCCTGTCAGCTGTCATAGACAGCTGTCGGCACTGAACTACCACTGAGTGTTTACACGCAGTGGTAGTTCAAAGGCATGACGTGCACAGTGCGTCATGGTGCCAAAACTGACATCCTGCCATGACGGACTGTGCACATCAATGAACAGTAAGGAGTTAATCCAGATAACTACCTAGTACCTACTGATACCTCTTGTTTATAGATTAAAGTTCAAATGCTTTGTAAAAATTTATAAGATTAGTAGTATGAGTTGATCTCTCACTGGTGAATACAGATTAACAAAAGCAAAAAATGTACCTTAATAAGTGATTGTGACTACCTATATCTACACAATAGCAACAAATGGGCTTGAATCAAAGTTTGAGAATGCCACAAGGAAAGTCCTTGCCCCTTTTAATTATACTGCGATGAACACAGGGATCACTCTGCAGCGTGGGCACTTACTTTGGAGGAGAGAGGTTCGGTTTGCAGAGTTAACGATCAACATATATGAATATGTATAGCACTGACATGGCAGCCGCCTGCAAATGGGAACTTGCCGTGCGCAGAGCATATATGACTATGAACAGTGCTGACATGATGCGGCTGTCCACGAATGAGCTGTGTGCGTGGCACATATGAATGTGCATGGTGCCTGGCGCATGACTATTTGTATATTCATGGCACTTATGTGTGACGGTCTTCCGTGAGTGGCGCCTGGTGCACAACATGTGACTGAGTTACCCCAAAACTAATCCTGGATGGACTCTGGACTACAACACAAATAGGTATGGGTATCTTTATTTGATTGGTGGATGAAGAAACTAATTATCACAGGGGAGGTAGTAGTGTGCCCCTATTGACCATCATCAATGCAGCCTCAGTTTGGTTAATAAAGGGATCTATTACGATCAATTGGATTGGCTAATCATCATCAATGATTTCAGAACCAAGTTTTTATAAATGTTGATTGATGCACAGCCAGCTCACTATAGCTTCATTTTCCTGATGACGCAGCAAGGCGAAACATGTTGAGGGGACTAATGGCTGCTATCTTTTAAAATTTTCTTTGCCTCTGGCAATTTGGTGTGAAACTTTAAACCCTCAGATGACCCTGGACAGTTTTTTATAGTGCTACATTTTGTCCTGTGACCCTTGTGAAAGTAAAAAATTTGAGGCTAAAACATTTTTGTGGGAAAAAAAATTGATTTTTTTTTATTTTCATGGCTCTATGTTATAAACTTCTGTGGATCTGTTGGGAGATCAAGGTGCTCATCACACATCTAGATAAATTCCTTGATGGGTCTAGTTTACAGAATAGTGTTAGTTGTGTGAGGTTTCCACAATTTAGGCACATCAGGGGCTCTCCAAATGCAACATGGCGTCTGCTCTCGACAGTTCAAAATGTCAAACACTGCTCCTTCCCTTACTAGCCATGCCTTGCACCCAAACAGTAGTTTCCTGCATATGGGGCATTCATGTGTTCTCAGAAGAAATTTCACTACAAATTTTGTGGTCTATTAAGTCCTGTTACCCTTGTGAAAATAAAAAATTTGGGGCTCAAATAAAATTTTTGTGAAAAAAGTAAAATGTTCAATTTTTCTTTCCATATTGCTTTAATTCCTGTGAAGCACCTGAAGGGTTAATAACCTTTTTGAGTGTGGTTTTCAGAATGGTGTCACTTTGGGTATTTTCTGTCAAATAGGCCCCCAAAGTCATTTCAAATGTGGTGTGGTCCCTAAAAACTAGTTTTGCAAATTATGTTGTAAAAATGAGAAATTGTCGATCAACTTTTAACCCTTCTAACTTCCTAGCAAAAAAATTGTTTACATTATTATGCAGATGTAAAGTATACATGTGGTAAATGTTATTTATTAACTATTTTGTGTGATATAACTGATTTAAGGGCATAAGAACTAAGAGTTTGAAAATTTTAAAAATTTTAAAAATTTTCTCCAAATTTTCACAAATAAATGCAGTCGTGCCGAACAAATTCTACCACTGTTATGAAGTACAGTATGTTATGAAAAAACATTCTCAGAATCAATGGGATCCATTGAAGCGTTCCAGAGTTGTTACCACATAAAGAGACACTGGTCAGTACTGGCTGCTGAGTACACATGAATTGGCCAATTTATGCACTCAGTATTCTCAATTTTTCTAATTTTCTAGAGCAGTAATGCAATTAAAATTTCATATATTTCATATTTACATACTATAGAGCTACAGAGAGCTACTTTGTTTGTTGGTTATATATAGAGATAGCTACTCTTATTAAGCTTCTGTTCACACCTGTTTTCTGTTTGGATGTGTCGGTCAGTCTTTCGAAATTTGTATATGTAGATGAAAACATGCAGGGGGGTGAAAGTGTTAGAGGGGTTGAATAAAAATATTATGTGAAACATTTAGAAATTACAGTCATTTTCTACGCAGCCTTTCATTTCAGGGTCTCAAAAGTAATTGGACAAACTAACTGCTATAAATAAATTGTTAATTTGTAATACTTTGTAGAGAATCATTTGCAGGCAATGAATGACTAAAATCTGGAAGCCATGGACATCACCAAATGTTGAGTTTCCTCCATTATGATGCTTTACCAGGTCTTTACTGCAGGTGATTTCAGGTGTTCCTTGTTTGTATGTCTTTCTGCCTAATGTTTTGTCTTAAGCATGTGAAATGCATGTTGGTTGGGGTTGAGATCTGATGATTGACTAGGCCATGACACAATATTCTACTTCTTTGCTTTAAAAATCTCTTGGGTTGCTTTTTTCAGTATGTTTTAGGTCAGTATCTATATTGTGAAGCGCCATCCATTCAACCTTGCTGCATTTGGTTGAATCTGAGCAGTAAGTTTAACTCTATACACTTAAGAATTCATCCAGTTGCTTCTATCTTCAGTAACATCATCAGTAAACACTAGTGACCCAGTGCCATTGGAAGCCATACATGCCCATGCCGTCATACTGCTTCAACCATGTTTCACATCATGTTTTACAGAGGATGTGATGTGCTTACGATCATGAGCCATTCCAAGCCTTCTCCATACTTTATTCTTCCCATCATCCTAATAAAAGTTGATCTTAGTTTTATCTGTCCAAAGAATGCTTTTCCAGAACTGGGCTGACTTTTTTAGACTTTTTTGACAAAGTTCAATCTAGTCTTTATTTTTAATGCCGATTAATGGTTTGAACCTTGTGGTAAACCCTCTGTATTTGCTCTCATGAAGTCTCCTCTTTACGGTAAACCTAAATACTAAACCACCTACTTCATGGAGAATGTTCTTCATTTGGGTGGATGTTAAGGGGTTTTTCTGCGCCATGGGAACACCACTGTTGTCTTCCATGGACGTCCAAGACAACCAGTGAACCTATGACTTCCCAAGATCCCCAGTGCGCTCTTTTTTTTTGCAGAATGGACCAAATTGTTGATTTGGCCACTCCTAACATTTCTGATATCTTTCTGATGGATTTCAGCCTAATGATCTATTTTTCTTCGATTTAGAGCTACTTTGACAGCATGTTGTTGGTTCACAGAAACAGTTTCCAAATGCAAATGCCACACCTGGAATCAGGTCTCATGAAATAATGGGAAAAAAGCCTATGAAGCACATTAAGGAGCTTTTAAGATGATTTTCCAATTACCTTTGATTCCTTTAAAAAAGATGCAACTACATAACGAAGAATTGTGATTCCTAAATCCTTTCTCCAATTAGGATGTGAATACCCTCAAATTAAAGCTGAGTGTACACTGTAAGCCCATATAGATTACATAACTGTGTGAATATGATTTGGATAACAGCTACAATGCCAAAACGTGTGTCACTGTCCAAATATTTCTGGACCTAACTATGGTGTACAATAATAAATTATATTATCAAAGTTCAAATCACCCCTCTCAAAATATAGATAATAAACATTTTTTTAAAAATCACAGATGTGGCATTGTGTACAGAAAATTGCGATATATCAAAATCTAAAAATAATTAAACAGATAAATACCATTAACAGAAAAATTCAAACCGCTAAAATTGTGTTCTATTGGGTAGACACAATAGCGCCAAAAGTCCTGTAAGAATCGATAATAATGTAATATCTATCCCAAAATGGTATCAATAAACCTGTTGTCACAGCCTACAAAAAACAAGCCTTCAAACAGCTCTAAGAACCAAAAAATGAAAGAGTTTCAAGTCCCAGAATAAGGCAACAAAATCAAATTTTTTTTTCAACTTTCTGATTTTTTTCACAACTAAAATAAAAACATTAGCCAGGTTTGGTAGCACTGATGAGGAGAATCATTTAGCAGGGTAATTTTTACCACTTTATGTACACTGTAAAACTAATTCCCAAAAAACAGCATCAGAATTGCACTTTTTTTTCCACAACTTCACCGCATTTGGACTTTTTTCCTCATATTTCAGTTCACTATGTGGTAAGGTGAATGGAGTCACTCAAATGTACAACTAGGTTCACAAAAAACAAGCCCTCATATATGTCTATGTGAACAGAAAAATCAAAAAGTTATGGCTCTTGGAAGGTATGAAGTCACCAGAGTATATCTTAATTACCCAGACGACTATGTTTTTGCAAACCAAGAGGAATTGACTTTCTATCTGTATATTGGCTTGTGGATTTAAATGTTTATTTCTGGTGGGTCAAGAAGACAGACTTGCATACCATTTAACATACTGTGAATCCATAATTATCCAGCACATCGTCTTGATTTTAAAATCAAATATGGGCCCAATTATTATATATGCAGCAATAGTATTACTCCATATTAGATATCAAAACCAGAGAAACATATGAGTTTTAGAAAAAACTTACAAAATATTTTATTAAACACCATACAATAAATACCACAATTTTCTCTGGTTTTGATATGTGATTTGATATGGAGTTATATGTAGTTACTGGGTGATTTTTCACCGCTACATTGCACACAATATGAGTCTGGATTTCCTTGTATTAATATTACTCCATATTAGGTGCATTACTCTATATTTATCAACATTAAAACCTCATCTGTTTGCCCATGCAGACATCCAAATCATTTTGTAATATTAAGTACCGTATTTTTCGGATTATAAAACGCACCCCAAATTTTGAGGAGAAAAAAAGGATTTTTTTTTTAATAAAATGGTGGTGCTTCTAATAATCCATGCGTATTATTGCTTACCGGGATGCTGGTTGTGGTGAAGAGGGGTCTCAGGATCGCTGCTGGAGGAGGCAGGAGTGTGGTGATGCTGCAGGCCACAGGCTGGGAAGAGGGGGGATTCTGATTCTGTGTGTCGCATCGCTGCGGGTGTCCGGTGCTGCTGCGGGAGTCTCGGGTGCTGCTGTGGCTCTGTTGACATTTTGTAATGGAAATCTCGGCACCAAGCTCTCGGGAGATGAGATCACAGCGCTGAAATATCATCTCCCGAAATCTTGGTGCCGAGATCTCCATCTTCGCCTGCTCCGCCCCCGGCGGCCATTTTCCCGAAGTCCACCACATAGGAAACCATGGAACTGCTGGGGCTTTGTCCTTTCACAAAATGTCAGCAGAGTCCCCGCAGCACCAGAGACACCCTCAGCAGCACTGGACACCACCGCAGCACCGCCAGACATCCCCGCAGCACCGTCAGGCACCCGCAGCACCAGCGGACACCTCCTCATCCCAGCCTGCGGCCTGCAGCAACAGTACTGATAAGGTATATCCGCATTATAAGACGCACCCCCATGTTCCCCCCAAATTTGGGAAAAAAAAGTGCGTCTTATAATCCGAAAAACACAGTATATTAAGTAAAACTCTGTTTTTATTATCCTACATAGTTTGGTGCCTTCAGCAAATACTGACCCTTTACTCTCAATCCCATTCACAACGTAATCAATAAGGAAATTAAAAAGAATCAGTCTTAGTACAGATCCCTGCGGCACCCCAATGCTGACTATATCTCATTTAAAGAATTACATTATCAAAAGGAATTACCAATCTTGCAATGCATACAATACAATGCAATTATTATGATCATCTTTACTGTTATATAATTATTATTATCGGCTTGCTCACATTGGCTATATAAATGAAAATCTGCAGTGATTTTATTTTTTATTTAAATCAATTATTCCTTGTGGTGCTAATGGTGCTGTAAGTGGCGCTTATCCCTCGTCCTTGCCCTATTTAGTAATAGGTATTTACAACAGCTAGGTTTTTACTAAAATCACACAATTAATTCTGACTTGCTTTTAAAGCTTGTGATCTAAATCGAATTCTATCACAAAGAGAAAAATTATTTTGCGGGATCAGTAAATCGAAACAAACGTTCTTTTCAATCGGAATATAGTAAATCATTGTGACAGGACTAAATACCAAGGGCAATGCTCAACTAAAAAAAATAGTGACACTTAATAAGGAAAGGATTTTGCAGTACATTTTGTTCCAAATACTGAGGAGAGTCTAACATTAGCATGCTGATTCCTAGCTATACTTTATAAAATCACTTATTAAAATTCATTAAGTCGAAGTCTCCTATCTTGCCTGAACTCCCATAATTTTTAGCCTTCATTGTTTTCCGTGAGTTGTGCTGATTTTTAATGTGCATGTAATAACATTTATACTTTATGTATTTGAAAATGAGCTGCAGCTTATTTCATTATTTGTGCAGCCAATTCATCTTCTAAACATCTTTAGGGTTTTTCCCAATCGTTCATATGAAATATACAAGGCAGAATTCGTTTATTCATATTACAGTACACTGTGATTTGCATTATTGTGGGACCCATAATTTTATATTTTTTTATTAAAGCTTAACAGTTCAAATAGTTGTATTGCTAATATTGAAGAAAATCATGGGGTCAACATATCAACTTAATGGCTCTTTGCAATGTCCACATTTTCCTTACTAAAGATGCATTTACACTGCAAAATAATTATGAATGAGCATTCTTAAAAACACTTGTTTCATGATTATCTTGCAGTGTAAACAGGATGCTGATCACCTGATTAACAAGCAAAACACTCATTCGTAGGGTAAATTATCTTTTATGCAGTGCAAACGATCATCATTCTCGACAATGCATTGTCTATTGTACCAGACTCTCACTGCTTTTAAGGGCCTGTGCACACGTTGCGGATTCCAAGCGGTTTTGCAGCGGTTTTTCGCGGCGGAAACGCCGCAAAACCGCTTACACAATGCAACTCATTATGGCCTATGGGATTCTGCAATGCTGTGCACATGCTGCGGGTTTTTCCGCAGCGGAATTGCATCGCGGAAGAATCTGCAGCATGCTCATTCTTTTTTGCGGAACCGCGGCGATTCCGCCGCCATAGGAATGCATTGAACCGATTACTTTCCGCATGTGGCTATGCCCACCATGCGCAAAGTAAGCGGTTCATGTGCGGATGGGACCCAGGGTCTGGAGGAGAGGAGACTCTCCTCCAGGCCCTGGGTACCATATCCATGTAAAAACAATAATTAAAATAAAAATAGTGATATTCTCACCTTCCGACGGCCCCCACAGCTTTCCCGCCTCTCAGTGACGCTCTTGGCCAATCCTTTTCCCAGTAATGCATTGCGAGAATCACCCCAGATGACGTAGCAGTCTCGCGTGATGCTACGTCATCGGGGTGATTGTCGCAAAGGATGCCTGGGAACGAGATTGGCCGGGAGCGTCGCTGAGAGGCGGGAAAGCTGCGGGGGCCGCCGGAAGGTGAGAATATCATTATTTATTTTTTTTTTTATTATTTTTACATTAGATCTTTTTACTATTGATGCGACATAGGCGGCATCAATAGTAAAAAGTTGGTCACACTTGTCAAACACTTGTTTGACTCGTGTGACCAACCTGCCAGATCGCTTGTAAAACGCTAGCATTCTGCAAGCTAATTACGCTTGCAAAACGCTAGTTTTTAGCAGGAATACGCATACCTATAATATGCGTATTTCCCGCGGCAGGGAGGTGCGGAATTGCCGCGGAAATTTCCATGGCAATTCCGCTACGTGTGCACATAGCCTAAGAATGGCAGCCTATGTGCACTAGCTATAGCAGATAACTCAGTGCACATTGTTCACTTTGGCCTGTCAATGTAAACAGGCATTTAAACTACTGCAAATCAGTAAAGGTTTACCAGTCGGCGCTTGTATCTAATCGCCAACCTGTTACTGCTCCTAAGAAAAGTAAAACTTTTAGTTTTAGCTTGATCAAGAGCTTTTGTAATTGCTTCGTCATTTTGTGAATAGCAAACCTGTTGCAGATCCCAAAAAAGGGATAATTTGGTTCACTGCTAATTAAGACATCATTAATTCTTCCAGTTCAAAACTGTACTTCTGTTTTGTCTCCCCAAATTAAGAGTCAACTTTTGTACTCCCCATGTAAAAAGAATACTGCTACTTTATTTAGTAAACAATAAAGCTCTTTGATACTCTCCAAACAAGGATCATTTTTGCACTACCCGTGGGAAAAAGCTACAGCTTTATCCATTTGTGATTCGTTTTGCAAGGATCAACAAAAAGAAAGCTTGGTGCTATTTTACACATTACAGAAGATTCAGAGAGTAGACTATTAGCTTCCCCTTAATGCCCTACAATGATCGCATCACATAATCTACCGCTGACGTCACTGAGGCTGCGGAGTCACTGGCTGACCTGAAGTGAACTCGATAGTGTGGGAAAAAATTAATTTTGTTTCCCTCGCTAATCAGTTCATCTCCAGTCAGCCAGGGCACCTGCGCAAACATGAAATAATTCATTCTGCAGGGGTTTACAGCAGGACAAGGTAGCATTATCACCGGTCCCTGCTGTAAACCAGTTAACCCCTTGTGATGGATTGCAGTGGGGGACTTGACTGAACGGCAGAGAGGTATGGATATTGCTTTATTATTTTATTTTTATTACAGGAGAACAATGGATTCAGATGGATTACCAGTATAATAAAATTTGGTCACAAACTGTGTGTAATTATTTAATTAAAATAATTTTTAATTAGTGTGTGTGTTTTTTTTAACCCTTTAATACTATAGGATTAATAATGGGTAGTTGTCTAATTGACAACTCTCCATTATTAATGCGGATTAATGTCACCTTTCAATAGCAAGGTGACATTAACCCCCTAATTAACCCATGAGGCACCGCTAAAGGCAATGGGAATAGAGGGACTAAGTGCCAGAAAAGGCACATCCAATAATATATGTGCCTTTTCTGGGGTGGCTGGGGGCAGATGTTAGTAGCCAGGTGGGGCTCAAAAACAATGGTCCCTCCCAAGGCTATTAATATCTTTCCTTAGTCACTGGCTTTCCCTCTCTGGCAGAGAAAATACCGTGGAAGCCCACGAATTTTTTTACAATGAATTTACATGTTAAATTAACAAGTACATTTCCAAAATTTTGCACACATACACTCATCTAATTATTAGTCAAAACCATATATCAAACTAAATGAAATGAAATGGTTTACTGTATGTAAACCATGTGTCATTTCATGTCGGGTTCTGTAATGATTTTACAGAAGCCGACAATTGAAGTAGCTGCAATTATGCTATGTAGAAGTGTGTGAACTATAAATATATATATATATGTCACAATGACATGTATATACAGTACAGACCAAAAGTTTGGACACGCCTTCTCATTTAAAGATTTTTCTGTATTTTCATGACTATGAAAATTGTAAATTCACACTGAAGGCAACAAAACTATGAATTAACACATGCGGAATTATATACTTAACAAAAAAGTGTGTAACAACTGAAATTATGTCTTATATTCTAGGTTTTTCAAAGTAGCCACCTTTTGTTTTGATGACTGCTTTGCACACTCTTGGCATTCACTTGATGAGCTTCAAGAGGTAGTCACCGGGAATGGTTTTCACTTAACAGGTGTGGCCTGTCAGGTTTAATAAGTGGGATTTCTTGCCTTGTAAATGGGGTTGGGACCATCAGTTGTGTTGTGCAGAAGTCTGGTGGATACACAGCTGATAGTCCTACTGAATAGACTGTTAGAATTTGCATTAAGGCAAGAAAAAAGCAGCTAAGTAAGGAAAAATGAGGGGCCATCATTACTTTAAGAAATGAAGGTCAGTCAGTCCGAAAAATTGGGAAAACTTTGAAAGTGTCCCCAAGTGCAGTTGCAAAAACCATCAAGCGCTACACAGAAACTGGCTCACATGAGGACTGCCCCAGGAAAGGAAGACCAAGACTCACCTCTGCTTCTGAGGATAAGTTTATCCGAGTCACCAGCCTCAGAAATCGCAGGTTTACAGCAGCTCAGATTAGAGACCAGGTCAATGTCACACAGAGTTCTAGCAGCAAACACATCTCTACAACAACTGTTAAGAGGAGACTTTGTGCCGCAGGCCTTCATGGTAAAAAAGCTGCTAGGAAACCACTGCTAAGGACAGGCAACAAGCAGAAGAGACCTGTTTGGGCTAAAGAACACAAGGAATGGACATTAGACCAGTGGAAATCTGTGCTTTGGTCTGATGAGTCCAAATTTGAGATCTTTGGTTCCAACCACCGTGTCTTTGTGCGACGCAGAAAAGGTGAACGGATGGACTCTACATGCCTGGTTCCCACCGTGAAGCATGAAGGAGGAAGTGTGATGGTGTGGGGGTGCTTTGCTGGTGAAACTGTTGGGGATTTATTCAAAATTGAAGGCATACTGAAGCAGCATGGCTACCACAGCATCTTGCAGCGGCATGCTATTTCATCCGGTTTGTGTTTATTTGGACCATCATTTCTTTTTCAACAGGACAATGACCCCAAACACACCTCCAGGCTGTGTAAGGGCTATTTGACCAAGAAGGAGAGTGATGGGGTGCTACGCCAGATGACCTGGCCTTTACAGTCACCAGACCTGAACCCAATCGAAATGGTTTGGGGTGAGCTGGACCGCAGAGTGAAGGCAAAAGGGCCAACAAGTGCTAAGAATCTCTGGGATCTCCTTCAAGATTATTGGAAGACCATTTCCAGTGGCTACCTCTTGAATCTCATCAAGAGAATGCCAAGAGTGTGCAAGGGAGTCATCAAAGCAAAAGGTGGCTACTTTGAAGAACCAAGAATATACGACATATTTTCAGTTGTTTCGCACTTTTTTGTTAAGTATATAATTCCACATGTGTTAATTCATAGTTTTGATGCCTTCAGTGTGAATGTACAATTTTCATAGTCATGAAAAATAAAGAAAAATCTTTAAATGAGAAGATGTGTCCAAACTTTTGGTCTGTACTATATATATATATATGCTTTCTATATGTATGTATATATTCTTTCCATTCTTTATTAAACATGTCAGTGTGATTTTACTGTATAGCAGGGGATGAATTGCCGGCTTTTCAAAGGACACCGGTACGTAAACATTGGACAGCACTCGCATGGTGCGAGTGCTGTCCGATTTTTTCTGGCACCCATTGACTTGTATTGGCGAGTCTCATCTGAGAATCGCAGCAAATCGCAGCATGCAGCGATAGTGTTGAGCGATACGATACCGCAAGTATCGGGTATCGGCCGATATTAGCTCTATCGGCCTTTCGATACTTTGTTTCGATATTTTCCATATATCGTATACCGGAATCGGAAGTTCCTATAATTCTTTGAGAGGCAATGTGATTTTAGTCAGCCAATGAGGAATCCTAAGAAGTGTGGGCACATCCTGTACTGCTGCGGTCATGTTAACTAATGGCATGGCTGTGATTGGATGCTGAAATGATGTCAGAATGCACTATAAAAGGCGCCGCCGCCATTTTAGCGTCACTGTGCTGTGAATTCAGTTAGGGACAGAACGCTGCTGTGCTGACTCTGAGGGACAGTTAGAGATTGTACTGTGCTTTAGGCAGGCTAGCACCAACCGCTGTATAAAGCTTCCTTTTGCCTGCAGTGTTGTTTTAACAGCTCTGCAAGGTGTGTGTGAGTGCAGGTGACGCTGCAGTTTGCTCTGCATGCAACGCTGTCTGTAGGCATCTGCACGTGTCACTCACAGACTCTTTTTTTTTTCTTCAGTGTAATTCTTGCTGCTCCATGCAATTTAAATTTTAGTGTGACGCGCTTCCATCCGTATCCAATACATTGGTTGCAAACACTATAGAAGTAGACAAAGGAGTAGCCTTTCACAGATTGTGAACAGTTGTGTTTCAGTGTTCACTTCAGTCTGTGTTTTTTATTTTTTGAGTGCACATCACGCTCCAGTTACTTGTTCAAGCACTGCTGCTTGTACTCTGCTGAGCGTGTCTCAGTGCCTCATCCTTTTCATTTCTCTCCAATTGGTTCTGCTCCATTCCATTTAAAATAAATATAATCTATTAGTGTGACGCGCTTCCATCCGTATCCAATACATTGGTTGCAAACACTATAGAAGTAGACAAAGGAGTAGCCTTTCACAGATTGTGAACAGTTGTGTTTCAGTGTTCACTTCAGTCTGTGTTTTTTATTTTTTGAGTGCACATCACGCTCCAGTTACTTGTTCAAGCACTGCTGCTTGTACTCTGCTGAGCGTGTCTCAGTGCCTCATCCTTTTCATTTCTCTCCAATTGGTTCTGCTCCATTCCATTTAAAATAAATATAATCTATTAGTGTGACGCGCTTCCATCCGTATCCAATACATTGGTTGCAAACACTATAGAAGTAGACAAAGGAGTAGCCTTTCACAGATTGTGAACAGTTGTGTTTCAGTGTTCACTTCAGACTGTGTTTTTTATTTTTTGAGTGCACATCACGCTCCAGTTACTTGTTCAAGCACTGCTGCTTGTACTCTGCTGGGCGTGTCTCAGTGCCTCATCCTTTTCATTTCTCTCCAATTGGTTCTGCTCCATTCCATTTAAAATAAATATAATCTATTAGTGTGACGCGCTTCCATCCGTATCCAATACATTGGTTGCAAACACTATAGAAGTAGACAAAGGAGTAGCCTTTCACAGATTGTGAACAGTTGTGTTTCAGTGTTCACTTCAGTCTCTGCGTAATAACCACACTTAGGCCTTATAACTTTTCTGACTTTCTTTATCAATCTACCAAGATGAAGAAGTCAGTGAGTAACGCACGTGGTCGTGGCCGTGGAGTTTCAGCAGGGAGAGGACGTGGGGATTCTGTGGCTGCTGCCGCCCTCAGTGACACAGCATCCACCATTTATCCCCGTGAGCGTTCCTTTATGCGCACTTTGGTAGGAGCTCGGCGTGCCCCCCTGCTGCGGGAAGAACAAAGTGAAGCCGTTGTTGGTTGGATGGCAGCCAATGCATCGACTTCAATTCCTTCCACCTCCTCTCAGGAACACAACACTGTTGAGCAACCATCTGTCTGTTCACCGCCTGTCAAATTGCCCAGGCAGTCAGAGAGTTCTGTACAGGAGCCAGCTGAGTCTCTGCTTCTGTTCTCAGAATCTGTTGGCTCGCAAACACGGGCACAGGCAAGCAGCATTCTGCAATTTGAAGAAGAGGGAGTATGCAGTGATGCGCAACAGCTGTGTCTCTCTCAATCTGAAGAGGTGGGTGAGCCAGTGCCGATGGACAGCACACTGCAGAACGCATCTCATGATGATGATGAGACTCAGGTGCCAGGTTTTGTGGAGCATGGTGCTGCCCAGACCATCCAACAGCAGCAGGTGTTGGAAGAGGGTAGTGGAGATGATGAAGTTAGAGACCCAACATGGCGTGAGCAACAGGAAGGTGGTGGGAGCAGCTCTGAAGAAGAGATTGGCCCAACGGTACAAAGAGGAGGGAGAGGTAGGCTGCAGACTCACTTGCCTGTAGCCTCCAGTTTGACACGTGTTGGGAGCAGTTCTCTTACAAATGTCAAAATTGGCGCTCCCATGACTTGCACTGCGTGGTCCTTTTTTGACAGACTTGTAGATGATATTTGCTATGTTCAATGCAAGCTGTGTAAGCAAAAAGTTAAAAGAGGTAAAAATATCAGTAATCTGAATACCACAAATATGTGGAAACATGTACGGACAAAGCACGTAGCTGAGTTACAAAGACACACTGGAGATGTAGGCCAACCTACAGCAGCACCTACATCTTCAGGTCGTGTTGGAGCCTCTACCTCCAGCTCACACACACCTGGTTCGGCTTCCTCACAGGATCTCCATGGAAGAACCTCGGTCACTGTTGTCCATAGACAAACTGTTATTCCACCCACAGCAGCAAGTTCACAGTCATCGTCACACTCCCAGACCACAAAACAGCCATCGGTACCACAGGCATGGGATAAAAGACGGCCATACTCGGCAAACCATCCACGAGCACAGGCTCTGAATGCTGGCATTGCAAAACTCCTGTCCCTTGAAATGCTGTCATTCAGGCTGGTGGAGACTGACAGTTTCAGGAACTTAATGGCATTGGCAGTCCCACAATATAATGTGCCAAGCCGATTTTATTTCAGCAGGCAAGCCGTCCCTGCTCTGCAAAAACATGTCGAGGGAAACATTAAACATGCGCTACTAAACGCCGTCAGTAGCAGGGTCCACCTGACCACCGATGCGTGGACCAGTACCCATGGCCAGGGACGATACCTTTCCCTCACTGCCCATTGGGTCAATGTTGTGGAGCCGGGTACAGATCTTGCCAGTGGCGCTGTACGTGTTCTGCCAACTCCAAGGATTGCAGGAATCCAGTCTGTACACATTGATTCCTCCTCCTACTCCAGTTCCTCAGAATCATCGCTGCACGAGCCGTCACGGTATACCTCCACATGGACCCGTGAACGCTTACCTGTTGCGACCGATATGAGCACAGCCGTGGCCAAACGTCAACAGGCCGTCCTGAAATTAATTTCCATGGGGAATCGAAGCCACACAGCGCAGGAGCTCTGGGATGCCATCAAGCAGGAGAGCGACGTGTGGTTTTTGTCAGCTAATCTCCAGCCAGGCTTGGTAGTGTGTGACAATGGCCGAAATCTGGTGGCAGCTCTGGGCCTTGGCAACCTCACTCACATACCATGTCTGGCACATGTGCTCAACTTGGTCGTGCAGAGTTTTTTGAGGGACTATCCGGATCTTGATGCACTGCTGCACAAGATGTCCTCTATGAAGGACATCTGCGACGTTTTACGTGTGTTTGATGTCTCAACGCGGATGGCGAGTGCAGATGATGCACTAGTCAGCATGACTGTCCCCCTTATCTGCCTGCTTCAGAAATCACTGAAAGCACTAAAGGAAGAGGTTTTGGAAGAGGTGGAGGATGAGGAGTCACAAATTCAATTACCTTCAGGACAGTCAGCGCAACGTGGTTCCTCACAAAGGGCTGGGCAGGGCTCAATTTGTGAGGAGGATGAGGAGGAGGAGGAGTCAATGGAGGAGTAAGAAATCCCTACAGAGGGAGGTACACAACGCTCTAGTCAGTATGTAGAGCGAGGGTGGGGTGATGCAGAGGAGGCAGAGATGACGCCTCTTCCAGATGACAGCCTTTGTTGGCCAGTTGGGAGTCTGCAGCACATGGTTGATTTCATGCTTCAGTGCCTGAGAAACGACCGCCGCATTGCCCACATTCTCACCACGTCAGATTATTGGGTGTACACCCTCCTAGACCCTCGCTACCGGGACAACTTACAAACCCTCATCACACCGGTGAACCGGGACCGTAAAATGCAGGAGTACCAAGACACACTGGTGCAATCCATACTGTTGTACATTCCAGCCGAGAGAGCTGCTGCTGCTACTGCTTTACAAAGCAGCTCTGTGCGTCGAGGCAGTGTAGACACCTCTACAACAAGAGGGAGCACAAGCAGCGCCTCTGCACAGGGCAAGAGCTGTATGTTACAAATGTGGCGAAGTTTTGTGACAGCGCCAGCAAGGTCTACACCATCCGAGACGGCTCCAGTCACCAGGAAGAAACATTTCCGTAAGATGGTGACAGACTACTTGGCTTTCCCTCTAAGTGTACTCCCAGATGCCTCTTCCCCTTTCAAATTTTGGGTCTCTAAGTTGGATACATGGCCAGAGCTTAGCCAGTATGCATTGGAGGTGCTGGCTTGCCCTGCTGCCAGTGTATTATCTGAGCGCGTCTTTAGTGCTGCAGGTGGTGTAGTAACAGACCGTCGCATGCGACTATCAGAGAATGTAGACCGGCTTACTTTTCTGAAAATGAACAAGGCATGGATCTCACCTGAATTTGCCTGTCCGTTTTCAGATTAAATAACTGTTTGGCAACGTTTTCCATGTCTCCTGTTATGTTCATCTTTCTACCACCTGAACTCTACTCCCTGGGCTAGAACACTGCCATTTGTTGCTCGTAAATAATTGGCAGGGGTACTGACTCCTGGCCAGCCTGGTTACAGCACGACAGCTGTTTCCTGGCAGTGTGAACGTCAATTATCCTCCAATAAGTTGTGGTGTCGTGTTGCATTCGGGTTAGCCGACTCTATGGTGCCTGCAGTTTAGGTGATTCCTATGTGTGCTGTGGGATATGTAAATAAAGGCTGTTTCCATTGTGACAATAGGACAAGCACCCACTGTAGGACTGTGTGATTCGGTAACTGCGGACGGCTTGCGTCCTGTCAACTTACATTTTCATGGGTGCGTTCTGCTACCCGTCCGGGGTCCAGTACCGTCAACTGGTTCTCCCCAGTGCCTTTGGCCTAGGTGCCTCCATCTCCGTATCCGAGTTCCACCAACGTCTGCTGGTCCTTGGTAGTGCTTTGGAGCACAGGTACCTCCTGCTTAGTAACCGTGTCACAGTAACGTCAGCTGGTACTCGGTTGTGACATTGCCTCTTTTCCTTCTGCTAACCGTCCAGGGTCCAGTACCGTCAACTGGTTCTCCCCAGTGCCTTTGGCCTAGGTGCCTCCATCTCCGTATCCGAGTTCCACCAACGTCTGCTGGTCCTTGGTAGTGCTTTGGAGCACAGGTACCTCCTGCTTAGTAACCGTGTCACAGTAACGTCAGCTGGTACTCGGTTGTGACATTGCCTCTTTTCCTTCTGCTACCCGTCCGGGGTCCAGTACCGTCAACTGGTTCTCCCCAGTGCCTTTGGCCTAGGTGCCTCCATCTCCGTATCCGAGTTCCACCAACGTCTGCTGGTCCTTGGTAGTGCTTTGGAGCACAGGTACCTCCTGCTTAGTAACCGTGTCACAGTAACGTCAGCTGGTACTCGGTTGTGACATTGCCTCTTTTCCTTCTGCTGCCCCTCCGGGTTCCAGCACAGTCAGCTGGTCCTCGTTACTTCCATTGTCTCTTGCTCCATCTGATACCTGTCCGGGTTCCAGTAACGTCAGCTGGTTCTCGGAAATTAGACGACCTTAAAGACCACCCAGAAGAAGATGACGACAACAAGGACGACGAGCATGAAGCCAACCAGCCTGAACACCATCACAAAGAAAAAATAAAAGATTACCCAGAAGAAGATCACCAACAGGACAAAGAAGGTTAAGACAAACTACAAGATACAGAACAAGAGACAGAAGAACAATAACAGAAGATCAAAAAGCAGAAGAACATGAAGTATAAGACCAAAATGAAGAGCAAAATATATGCTCTAAATTCTAAGCAGAAGAAGAATAAGCAGTGTATGGGGGTGAGTCCGTTCCTCCTCGTGGTGCCCCTGGAAAATGCCTGCTGCTGCAGGCTAAACTGAACACGGACAAATACTGTTGTAATTTAAATCTTTTGTGACAGCAAGAACGGAAGAATGAAAAATTCATACTTTTACAGATTACAAGTACAGGAATCTCTGTCACAAATAAGAATATGATGAAGAAGATGAAGAGGAAGAAGATGAAGAATTTGAATATGAAGAAGATTAATAGTTTAATAATAACAATATGAGTAATGTAAACAAAAACATGAATAGCAAGAAGTTTAAGAAGAAGATTAAGAAGGTGAAGATGAAGAATAATTTGATGAGAAAGATGATGCTGCTGAAGATTATGAAGGAGAAAGTGTGTCAAAAGTTAAAAAGGTGAAGAGCATGGAAGTTGTGAAACATACATATTTGCCAAAATAGAAAAAAGGTTAACAACATTGTCAATTTGTTCGTCAATCCAAACGTATTTCCAAAAAAAAATATATTAATGCTATTCCAATGCATTGGGTTAAACATGTATGCCTTTATTGTCTCCTCAACCTCCCCCAATACATTCTACATTACTCTTTGTTGTTTTCCTTCATGTACAATTAACCAACAAGGCAAGAATGGTTTTTTTTTAATGTCGATATTTGGTTCCCATAGACTTACATGGGACTTCCGGTATCGGTATCGGGTATCGCCGATATTTTAGTGATATCGGCGATACCATTCCGATCCGATATTTTTAGATATCGAGCAGTATCGCTCAACACTATGCAGCGATTTTTGTCTCAGTCCGATTTCGGCTGAGAAAAAAAATCGCAAATGAGATGTCACCTATTGAATAACATTGGTCTGAGTGCAATCTGATTTTTTATCAGATTGCACTCGTCCATATTTCTCGCCAGTGAGTATGAGCCCTTAGTGTTATTTTTGTAGCTAAAACAAAATCCTTAAATATCCAAATTAAAAATTAAAAAAAATAGAATGATGATCCAATGGTGCTGTCACAATTATTATCCCCTTTAACACCCAAAGTGGTTTGTACATAAATGACCAGACAATTGTTAGAAAACGGGAAAAAAAATTCCAAGTGCGTTGAAATTGCAAAAAAAGTGCAATCTCACATTGTTTTTTTGTTTGCCTTTTTTTACTACGTTCAATAAATACCTAAACTAAGCTGCCATCATGATTCTCCAGGTTATTACGAGTTTATAGACACCAAACATGTCTAGGTTCTTTTTTATCTAAGTGGTAAAAAAAATTCCAAAGTTTGTGAAAAAAAAAAGTTGCCATTTTCCGAGACCCATAGCGTCTCCATTTTTCGGGATCTGGGGCTTGATGTGGGCTTATTTTTTGAGTGCCGATCTGACATTTTTATTGATATCATTTTGGTGCAGATACGATCTTTTGCTCACCCGTTATTGCATTTTATTGCAATGTTGCAGGAACCAAAAAACATAATTCTGGAGTTTCGATTTTCTTCTCGCTATGCCGTTACCGATTGGATTATTTCTTTTTATATTTTGATAGATTGGGCGATTCTGCATGTGATGATATCAAATATGTGTATATTTGATTTTTGTATTTTTTTATTTTGAATGGGGCGAAAGGGGGGTGATTTGAATGCTTTTTTTTATTTTTTTATATTGTTAAAAACTTTGTTTTACTTTTTATTTGCTTCAATAGTCTCCATGGGAGACTAGAAGCTGCAGTTGTCCGATCGCTTGTGCTACATAGAGCAGGGCTGCTGCCTTGCTCTATGTAGCAGATATGCTCACTTGCTATGAGCGCCGACCGCCAAGCGGTACTCATAGCGATCCAGCAATGACAACAACAGGGGTCTCCTGCTGATCCAGAGTTGTCATGCCAACCATCAGCGACCCGCGGTCATGTAACACGGGCGTATTTGGGAGGAGGTAATAACGCGCTTCCTGCATGTGCATGTTAAATGCCGCTGTCAGCATATTTTAGTCCCAAATTTTTAATTTTCCCAAGGGCAACAGGAGAAATTGGACCCCAAAAGTTGTTGTCCAATTTGTTCTGAGTTCGCTGATACCCCATATGTGGGAGAAAACTACTGTTTGGGCGCACGTCGGGGTTCAGAAGTGAAGTAGTGACGTTTTGGAATGTAGACTTTGATGGAATGGTCTGCATCATGTCGTGTTTGGAGAGCCCCTGATGTGCCTAAACAGTGGAATTGCCCACAAATTACCCCATTTTGGAAACTAGACCCCCCAAAGTAATTTATCTAGATGTGCCTTAACAGTGGCATTGCCCAACAAGTGCCCCTTTTTTGGAACTAAACTACTGTTTCCTGATATGTGAATTTTATAAGTGACCCCGGATCTCACTACAGCTCAGTCCGGCTGGGAACAGAGCCCAGTAACCGGATGTAACTGCAGTGACTTCGGTGAGATCCCCACTAGCACCGTGAGCGCTCACGATGCTAGTGGGGATTTCACCGGACCTCACCGCAGCTCAGTCCGGCTGGGAACGGAGCCCAGTGACCGGAGGAACCTCTATGACATCACCCCCGGTTACTGACGCTGCTTATTCACCAGTGGTTCTCAGCGTGGATGGTCGCATCTTGGCACCATCCAAGTTGAAAACTAATGCTTTTATGTTTTGGCAGCTGTCAAATGCTAAAAGATGCTTTTTATTGCAAAAAATAGTTTTTGCATCAACATATTTTGAGAGCTATAATTATTCCATATTTTGGCCCATAAAGTCATGTGAGGTCTTGTTTTTTGTGGGACTAGTTGACGTTTTTATTGGTACTATGTTCGGGCACATGACATTTTTTTATCACTTTCTATTCCGATTTTTGTGATACAGAATGAGCAAAAACCTGCAATTCATTAATTTATTTTTTGGGGGGTTTATACCATTCCGTGTGTGGTAAAATTGACAAGGCAGTTTTATTCTTCGGGTCAGTACGACTGCAGCGATACCTTATTTATATTTTTTTATGTTTTGGTGCTTTTCTGTAATAAAAACTATTTTATAGAAAAAATAATTGTTTTTGCATCACATTATTCTGAGAGCTATAACTTTTATTTTTCCACTGATGGAGCTGTATGGCAGCTCGTTTTTTGCGAGACAAGATGACGTTTTCAGCGGTACCATGTTTATTTATATCCGTCTTTTTGATCACGTTTTATTCCACTTTCATGGCAATATTATGAAAAAGCATTATTTTTTGCCTTGTTTCTTATGGTGTTCACTAAAGGGGTTAACTAGTGGGACAGTTTTATAAGTCAGGTCATTGCGGATGCGGCAATATCAAATATGTGTACTTTTATTGTTTAGTTTTTTCATTCAAATTTTTTTTAGAGATAGAATATATATTGATTTTTTTTATTATTTTTTTATATTTTTACAATTATTTAAAACATTTTTTAAAATTTTCCTAACTTTTCTCCTTAGTTCCACTATGGGACATTCATTTTTTGCAGGTTGATAGCTTTTATAGCATGCAGATGAAGCAGCAGCTGCATGCCATAGAAGCTGTCAGCGCTGCATTGACAGAGAGACTTGCTGATCATGCACTGTGCATGGGGAGGAGTCCCGAGGAGATAATTTGCATATTCCCAGTGCCTTCTGGGATAAGTGAAGAGTCTCCGCGAGCTCAAGGAACACTAGATTTTGGCTGTTGCAGCTGAAAGGAGGACATCAGTAAACCAGGGGAGGAGTCCCGAGGAGATAATTTGCATATTCCCAGTGCCTTCTGGGATAAGTGAAGAGTCTCCGCGAGCTCAAGGAACACTGGATTTTGGCTGTTGCAGCTGAAAGGAGGACATCAGTAAACCAGGGGAGGAGTCCCGAGGAGATAATTTGCATATTCCCAGTGCCTTCTGGGATAAGTGAAGAGTCTCCGCGAGCTCAAGGAACACTAGATTTTGGCTGTTGCAGCTGAAAGGAGGACATCAGTAAACCAGGGGAGGAGTCCCGAGGAGATAATTTGCATATTCCCAGTGCCTTCTGGGATAAGTGAAGAGTCTCCGCGAGCTCAAGGAACACTGGATTTTGGCTGTTGCAGCTGAAAGGAGGACATCAGTAAACCGCGCGAGTTTTGACTTATATTTCACCGCTTGATTATCTCTTGAACAATAAGAACATGGAAGAGGCCAGGAGCCATGTGGTGAGCTGCATTTCTTGCTACATGTTCATAGACTTACCAGTGGAAAAGCCAAATTTCACATGCCACAAATGCAAGCTTGTGTCCCTGTTGGAGGAAAAGTTGCAAAATCTGGAAGAGAGGTTATCTACATTGAAGACCATTAAGGAAGGTGAAGAGTTCTTAGACAGAGCAGAATTATCTCTTCATGGTACAGAAAGAGAAGAAATTCGAAGTGCAACTGAAGAAACAGAGGAATGGAAGCATGTGACCCAGAGAAGCAGGAGGATCAGGAGGCAGTCAGCACCAATTCTGCTCAGAAACCAGTACCAGGCTCTTACACAGGAGAACGATGAAGAAATACATCAGGATAAGACTTTGCCCACAAAGAGTAACCTTGTACGCCCTCAGAGTCCTCCTGAATGGAGAAAGAAAAATGTTGTGAAGAAGAAACGGAGAGTTGTTGTCATGGGGGATTCCCTGTTGAGAGGAACAGAGGCTGCTATCTGCAGACCAGATATAACCTCAAGAGAAATGTGCTGTCTTCCAGGTGCAAAAATTAAAGATGTGTCTGACAGGATATCAGGACTCTTCAGACCTAAAGATGACTACCCATTCCTGCTAATACATGTGGGGACAAATGACACCACAAGAAGTGACCTGGAAACCATCTGCAGTGACTTTGAAAACTTAGGTAAGAAAGTGAAAGAACTGGGAGCGCAGGTGGTCTTCTCCTCCATCCTTCCAGTGGATGGCCATGGAACAAGGAGGTGGAATAAGATTCTGCAGGTGAACAACTGGCTACGTCGATGGTGCCGTCAGCAAGGATTTGGATTTCTGGATCACGGAGTGAATTACCTGTATGATGGACTACTTGCTAGAGATGGGGTGCACCTTACGAAGACTGGAAAACATGTATTTGGAATTCGCCTTGCTACACTCATCAGGAGAGCTTTAAACTAGAACAATGTGGGAAGGGAAGCAAAACGCCAGCAAAAGCCATACACCTGACAAATGCTATTGAGAACTCTGCTATTAGAAGTGAAGGGGAAGAACAAAGACAAAAAAATCTACATAATAAAAATATTGAAGAAAGAGAAACCAATCACAAACTAAAGTGTTTCTATACGAATGCACAAAGCATGGGCAACAAACAAGGAGAACTGGAGCTACTAACGCAGGAGAAGAAATATGATGTCATTGGAATCACTGAGACTTGGTGGGACGATACACATGATTGGAATACAAGGCTAGAAGGTTACAACTTATTTGCAAGAAACAGACTTGATAAACGAGGAGGAGGTGTTGCATTGTATGTTAGAAAAGCGTATATCTGCACAGAGATTGAAGCTTCAGAGACTGGGAGTTCTGTGGAAACTGTTTGGGTAAGAATACAAGGACAGAACAATGGAAAGGACACCATTGTAGGCATTTACTACAGGCCGCCTGTGCAAGCTGAAGATATGGATGAACTCTTTATGCATCAAATGGCCAAGTTCTCCAAAAAATATGACATAGTGGTCATGGGAGATTTCAACTATCCAGACATTTGTTGGGAATCTCTCTCAGGCAAAACTAACAGGTCCAGGAAATTCTTATCCTCTCTTGCTGACAACTTTATCTTCCAAAAGTTAATGGAGAAAACAAGGGGATCTGCTACCTTGGATCTAATCCTCATAAACAGGGAGGAAATGGTGGAGGAGGTAAGAGTGGCTGGGACCCTAGGAGGTAGTGACCATGCTATTTTAGAATTTTGGATAACAAGAGGAGGAAGACCTGTGAAGACTCAGACGTCAAGGTTAGATTTCAGAAAGGCAGATTTTAAGGAACTCAGAAAGAGAATTGGAGGGATCCAATGGCTGGATATCCTTAAGGACAAAAATGTCCAGGAAGGATGGAAAATCTTGAAAAATGAGATTCTCAAAGCACAATCGTTAACAATTCCGAAAAGAGGGAAGAATGGGAAGCATTTAAGGAAACCAGGATGGATGAACATAGAACTTAAACACATGCTAAAAAGGAAGAAAGAAATGTTTATCAAATGGAAAGAGGGAGGCATATCTAAAGAAGAATATAATGCCGTCTGCAGAACCTGCAGGGCACAAATCAGATTATCTAAAGCTGACAATGAATTAAGGCTTGCAAGTGACGTCAAAAGCAACAAAAAAGGATTTTGGGGATACGTCAAAAGTAAAAGAAAAGTCAAAGATGCTATAGGATTTTTACAGGATGAAAATGATGAAATGGTAAGTCAGGATGTTGAGAAGGCTGAACTTTTAAATTCCTATTTTGCATCTGTTTTCTCTCAGAAAGGAAATGTAACATCAACTGATCTTCACTGTCCTATTAAAGGAATAGAAGAATCCAGGATATCTATAAACAGAAAGACAGTGAGGAAACACTTAGCTAACCTAAATGAATTCAAGTCTCCAGGTCCAGATGAATTACACCCCAGGGTACTGAAGGAGATAGCAGAAGAAATTCTTGAACCACTGTCCATAATCTTTGAAAATTCTTGGAGAACAGGAGAAGTCCCAGAAGACTGGAGAAGAGCAAATGTTGTTCCTATCTTCAAAAAGGGGAAGAAGGTGGACCCAGGGAACTACAGGCCGGTGAGTCTGACTTCTATACCAGGAAAGATCTTTGAACAAATTATTAAAGAACATGTATGCAAGTACCTGGATAAGAATGAAGTGATTAAACAGAGTCAGCATGGGTTTGTAACTAATAAGTCATGTCAGACTAACTTAATTTCCTTCTATGACAGAATCACTGACTGGGTGGATCAGGGAAATGCTGTAGATATAGTATATCTTGACTTCAGCAAAGCATTTGACAAAGTATCTCAGACAATCCTTATTGAAAAAATGACTAAGTATGGAATGGACAAGGCAACTGTTAGGTGGATTCATAACTGGCTTAGTGATCGGACCCAAAGAGTGGTTGTAAATGGCTGCACATCCAGTTGGAAGAATGTCTCAAGTGGGGTACCACAAGGCTCTGTTTTGGGCCCTGTATTGTTCAACATCTTTATCAATGATTTAGATGAAGGAATTGAGGGTAAACTGATCAAATTTGCTGATGACACAAAGCTAGGAGGGGTAGCTAATACTAGAGAAGAGAGAGAGAGGATTCAAAAAGATATACATAAACTGGAGCAGTGGGCAGCAACTAACAGAATGGATTTTAACAGGGAAAAATGCAAAGTACTACATCTGGGCAATAAAAATGAAAAAAGCATATACAAAATGGGAGGAATAGGGCTAAGTAACAGCACATGTGAAAAAGACTTGGGTATACTAATTGATCACAGACTTAACATGAGTCAACAGTGTGATGCAGCAGCAAAAAAGGCAAATGCAATTCTAGGATGTATCAACAGAAGCATACAGTCTAGATCACGTGAGGTCATTATTGCCCTCTACTCCTCTTTGGTCAGACCTCATCTGGAATACTGTGTCCAGTTTTGGGCACCACATTTTAAAAAAGACATCAACAAACTGGAGCAAGTTCAGAGAAGAGCCACCAGAATGGTGACCGGTCTGCAAACCATGTCCTATGAGGAACGGTTGCAGGATTTGGGAATGTTTAGCTTGCAAAAAAGAAGACTGAGAGGAGACTTAATAGCTGTCTACAAATATCTCAAGGGCTGTCACATTGTAGAAGGATCATCTTTATTCTCATTTGCGCAAGGAAAGACTAGAAGCAATGGGATGAAACTGAATGGGAGGAGACACAGATTAGATATTAGAAAAAACTTTTTGACAGTTAGGGTGATCAATGAGTGGAACAGGCTGCCACAAGAGGTGGTGAGTTCTCCTTCAATGGAAGTCTTCAAACAGAGGCTGGATAGACATCTGTCTGGGATGATTTAGAGAATCCTGCTTTGAGCAGGGGGTTGGACCAGATGACCCAGGAGGTCCCTTCCAACTCTACCATTCTATGATTCTATGATTCTATGATTCTATGATCAGCAAGTTTACTAGCTCTGTTGAGCCGGATGTTGTCATGACGACATCCACTCACCATGGCAGCGATCGGGACACCGCGTCATGCTGCGGGGTCTCCAATCCAAAGGCAGAGGGGCTGTCAGCCCTGTGCCAGCTTCCGGAAAGCTGCAATCTTGTTAGTTCGCAGTATTTCGGGGGTTAGAGTGCCGGGATTGGTCTTTGACCGCTCCTAGCACCTAGTGTCGGGTGTCCGCTGTCAGAATCAGCTGACACCCGACCACGATCGGCCGCACTCCCCCGTGAGCGTGGCCAATCGCTTAGACGTAGTATTCCATCCATGGTCATATTGGCCCTGGGCATATGGACGGAATATTATGTCTAATGTCAGAGAAGGGTTAAGGCACTAAGTCCTCATATGATTTTACCAGCTGACATGTGCCCCTGACAGCGGCATTTAACATGATCGCGCCAGAAACGCGTCAGAAGCTCCGCCCATTGGCGCCCCGTCACATGACGTTTGGGCGCTGATGGTTTGGCATGACAACCTGGGGTCTGCAAGAGACCCTGTGGTTGTCATTGCTGATCTTCTATGAGTGCTGCCCCGTGGCCAGCAGTTATAGCAGATGATAGCAGGGCTGGAGCTCTCCTATATGTAGCACAAGCGATCAGATGATCGCAGCTTCAAGTCTCCTAAGGATACTATTGAAGCTAGTATAAAGTAGAAAAAAAGTATTTAAAAATATAAAAATTTTAAAATATAAAAGTTCAAATCTCCCCCTTTTGCCCATTCAAAATAAAACAATAAAAAATACACATATTTGGTGTCGCCACTTTCAGAAATGGCCGATCTATCAAAATATAAAAAGAATTATTCCAATCAGTAAATGGCATAACGAGAAAATATTCAAAAAGACAGAATTAAGTGTTTTTGGTTGCCGCAATATTATAAAATGCAATAATGGGTGATCAAAACAACGTATTTACCCCAAAATGGTATCAATATAAACATCAGCTCAGCACACAAAAAATAAGCCCTCACCCAGTCGCAGCTCCAAAAAAATTGGAACCACTACGGGTCTTGAAAAATAGTGCCTTAGTTTTTTTTTTACTTTTTTTTTAACAAACGGGATTTTTTTTTTCACCGCTTTAATAAAAAAAGACCTATACATGTTTGTTATCTGTAAACTCAGAATGACCTGGGGATTCATAATGTCAGGTCAGTTTCAGCATTTAGTGAGCATGGTAAGAAAAAAAACAAAAAACATAATTATGGAAAGTGAGGTATGGAAGTATCTCTAAACTTGTTACTTACTACCTTCTTTACAAGCTGAAGTATATGGTATATTTTAAAGAATATGTGTAAAGTAATTAATATATTCCATACACTTCAACTTGTAAAGAGGGAAGTAACAAGTCTATGGATAGTGTTGCAGTCTTAAGGACTGAAGATCAAAGATGATGCCAAGGAATGCCATACACATTGTTTAGAAGCACAGAATGCTTCCAGAATGCTTCCAGGTACCTGAATTAGCTAAGTGACCTTTATGCTGAATGTCTCAATCACTTCCACACATAGGAATACAGTGGGAACTTGAGGCTGTTCTTATTTACAACTGCTGATACAACAACCCGTGCCTGTATGTTCTGGAGTTTGTAGGGATTTCCTGCTATGGTTGATGATAGGATTTTCTCTAATCTGGTAAGTTTGCATGGGATCATATTGAAGGAACATTAGTACTGTCAATGAGTAATAATTAGCCATTTTTTGATTTAACACATTAACTCGTTTCATTCTGTGAAACACACAATAGCTGCTTAATCGACCTATGCCTTTAACTGGCGTATTGTGATTTGGGATTTATTCCACTAATTATACAAGTTTTATAAAACCATTAAATTGTATCACTTGAGCTCCACTGAATATATCTATGTATTTAACAGTATTTGCTGCTAGGTTAAAGCAATGTATTGTACATGGATAGAATTGAGTTATATGCGAATGTACAATGCAACCCAAACTGTAAGGTGAGGAATCATCAGAAATATTACAATCGGGAATAACAACGTTAATACTAGTCTGTGGCAAAACACCTCTAAAACTCAGAACAAGTGGAATCTCCTCAGAACAATTCATATGGAGATGGAGCTGGTGGTAATCAATATATACCATATGTGTAAGACATTGGCCCCATTGCAACATTTGGACATTCACAGATTGCAGTTCAATTTCAGGACTACCTCAACTGCAATTTCTATGTTTCCTAGTGAGAATAGTGGTAGGAACCCATGTGTGATATTGGCACCTGAAGTTTGAAAGGACTTGGCCACATTATCTTTTAATTAACAAATATGTTAGGGACATGATTTTGTGCCACTTATTTAAGGTATAAATGTTACATTAGCTCCATTTTCTCTTCTTAGTATAGTCTCCCTCACAGATTGTACAGCTCTCTTATTTTCAAAATGGCTGCTGGTAGAGGAATCTGTGACCAGACCTGTCCATAAGCCTAAAACTGAAAAACACTGTACATTTGAAAGCTGCTTTTCAATTGGAGGAGACTGATGCTCAAGATAAGACACATGTCCTTTCATCATCTGCCAGGTGAACATGTGCTCTGTGCAGTTTGTAATTAAGTGTGGGAGGAGAACCTGTCATATTTGTATATTAGATAGTGTTGAAACAACATGTTCCCAATACATTTGTAAGATAAGTACATAGTGGCCCACACCTTTAAATGTCCTGCGAGAACATGTGCAAATGGCAGTCCTGTATTGTAGTCAATGGTACATCATTAGAAGGCTCAGCTTCTTGGTTCTGGTAGAACATTTCAACATGGGATTAAAGCTTAAAGGGGTTGTTCAATAGTTTGACAATTGTTTCTTAAATACTATATTCTGCAATGTAAAATAAAAATAACATTTGCTCAGCTCCCACACAGTTCAAAAGATGTTGGCGCCAGGTCTCCTAAAGCTCACATTACATTATATAGTATTTAAAAAGGGATTGTCCAAGTAGTGGAAAAAACCTTTAAGAGGGAGATTAATGGAGGAATTGCTACATCAGAATTTTCTTTCGTACATTTTCTATGTTTAATATTGCTTTAACTTTGGTAAATGACACATCTAACCACCACTTTGATGCATAATTTGTGCCAATTTTCTATTATTCTAAGCTGTTAAATGGAATCTGACAGCTGATACATGCTGCCGAGTCTACGGGCAGCATATATCAAAGACTGGAAGACTGGATGTATGATTTTAGCTATGTATGTTTAACACTGAATCACTGTGGCGTTTTAGAGAAAACATAGTTTAAAGGGAATCTGTCACCCTAAATTGGCGGGATATTTAAATGATGGCAGTCAGGTCAGATGGGCGGTGTTTTGGGTACTTGCCTTAACATGTTGTTTGTCGCGGTCTCCATTATTTCTGGGAATTGTAGTCGTTGCCCTCCATATAACGCGCCTGCGCATTGCAATCTTGAATTGCGCACGCGCAGTATGCTTTGCCCGCAGATTGGAATGCACAGGCGCGTTATATGGAGGGCAATGACTACAATTCCCAGAAATAATGGAGACAGCGGCGTACAACATGTTAAGGCAAGTACCCAAAACACCGCCCATCTGACCTGACTGCCATCATTTAAATATCCCGCCAATTTAGGGTGACAGATTCCCTTTAATATCTGTTGGCTTCGTCTCACTCGCTGCTCTGGAGTGGTAGGTCTCTTCCTATAAAAATATGCAGGTGGAGACCTGTCACTCCTGGGCAGTGGGAGAGGAGAATCCTCTGGGATTCTCCACCTATTCGACTACTCTCTGGTGCAGCTCAGTCATCAGTGACTATTAAAATATGTTTTTTGCTGCCACAGCTTTTCAGAGTTGAACATATATGGCTGAAATTGTCCAGCCAGTGTCTGATAAATGCTGCTCATGCATTTGGACACATGTACCAGCTGTCAGATTTCCTTTGATAACTTTCTTCTCCACAATAACTACAAAGACTTGTCTGGTATTTTAAAAAAAAAAGTACATTATTAGCAGCAAACACGATAAAATTAAAAATAATAACTTACTGTTATGGACTGACCTGGGTTGGAGTAGTGTTATTGCAACCACTAGGGGCAGCACCAGCAGGTAGTGTAGTCAGGGATAGCCAAGAAGTCGGCAGACATTTGCAGCAATGTAATCATAGCATGAAGGAGCAGGTGAAAGGATACTTGACTAGAGGCTGATAACTCAATAATCTTGCATGGAAGGTAGTAATATGCCAGATTTAAATAGGGTGTTCAATTAGGGTGGAGCCAATCAGGAACTCAGAGTGGAGAAAATCAGAAACACAGCTACAAGTATATGGGTTTGCATGGAACTGTCCAGTAAGCTGAATAGCTCAGAGGGAAGAACTGCTGCCTGGTGCACAAGAGCTGCTAGGTTTGAGTCCTGACACTTAACTTTTAAATTCTCCACCATTTCACTACTGACAATATACTGGTCCTTTATTTGCTTGAACTGCAGTCAATATAGCACATAAAGACACAACACTGCTGCAATCAGTAACTGGCCTCACTGTATAAGTATATATGGCATAAGGTCACTAATGGCAGTGATTGGCTGCAGCGGTCACAGACCTACAAAGACTAGTGAGGGAACATTGGAGCAGCTGAGGTAAGTTACAGTTATTTTTTCATATTTTCCCACAGTTGCTGCTAAGGTACTTTGAAAAAATCCAGTCAATTCTTATAGCGCGTTTTTATATTTTTCTTTTGGAAAACAGTATAGTTACTTTTTGAGCAAAAGTTATAAATGAATGTAGCAGGAAGGGAAGTTATATATGCTTCTTTTATATTTCCCATTCCTTTTTAATCCAGGGAGCGATGGCTCTGTTCTTCATATCTCTACTACCTTCAAAAAAATGTTGAATTACCAGGTCCTGATTCATCATTTACATTTTTTAAGTCACTTTCCTTTTTTATCTTATTTGGAATACACTGATATTTTTTGTGCAAAATTCTTTAAAATGACCCAAGTGGTTTATGAATTTTGTGCAAAACCAAAATTGCTGTGTACTTTTGTGTTTAACCTTTTTTTGGAATTTTTTTTTGCAGAAAAAATTGCATGTTCCAAAACTTATACAAGTTGTGTAAAAATTTTAGCCATACATAAAATCGCTTCAGGGGAGAATTAGAGTATAGTTGCACTAAAATTTAGCGACTTTTTAAAAAGTTTCAATTGTTGAATTAGAAGAAAACATTTAGAAACTCCTAATTCCTGCTTGATCGCAAAAATAAGAGTGCACAGGATCATAGACTTTCTATTTTCACCAAACCCCACTGTGGACATGATCATGCGGGAGGTCTCAGCACTCCAGCCACCAGTGATCTGCAGGGTGTTTACCCAACATGTCAAAGTATTCAATCATAGAATACCAATTTAAATTTAGTATTCTTCAGTTTATAGTTAGCAAGCCACAATTTTGTACAAAAATTATTTTTATTAACATAATTCTTGAAACTGAATATACATAACATTAAACACAGCATAAATTTAATATTTATTGTATGAGTTACAAAAAAATACTATTAAATATCAACAATGTGTAAGCATTGGCGTACTCATTATCTGCTGATGTCACACAATTCCACATTTTGATTTCATAAATTACATTGGCTATATGAAAGAGGAGCTGCTATGCTAGTTTACATTTTGTCACCAAATACTTTTTCTCCCCATATGCTTTAGTGGAAATTTTTCACATCGGATGTTGCTATAAATATACAGGTAAAGGGTTAATCTGCAGTTTTATAGCATAGAGGGATGTGCACACTGAACACTGAGCGTAAATGCAGTAGAAAAATCTGCAAAACCACTGAAATAATTGACTTGTTCAAGTCAGAAAGGAAAAAATACCATATTTTTTGGATTATAAGACGCATTTTTTCCCCAAAAAATTTGGAGGGAAAATGGGGGTGCGTCTTATAATGTGGATATACCTTAACTGTCGTGGTGGAGCAGGGTCCTAGGGTCGCTGCTGGAGTGGCACGTTGCTGCAGGTCGCAGGCTGGGATGAGGGGGTGTTCCAATGTGCGCCACTGTGGGTGAAAATGGCTGCGGTGCTCTGTAGTGCGGGAGGCTCCACATGAATTTTGTGAAAGCCCAGAACCCCCCGCACATCCATTACCCGAGATCTCGTTTCCGAGATCTCAATCTGAGCATGTGCTGCCCCCGGCGGCTATTTTCCCGGAGCCCACCGTATCACAGTAATGGATGTGCGGGGGGGTTCTGGGCTTTCACAAAATGTCAGCGAAGCCCCCCCGCACCACAGAGCACCACAGCCATTTTCATCCGCAGCGGCGCACATCGGAACACCCCCTCATCCCAGCCTGCGGCCTACAGCAACGCGCCACTATTGCCTCTTCCATCAGCGACCCTAGGACCCTGATTTACCGCAGCCACCACCTCCGGTAAGCAATAAGACGCATGGATTATAAGAGTCACCACCATTTTATTAAAAAAAAGTTTTTTCCTTTTTTTCTCCTCAAAATTTGGGGTGCATCTTATAATCTGGTGCGTTTTATAATCCGCAAAATACGGTAAGCACCATGTGCATGTGATTTCAGAAATCTCATTCACTATTCTGATACAGGAAAGGCACAGGTATCTTTGTACCGTGTTAGCCAGTAGAAGTAGTATGTAGTTTGAATTAAAAAAAATAAACAGGCAAATGCCTTTATATTCTGCAGACATACTCAAAGGCAACAATAAAGAAAAAGGAAACAATAAAGATGTTATGTTTGTAACCTTTTTATTGCATTGCTCAGAAGGAAAGTAATTGTAAATGCTAGACCATATTTTAGGAACCATCGTGGTCTACAAGGGATACATGAAAGCAAAAGAACAATTCAAAATCACAGTTTGGCACTTTCACTCATGGGTTAGCAAGAAGCATTAAACTACCAGTGCATCAGATAAATCAGTAGGAAAGGAACCCATTCAGCTATATTTGCACTTATGAAATGCTACAGATTAGTAATAGCGCATTAACACTGTATTTATGATGGATGCTCGACAACCCATACTGAGCTACCTGTCATAGAAAGTACGGCAAAGATAGATGAAATCGAAACGCTAAGTCAATATTTAATTGACGGTTATGAAATAACGTACAGCATACTATTTTTCTTCCTTTCTCCCAATTGCTTTTCTATTACTAGTGCAAGTTTGATAAATTACTGGTATTAGTTATATATGTTTTTGAATCTTTTTCTTTTAGGAAGAAAAATAAATAAGATGTATCCCTTATCAGTATACCACAAACATGGGATAAATAGTACATAGCTTACAATAAATTAGGGTACTAAAAATTGGAAAACATCCAGAATAACTAATCATACAGAAAAAGTACTCAACTATTGTGATATCCTCCATAGGGGTTGTTTCTTAGTACTGTTTTCGAATAATGAAATTCCTACAGAAGTTCAAAGCTTACACAGTTTATAGAACAGATGATACGTATAGAGTAGATTTTATGATACAAAGTATAATACATATTTGAAGGACTGTGTAATTAATTCATGTAAGCTTTTTTAAATAAAATATCTAATTGTGCTCGTTGTGAAAAAAAGGGTTCATATAGTGCTCTCCAACTGTGTACTGGCCATTGATGGCCTGATGCCTCTCCAATATTTCACTTTATGTTGATCTTGTGCTTTATTTGACAAAGAGATTCCTATACTTCCCTTGGATTTATTGTTCTAAAACACTAATTAGCGCAATATAGCCTGTATGTGCAGAAAATTAAGCAAATCTAAATCCAAAATGAGTATAATTAGGTTGCTTATCATTCAATATAAAGCATAAAAAGATAAGAACTTCAATCTATACCGTCCAGAGTAAGAACAGCAACTGTGCTGACAACTGTACTTTTGAACATCTACACCAAGAAAAAGGTGAACGGAAAAAACCTTCTGTGGCCTACAAATAGTATTTTTCAGCATGAAAAAAAGTTCAGATGCAAAGAAGCAATAACTAGTTTCCCATATAAAAGTCATCCTCAATTATTTCAAGTATTTCATTAACCCATGATTTCATACCTATGAGGCCGGTGTCACACTTGTGAGTGCGATGCAATAAACTCGCATGAGTCTCTCGCATCAACACCCGGCACTGCTGCCAGCACTCGGACCAGAGTGTGCGGCTGCATAGAAATACATGTAGCCGCACGCTCCGGTCCAAGTGCCGACGGCAGTGCCGGCTGTTGATGCAAGAGACTCGTGCGAGTTTCTCACATCATACACGCAAGTGTGACACCGGCCTAATAAGGAGACTTTGCCAAATTATTATAAACCTAACAGCACTTATGCAATACTAACAATAAATATCATGTTACATATGCATATAGCCATATTAAGGTTCAAGATAAGCTCTATACAAATCTAATGTGGTTCATACTATATTTTGATATGTGTCCTAAAATGTATTTTCTGACAGATTCATGCAGAATCCTCCAGATAAAAAAGTGTCATGTGTCACAGGATCCTATATTACAAAAGTATTTTCCCTAGAATGATTGATTCTAGAGCAGTGTTCCCCAACTCTGGTCCTCAAAAACCACCAACAGATCATGCTTTCATGATTTCCCTAGTACTGCACAGATTATAGTATTTCCCAGGTGAGGAAATTAAGGAAATCCTGAAAATAGTATCTGTTGGTGGTTCTTGAGGACTGGAGATGGGGAATCCTAAACACTAGGGCAGAATAAGGCTAGTTTTACACGTCCAGATATTTACGGTACCATTAAACACAGTACCGGAGATATCCGTGTCCATGTAAATACGTGGTATATCCGTGTGGCACATGTGTGCCTCGCGTGTGCCGCATCAGGACCACATGGACGCCCGCAGGGGAAGAAGCGCTACAGTAAGCGCTGTTCCCCTGCTTGTGGTGCTGAAGCCGGCTGTCATTATTCTCTCTTGCTCTGCCAGCAACAGCGAGCAGGGAGAATACAATTCTGGTTGTAAACTGATTAACCCCTTGAGATGAATTGCGCCGTGGGACTTGACTGTACGCTGGACAGGTATGGGTATATTGTTGCTTTTTTAGTTTGTATTTTTTCCAGGAGATCGAGGGATTCGCTATGGGATTAGGAGTATAATAAAGATTTTAAAACTGTGTAGTGTATTCTTTCATTAAAATACTTTATTCTTATTGTGTGTGTGTTTATTTAACCCTTGAATAACTCTAAGGCTAGTAATGAATAGGTGTTATTGACACCACTTCATTACTAAGCCTGGCTTAATGTCACCTTACAATAGAAAGGTGACATTAACCCCTTATTACCCCACTTGCCACCTCTACAGGGCAAGTGGGAAGAACCCAACAAAGCTACAGAATAGGCGCATCTAATAGATGCGCCTTCTCTGGGCAGCTACGGGCTGCTGTTTTTAGGCTGGGAGGGCCCATATTCATGGCCCCTTACCAGCCTGAGAATAGCAGCCCGCATCTGTATAGTTTTGCTGGGTTGGTTCAAAAACAAAGGGGACCCCACGTCGGGTTTTCTTTCATTCATTCTCCCTGCTCGCTGTTACTGGCAGCAGGGAGAATAATGACAGCTGATGTAAGGTTCTATGTATATATTCCTGAAACTCAGTTTGTTCGTCAGCCTTCTCACAACCATTCCAGGTGAGCAATTCCCTTAAGTTTTTTCTTTTTGCAGTGTTACCACAGGTAAACACTATTGTTTTTTTTTTTTCCTTTCTTTTCTCTTTTTTTGTCTGCTGTAACTCTGGATATCAGATGTCTGGTTGAAACTTTCTGTGATGATAGTGGTTGTGACTTCTCACAACCATTCCAGGTGAGCAGTTCCCTTAATTTTTTTTCTCTCTGCAGTGTTGCCACAGGTGAACACTATTGTTTTTTTTTTCTCTCCTCTTCTTCCAGTAACCCTGTCTTAAAAGATCTGGAAAATGGAGGCCCGCATAAAGGAACTTTGCGGAGTGACTGATAATATCCTTGCAGATTTGCAGAATATAAAGACCCGTTTTACAAATCTACAGGACCTCAATAATCACAATTTGCAAGTGATTGGACAGACTACCCAGGATTTGCGAGCCAGGATTGAGGTTCTAGAGGGGCGAGTCCAGGCTCCTGCCGTAGCCCCGAGTGCTGGGATTCCCAAGTTGCCCCCTTTTCGTTTTGGCGGTGAACGTGAGAAATTCAGGGGATTTATTAATCAATGCAATCTTTTTTTTTCTGCACATGCTTCACAATTTCCCACTGAACGATCTAAGGTGCTTACTATAATTATGTTGCTTACCAACAAGGCTTTAATGTGGGCAAACCCTCTGATTGAGACTGAGGATGATTGTTTGAATCACCTTGATGATTTTATTTCAGCCATGGGGCAGGTGTTTGATGACCCCAATCGAGGTGCAACAGCTGAAGCAGCCATGTTAGCTTTGCGCCAAGGTAAGCACTCGGTAGCTGAATATGCCTTGGATTTCAGGAGATGGGCCCTTGATACCACCTGGGACAGTTCCGCCAAAAAATCTATTTTTCGAAAGGGATTATCTCCACTGATTAAGGATGAACTTGCTCGTGCCGACCCTCCCACTGCGTTAGGTGACTTTATTAACTACTGCATCCGTATTGATACTCGTCTGACTGAACGCAGGCAAGAGAGATGGTTCGAAAGCAATCGTACTAACCTTTTCCTACCTTCCTCTCCAGCTAAGGAACCTTTGAGTAGGATTACACGGGAACCTGAACCTGAACCCATGCAGGTAGACTCTTTACAACGACGGGTTAGTGATGCACGCAAGGAACATCGTTTTAAGGAGAATCTATGTTTCTATTGTGGTAAGTCAGGGCACTTCATTATAAACTGCCCCAGCCGTTCTCGTAAGACTACTGCAGCACTCATTCATTGTGAGTGTTGCGAGAGGGGATCTGTCAGGTCCGAGCCTCAGGCTCCAGAGAGATCTGCAGCAACAGATCTTGATTTCTCGGACTTAAACTCCGTTACCTCTGAGGACGTTGACTGTGTAAACGCTGCCATTTTTCAAGTTTCCTCAGCGGTGTCCCAGCTGAGTTGTAAGAAAAACAATTCTCATTGCTTTCTTTCCATCAAACTCTGGGTTGACTCAGCTTGGGTGTCTAGCTCTGCTATGATCGACTCAGGGGCAAGTGGAAATTTTATGGATGTCTCCTTTGCTCTGAAACAGGGAATACGTTCAGTGAAGAAGGCTACTCCAGTACAGATGGAAACTATGGATGGCTCCCTGCTGACCTCTGGACCAGTGGATCAGGAAACAGAGCCTTTGAGGGTTCTTATGGGTAAAGATCATCAAGAGAAAACTGTCCTTTATGCTTATCTCTTCTCCCCACTTTCCCATTATTCTAGGGCTACCATGGCTGCAGGCTCAGAATCCTACCATTAACTGGGAGACCAAGGAATTACACTTTCCAGAGAAACAGATGAGTCCAAAAGTTTCAGCTTGCTCTGTTCCTAAAGGAATCATGTCAGTCCCTGAACTACCAGCTGTATACAAGGACTATGTGGATTTATGTGACAAGAAGAACGCTGACCAGCTTCCTCCTCACCGTCCATATGATTGTCCAATTGAATTATTGCCTGGAGCAGAGATACCTTTTGGTAAGATCTACCCCCTGGCGGGGCCCGAGCTAAAGGCTTTAAAGGATTACATAGATGAAAATCTAGCCAAGGGCTTCATACGCCCCTCTTCATCTCCTGCAGGTGCACCCATCTTCTTTGTAAAGAAGAAAGATGGATCTCTGAGACCATGCGTAGACTATAGGGAACTCAATAAGGTTACTATTAGAAACCGTTATCCATTGCCTTTAATCCCTGAGTTATTGGAGAGAGTGCGACATGCCAAAATTTTTTCTAAACTAGATCTTCGTGGGGCCTATAACTTAGTCCGTATTAGACCTGGGGATGAATGGAAGACTGCATTCAGGTCACGCTATGGACACTTTGAATATCTAGTTATGCCTTTTGGTCTGAGTACCGCCCCAGCCACTTTCCAACACTTGGTGAATGACATCTTCAGGGATCTCCTAGATACATTCGGGTAATTTATTTGGATGATAAATTTTAATTTTTTCTAACTCCCCAGAGGAACATCAGGACAAGTGAAATGGTCCCTTTGGGAAAGTCTAAAAACAAAATCATCTTTACATCAAACTTGAAAAGTTGGAATTCCATAGGACCGAAAATTCCCAAATTTTTTGGGGGAAGTACTGTCCCACACAAGGAATTATTAAAGGAAAAAGCAAAACCCAAGCCATCAAAAGGGTTTTGGGCCAAACCCAAAAAATGTGAAAGGGGGTACAAACCTTCATCGGGGTTTTTCCAACTTCTATAGACGTTTCATTA